>CM060913.1:231874809-233074809 GCA_030737875.1 Allium sativum | reverse complement strand
CAGCAAGAACATAGGGAGATTATATATATATATATATATATATATATATCATACATGGAAGCCTCCTTCTCGTCTCCGGTTAAGCTACTCGTGCATAATCATCTGACCTGTCTCTAGTATGCCCGTTTAAGAGAACCCAGAGTAATAAGAAGAGACATAAAACTATGGGTCACACAAAAGTCTGGTATGAGCGATAAGCAGCAAAACAGAACAATAACAGGTATACATAACCATACCTGAATATGGACCTGCAATCAAAGAGTTAGCACAACAAGATGTACAATACTATAAGGTGACACTAACACATGGTGTGAAAATAATGGGGAGGGGTGTGCATGTCATGGTGATAGCAAACATCAAACATAGCAACCATCCTCACATCTCTCACTCAGTGCATAAAGCATACAATATCTACCACTTTGATCACCCAATCCTTTGCTACGATTACTGCCCCATGGAGTCGTGACGGCTCCACTACACTGATCCATAACCACTAATCCTTTGCTATGTCCACTTTGCTATGATCACTCTGCCCTATGAAGTCATGACAACTTCACTGCACTGATCCATAACCAATATCTGTCTCTCTGTGTTGAGTCAAAGCTTTTACATCGATAACCCTTTTGCACACGTCCCGCGGCAAAGTCCAATCATAATGTTAACTCATTAGTTCCCATCTGGATCCTGAGTTCTAACTTCCTATTTGGACTTCCTTCGTATCTCGGGTTTTGGTTGAATTGGAGTTGGTCTTCAGAAGAGTCGTCGCGTAAAAGTAGGAACATACGTTCGATTCAGTTTGGTCATCCGGTTCGGTTCAGTGTATGGAGTCCTCTATGTCACATCGGTTCGACCCTCCTTTCCATGCTCTAGCTGCCATTCGGTTCGGGTGTCCTCATGCGGTTCGGTTTGGTCATCTCTATTCGATTCGGTTCGACTACTACAAACCGATCCCATCCGTTGCTCCAGCTCCTCTTCTCCGATCCAATCCAGTCTCTACTCCAACTCCAACTCTATACAAGTGGCCTTCCTTCTTGCCAAGCCTCTTCTTGTAACACCCCACGTCCATTAACGTCACTCACAAAGGGAATGCATTAACTTTCATGGAGCATTATAAGTGCATAGAACATAATATTACAAGATAGATATATAAAATGGTACTTCAAATTTCAAAATACTTCATTGTAGTGAAAACTGAATATAGTTTGGTTACAATATCAAAACCAAATAATAAAGCCAAGTACACGAATATCCATCTTGGACAATTTATTTTCAAAGTACATAAAAACAAAAGCATAATCCCACTCCAACTAGCCATAATGAAAAAGAGATAAAGTTGAACATTACTTCGACGCTTACAAGCACTTCAAGAAGAAAGAAAGCTGAGTCAAGCTCCACTAATCCCGCCCTGAGCACCTTGAGGGGGAAGAAAAGAAAAGAGGCGAAACAAAACGGGTAAGTAAAGTCTGGCGAGTCCAGTGCCTTTAACATATAATCAGTGAAGTAATAGGATAAGAACATAAACTGGATATAAGAAATGATTGTAACATGAATAGATATGGCAAGGTAATAAGATGGACAAGATAAGCAAGATATAACGTTGATTGCGCCTCTAATCACTATAAGATAATTCCTACACCACACCCATACTAGTTATACAGAAAGTTGATCCCTCTAACTAATCATAATGATAATGATAATGTTAGTTTCGTGTACTCCTAGCTGTTGTCATAGGTGTCGCCTGCTCTTATCTCCACTAGTTGAACCCATTACCCTCCCCATTCGATCGGTTCCCTAACTCGTAGATACCCATGCTGGTCCCATAGTAGGGCATATCACTCCCTAAAGTGGCAACCCGATACTACTAAATGCATAACTTATACCTACACGATGCAACAACGTCTTACCTACCAGCCCGGACCCATGCACGCACGTGACTCCGTTCGACTTGCGTTGCCACCGCTACCTCGTTTGACCTCTTACAATCAATCCCGGTAAGCGTGTCCCGTCCTCGACCTAGTTCGAGCTCACATAGATACAGAATGGGTTACTGGTTGAAAAGGGTCCACACGCTTGACACAAGCTTCCCTCCTAAGCTTGATCCCTACTAGGAATTCCCACTTAACCCCTTCTTATTCCCATGTCTTCTTACATGTTTCACCTTGGTAAAGTGCCTCTAGTCATATTTCATATGTCACCCATGTCACCCACTTTACCCCCATGTCTTATCTTGCTTAAGTGTTCATTAATTCATTAAAACCGTAATCTTGCAAGACCTCCCACATTAGATTACCATTCTGCGGTTGCTGGATTTGCCGGGCGGGTCTGGGCAGGCTTATACCGCAATCCGAATCTAACCTCGTGTCTTTGCATTATTTCGTATCTAGTTTCTGCCTTCGACCTCTCACGTTAGACTACGGTTTGCGATGGTTAGATATGCCGGGCGGTTCCGGGCAGTCTTATACCACAATCCAGGTCTAACCTCATGTCTTAGGCGTTCAATATTACTTTCTTAATTTATGTCCCCAATTTCAAATCTTGGATTAAAATATATTAATTACCCACAATTTCCAATCTTAGTTATGTTCATCATTTTAATCCAATTCTATGCCCATAATTCCATGCATATAAATTATGCCAACTTTATGCCCCAAGTCAATTACATGATTACAAATCAATTTATGCCCAACTGTATATAATTCAATGTTTTCCCAAACTTTCCCATAATGTTCCCACGTCATTCGTACGTATAATAATATGTTAGGCTCGCAGTTAGCCTAATCTCATAAAAAAAGAGGAGAAGAGAATTAAAGAACCAAAACTGGCATAAACACAATAAAATAGATCTAATAAGCATATGAACTGGCATAAATCTTATAAGCATATGAGCTGACATAATAAAATAGATCTCATAAAATAGATTTAATAAGCATATGAACTGGCATAGATCTAATATGCATGTGAACTGACACAATAAAATAGATCTAATAAGCATATGAACTTGCATAGATCTTATAAGCATATGAACTGACATAATAAAATAGATCTAATAAAATAGATCTAATAAGCATATGATCTTGGCATAATAAAATAGATCTAATTAAGCGTACGAACTTGCATCATAAAATAGATCTAATTAAACATGTGAACTAGCATCATAAAATAGATCTAATTAAACATATGAACTTGCATCATAAAATAGATCTACTTAAACATATGAACTTGCATTATAAAAGAGATCTAATTAAACATGTGAACTTGCATCATAAAATAGATCTAATTAAACATATGAACTTGCATCATAAAATAGATCTAATTAAACATGTGATTCATCTCACAGTCATGTTCATAAAATCCAATCCACAAACTTATCACAATTACTTTTAATTAATTATTTGTGAAAGCAACATGGACTTGTAGTGAAAGAAGAGAAAGTAGATCTGAATTCTGTATTCTGAATTTGATTAGCTAAACCGTTGTTGTAGAATTCTATTCTTATCTTCCAATATGAATTACTCCTATTTAGATTTGCTTTAGTGTAGAAGAAAGAATAGCTTAGGTTGCGGCAGCATGGAGGCATATGAATTAGTGTATTGTGAATTAGGTTTAGGTCTAGGTATGTTTATATAGTAGTAGTGAGTTAATTAGGGCCTTCAGATTAGCTAAGAGATCATCAGAACCACACAGCTCAAAAGACACGTCATCCAGCCAATCAGAAGAAGACACATCATCACAGAGATCTCCAGAATTCTGTGAAGTTTTGTCCTCAACATGGCTGCACTTCCCAAGTGCGCTAGTGCATTTTTGTTCTGCCGCACTTCCCAAGTGCGCCAGTGCATTCTGGTCCATTTCCTGAATTTTCTGCCCAACTTCTATCCTCCGTAACTCTTCATACGGCATCCGTTTTGCCAAACTCGGACTCTATCTCAAGTAGAATTCCGAGACGGACGCAATGGCATAACCTGTTTCACCTAATCCTTCTTTTAATAATTAATTATTCTTTAATTATCTCTTATGTCATGTTCTAAAATTATAGGGTGTTACATTCTCCCCTCCTTAAAAGATTTCGTCCCCGAAATCTTCAAGTTAAGAAGATGCATCCTACCATCCAGTCATCCATCATCCACAAGCATCCATTGTCCTTAAAAGATTTCTAATGCTATATGAACATATGCAATAGTGTATGTATATGTTCCTTATCTAATGCAAAGATCAGGCGGTCTACTGATTCAGTTGACCTCCTTAATGCAAAACATGATAGTGTCATGCGTCCATTATGTATGCAAAAGAATCCTAATGATACATATCATTTTTATATGAGTACACAGTCATTCATTCAAATGTAGTATCCATATGATAATACATTCAATATACATCCATAAATTTTAGTATGCACGCTTATTATTATGCAATATGAAAGTTATTGAGCCAATCTAGTGCCTAATGTGTGTGTAAATGCATCCACGAGCAACCACTAGCAAACAATTACATCCACTTGCATCCATCAAACATAACATGTCTCAAACACATATTTACAACCATAGGATTTTCCCCTACCTAAAGATCGAAGATGTAAACGAGAGGACATACTAGACAATAGAACAAGTATAAACAAAGCGGTAGAAAAAGGAGAAGTTAAGAACTTACCCTCAACAAGGAAAGGGTACAACGCACACATCTTATCTTCCGTCTCCCAAGTCGTGTTCCCTTGATCATCTCCCCATTGGACTTTAACCAACTTGACCTCTCGATTGCGTAATTCTGGATCTCCGATCCAAGGATGCATGTAGGAGCTCGTCTAATCGTAGCATCTCACTCTACTTCCACTTCTCTAAGCATGCTCGACTCTACTACCTCTGCGGTATCATGTAAACATTTCCGCAAATGCGACACATGAAATACGTCATGAATACCACTAAGCTTCTCAGGCAACTTCACTTTGTAGGCCATCTGTCCAATTCTTTCTGTAATGGGGAATGGCCCTACGAACCTTGGTTCCAATTTCCCTATAGACCCAAAGCGAACTACATTCCTCAACGATGATACTTTAATAAAGACCATGCCTCCAACATTGAACTCAAGATCGGTCCTTCTCTTATCAGCATAACACTTTTGCCGGTCCTGTGCCGTCTTCATACGTCTCCGAATCAAGTCTATCTTCTCTGAAGTTTCTCTCACCATATCGGGCCCAAGTGAAATCATATTTGTAGATTCCCACCAACAAGTCGGTGATCAGCATGGTCGTCCATACAGAGCTTCAAAAGGTGCCATGCCAATGCTAGTCTGATAGCTTTTGTTGTAGGCGAATTCTACTAATGGAAGATGTTCCTCCTAGGTCCCTCCAAAGTCCAAGATGCATAATCTCAAAAGATCTTCTAGAATCTGATTCACTCTTTCTTTTTGGCCGTCCGTCTGTGGGTGATAAGCTGTGCTCAAACACAATTGTGTTCCTACCGCCTCTTGCAAGCTCTTCCAAAACTCACTAGTGAAAATGAGACCTCGATCGCTCACGATACTAGAAGGTATGCCGTGCATATGAACTATCTCTCGAAGATAAACAGATGCTAACCATGCCGCTGTTCTTTTACTCTTAAAGGGAATGAAATGGGTGCTATTGGTAAGCCTATCTACTACTACCCAAATCCCTGTATTACCCTTCCTTGATCTTGGCAACCCGTCCACAAAATTCATGGAAACGCTTTCCCATTTCCACTGTGGAACTTTAGGGGTGAAGCAAACCACCAAGCTTCTTTTGCTCCGCCTTGACTTGCTGGCACACCAAGCATCTAGAAATGAACTCAGCCACGTCCTTCTTCATTCCGGCCCAAAAGAAAACTCGCTTCATGTCCCTATACATCTTGTCACCACCGGGATGTATGGTCATCTTAGAACGATGTGCTTCTTCAAGAATCGTCTTTCTCAAGCTCTCGTCTCGAGATACACAAAGTCTCCCATCCCTACGCAACCAACCTTTGTCATCTATAGTATACCTACTAAGATGACTCGAAGACTCGCCTCTTATGAGCTTATCTACTATTTCAACCAACTGTGGGTCATCTCACTGTGCCTCTCCAACCCGTACTAAAAGCGTAGGTAGCACCTCCAATGATGCCAAAAAACCGGGTACGTAATCGATAGAGTGTCTAAAGTCAAAGGTAGATATGTACTCCAAACTCTGCCGCTCTACGAACAAAGGACTCAAAGTCAACCAATTTCTACTCAAGGCGTCAGCTACAACATTACCCTTGCCAGGGGTATATGCAATCTCAAAATCGTAGGATGCTAAAAACTCCATCCACATCTGTTGCCTTAAGTTTAGATCTTTTTGAGAGAACAAGTGCTATAGTGACTTATGGTCTGTATACAACTCAAACTTCTCGCCAAGGAGATAATGGCGCCAAGACTTAAGCGCAAAAACTATAGCGGCTAACTCTAAGTCGTGGGTAGGGTAATTCTTCTCATGGACCTTCAACTGCCTTCCACCATAACATATCACCCTTCCTTCTTGCATCAAAACTGCGTCAGGCCCTGTCCCGCAAGCATCGGTATAAACTGTGAATGGCTTACTCCCATCCGACAAAACTGAGACTGGGGTTGTCGTCAAAGCCCTCTTTAATCGTTGGAAAGCATCGTCACAGTCAACATCCCAAGAAGAAGTCAAGTTCTTCTTTGTTAACCGAGTAAGTGGGGCTGATATCTTCGTGAAGTCCTTAATGAACTTCCTATAATAGCCCTCCAACCCTAGAAAACTTCTTACTTCCGTTGCATTTCTAGGAATCTTCCAATCTTGGATTGCTACCACCTTTGCGGGATCCACTACTATCCCCTCCTTAGAGACTACGTGTCCTAAGAACCTCACTTCCTTCCTCCAAAATGACATTTGGAGAACTTAGCTTTGAGTTGATGTGCTAAAAGGGTCTCTAAGACTTCCCTAAGATGTAGGGCATGCTCTTCCTCGCTTCTGGAGAATATCAAGATATCATCTACAAAGACTACCATGAACTTGTTCAGGAACTCCCTAAACACCCTACTCATCAAGTCTATGAAATATGCGGGTGCATTCGTCAAACCAAAAGGCATGACGAGACATTCAAAGAAACCGCCGGGAGTTCTAAATGCAGTCTTATCTATGCTGTCCTCAGCCACCCTTAGTTGATGAAATCCTGTACTAAGTCCAATTCCGAGAAAACTGAAGCACCAACCAATTGATCAAACAAGTCATCTATCCTCGGCAAGGGGTGTATGTTCTTCTTCGTGATTTTATTCAGCTCCCTATAGTCCACGCACAATCTGAGCGAACCATCAGCCTTCATAGCAAAAACAACGGGAGCACCCCACTCCGAGATACTTCTTCTTATGAACCCTTTCTCAAGCAACTCTTTCACTTGTTTACTAAGCTCCCTCCTTTCTCTTGAAGCCATGTGGCGCACAAGCAATGCAACTGGCTTTGCATTGTCCACCAAATTTATACGGAAATCTATCTCGCGTTTTGGAGGTAAGCCCCTAACCTCCTAAAAGACATCTGCATACTCATGGACAACTCGAACAGATTGCAATTCATTAATAGATGTGTTAAGAGATTCTAGGTAGCTAAGCATAACAGAACCTTTAGGGTCGCATGAGATATCGAGAGTATTACCCAAACTAGTCAACATTCCAACTACCCTCTTTTCACAGTCGAGAATGACACCATACCTGGCTAGCCAATCCATTCCTAGAATCAACCCATAGACCGTGAAACCAAGTACAAAAGCGTTGCATTCGAACTCAACGCCATACACAAATATTCTCAAATCCTGACATAACATAGAAAGATGAGCCGTACCCCAAATAGGATTTGAGACTACAATGGGATCCATAACCAGACTAGTATTTAGGTGCAGTGTTTCAACTAGCGAAGCAGATAAAAACGAATGTGAAGCGGAAAAATCAAACAAAGTTCGAACAAGATGATCAAAAAGGAAAATCAAACTTTCAATAAAAATGTTTCTACCTCTCTCTCGTCCTGGTGTCATGAAAGCATGAACTTGCCCTCTAGAAGTAGATCCTATCCTCTGCCCTTGCCCTTGTCCTTGCCTCCTTGGGCAGTCTTTAATCATATTTCATGCCTCACCACATTGGATGCAACCAGTCTTCTTCTTCTTCCTACAGTCCTTGCTTAAGTGGCCCGGTGTTCCACAATTAAAACACATATTCTTCCCTTTGCCCTTGTTATTCTTACCACCTTTCTTTTGTTGTTGCTGTGCTTTCTTTGGATCCACCTTCTTATCTTGTGCCTTATTAACATTAGCACATTTCTCCTCCTTATGCATCAGCGCCATGTCAACAAGTTTTTCGAAGTTAGCCCCCATAGGAATGTGGGACATGGCCAATCCGTGTATCGGCTCGTTCAAACCCTTAGCAAATCTCAGGGCCTTCTTATGCGGTGTATTCACCAACTCTAAGCCGAATCTTGCTAACTGGTTAAACATGTTAACGTACTCCTTCACAGACAAACTCCCTTGCTTCAAAGTCAAGAACCTCTCCATGTATAAACTCTCCTCTGCTCGTGAAAAAAAATTTCAACTCGAACCTCTGTCTAAAATCCATCCAAATTTTCACTGCACGTTCTCCATTCGTGACCTTCCACCAAAATGAGGCCTCGTCCTTCAGTAACCAAGCAGCTAGTTGAACCTTTCTTCCATCATCTACCTCAAAGATACCAAATAAGTCCTCCACTTCCTTGAGCCAGTTTCTAGCTTCGACGAACGACTTAATCCCATGAAAAGGATTTCCGCCCATCGCCCGAAAGTCCTTGCATATCTTAGAAAAGCGTCTATGCGGGGAGGAGGAGGAGCGGTTGTAGCTGGGGAAGGAGGAGAGGCTGCATCTGGGGCAGGAGGAACGTCTGCTGGGCCTGCGGTAGTAACCCTAGCCTCCAGATACCTTCTGAGCCAGCCTGGTATCTATACGCCCTCGGGTATAATGGGTTCCCCAGACATGCTGAAAGGAAAAAGGAAGAGATTCAAAACAGAGAATCGAAAGATAGATATATGGCTTTTGGGGATTATGTTTTTCATAATAAACATTTCTCTTAAAAGTAATCTCTTTGAAACATGTTTTGGAAAATACTTCCTAAAAAATGCTTTTTGAAAACGGTTTTAAAAATCTTTTATCTATTCCGGTAACCTTCAGCTCTGATACCACGTGTAACATCCCACATCCATTAATGTCACTCACAAAGGGAATGCATTAACTTTCATGGAGCATTATAAGTGTATAAAACATAATATTACAAGATAGATATATAAAATGGTACTTCAAATTTCAAAATACTTCATTGCAGCGAAAACTGAATATAGTTTGGTTACAACATCAAAACCAAATAATAAAGCCAAGTACACGAATATCCATCTTGGACAATTTATTTTCGAAGTACATAAAAACGAAAGCAAAATCCCACTCCAACTAGCCATAATGAAAAAGAGATAAAGCTGAACATTACTTCGACGCTTCCAAGCACTTCAAGAAGAAAGAAAGCTGAGTCAAGCTCCACTAATCCTGCCCTGAGCACCTGATGGGGGGAAGAAAAGAAAAGAGGCGAAACAAAATGGGTCAGACATAAAGTCTGGTGAGTCCAGTGACTTTAACATATAATCAGTAAAGTAACTTGATAAGTACATAAACTGGATATAAGAAATGATTGTAACATGAATAGATATGGCAAGGTAATAAGATGGACAAGATAAGCAAGATATAACATTGATTGCGCTTCTAATCACTATAAGATAATTCCTACACCGCACCCATACTAGTTATACAGAAAGTTGATCCCTCTTACTAATCATAATGATAATGATATTGGCAGTTTCGTGTACTCCTATCTGCTGTCATAGGTGCCGCCTGCTCCTATCTCCACTAGTTGTACCCACTACCTTCCTCATTCGATCGGCTTCCTAACTCGTAGATACCCGTGCTGGTCCCACAGTAAGGTGTATCACTCCCTAAAGTGGCAACCCGATACTACTAAAATGCAGGGCTTATACCTACACAATGCAACGTCTTACCTACCAGCCCGGACCCATGCACGCACGTGACTCCGTTGGACTTGCGTTGCCACCGCTACCTCGTTTGACCTCTTACAATCAATCCGAGTAAGCGTGTCCCGTCCTCGACCTAGTTCGAGCTCACATAGATACAAAATGAGTTACTGGTTGAAAAGGGTCCACACACTTGACACAAGCTTCCATCCTAAGCTTGGTCCCCACTTGGAATTCCCACTTAACCCCTTCTTATTCCCATGTCTTCTTACATGTTTCACCTTGGTTAAGTGCCTATAGTTATATTTCACATGTCACCCATGTCACCCACTTAACCCCCATGTCTTATCTTGGTAGAGTGCTCATTAATTCATTAAAACCGTAATCTTGCAAGACCACCAACATTATATTACCGTTTTGTTGTTGCTGGATTTGCCGGGCGGGTCCGGGCAGACTTGTACCGCAATCCGAATCTAACCTCGTGTCTTTGCATTATTACACAACTAGTTTCTGTCTTCGACCTCTCACATTAGACTATGGTTTGCGGTGGCTGAATATGCCGAGCGGTTCCGGGTAGTCTTATACCACAATCCAAGTTTAACCTCGTGTCTTAGGCGTTCATTATTACTTTCTTAATTTATGTCCCCAATTTCAAATCTTGGATTAAAATATATTAATTACCCACAATTTCCAATCTAAGTTATGTTCATCATTTTAATCCAAATCTATGCCCATAATTCCATGCATATAAATTATGCCAAATTTATGCCCCAAGTCAATTACATGATTACAAATCAATTTATGCCCAATTGCATATAATTCAATGTTTTCCCAAACTTTCCCATAACGTTCCCACGTCATTCGTACGTATAATAATATGTTAGGCTCACAGTTAGCCTAATCTCATAAAAAAAAGAGGAGAAGAGAATTATAGCACCAAAACTGGTATAAACACAATAAAATAGATCTAATAAGCAAATGAACTGGCATAGATCTTATAAGCATATGAACTTACATAATAAAGTAGATCTCATAAAATAGATCTAATAAGCATATGAACTGGCATAGATCTAATAGGCATGTGAACTGACATAATAAAATAGATCTAATAAGCATATGAACTTGCATAGATCTTATAAGCATATGAACTGACATAATTTTAATAAAATAGATCTAATAAAGTAGATCTAATAAGCATATGATCTTGACATAATAAAATATATCTAATTAAGCATATGAACTTGCATCATAAAATAGATCTAATTAAACATGTAACTAGCATCATAAAATAGATCTAATTAAACATATGAATTTGCATCATAAAATAGATCTAATTAAACATATGAACTTGCATTATAAAATAGATCTAATTAAACATGTGAACTTGCATCATTAAATAGAACTAATTAAACATATGAACTTGCATCATAAAATAGATCTAATTAAACATGTGATTCATCTCACAGTCATGTTCATAAATTCCAATCCACAAACTTATCACAATTACTTTTAATTAATTATTTGTGAAAGCAACATGGACTCACAATGGAAGAAGAGAAAGTAGATCTGAATTATGTATTCTGAATTTGATTAGCTAAACCGTTGTTGTAGAATTCTATTCTTATCTTCCAATATGAAGTACTCCTATTTAGATTTGCTTTAGTGTAGAAGAAAGACTAGCTTAGGTTGTGGCAGCATGGAGGCGTATGAATTAGTGTATTGTGAATTAGGTTTAGGTCTAAGTATGTTTATATAGTTGTAGTGAGTTAATTAGGGCCTTCAGATTAGCTAAGAGATCATCAGAACCACACCGCTCAAAAGACACATCATCCTGCCAATCAGAAGAAGACACGTCATCACAGAACTCTCCAGAATTCTATGCAGTTCTATCCTCGGCATGGGTGCACTTCCCAAGTGCGCCAGTGCATTTTTGTTCTGGCGCACTTCCCAAGTGCGCTAGTGCATTCTGGTCCATTTCCTGAATTTTATGCTCAACTTCTATCATCTGTAACTCTTTCATATGGCATCTGTTTTATGCAAACTCGGACTTTATCTCAAGTAGAATTCCAAGACGAACGCAATGGTGTAATCCGTTTCGCCTAATCCTTCTATTAATAATTAATTATTCTTTAATTATCTCCTATGTTATGTTCTAAAATTATAGGGTGTTGGACCTTTAGTGCCAAATTCGGATCCGAATCGAATTCCCTTGCACGGTTCTCTTATTCGATCCGAGCCCTATATCCGATCCGATCCGATCCGAAACCTTGCACATTTCCTACAACTTTTCGAGCGACTGTTTTACGCCATACAACGGCGTTTTCGACCATTCTAACTTTTCTAATCGATCACAAAACTACCATATTGTCATAGCAAAATAGAGAATCAACAATAAACACCAAAGCAACAATTTAATATGTCAATATGGATCAAACATACCCAAAAACCTATGTTTTCCCCTTAATCATGTTTAATCATACAATTAGCAAAACTTATCCAAATTAACCCAAATTTCTATCAGAGCCCTAAAATAATATTTTAGAATTTTACAATTTTTTCTAAATTTTTGTAAGCCAAAATTTCGCTAATTATCACTAATCACCCCTAATTAGTGAAAAACAATGCAGATCACTCACCTTAGCCACAAATTAATCTTAGATCTGAAAATACATCTGATTTGGGTCGAATCTCTATGCAACATAGTAGCTCCAACTCTGCTTTGATGCTAGTTTAACTTGATTTGATGTTGATTAGCTTAATTCTTGATTAGAAAGTGATTAGAGGTGTTTTTAGAAGGTAGAAGCCATTACTAGGGTTGAAGGAATGAAAGCGGCGGCTGAAAAAATGACAAAGAAGGGTTTCCCTAGTCCCTTTCAGTCCTTAAATACCCTTAATCCCGAAATCCCCCAATGGGCCCGGCTGCTAATTACCCAATTAAGCCCGGTTAAGCTGTTTTTCACCTTCTAAACTGTGGCGACCCAAACTTCCCCGTA
This sequence comes from Allium sativum, assembly GCA_030737875.1. Taxonomy (NCBI): domain Eukaryota; kingdom Viridiplantae; phylum Streptophyta; class Magnoliopsida; order Asparagales; family Amaryllidaceae; genus Allium; species Allium sativum. Next base: position 233,061,800 of record CM060913.1, on the reverse strand, counting down.
AAGGAAAGCCCGGATTGCTTCGAGAACACGACAAATCAAAATACAAATAGAAGAACATTTCATTTCTTATTACAACAATTCCATCAGAATACAACAATATAACAGAGTATAAATGAATAAATATTGTACAACACGAAATATCAGAGTTTTAAATTACATTTAAATACATAACAGCGGAAAAACAATACAAAGCACAACTGAAAACAGATACATGGATACAGAGCTTTCTGAATATCACTTCAGCAGTAAACCAGGATCCTGTGAATATAAATCTGCAAAACCGAAACTTCTAGCTGCCCGTGTGGAAAAAGGGGCACCCAGAGTTTAGGTTAAAACAATAAACTCCAGGTCAGTCAAGTGACTAGTGTGAGAATTAAAACAATTATTAATCTTTATTTTAAAGTTAGGTAAATCGACGGACCACGCCGTATAACACGGAACGGGTTTCCTCCCAAGAATACCAGTGCATAAAACAAACAATGCAACGCAAGCCAGAGGATAGGGTTTTCCCTTATAATAGCCAAATTTGCTTGATACGTGAAATTTCAACTTTTATTATTACTATAAGTGAAGAAAACAACTTCAAGTATAAATGTATCAATCATAGACGGCATGGGTACCATATATCATGTCGCCAATACTAGGCTCTACAATCAAAACCGAAAAATGTCGTATTTGGAAATTGAATTTCCATACTGGTGGTTACCGATTCGAAAGATCGATCACGTAGTGCAATTCACCATGGTTTACGTCGCAGGCCTGCGAAAACACCGTAATGCACATCCACACTATCCAGGAAAACAAGTTACCATGGTTTACGTCGCAGGCACGCGAAAACACCGCTAACCCTATACATCAGGGAAATCAGAGGGTGTGCACTTCCCTCACCTCGGTCGACCGAATCCACGACACCACTATGGTTCCCATCCTCTAAAAAGCATATCGATCTAACCATCAGTTTACCACCATACCGGGGTGCGAGGCTCGCGAATTAACGCTACACAAAGCCGTGTTATATTAAAGTTGTGTCTTGATCATCAACCACAAGACTCTGCTTTTCAATAGAAGCCTTGATCATTTGCTACTTAGGCATTCCACATAGGCAATTAACGCCATGCGACTGATGTCCATCGATATACAACCTCTGATCTCGTACGTCTCAGAGAAGGGTAAAGTAAGGGAATAAATTCCCCTTCACCAGGCAGATGTATATTTAATAGAGATCAATCGGCACAGAATAAAATCCAATGTCAGACACACCATCCATTTACCAGTCCATTCTAGGTCTGAACGTAACCGGGGGCTCCTTGTTCCTCATCCCATATGTCCAATACAGGAGAGAGGCCCTCGCATATCCGTACAATCAACAAGTACGTCCGGATGACTACCACTTTAGCCCCCTTCAAGGTAGCTACTCCAATCGTGAGCATCAGTAGCACCCATCCATTCGATGTGAAGATCGTCAGTCTTGCACCGTCTTCAATCTCTTCGACTTTTCTTCGTATCAGTTATTCAGAATGGGCTAAACCCGGCCTTTCTGAATAACTCGCGTATCTTGTAATCAAGTGCTATAACAACACATCATACGCCTCACTCCAATCCAGAATATTCTTTTATTCAAATATTCTTTTCCTTTGGGAAAGGTTCCCATTAATTTTATCAAAGATAAATACTTTAAATTTATTCTTTAATCTTCCTTTGGATATCAAACCATGTCAAGGTTTTCCAAACTAGTTGGGATTAGCGAACCACACCGAAGTAATCATTTATTTTATTTCCCAATCCCAACCTATTCATCCCATGGAGAAAAACTGATAATAATCCATATTTAACACCATGGTGTTATCGATAAATATTAATTACCATTTCACGTTCAAATCTAATCAAAGATTTTACTATCGCTCGGAGTAAAACTGGTGATACTCTGTTCTCGATCATTTTCTTGAATTGATAATTTTAATTATCACATTCACTTTTCAATCTAATCAAAGATTCATTAAAACTCCATTTAGTTTTAATTTTCCCAAAAATCAATAACCATGAATATTCAAAGCTAAGAAATTAATCTTATCTTTAACTGGGTTAAAGAACCAATGTCATTTAAAACACGATTCACGATAAACCCAAAATATCATTCCATTAATTATGGAATCTTCACGGAAAATCAATATTAATATATAATCAATATCAATTTCCGTATCCGACTAATAATATAAATGGAATAACAACAAAGCCTTTTAAATTCCATATATATTAACAGTCTTCCTCCACAGAAACTCACTTTGATTATTACAAAATCGAATTCCATTCAATTCCAATTTAATATATTAAATTGGAAATCTTTACTTTGGAAAATCCCATAAATCTTAATTAAAAGATTATAAATTCCAAATCATCATCTTCACTGTTTATTGGGTTAAAGAACAAGTTTTATTTAAAACACCGTTCACGATAAACCCAAAAATATAATTCTTTTATTCCGTTCCAATTAAATATTAATTAATTGGTAAACTTCATTAAATCTAAATACAAAGATTTAATCTTTTCTCAACTGGGTTTAAGGACTATGTTAATGAAGACTCCGCTCACGAAAAACCCAAAATCCAATTCGATATCAAATACAAGGCTCTGAATAGAAAATATATCGGCTTATATTCAATATCAAATTCTGAAATCAACAAATATCGTATTGGAATAACGATGTATATATCTTCCAAATCCCTCCACAATATCCATATAATCATGGAATCCAATACCAAAATATTCCGAAGATAATTTCAATTCAAATCCATTCCAATTCATATATTGGAAATTCTGGTTATTTTTAAAAACCATTTCAAATCCAATTTATTAATTTAAAAATAAATGGGATTATAATTCTAGTTAATAACTAGTTCATTTCGACAAAAGTATATTTTTATCTTTACAAATGTGGAATTTTTCATCCAAATTCTTTTCAAATCATTTATTATGATTTTACATAATTTTTCCATTTTTTTTTAAATTTTATTATCGCCCGTACAGTCGGTTTCCAATAACGGCCACTGAACTGCATCCATAACGACCTTTTCTGAAATTGATTTGGACGTATCTCCAATTCCGACCGTTAGATTTCAAATCTCTTGTATTAATTGGAAAGCTCTTTTCGATACGAACGCAACGGTTCTGGTTTTAGGAGAATATGACGGTCGGATCTCCCGTAACATCCATTTGAAGTTAATGGTCGAAATTCGCGAACGGTCGCTGCGCGGCGCGTTCTATTCAGGCCATTATAATATATAATATATATATATATAATATATTTCATCGATTTCCCTTTAAAACGAATTTTATAAATCGTTTTAAATTCGTTTCAAAAACGATTTCCACTTCCATTTCAAATTCAAATCAAAATTGAATATTCCAATATAAATTCGTTTTAAATTCATTTCAAATCGATTTCAATTCAATTCGATTTCAATTCCATTTCAATTCATTTTAAGTTCATTTTAAAACGATTTCAATTGAAATCGATTTCAATTCCATTTCAATTCGTTTTAAATTCATTTTAAAACGATTTCAATTCTATTTTCAAATTCAAATCAAATTTGAATATTCTATATAAATTCGGGTTTTAACTTATTTCAAATCGATTTCCATTTTATTTTCAAATTCAAATCCAATTTGAATATTCTATATAAATTCGGTTTTTAATTTATTTCAAATCGATTTCCATTTTATTTTCAAATTCAAATCCAATTTGAATATTCCATATCATTTCAATATTAAAATGATAATATTTTCAAAATATCCGATTTTGAAATCACTTTTTGATATTCATTATAAAATGAATTAAAATCAACAGAAAATCCCGTTCGTGTTAAAATGGCGTTTAACTACTTAACACGGCTTCACATTTCAATATTCGCTGAATATTATTTTAAAATATTCGTTAATTCTGAACTGGAATCAAACTCAATCAATTACCATATAATTTTATTTATATGGATTTCAATATCATATATATACAACAATAATGATAAGCAATCATTAAAAATTCATACAATATCCAAAGTGCATTCTACAACTGTATAAGTATTAAAATAAATAAATAACGCTTATACAGGCCGTCAACCCATCGATTGACATACCACTAATTATCGGGATCAGTGTATATCAAATATTATCCCAATACCCATGGGGGGTTTTCCAACAACAAATACTGTTTATTATTTGTGCAACTGGGCCATGTGTAAAATTTATCGTCCCAATCTGTGATGGTCCGCCCCGCACCAGCCTGCATTTCCTCCGAAGGTGCGCTGTACACATGTCTGACTAGCACGGACCAGTCGCCAAAGAAAGAAAAGAAGAGAATGAACTAACAAGGAACCTGTAGAATGTCTCACAGCGCATGGAACAAAATATAATAATAACATAATCTTGACATAAAACAGGCGAGACAGTGCATAAGCTGAAAACTAAACCAACATAGCAGCGGAAATCCAAATACAGCTTATTACAACTTTCCAAATTACTGTCTCTAAACAAAAGAAAGCTAAAGTAGAAAATGCACTACTAATGCCCAAGCAGTGATCTTCAACAACACAGGGAGAATACTATATATATCATACGTGGATGCCTCCTGCTCGTCTCCGGATCAGCTACCCGTGCATACCCAGCTAACCTGTCTCTAGTCTGCTCGTGAGAGCACTCAGAGTAATAAGAAGAGACATAAAACTCTGGGTCAGACAGAAAATCTGGTATGAGCAATAAGCAGCTAAACAGAACAATAACAGGTATACTAACCATACCTGAACCTGGATCTGCAACCAAAGAGTTATCACTACATACCGTACAATACTCTAAGGTGCCACAAAACAAATGGTGTATAAATAACGGGGCGTGGGCGCGTGCATGTCATAATGATGGCAAACAAGTCAAGCATAGCAACCATCCTCACATCTCTAACTTAGTGCGTAAAGCATACGATGTCCACCACTGTTAATCACTAGACCCATCGAAGTAGTGACGGAGTTCGACTTGTACAACTACAGCTACTACCAAGCTTGCTACATAGAGTCATGACCAAATCTTTACAAATGACCCCACTTCATTGGTCTATTAACTCTTTAGTCGTACCTAGGCCACTGTGGCCCTGAATCCGTTCACGTACTCCCTACACATAGTGATTCAAAGTTACAGACATCGACAACCCCTTAGCACACGTCCCGCAGCAAAGCCCAACTCATGAAGCCCACTCATTGGTTCCTAATTGGATCCTGAGTCAAAGCTCCTCATTTGGACTTCCTTTGCATCTCGGGTTTTGGTCGAATTAGAGTTGGTCTTCAAAAGAGTCGTCGCATAGTAGTAATAACACATGTACGGTTCGGTTCGGTATTGCCCTTCTAGCTCGGTTCGGTTCGGTGTAACCCTCTAGCTCGGTTCGGTTCGGTGGTCCTAGTCCATGCCTGAATCAGTGCTCCATCCCTCCTCGGTTCGGTTCGGAAGTATAGTCCCCATCCTCTGTTCGGTTCGGTGGTTGCTCCCCTCTAGTTTTTCCGATCTGATCCCCTCCTTCTCCATCCGCCCGATCCGATCCCCTCTGGTCTCTCTGATCCTCTCCCCCTTTTTGCCTCTCCGATCCGATCCTCTGCCCAACTCCAACTCTAAGCAAATGTCCTTCCTTCTCGCCAAGCCTCTTGTGCTAAGTTCCAATCCGAATCGAGTCCTCTTGCCCAGTTCTCCTATCCGATCCGAGCCCAATTATCCGATCTGATCCGGTTCGGAACCCTGCATATTTCTTGTGACTTTCCAGCGACTGTTTTACGCCATACAACAGCGTTTTTGACCAATCTAACAGTTCTAGCCAATCACAAAACATACCATATAGTCATAGCAATATAGGGAATTAACCATAGACATCAAAACAACAACCATAGCATGTAATTTGGATTAAACCTACCCAAAATCCCATATTTTCCCTAAAGCATGTTTAGGCAAAACTAATGATATGATTACCAAAACTTAATGAAATTAACCCAAATTCATATCAGAGGTCTAAAACATTATTTTCGAATTTATAAATATTTTTCCAGAATTTATTAATGTATAAATTCGCTAATCTTCACTAATTACCCTTAATTAACTGTAATTAGTGTCAAAACAATGCTAATCACTCACCTTGGCCACAAATGAAATTTTTAGAACTGAAACCTCGCTGATTTGGGCGAATACTGATGTCTAACAACAACTCTAATACTGATTTGGTGAAGATCTTCTTTGATTTGATGTAGATTAAGCCAAAACTTGATTAGAAAGTGATTAGAAGTTGATTTGGGCGTTGGAGGCCACTGTTAAGGTTTCAAGATTGAAAGTGGCGGCTGAAAAATGAAAATAAGATCGTTCTCTAACTGATTTCAGCCTCCTCATAACCCTAATCCCGAAATTCCCCATTGGGCCTAGCTGTTAATCACCCGGTTAAGCCCAATTAAGCTGTTTTTCACTATCTGAAACTTGTTTCAGCCATATCTCCCAAACGGTAAGTCCGTTTGGCTAATGTGACCACTCTACGGAATTGTAAACCATCAAACAAATCTAATGGAAGTGGTTTCAGGTCAAAATTCCTTTCCAGTCAAAAGTTATGGCCAAAACAGTACCAGCTAGGGGCAAAATGGTCATTTAAAAATCGGGAAAAATCATGAACATGGGAAATGACCCCATTAGTCGGCTCCTAAAGTTACATGACCATACGACTTCGTATGTGAAAGAAATAAATATTCTACGATCCTGCGATGCGTAGAATGCGGGTTGTTACATTCTCCCCCCTTAAGAAATTTCGTCCCCGAAATTCCTTAACCCAAAACATACAAAAGATCCCGCATGCCTACCAATCATATACAACAATCAACCATGCAAAACAAACAAAGCAAACCTATCCTAGCATGCGGAAAAACTAAATCGAAATTGAAATCTTACCAGGCGAAGAGTTCTGGATACGTCTTTCTAATGCTCTCCTCTGTCTCCCAAGTACAGTCATTCTCATTCTTGCCCCACTGAACTTTGACTAGATTCACCGCTTTCCTCCGAAGTTTCTTCGTATCGTTCCCAATAATACGCATAGGCTTGTGGTTCCCAACCGCCTCGGGTTCAACTTCGATATCATCCAACTGATCAGGTGAAATAGTCACATCTGGGTCGTGCACGAACTTTCTTAATTGGGAAACATGAAATACGTTGTGAACTCCTGCCATCTTCTCTAGTTATTCAACTTTGTACGCCAAATTCCCAATCTGCTCAAGAACTGGGAATTGACCAACAAATTTTGGTGCTAACTTGCCTCTCCTACCAAATCGTATCACGCTCTTCAACGGAGAAATCTTGACAAACACCAAGTCACCAATGGAGAACTTTAATTCTCCTCTCCTCTTATCAGCATAACTCTTCTGCGTATCTTGGGCAACCTTCATTCGCTGTTGGATAATCTTAATCTTAGCTGAAGTTTCTCTTATCACATCGGGTCCAAGCACAAACTTCTCGCTAGTTTCTACCCAACATGACGGTGAGTTGCACGGTCTTCCGTACAAAGCTTCAAATAGAGCCACACCGATACTGAATTGGTAGCTATTATTATATGCAAACTCTACTAGATGCAAATGGTCATCCCATGATCCACCAAAATCCAATACACAAGCTCTCAAGAGATCTTCCAATATACGATTCACCCTCTCTGTTTGACCATCGGTTTGAGGATGATACGCAGTACTGAGATGTAATTATGATCCTAACACCTCTTGTAAGCTCTTCCAAAATCCACTAATGAACAACAGATCTCGGTTACTCACAATGCCTATGGGTATTCCATGAAATCTCACTACCCACTTTACGTATAGTTCAGCTAACTTAGCTGCCGTCCTATTCGACTTGACGGGTATAAATCTTGCACTCTTGGTCAATCGGTCCACAATCACCCAAATGTTATCATGGCCCGATCTAGTCCTTGGTAACCCATCAATGAAATCCATTGACACTTGTTCCCATTTCCATTTTGGAATTTCTAATGGTTGTAACAAACCACTAGGCTTCTTTTGCTCCGCTTTAACTAGCTGGCAGTTCATGCATTTGGATATAAACTTCCCAATGTCTCTTTTCATCCCTTCCCAGTAATAGGTCTGCTTCATGTCTCGGTACATCTTGTTACCACCGGGGTGTATAGTCAGTTTTGAGTGATGACATTCTCTAAGCACTTCATCTCTCAATCCATTGACATAGGGTACAACTAGTCTTATATTCTTTTTAAGCCATCCATCTCGATCAAGCCCATACTTGTTCATCTCCTCATCGATACCCATCTCTAACTTGGAGATGATTTCCAATACGTTAGGATCGTTCCTCTGACTAAAGCCGATCCGCTCAATCAAAGTGGGACTGATCGTCAAACTTGCTAACATTTCTGGATCCAACTCGCACTTTGGTCTGAAATCATAGCCAGCGATGTACTCCAGTTGCTTCCATTTAAGAAACATAGCCCCTAAACCGGAATGTCTTCTACTCAATGCATCAGCTACCGCATTGCCCTTTCCGGGTGTGTATGCGATATCGAAATCATAGGAAGCTAAGAATTCTAACCATCTTTGTTGTCGGAAATTTAGATCCTTTTGGGAGAAAAGATAGTTTAACGATTTATGATCGGTAAATAACTCGAATCTTTCTCCCAAGAGATAATGTCTCCACATCTTCAATGCGAACACGATCGCTGCCAATTCCAAATCATGGGTAGGGTATCTTTTCTCATGTGATTTCAGTTGCCGACTTGCATAAGCTACAACCCTACCTCCTTGCATCAATACAGCACCAAGTCTGGTACCACATGCATCTGTGTATACCGTCATCTCTTCATTCCCCTTAGGAATGACTAACACTGGTGCACATGTCAACTTGTCCTTTAGACCCTTGAATGTGTTCTTGCACCTTTCGTCCCAGACAAAAGCTTGATTCTTCTTGGTCAACTGAGTCAACGGTGCCGCTATCTTGGAGAAATCTTAGATAAACTTACGATAATATCCAACTAATCCCAAGAAACTTCTTATGTCCATTGCATTCTTGGGCGTAGACCAATCTTGTACCGTAGCCACCTTCGCAGGATCCACGGCAATACCATTCTCTGAAACAACATGGCCCAAGAATCTCACTTCCCTTCTCCAGAAGTGACACTTAGAAAACTTTGCTTTCAATTGGTATTTTCTCAACACCTCCATCACTATTCTTAAATGTTCCCTGTGTTCTTCCTCTGTCCTCGAATAGACCAAAATATCATCCACGCACACAAGGACAAACTTATTCAACTGATCTCTGAATACTCTATTCATAAGATCCACGAAATATGCTGGGGCATTGGTCAGCCCGAATGGCATGACCAACCACTCATAAAATCCAGATGGCGTCCGGAATGTCGTTTTAGCTATACTCTCAGCTTCCACTCTAAGCTGATGAAAATCTGCCGCGAGATCCAACTGAGAAAATACTCTCGCGCCACTCAACTGATCAAACAAATCATCTATCCGCGGTAGAGGATACTTGTTCTTCCTCGTCACTTTATTCAACTTGTGGTAGTCTACACACAAACGAAGGGAACCATCCGCCTTGGGAGCAAACACAACTGGTGCGCCCCATTCAGAAACACTCCTTCTGATAAATCCCTTTTTCAAAAGATCGTTGACTTGCACCTTGAGCTCTCGCTGCTCCCTTGGTGCCATACGACGTAGTGGCATCACTATAGGTCTGGTATCTTTCACCAAATTAATATAGAACTCAATCTCTCGGTGTGGTGGAAGCCCGGTCACTTCCTCGAAGACATCCAGATACTGGCCAACCACGGGCAACCCTGACAACTCACTATGCAAGATGTCGAGGGAATTTAGAAAACTAGCCATTACCCCATCACCGGGTAGACCACCAAACACTACCCTCTGCCCTTCATCCGCTCTAGCTGTCACCAAAAAGCCCTCACAGTCTACCACCACCCCGTATCTTTAGAGCCAATCTACTCCCAAAATAATGCCAAGCCCAAAACAAAGCAATCACAAATAAACATGCATCCATGACTCGATAAGACCACATTACGACAAATCATGCTAAGGTTAGTCGAACCACCAATCGGGTTCGTCACTACTAAAGGTCTATCAACAATCTCGGGCTCCAATCCCAACCTATCTACCAGGTCACTAGATATGAAAGAACTGGAAGCCCCAGTATCAAACAAATCTCTAACAGGAACATCATAAACAGAAAGCATACCTTGAATGACAACATTCTTTCCCATCTCCGTCGCAGTTGGGGCATTTGACGAAGAAGGAATAGCATTAAGGGCATATGCTTTCACCATCTACTTTTCTTTAGGGGGTTGCGGACACTTGTCCTTGTGATGTCCTACTTGTCCACAGTTGAAGCACTTCCTATCCGCTGGCTTAGCCCGACAATTACTAGCATAATGGCCTTTCTTACCATAGCTGAAGCACTCAACTTCTTTCTTATTCTTTTTCTGGCCATCCTTATTCTGGTTCTGCTTCCTCTTATTCTGAGAACCACTCTGGCCTCCACCACTTGCTTGTGGTCTTGGCTTCTCTGCAGATGCAACCTCAGTCTTTGACTTAGGGTAAAGACTTTCTGACCTCAATGCTTTCCCCATAATCGATTCAAACGTCTCATCGATGTGGTTAATGAGCCTTTCCCCCAAGTACTGATCCAAACCAGTTATGAACTTCTCGTTCTTCTTGGCGGTTTCAATAAGAGATAACCAATACTTCGACAAAGTGTCGAACTCAGCAATATACTCCGAGACAGGCCTGCCATTCTGCTTGATCTCCAAAAATTTCTTAAACAACACTGATTTCTGAGAAGCTGGAATGAACTTCTCACTAAAGCGAGCCTTAAACTGCTCCCAAGTAATCTGATCCTCGGGAGTAGCTGCCTTTATAGCATTCCACCAATTCATTGCCCGTCCTTGCAGCTGACGGGATGCTAGCCTTCTCTTCATCGCATCCTCGATACCCAAATCTTCAAAGATACGTTCACAACTATCCAACCAATCCTGAACATCCGTAGCTGACTACGTTCCGTGGAACGACTTCCCACAGATTAGTATAATCCTTATTCAGCTTGGCGAAATCGGCCCTAGGCGCCTGCACTATTGGACCACCATCATTACCACCATTGGGAGCTGCTCTCTGCACATTCCTAAGCATCTATCTCATGAGGTCAGTAAACATCGTCCTCATGTCAGCAGCATTCCCATTATTGCCTCCTCTACCGGCACCTCTTACGTATCGGCTCATCGTTCAATCTGTAAAGAGAAAACGATTAACCATCTCCATAGTGGTGCTAGTGCAGTGTGACCTTATCCTTAGCTATACAAATAGTATATATATATATATATATATAGCTTTTGAAAACCAAAATAATTACAAATACGCGCTCTCATATACGTACGCTATCTCTCCTTGATGACTTCCCTAGGTTAACAACGCAACCTAGAGCTCTGATACCAAGTGTGACGGCCCGCCCCGCACTAGCCTGCATTTCCTCTGAAGGTGCGCTGTACACATGCCCGACTAGCACGGAACGGTCACCAAAGAAAGGAAAGAAGAGAATGAACTAACAAGGAACCTGTAGAATGTCTCACAGCGCATGGAACAAAATATAATAATAAGATAATCTTGACATAAAACAGGCGAGAAAATGCATAAGCTGAAAACTAAACCAACATAGCAGCGGAAATCCAAATACAGCTTATTATAACTTTCCAAATTACTGTCTCTAAACAAAAGAAGGCTAAAGTAGAATATGTACTACTAATGCCCAAGTAGTGATCTTCAACAACACAGGGAGAATACTGCATATATAATACGTGGAAGCCTCCTGCTCGTCTCCGGATCAGCTACCCGTGCATACCCAGCTAACCTGTCTCTAGTCTGCTCGTGAGAGCACCCAGAGTAATAAGAAGAGACTAAAACTCTGGGTCAAACAGAAAGTCTGGTATGAGCGATAAGCAACTAAACAGAACAATAACAGGTATACTAAACCATACCTGAACCTGGACCTGCAACCAAAGAGTTAGCACTACATACCGTACAATACTCTAAGGTGCCACAAAACAAATGGTGTATAGATAACGGGGGGTGGGGCATGCATGTCATAATGATGGAAAACAAGTCAAGCATAGCAACCATCCTCACATCTCTCACTCAGTGCGTAAAGCATACGATGTCCACCACTGTTAATCACTAGACCCATTGAAGTAGTGACGGAGTTCGACTTGTACAGCTACTGCTACTACCAAGTTTGCCACATGGAGTCATGACCAAATCTTTACAAATGACCCTACTTCATTGGTCTATTAGCTCTTTAGTCGTACCTAGGCCACTGTGGCCCTGAATCCGTTCACGTACTCCCTACACACAGTGATTCAAAGTTACAGACATCGACAACCCCTTAGCACACGTCCCGTAGCAAAGCCCAACTCATGAAGCCCACTCATTGGTTCCCAACTGGATCCTGAGTCAAAGCTCCTCATTTGGACTTCCTTTGCATCTCGGGTTTTGGTCGAATTGGAGTTGGTCTTCAAAAGAGTCGTCGCATAGTAGTAATAACACATGTACGGTTCAGTTCGGTATTGCCCTTTTAGCTCGGTTCGGTTCAGTGTAACCCTCTAGCTCGGTTCAGTTCGGTGGTCCTAGTCCATGCCTGAATCAGTGCTCCATCCCTCCTCGGTTCGGTTCGGAAGTATAGTGCCCATCCTCTGTTCGGTTCGGTGGTTGCTCCCCTCTAGGTTTCCCGATCTGATCCCCTCCTTCTCCATCCGCCCGATCCGATCCCCTCTCGTCTCTCCGATCCTATCCCCCTTTTTGCCTCTCCGATCCGATCCCCTGCCCAACTCCAACTCTAAGCAAATGGCCTTTCTTCTCGCCAAGCCTCATATGCTAAGTTCCAATCCGAATCTAGTCCTCTTGCCCAGTTCTCCTATCCGATCCGAGCCCAATTATCCGATCCGGTTCGGAACCCTGCATATTTCCTGTGACTTTCCAGCGACTGTTTTACGCCATACGACGACGTTTTCGACCAATCTAACAGTTCTAACCAATCATAAAACATACCATACAGTCATAGCAACATAGGGAATCAACCATAGACATCAAAACAACAACCATAGCATGTAATTTGGATCAAACCTACCCAAAATCCCATATTTTCCCTTGAGCATGTTTAGGCAAAACTAATGATATGATTACCAAAACTTAATGAAATTAACCCAAATTCATATCAAAGGTCTAAAACATTATTTTCGAATTTATAAATATTTTTCCAGAATTTATTAATGTATAAATTCGCTAATCTTCACTAATTACCCTTAATTAACTGTAATTAGTGTCAAAACAATGCTAATCACTCACCTTGGCCACAAATAAAATTTTTAGAACTGAAACCTCGCTGATTTGGGCGAATACTGATGTCTAACAACAGCTCTAATACTGATTTGGTGAAGATCTTCTTTGATTTGATGTAGATTAATCCAAAACTTGATTAGAAAGTGATTAGAAGTTGATTTGGGCATCGGAGGCCATTGTTAGGGTTTCAAGAATGAAAGTGGCAGCTGAAAAATGAAAATAAGATCGTTCTCTAACTGATTTCAGCCTCCTCATAACCCTAATCCCGAAATTCCCCATTGAGCCTAGCTGTTAATCACCCGGTTAAGCCCAATTAAGCTATTTTTCACTATCTGAAACTTGTTTCAGCCATATCTCCCAAAAGGTAAGTCCGTTTGGCTAATGTGACCACTCTACGGAATTGTAAACCATCAAACAAATCTAATGGAAGTGGTTTCAGGTCAAAATTCCTTTTCAGTCAAAAGTTATGGCCAAAACAGTACCAGCTAGGGGCAAAATGGTCATTTAAAAATCAAGAAAAATCATGAACATGGGAAATGACCCCAATAGTCGTCTCCCAAAGTTACATGACCATACGACTTCGTATGTGAAAGAAATAAATATTCTACGATCCCACGATGCGTAGAATGCGGGTTGTTACACAATCCATACCAGTCAAATCAGTGTCATAAACAAACCGTCCGGTTTGTGAATGAATATTTATTTTATTCATATACACTTTTTAATATTATATTTTTAACGATAAAAATATTTTATTTCACACATGTATAGTTTATTATCCATTGCACATCAAATTCACAACACATCATAATCAAACAAGTCGTCCATTGTCTGTGGACAACGGTGTCGGGAGCTGTTAAGCACTGTCTGCATCCTAGTACATATTTTCAACTAGAAATCAAAATTAAAGTGAGAAGTTCTCACCTTTGGGTTCCACTCCGCTATTCTTTACTGTCGCTCGTATTCGCTGCTTTGATTCCAACGCAATATGTTTCACACGATTTTTTTTATTAAAAATCATATTTCTATTTCGCTACTCATATAATAAGAAACATATTTTTATTCTAAACCTTTTCTATGAAAATCATATTTTTATTCTAAAACTTTTCTATGAAAATCATATTTTTATTCTAAACCTTTACATTGCTTTCATATACATAAAGATCATATTTTTACTTCGTTTCTTACATTATAAAAATCATATTTTTATATCACTTCTCATATAATAAAAATCATATTTTTCTTATGCTATTCATATGCAAATCATAATTTTACATCAATATCGTTCATATGAAAATCACATCTTCAAGTATATAAAATTCGTTTTTTTATATATTGCTACTTCCTATTTTTGTTTCACTAAAAATTTTATTTTCATATCGCTAAAAATTATATTTTTACATAACTAGAAACATTTTCTTTCATACGATAAAAACCATATTTTTATGTGACTAAAAATTATATTTTTATCAACTAAAAATATTTCGTACATAGAACAAAAATCACATTTTTATCTAATCTAAAAATCATATCGTTATATAGTAAAAAATCAATTCTTTATATACTCCTAACAAATCCTAGCTTTTCTTTATAAAAAAAAATTCAAACTTTCTTCGTACTAAAAATTCAAACTTTCTTCATATTAAAAATTCTATTTTATATTTTCAAAAATCATACTTTATATAATAAAAACCTTATCTTTATAACGTTGCTGTTTATTTTAAAAACTGATTTTAAACAATGGAAATTATATAATAAAAACTGTTCTAAACAAGGTAGATTTCCCGCCTATCCCACTTCTTCCCTAACCTCTACTACACCCAAACATATCGGTTCATGATGCTAAACTGGAAGGAGGCTCCGCTTTCATTCCTAATACTTATTTCCAGCCCAGCGTCGTTCCTGAGATCCGCGAACTGCCGGACATCATTCAAGCTACAAGCCTGACTGACTTTCCTAACCGTGTCTACTGGTCCTTAAGTAATTCTCGTACATTCTCGGTTAATTCTTGCTACCGCTACTTAGCTGCTACTGGGAGGAAATTCTCCTTCACCAGAATTTGGAGTGTCAAAGTTCCCCCTAGAGTTCGTTTTTTCCTCTGGAGCTTGGCTCACGGTAGGGTGAATACGAAGGATCGCCTTATTAAAAAGGGAATCTCGGTCTCCCCGACATGCAGCTTATGTCTTCTCAATAACGAGAACATAAGGCACCTCTTCCATGACTGTGACACAAGCTTCTTTGTTTGGGTCACTTCCTCTAGGCATGTGCTTGGTCAGGTTTCGCCACCTCCGCACCACTTCGAACATTGGCAGTACACCCCTGCTTCAGGTTCCATTGAAGTTCTTCTTGCTGCCTTTGCCTGGACCATTTGGCACGAGAGAAATAACAGAAGTTTCAACAAACGCTCCTGCTCTCTTCTTGGGTTAGCCAGCAAAGTCACTTACCTTTACCATCTTTGGACAGGTACTCAAGCTCAACCTTTCATGCCTTTGATTCTGGACGTTTCGCAGCGTTGGGAGGAATCGGTGGGCAACGTTCAGCTTCAGCGCGATCAACAGCAGCCCCAGTACCCGAGACCTTGGTAGCCGCTCCACCTACCAGTCGCATTGTAAGCCATCTACTCGTTTCAGTTTTTGGTGGTTTGTCTTGATGACCAATCCTTTGCTTGTTGTTTTTGGATTGCTACTCTAGCTGTTAGTAATATTTGTATTCTTATCTTGATGAACTTGTAGCTATGCTTGCGCTAGGCGCATTACGCGTACCCTGCATGCAGTTTGCATGCATATTTTGTCGTTCTTGGTCAGCGATCAGGCCTGATGATCGCCTAAAACTATCTTTATTTTATGTTAATTAATCAGGTGTGTAGATCCGCTCTACACAACCGTCTGCTTCAAAAAAGGTAGATTTATAACGTAAAAAAATGCTTTTAAACAATGTAGATTTATATAGTAAAAACTGTTTTTAAACATTGTAAATTTACAAAATACGCACCTCAGTAAACTGCTCAGAATCAGGTTTTGAGCGTTCGCAAAACTGGAAGCACTTGGGGGAGATCGGCTTACGCCACGACAACCGCCTAGGAGGGGTGCACCACCGCGCTGAACGTCGTCGAGTTCGACATTGAATTCGAGGCAGGAGCTGGGTGCAAATGGCGCGGGTTTGAGGTGTTCAGTATCGAGATTCACGCAACAAGAGGAGGTGATTCTGGCATGGATGTATAGATCTCAGAGAATACTTCAAAATCTCCAAAAGGATGGAGGTCTAATTCTTCGTGCAGGAGGAGAAACCGGAGGAGGAAGAAATGAATGGGTTTCCGCCTTATATCGCGAGCCGCCAGGGTTTGTTTTCGACAAATGAGAATTTAGAAAAATATTAGGGTTTTATTTTATATTTATATATATTTTTATTTCCAAAAATAGTAACTTTTCCATTCGACCTCTAAATCGACCCCACCGACTGTCGTTCCTAGCTAAATACCGCCATTCCGAACACAATGGGATATGTTTCATAAGCCAATTCGATTGATTTAGTCAGTTATTCTTCAAATTAAAATATAAATCAATTTATATTTAATTTAAACGTACATTTTTAATTATCAGGGCCACATACTGACTCTGAAAATTCCAGAAAAATTATTTTTAGCTTCATATTGACGATACTGTTCTAACAAAACTAATTTCATCAAATTTGGAGACCGTTTGAAAAATGGCCATTTTTCTGGTCGATCCAAATTGACTAAAACTGTCAAAACACGTTTTCTTTTGTCACGCTTACATATTGATTTCAAAAATTATGAAAATTGGAATCTAGCTATAATTTGACATCCCGGATCCAACAAAAGTGGTTTGATCAAAAACGGAGGTCGTTTGCAAAATGGCTATTTTAAGGGCTATTTATATATATAAATTCCACAGCGACTTTTCAGAAATTTTCAACTGGACATAACTTTTTATTCCCGCTATGAAATCTGGATTTTTCATATTCGTTGGAAAGATATCTTCAAACAGATTCTTATATTTCTGTCTTTACTAAAATCCGATTTGTTTTGAATCCTGTACATTCATTTGAAATTTGAAATCAAAATTTCAAACTACCACGCCATTTTCAATTCCTTTTATAATTAAAATAAAAAAATTCGTTTTAACTTCATCGAAAATAAATTTTCCTTCGTTATTATTTAAAATAAATCATTTTAAATATTCAAAATTCATTAAAATTGCCAAAATAAAAAAATTAAATTGGTTCTGATTTTCCGGGTTGTTACATAAACCTTAATTCAGCCATATCTCCCAAACGGTAAGTCCATTTGATTAATGTGACAACTCTACGGAAAGCTAAACCATCATTCAAATCTAATGGAAGTGGTTTCAGGTCAAAACTCCTTACCAGTCAAAAGTTATAGGCGAAACAAGATTTGCCAGGAGTAAAAGGGTCATTTAAAAATCTGCAAAAATCACGAACATGGGAAATGACCCTAATAGTCGTTCCCCAAAGTTACATGACCATACGACCTCATATGAAAAAGAAATAAATATTCTACGATCCTTCGATACGTAGAATGCGGGTCGTTACAAAACCAATACATCCATGACTCGATAAGACCACATCACGACTTCAGCCTTGGGCTTAGGATAAAGGCTCTCTGATCTCAATGTTTTTCCAACAATCGATTCCAAAGTCTCATCAATATGGTTTATAAGCCTTTCCCCCAAGTACTGATCTAAGCCTATTATGAACTTCTCATTCTTCTTCTCGGGAGTGTCAATAAAGGATAATCCATACTTCAATAAAGTATCGAACTCAGCAATATACTCTGAGACTGCCCTACCATTCTGCTTAAGCTCCAAGAACTTCCTAAACAATTCCGATTTCTGAGCAGCTGGGATAAACTTATCACTGAATCGGGCCTTGAACTGATCCCAAGTAACTTGATCCTCAGGGGTAGCTGCCTTAATAGTATTCCACCAATTCATAGCCCATCCTTGCAGTTAGGGATGAGCATGGTGCGGTTTGGTGCGGTTTTGACTTAAAACCGCACCCAGAACCGCTAGTGTGCGGTTTTCAAAAGAAGGAACCGGAACCGGACCAAAAACCGTTGGTGCGGTTCAGTTTTAAAAGTGCGGTTTCGGTTTTTAAAAGTGCGGTTTCGGTTTTAAAACCAATTAACAAAAAAAACATCGTTCCCTTAGATGGTAATGCACATGAAATGTTTAAAGCTGAGACAGAGGCATTTTTATTTATCCAGTGTGTGATATTGATCTTCACATGCAAATGAAAACTTTTTTACTGTAAGGACCAATCGGTCCAATCCTAATACCATCTTACTATAAATGACATCAAGGCAAAGGATGTAATGCAAATCATAATTCGGATGGACCGAAAGCAGTATGTAGAACTTGTTCTAGTTACTTCTCAGCAGTAGCATACCGCCTCTTTTTAACCTCTATAGCCAATACAGTAAGAGCTTTGTCTGCTGGCAGGTCTTGATAGCTTCTCAAGGTGTTCAATATTAGTTTTGTTTACTTTTGTATATCCTTTCTATGATCAGACATTTCCATCAACACGTCATGATTAATCTTGGCAACTTGAGTCAATACAGCCATGCAATTAGAGTGCTGCAGCATGTATTGCTGCTCTTTTGCTTCCATGATTGCCAAGTAGTGAACGTGCAGATTTGCCAAAAGCTAAATTTGAGAAGGTAGTGTTAAAATTAACGTATAAGTAACATTCAGTGCGGTTTCGGTTTTGCGGTTTGAAAAAGGATGAAAACCGAACCCGGACCATACTAATGGTGCGGTTTCATCGGTTTTGCGGTTTTACTTCGGTGCGGTTTTTTAAGATGCGGTTTTTATCGGTTTTATGCGGTTTCGGTTCGGTTTCGGTTCGTAATCGGTTTTCCTGCTCATCCCTACTTGCAGTTGGCGCGATGCTAGCTTTCTCTTCATTGCATCGTCGATCCCCAAGTCCTCGAAGATGCGCTCACAACTATCAAGCCAATCCTGAACTTCTGTAGCCGATTCCGTATTGTGGAACGGCTTCCCACCAAGACTAGTGTAGTCCTTACAGAGCTTGGCGAAACGTCCCTAGGTGCCTGCACCGCTGCACCACCACCATTTGCAGCATTAGGAGCTGCCCTCTGAACATCCCTAAGCATCTCTCTCATGAAGTCAGTTAACATCATCCTCATATCAGGAGCATTCCTATTATTGGCTCCTGAAATAGTATTCATCGTATATTGGCTCATCGTTCAATCTGTAAGGAGAAAACGATTAACCATCCCTTAAGTGGTGCCAGTGCAGTGCGACTTCATCCCTAGATATACTATTAGTACATATATAGCTTTTGGAAATCAAAATATCACAAATACGCGCTCTCATATACGTAGTACCTCTCTCTGGTGTCTTTCCCTAGGTTAACAACACAACTTAGAGCTCTGATACCAAGTGTGACGGTCCGCCCCGCACCAGCCGACATTTACAATGAAAGTGCGCTATGCCAATGCCCGACTAGCACGGGACAGTCGCCAAAGAAAGGAATTTGAACTAATAAGGAACCTGTAGAATGTCTCACGGTGCATGGGATAAAATATAATAATAACATAATTTTGACATGAAATAGGCGAGATAGTGCATAATCTGAAAACTAAACCATCATAGCAGCGGAAATCCAAAATACAGCTTATCATCCAAACCAACATTATTACAACTTTGAAATACTATCTTTAAAACAAAAGAAAGAGGTACACTACTAATGCCCAAAGTAGTGACCAGCAACAACACAGGGAGATTATATATATATATATATATATATCATACGTGGAAGCCTCCTGCTCGTCTCCGGTACAGCTACTCATGCATAATCACCTGATCTGTCTCAAATCTGCCCGTTTAAGAGCAACCAGAGTAATAAGAAGAGACATAAAACTCTGGGTCAGACAAAAGTCTGGTATGAGCGATAAGCAACAAAACAAAACAATAATAGGTATACATAACCATATCTGAACCTGAACCTACAACCAAAGGGTTAGCACAACAGGATGTACAATACTCTAAGGTGACACTAACACTTGGTGTGAAAATAATGGGGAGGGGTGTGCATGTCATGGTGATAGCAAACATTAAACATAGCAACCATCCTCACATATCTCACTCAGTGCGTAAAGCATACAATATCTACCACTTTGATCACTCAATCCTTTGCTACGATCACTCTGCCCCATGGAGTCGTGACGGCTCAACTGCACTGATCCATAGCCACTAATCATTTTCTATGTCCACTCTGCCCCATGGAGTTATGACAACTCCACTGCACTGGCTCATAACCTTGCTACGATCACTCTGCCTCATGAAGTAATGACAACTTCACTGCACTGATCCATAACCAATATCCATCTCTCTGTGGTGAATCAAAGCTATAGACATCGATAACCCCTTTGAACACGTCCGGCAACAAATTCCAATCATGAAGTCAACTCATTGGTTCCCATCTGGATCCAGAGTTCTACTTCCTATTTGGACTTCCTTCGCATCTCGGGTTTTGGTTGAATTGGAGTTGGTCTTCAGAAGAGTCGTCGCGTAAAAGTAGGAAACATACGTTCGATTTAATTTGGTCATCCGGTTCGGTTCGATGTATGGAGTCCTCTATGTCACATCGGTTCTGTTCGGCCCTCCTTTCCATGCTCTAGCTTCCGTTCTGTTCGGGTGTCCTCATGCGGTTCGGTTTGGTCATCTCCATCCGGTTCGGTTCGGTTACGACGAATTGATCCCATCTGTTGCTCCAACTCCTCTTCTCCGATCCGATCCAGTCTCTACTCCAACTCTATACAAGTGGCCTTCCTTCTTGCCAAACCTCCTCTAGTGCCAAATTCCGATCCGAATCGAATTCCCTTGCATGGTTCTCCTATCCGATCCGAGCCCTATATCCGATCCGAGCCCTATATCCGATCCGACCTGAAACCCTGCACGTTTCCTGCAACTTTTCCAGCGACAATTTTACACCGTACGACGGCGTTTTCGACCATTCTAACTTTTATAATCAATCACAAAGCATACCATAAAGTCATAGAAACATAGAGAATCAACAATAAACACCAAAACAATAAATTAATATGTCAATATGGATCAAACATACCCAAAAACCTATGTTTTCCCCTTAATCCCCCTTAATCATGTTTAATCATACAATTAGCAAAACTTATCCTAATTAACCCAGATTTCTATCAGAGCCCTAAAATAATATTTCAGAATTTTACAAATTTTTCCGAGCCAAAATTTCGCTAATTATCACTAATCACTCCTAATTAGCAGTAATTAGTGAAAAACAATGCAAATCACCCACCTTAGCAACAAATTAATCTTAGATCTGAAAATATCCCTGATTTGGGTTAAATCTCTATGCAACACAGCATCTCCAACTCTGATTTGATGATATTTTAACTTGATTTGATGTTGATTAGTTTAATCCTTGATTAGAAAGTGAATAGAGGTGTTTTTAGAAGGTAGAAGCCATTACTAGGGTTGAAGGAATGAAAGTGGCAGTTGCAAAAATGACAAAGAAGGGTTTCCCTAGTCCCTTTCAGTCCTTAAATATCCCTAATCTCGAAATCCCCCAATGGGCCGGCTGCTAATTACCCAATTAAGCCCGTTAAGCTGTTTTTCACCTTCTAAACCTTAATTCAGCCATATCTCACAAACAGTAAGTCCGTTTGATTAATGTGACCACTCTACGGAAAGGTAAACCATTATCCGGATCTAATGGAAGTGGTTTCAGGTCAAAACTCCTTACCAATCAAAAGTTATAGGCGAACCAAGATTCGCTAGGGGTAAAACGATCATTTAAAAATCGGCAAAAATCATGAACATGGGAAATGACCCCAATAGTCGTTCCCCAAAGTTACACGACCATACGACCTCATATGAAAAAGAAATAAATATTTTACGATCCTTCGATACGTAGAATGCAGGTCGTTACAAAACCACATTCCTCAAAGGTGACAGCTTAATCAAAACCATGTCTCCCACCTTAAACTCAATGTCAGTCCTTCTCTTGTTTGCATAGGACTTTTGCTTATCCGGAGCTGTCTTCATTCGTCGTCTAATAAGATCAATCTTCTCGGATGTTTCTCTAACCATATTTGGTTCAAATAGAAGCCTTTCTGTTGACTCCCACCAACAAGTTGGTGACCTACAGGGTCGTTCGTACAATGCTACGAAGGGTGTCATACTGATACTAGCTTGATAACTTTTGTTGTAGGCAAAATCTAATAAAGGAAGATGCTCTTCCCAGGTCCCTCCGACGTCTAGGATACACAGCCTTAAAAGATCCTTAAGAACTCTATTCACTCTTTCCGTCTGTCCGTCGGTATGAGGGTGATAAGTGGTGCTCAAACACAACTATGTACCTAATGCTTCTTGCAAGCTCCTCCAAAATTCACTAGTAAAAATGGGGTCATGATCACTTACGATACTCAAAGGTACTCCATGAAGACGGACTATCTCACAAACGTAAATCCAAAATCCTAAGGTAAGGCAAAAAGTCGGAAAAAACGACATGTCCCGAAATGGAAAAAGTCCCACGGATAAAATTGCTAAGCCCACTGAAGAAGCACCTTCTTAGGTGACCTTCCTAGGTGCTGGAAACAAGTTTTTCAACTTGAGAAAAAACTCAATGAGGTAAACCAATGTCTGTGTCCTAAGATATGGCAAAAAGTCGGAAAAACCGACATGTCCCGAAACGGAAAAAGTCCCACAGTTAAAATTGCTAAGCCCACCAAAGAAGCACCTTCTTAGGTGACCATCCTAGGTGTTGGACACATGTTTTCCAACTTGAGAAACAATGTCTGTGTCCTTGGTCAAAGCGCAAAGTCGGAAAAGCCGACATGTCCCGAAACAAAAAAAATGGCCAATTTCAAAGGGCACCTACCTTTGTAGGTAAAAGACGCAAATTTTTCCCTTTTGAGTTAAAGTTCATTGAGATGAATTAGTGTCCTCTCCTCGGATGAAGCACAAAATGGGGAAGGATTAAACATGTTGGAAAAACCAGCGCAAAAAAAAGAAACCCAATCGAAAGGAGGTGGCCATCCTTGTTCTTTGTTGTTAACCAAGTCGAACAGAGCCAAGGATGGATTACAACAGCAGAAATCCTAGCCGAAAGGGGGTATCAGAAATCCTAGCCATATGGGGGTGTCCATTCTAGAACCTATTTGAATAACTAAAACAATCAAATAAGCCCTAAAATGGATCGAAAACCTTTAACCCAAGACCTCCCCGGGGGCACGTATTCAAAACCAGCCTCCGAAGGGCTCGGATTACCGGTCAGTCAGGTGCGGGGTTGAATACTAATAAATAAAAGATACCAAACGCGCTTATAACAATACAACTGCGTAACGGCCTTCGATAAGCGAGAAACCTAAAAGGATAAATGAATTCCAACCGTAATAATAACAATAGAAAATCAGGGGCAACCGAGAGATTAATAAAGCGCCCGGACGAATGTGAAAATCAGAAAACAAAGGTGCAACGTGCGACGCACCGGCGCATAAGCAAACCTTAGAAGTCACAAATAGAAGCGTACGAAAATAAGCGAGGCTGGTTCCCGCATACACAAGCCATACTAAAAAGTACTATTCAAAATCAAAACCAAAGTAACTGAATAGGTGGAGCATTGGCAGGCCACAATACTCAAATAAGGTAAGAGATGATTCTCTCCCTAGACTCCAGGGCCTCGACAAGTTTGGAACTATCTTCTTCCAAAGCATGAAGTCGCTCAATATTCTCTCTATTTGACTCCTGAAGATCTTTGACCAAGGAGTGCCAGCCGCCCATTTGCTCCACAATATAATCTCTGACTATTGTAATGAGACCTTCAACCCGATACGGACGTGGTTCCAACTGATTGGATTCGGCCAATATGCTGTCCTTCATGGCATCCATCTTCCCTGCGATAATCCATCTGTCGAATGGGTCTATGTACACGCCAGAACGTGAGCTAGCTGGACACTGAGCCACAAAATCCTCGGCGAGTGCAGGATGGCAAGGGTTGGAAACAGGAAGAGGCTCTGGTACGGCTGCACGATCTAATGCGATGGATGAAGAGACCATACGACTAACAGCGGTCTGAATATCTGAGTCAGAGAGTCCATTCAGCAAACAATGATTGTGAGTGTCATTCACAATCGAGGTCTCCTTACCTCGGGGTGGCCTTTTGCTACCAGCCCTCCTCGCCGATTTCTTCCTAAACTTCTTGGACATGAGA
Source organism: Allium sativum (assembly GCA_030737875.1). Classification (NCBI taxonomy): domain Eukaryota; kingdom Viridiplantae; phylum Streptophyta; class Magnoliopsida; order Asparagales; family Amaryllidaceae; genus Allium; species Allium sativum. The sequence continues at coordinate 233,037,129 of CM060913.1, read as the reverse complement.
AACTCCATCCTCGGGCGACCTGCTTCAAAAAGGACCAGTATGGACACAAACAACAACCATGGAAAGGGGAACAACCTTGTCAAGTTCAAGCATAAGAAGACTGGGGCATTTCACCAAACAATTTATGAACAAATACCAAGCATCGATGTTTCAAAGAAAACCGCCGGATGGTTCAAACGGTATCATCACTGTACAAAAATCTTACCTAGAAAAATCATGGCACCTCGAAGGAAATTGCTCAAAACAGACAGATGCGACTAAAATAAGAGGCAAAGTGATGGAATGAGAAAGCCAAAACCTTTTGAAGGAAAATCAAGGCAGAAATGTCGAGCATAAATTACCTGATTAAGCTCTCGAGGGAGCGCCGTTGTGACCAAAGAATTTTTTGAAATATGTAAAAATGAAGTGAAGCAAGTTAAAGATGAATAAGGAAGACTAAAAGGCATTCATCCAAGAGAATTCTCGCCACATCGGCCTAGTGCCTAACTACCCAAAAGTGTCTCATCAAGTCCCAGCTAGCATCTCGAAATTAATCTATTCACACAGTAATAAAAAAGACACATCGAGCCTCTCGCTCATAGGAAAGGAAGATACCAATCAGCGACGATGAAGTAACCTTAATATTTGGCACAACCGAGCCCTCAGCAAGTCAGGACAAACCCGCTAACCAAAGTGCGATTAAATATATCGAATCTAGTAATTCTTTACAAAAAAGAAATCATGGACTTCGAGGGGCAAGTGTTAATCCCTAAAAAATCCATATGCACATTGAACGGAGGATATCAAGGCTGGTCGTGCGAAAGGTTATCCGAAGCACTTAAATAGCTCACAACGGATGGAGTGCAATTACACAAAACAAGATCCAGATATCAAACCCAAGACAAGTCAGGTCCGCCATCATGACCAAGGATGATGGCGCGAAATGATTATGAAGAATACGACTCAATAAAGGAAAGGATCGAATGTCCCACGAAGTCGTTTCGCCTAACTGGAATGCTGGACCTAACATCAAAGTTCGGTCGCGCGTATCAGGACAGAAATCCAGGTTGCATATATATCTGAACACTCGCTCATAAATGACAACACATATCGCTCGATACTCAGACCAGAAGTCTACTGACCGGTCATACACCAGTCTTCGGAAAAAGCACCTGTACATCTTAGAGTCGCGGCCCCAGTCGGTCATAACACTATCACTCACTCACCAAATCAAATATCACCGTGCTAAAGCGTTATGGCCGACTTGTTCCCTCGCTTCGCCAATCAAGCAAGTCACCCACTCAGCATAAGTGGGAGCGACTTCATAACATAATCGTGAAGCCAAACAGCGCCATACAAAGATGGCAAGGAGACGAGCGCCCCTAGACCAAGAAGCACGGTCGCGCAAGGAACCAAGGAGAATCAACTCCAGAACCACATCTCCACTCTTACAAAATCTCCCAAAGCACTCACAGGACGCTCACTTACATGGAACGCTCAGCTATTCAAGGTGCTCGTTCCAACGAGCCGCCCGCACATGATAACTGGATACAACCACGGACAGCTGGCTACAGCTAGCCAATGGCATGCTCGTAATTAACAAAATGAACGATCCACAGCCTGGATAAACGGATTCCAGATCATTTACCAAGGGACGTTCACCTATAAATACACCATGACTACCAACGTAAAAGGGATCGACTTCAAAAAACCACGAAATGCTGCTGAACTTCATCCTCAGCCACAGATTTGGCTACGGCGTCAAGCACAATCTTACGTTGAAGGAAGCGAAGACATCCCTCTTCTCAATCATTCATCCATCCTTCTTCTCCTCAAATTCCACTATTCTCTTGTATAATTCCTTAGATTGAAATATATTAATGAGGGTATATTGAGCGGGTATAGAACTGTATGAAAAGAGAGAGTTGATGTACTTTGTAATTCTCGTTATAAGACAGGAAATCACCTTCATAGTGGACGTAGGCCTCATTAACGGCTGAACCATTCTAAATCTCGTCTCTACTTTACTTTTCTTGCATTTTTTCACTTTTTATTGCTGATTAAACACGCTTCCATTTATTTCTTACCGAATTAGTGAAGTACAGTTTAGTACCTTGTGTGTTTAGACCATTTTTGGTGTAAACACCTAGAATGGGTTAAGATTATTACATATACGAGAGAGCGTATTCGCAAGATGAAATTGATCTTAAAATTAGTTTTTAAAGGTTATATTTTGAGTAATAAAGAATTTGGATAATAAATAGAGATTATCAATGATTTTGGAAAGTCGATAAGTTCTAAAACCTGACATGTAAGAAAATTTGATGTTTATGTAGTTACGAGTACCTTGTGAATTAAGTTTCCCAATTTTGACTAAAAGGTATTTAGTAAATAATTAGAAAGGGTTATCCAGATGGAATAATAAATAAAACTACATGCGTCTTCCTTTCTTTTCGAGGAAGAAAAGTTTTAAAGGAAGGGATAATGTAATGACCTGAAATTTTGAAACCAATTTAAAATTTTAAAATTTCAAGTTTAAACAATTTATATAAGGATTTACAGTCAATTCGAGATAATTTTAATTAATTAAAAAAATAAATAAATTCTATTTCAATTTTTGTTTACATATTATTGAAGAGCATGAAAAACTGGTGAATGTGACCAGAAATATATTTGATATTATGTGAGTTGTTGTTTCAACAAGTTATAGGAAATGTTGTAAACTAGTTAAAACAATTAAAAGAATTAACATAAAGGATTTGTGCTTTTGTTGAGTTGTCATCCTAAGAAACTACCAACTTGTGCTTTCTCCCTTCTCACCACACACTGACACATCAGTGATCCAAATGGTTCGTTTTGCCTATAAATTCAAGGCCTTCTGTCCACTTTTCATTTTGCTTCCCTCTCTTCTCTTTGCATTTCTCCTCTCCCCTTACTTACTTGTCCCATCCCTCCACCATCCCAGCCCCCAACCGCTGTCAGGTCCTCCTCCACGCTGCCGGCGAACTCCACCAACTGCCGCCACCAAATCCGTGGGCCCTCTCCTCCCCAAAAGCACCCAATCCCCTTCAAAACTCCAAAAACCGACACCACACCATCTCTACACCCTCAACCCCACCTCACCTAACTCGTCCCCATCTGGCCCCACCTGACCGTTCTTAGCCACCATAGCCCAGTTATGGACCCCAAACCTCCAACCAAGCTCCCTTTGCCACGAATCCCATCCAAGTTTGCCCCTTGAACCAAAAATATACCCACTTATTTATCCGTTAATTTCTAGAACCCCATAGCATTGAACTCCTACCCGTTTATTTTTTAAAATCTCCAGGGACACTTGAAGGCTGCTGAAATCTTCCGGAATTGCTAAGATATTCTACGAAGTAATTAGGAGGAGTGGAGTACTAGGTGAGAACTTTTGAAACAAAAAAGGACTTATTAAATATAAATGATTGTTGTGAACTAGATTGAGTTATATAATGACTTATGGCTGATAATATGAGGTTGTGATATGGTTAGATGATGTCTAGTATGAAAAAGATTTGATGTTTAAGTGAAATTTATATAGTCACTTAAGTATATGACACATAGAACTGATATTGTGAACATTGGAATTGGTTTGAACAATAATTGGTTATTGAATAAAATTTAAATAATTATTGGTTTTTGGATTAGTATGAACCATTTTTGGATGTGATAACGATATGATTGTGATAAATACTTATGTTTATTGATGACTGTATATTGCAGTTAAATTTTTGGTTGGAAAAACCATATAAGCCTTAATGGTTTAATGCTTATGTGGTATGAACTGTGCCATGATGTGTGTGAATGGATGTTATAATGGTTGTTAATGATATGTTATAGTTTACCATGATTTATCATACCCAAAGGGTTGAATTTTTGGGTATTAAATAAGTTCGAATGATTTAAATGAATATTTTATTCATTTAAATAATAAGTGACAAATAAAAGTTCGTATTTTAAATTCAAATTGATATGGAAATGTTGTTAAGTGTTTATGAGAAACTCTTAAAAGAATGAAAAATTATTTGAATTATATTTCAAGTATAAATAGCATGTTTAAATTTTAATTTAAAAAATAAATAATAACTTTGAAAAGTAAAGTTTGGTTAGGGTATTTGGGAATTGTTTTAACGGGATTTTCTTCTCAAAACTGTCTTATTTATTTTTATAATGGACTTCAGCAAAGTTTGGTCCAAACGGATAAGTTTTGAGAAATAATATTATAATGTCCATTAAATAAGAATATTGAATTTTAAAAGTAAATTTTGAAATTTTGTTTCCAAATAAGTATATATGTGTGTTAAAATGATTTATAAACAATTTCAAAGTAAATTAGATTCATTTTAATATAAAATTATAATATGGCTCGAATAAGACTCATCGCACAGCGGTAGTTTGCGAATTTCTACCATTGACTTTAAATTAACATGTTGGGAGATTCGACAATTAGATTTTCCCGAAATATGAGATGAAAAGAGTTTTCAAATGCAAAATAAAGTTTCAAAATCCAATGGTTAGATCTTTAAATATTTCCAAATCAATTTTTCAGAAAAATCACCAAAGTGTAGTTTGGTGACCAAATCTGGGAATTGATTTAAATAGCCTAACAAAAATTATTAAAAATAGGGAAAAATTATGATAAATCATAATAAATGATTTGAAAGAGGTTTGGGCCAAATATATTTGGTTTTGGATGATAAAAACCGATTAACTAGAAATAAGCTATTTTGTAATGCCTTTTATAATAGTTCTTAAAAATATTTTGAGATAAGGGTTTTAAGTTCTCAAATTGAGTATAAACCTACGTGAACCTTTTATATGGTTATGTATGTGTGATTGGTTAATGAATATTTGTGATGGGTTGATTGATTGTGTTGATTGCGCTTGACTAGTTTATGAGCAAGTACATGTTTCTAATTAGCATTGGGGTGTGTAGAATATATTTTTGTGCTAATGCCTTATGATTTATTTAGCAATTTGACTGGGAGCTGTTTAGAGGAAGAAATGATTAATTTAGCTGTGTAACACCCCACATCCGTTAATGTCACTCATAAGAGAATGCATTAAGTTTCGTGAAGCGCAATAGGTAATCATTACATAACATTTCCAAGACAGATAAAATATGCAGCGGAAAATATTAAACTTTGTTATAGAAGAAATAAAGCATAGTTTCAGAAATACATCAAAACCCAGTTACAACTAGCAAACTATCTCAAATATGTCTGTCAAAACGTTCCATAAAATAAAATATCAGAGTACATAAAACTATATCCCAAACCATAAGCCATACTAAAGTAGAGAGCAAGTCAAAACAATACATCTCAAAAAGTCCAAGTCAAGCCCAAGCTGTAAGAGAAATCCTAATCATTGTTGAGTGTTGCCTCTCTAAGGACCAGAAGGGGGAAAGGAAGAAAGAGACGAAAGAAAAGGGTCAGACATAAAGTCTGGCGAGTTCCAGTGACTTACAAATATGCATAAAATAGGAATGTCAAGACAGGTAAATAAGACTGGATAAAAAAGTACAATTTCATAATGGATAAACTAAACAGAATATGAATAACATGATGGACAGGTATACATGAATAAACTTATGATCAGGTAATGGTTCACATTTATATCTTAAATAGGTAATGTCTGAACATATAAGTCTGCACCAATACTAGTATTAACAAGTTCAACATGATCACATAACAGCAGGATTAACAACAGGTTCAAACAGTAGGATTAGGTGTACCCTAATTACTGCCTAAGTGATTCAAACAGCAGGATTAGGTGTACCCTAATTACTGTCCAAGTGATCGGCTCCCTACTACGTAAATACTCTATTTCAGCCTCGGTAGTAAGGTGTATCACTCCCTAACCCAACAATTATATGACACAGACCTATTTACTGGTGTTATAACGTCTTATCTTCCCTAGTCGTATTCATGCACACTCATGACTCCGTCGAAACACGCCCGTAACCACCACCTATGTGAACCTCTTGCTATCCAGTTTTGTAAAGCGTGCCCTGACCCCTACCTTGTGCGGGACCCCTTTTCATAAGATACTTACACGGATACTGACTGGTATAGGTTCTAAACAACAGATTGATACAAGCCAAACCCCCTAAGCTTGTTCCCCCAAATATCTAGGATTTAAGAGTCCTCAAAACCCGATATACAGCAGACATGGGACCTCTTAGCTTATTTATATCTATACTTTAACCTAGTTGGTTTAGATTTACTAAATAAGCTTGGTTGTAATGTCATTATGTGTGTACAACCCTATTCTTTAACATGTCATTTACTTAATGTCCGTTTAAGTCAAATTAAACATGTCTAGTTCATATGCATATTATTCATAAATTTCATTCCTAAGTTACAGGTTTATGCATAATTTCCAATTACAACAAGTATCTATAGCAAGTCTAAACATGTATATTTCCCCAAATTATAATCAGTCGGTCCAAGTAAATAACATGCCTAAGTTCCTTTCTCACATTATTCATCTTTGCCCTAAACATACGCCCATTCTAATTGGGTATAGCTTAGGCTTCTAAAGGCATAGGCTTGGTGTAAAACGAAAAAAGGAAAACAGAGGAAGATGAATAGAATCAAATCACGTTTGTATTTATGCAAGACTGGAAACAAACATAGAAAATAGGAAAAGGAAGATAGATACATATAACTTGTTAGTCTATCCATCATTACATGCATATTTATAATGTATCAAAATAGCATAGGTGATAGCAATGCAACATTTATAATTATTTTACTAAAACTGTAGATCCTAACCAGTTTATTTTAACTGTCATGTTCAAGGCTTAAGAAATAAGATCCGTAAATAACGGAAACTCATAGTGTGTCTTAATGAAGATAATTATATAACGCTATGCTATAGGAAGTCCAAATCTAATCCAAGTTATATGTATGCAAGTTTTGATGTTGTCTTTGCTTGATCCAATCTCTAGCAACATTCCCCCATTATACATTAATAATTTCATGGCGGCAGAAGAAGATTTGAAGAATTTGTGTGAATTGTGAATGAGGGAAGCCAAATATTTATAGAGTTACATAGCCAACATCATCCTTAGATCTTGGGTTTTAAATCTGAACCGTGCAAGTCATGCTGAGTCAGCATGAATAGAGCCACAAGGAAGTCCAGATTCAGAAGGTAAATTCAGATGGATCAGGGCTGGGTCGACCGAGCCACCCTTGGGTCGACCTATATGTCGACCCAACCATCCTTGGGTCGACCCAGGCTGGAGTGGGTCGTCCCCTAACGGGACAATTTTCCGCCTCCTCTTTCCGCTTGTTTCATTCAAAATTATGGTACTTATTTCAAACCTATTTTTATACATAAACCTCTTATATGTATACAAACTTCCAAAGCCTAAAAATTCTTTATACATTATCCGTTTTCCGTAAATTTAGGGTTTACCTGAACCAGAATTTCGAGATGAATGCAATGGTAACGCCGATTTTAGTTAATTATGAATATTTATTATAGTTATGGTGTATTATATTTTGGGGTGTTACATTCTCCCCTACTTAAGGTATTTTGTCCTCGAAATCTCCAAGTATAGAAGAATGTTACTATCCTAACATCCATCTATAACCATCTACTCATCCATCTTCCACAGGCGTCCATTATCCTTGAGAGCTTTCTAATGCTTGTATACACTTATGCAAAGCTTTGTGTGTATGTGTCCTTACACTAATGCGAAAATCAGGCGGTTGACCGATTCAGTTAACCTCCTTAATGCAATATATGTTTGTGCCATGAGTCCAAAATGCATGCAAATAGTCCTAGTATATCATGCAAAATCTATATGTGTGCACAATCATCCATACAAATGTAACATCCATATGATGATACATCCATTTCCCTTTATAGAAAATCTAAAATGCACACACATCCATATGCAACATGTAAGTGATTTGAGCTAGTCTAGGGCTTAGTGTGTGTATATGCATCCATGAGCTACCACTAGCAAACACTTGCATCTATTTGCAACCATTAATCATAACATGTTTCAAACACATGTTTCCAACCATTGCATCTATTTCTTAGCAGTGACACTTTAATGAAGTCCATATCCCCCACTTCAAATTCCAAGTCGGTTCTCCTTTTATCGACATAAGGTTTCTGTCTTCCTTGAGCGATTTTCATTCTTTGACGGATAAGATCAATCTTCTTGGAAGTGTCTTGAATCATCCTAGGTCCAAGCAGAAGTCTGTCTGTAAACTCCCACCAACAATTTGATGATCTACAAGGTCGTCCATATAATGCTTCGAAGGGTGCCATGTCTATGCTAGATTGGTAACTGTTGTTGTAGGTGAACTCCACTAAAGGAAGGTGCTCTTACCAAGTCCCTCCAAAGTCTAGGATACACAGTCTTAGAAGATCTTCAAGAACTCTATTCACCCTCTTTGTCTATCCATCTATCAGAGGACGATATGCCGTGCTCAAACGTAGCTATGTACCTAATGCCATTTGCAAGCTTTTCTAAAACTCGCTAGTAAAGATGGGGTCGCGGTCGCTCACTATACTGGAAGGTATCCCATCCACCGAACTATCTCTCGGAGATATACTGATGCCAACCTAGATGTTGTCCTTTTGCTCTTTACATGAATAAAATGAGCGCTCTTTGTAAGTCTATCCACTCTCACCTAAATGCTCGTATTTCCCTTCCTTGATCGGGGTAATCCATCGATGAAGTTCATAGAGACGCTCTCCCATTTCCACTTTGGGACATCTAGGGGATGAAGTAATCCGCCAGATTTCTTTTGTTCGGCCTTTACTATTTGGAGGGTTATGCACCAAGCTACAAATTTTGCCACCTCTTTCTTCATGCCAGTCCAAAAGAAACCCTCTTCATGTCTGGATACATTTTGTCGCCACCCGGATGGATAGTCATCCGAGAATGATGAGCCTCCTCAAGCACTGCCTTAAGTAATTCCCCAATCTTAGGGACATATTGCCTTCCATCTCGCCGTAGCCACCTGTTATGATCCACGGTATATCTAGCAAGGTGACTAGAAGTCTCTCCTCTACCAAGTCTAAATGTCTGATATCTGCGAGTTCCCTTGTTGCATAGATCCAACTCGCTCCAATAGAGTAGGTTGCACCACCAATGATGCCAATAATCCAACTGTGGAATCCGTAGAAGGCTTGAAATTAAAAGTCGAGATGTACCCCAAGCTCCTCCTTTCTACGAATAGAGGACTCACAGTCATCCTGTGCCTGCTCAGTGCGTCTGACACTACATTACCCTTGCCAGGGGTATAAGCTATCTCGAAGTCGTAGGACGCTAGGAACTCCATCCACCGTTGCTGCCTTAGGTTGAGATCCTTCTATGAGAACAAGTATTTGAGCGACTTATGATCCGTATATAGCTCAAATTTTTCGCCAAGTATAAAGTGTCGCCAAATGTAAAACTATAACAACCAACTCTAGATTATGGTTTGGGTAGTTCTTTTTGTGAACCCTCAACTGTCTACTTCCATAACACACTACCCTTCCCTCTTGCATCAGAATGGCACCAAGCCCCGTGTCATATGCATCGGTGTAAACCGTAAGCATCTTGCTTCTGTCTGGGCGAGTCAGAATTGGGGCTGTTATCAGAGCCCTCTTCAACCTTTGAAAGGCATCCTCACAATCAATGCTCTATGAAAAAGCCAAGTTCTTTTTCGTCAATCGGGTAAGAGGTGCTGATAGTCTTGCAAAATATTTGATAAACTTTCTATTGTAGCTTGCCAATCCTAGAAAACTTCTCAACTCCGTTGCTTTCTTTGGAGCACTCCAATCTTGAACTGCGACTACCTTCGCGGTATCCACTGCTATCCTGTCCTTGGAGACCACATGCCTTAGGAACCTTACTTCGTTTCCTCCAAAAGTGAAACATAGGAAATTTCTCCTTGAGATAATGTGACCTGAGGGTGCATAGAGCCTCCCCTAAGTGTTGGGCATGTTCCTCCTCGTTCTTAGAGAAGATTAGAATGTCATCCACAAAGACCACCACAAACTTGTTTAGAAACTTCCTAAACATCCTACTCATCAAGTCCACAAAATAGGCAGGTGCATTGGTTAGCCCAAAAGGCATAACCAACCATTCAAATATACCGTCTGGAGACCTGAATGCAGTCTTATATAACACCATGCCGTAGGAAGTCCAAATCCAATCCAAGTTGTATGTATGCAAGTCTTGATGTTGTCTTTGCTTGATCCAATCTCTAGCAGCATTCCCCCATTATATGTTTATAATTTTCAGAATAATTTCATGGAGGCGGAAGAAGATATGAAGAATTTGTGTGAATTGTGAATGAGGGAAGCCATCTATTTATAGAGTTACATAGCCAACATCATCCCTTAGATCTTAGGTGTTAAATCTGAACCGTACAAGTCATGCTGAGTCAACATGAATAGAGCCATAAAGAAGTCCAGATTCAGAAGGCAGAATTTGGATGGATCAGGGTTGGCTCGTCCCACCTACCCCCTGTGTCGACCTATGGGTCGACCCAGCACCCTTGTGTCGACCCGGGCTGGAGTGGGTCCCTTAACAGGACAATTTCCCGCCATCTCTTTTCGCTTGTTTCGTTCGAAATTCTAGAACTTATTTCTAATCTATATTTATACATAAGCCTCTTATATATATACAAACTTCTAGAGCCTATAACTTCTTCATACATTGTCCGTTTCCTACAAATTTTGGGTCTATCTGAACCAGAATTCCGAGATGAATGCAACGGTAACACCGATTTCAGTTAATTCTTAATATTTATTATGGTTACAATGTACTATATTTTGGGGAGTTATAGATTGGGAACGTAAATTTTAAATGGATGATTTCATAAAAGAATATGAATTGAAATGTTTGATTTCAAAATGGAGAAAATATTTGGAAATAGATATTTTGAAGATGATAAATGGTTTTACAAAAGATGTTTATAAACGAAGAGAATTTCAAAGACTTAAACCCTAATGTTTAAATGATTTAGAAAGAAAGAGTACTATGGTTTGAAAGTATTTGTGATTATTACTACGAAATGATTTATCACTTCGGGATATGAAATGATTTGATATGTTACCATGATTCTGGTACCCACAACTAAAATTATGGGCAAATGGGTATGAGACTCTCTGGATATAAAGGGACATATCGTATGGTTCGCTCTAGATATAGAGGGACATACTAGAATTACTAACGAGATGAGACGGCTGGGACCCAGTTGCCCTCACTACAAGAAAAATAACCTATTGCAACTAGTTATTTGCAACAGGCAACAAATAACAGTTGCAGTAAATAATATTTAGCAACAGACCTATTATATAAGTTGCAATAGGTGAGATTTAGCAACATGCCTTTTTTCCTGTTGTGAAAAATATATTTTTAGCAACTGCGCTTCTCTTCCTGTTGCAAAAACATACTTTTAGCAACTGTGCTTTCATAACAGTTACAACAAACTTATTATTTGCAACTGCGCTTCCAAGTCAGTTGCGAATAAATATCTTTAGCAACTGTTTTCGCCTCTTGCAAATAACTGCATTTTTTTGCAACTGGTAAGCCAGTTGCAAAAAACATACTATTAAAAATTACTATCAGCTTTCAGTGATTAACTTTTACTAATTAATTTTAAATATTTTGTATTAAATGATTAACTACTGGTAATTATATAATAATTAAGATTAATATTTAAAAATTATTAATTAATAGTAAAATTTGAGTATTATAAAGTGATATTTATAACTGATAATTAACATTTGGTAAGCATAGTTACAACTAAAGCACAAAGAAGTAATAAGTAATATTTAGTTATAATATAATAAATATTTAAGTAATAATAATTAATTAATATGAATTAATGTTTTACTAATTTATCACGGTTAGTTGTTAATAGTGTATAAATTATATTTTAACAATTATTAACTACATTTAATAATAAATTAATCTAATTAACAACAAATTTTAATTAAATAATAAAATATTCATAGTATTAAATAATTAATAAAATATACATAATAATTACTAAATAATTAACCATTAGTAATTACATAATAGTTAAGAATACAATTTAATATTATTATTAGTTGATAATAAAATTTAGTTATTATAAGTTGATATTTATATTTAATAATATTATTCGGTAATTTTACCAAAAAGGTTTACAACTTTGGATTACTCAAAATAATACCAAATTTTTACGGTTCAATCCAACTTTATGGCTCCAAATCTAAGTACTTTTTGATTTGTATGTGTATATTCGCACCTCCTTTCCCACTAAAATTTCATTTCCCGCTTTCATTCTCCCAGACCCAATACTCCAATTCCGCCAAAATTTCCAGATCCCCTTTTCCACCTTCACAATTCACAATTTTGAAATTTCCAAATTGTAGACTCTTAAGTTTAGAAGGCGACAGGGGCCATCCTAATCTCAAAACAGCCGACTTAAAGATGGCGAACAAAAATTTCGCGTGGCAACAAAATTTAGCCCCTCTTCCGACCTTCCAACCGCCATTCCTGACACCTCCGACCTCTGCTCCGCCCCGACCTTCTCCACCAGACCCCCCTGACATCGGCTCCACCTTAGCAGGCCCAAATCACGTCGACAGAGGAAACCCTAATCCTCGATCGCTCCAGCTCTAGGCCACAGCCGGCGGCGCCGACAACTCCACCTGTTCCAGTTCCGGTCGACCAGTCCACATAAATAGACCCTCCTCCTGCAATTGACGACGATGGTTTTCAGTTGGTATTATTATTTATATTTATTCCATTGGTATAAATAGCGATGTTAGTTTACTGGAGTTGAGCATAGGAAGTTTAGTTTGTGATGACTGAATATATTCAATGAATAGGTGGACGGTGGAAATAATATACTTATGGTGTTAGTGGCTTTGGAAATGCTTTGGCATGACTTAATTATGGTAGGGGTAGAAATGTGATGATTCAGGACACTTAATTATGTTTTAAAAAAATAACAATCTAACATTCCCCCATATCTGTCCTCGAGATCCATTCGGAAATTCTTATTGGTTTAGCTATCAACATTTCTGCTGTTGATCCCGAGTGCGTTTGGGAAATTAAGCTTAGGGTTTGCCAGAAAACAAGAAAGATTCCAGCTTTCTTCCATTCTTGGATTCTATAAAAAAATAAAATTGGGTGCTGGTTACTGGTATTTTGTTCAGTTGAACTGTAGAATTTTTGGGTGCTGGAAATTATTAATTATATCGGGGAGAATGAAGTAATAATGTTTAATGGGAAATTGGGTGATAACAATCAAGTAAGCAGTGTAACGCGTGCTCTCGACTTAGAGAGAAGGAGTGTTGCTGAAGAAAGAACCGCTCAATTGATTTCATGCATACAGCCCAATACACTTTCTGAAGCGAAGAGGACTGCTGTTGCTAAATATGTTCAGAGGCTTCTCATGCAATGCATCTCTTGTGAGGTGATTTCTTCAATTTTATGTTTTTTCCAAAGCCAATATCATTGGGTATAGATCAGTTTAGCTCATTGTGTGTGCATGCTTTTATGTGGTACAGCTATATTGATACCGTAGTGTTATTTTTGTGATTTAATTATATCTACAGTTTGTTCAACTTGTTTGAGTACATGACATGTCTTTAAGGATGAATTTGTTGTGTAATCTATGGTTTAATCGGCTCTCCTGAAATTTGATATCTGATTCATTCAGCTCTCTGTGTATCTTTTGTAGCGAAGGTTGAAAAAGTTAGGTAATAATTGTCAAGAGTTAAGACTAGATAATGGATCTGATAAGCTGGTTGCATCTTTTCTCAAGATATAGTTGTATATATTTGTATTCAAATCCAGACATCCCTTTTGGTATTTTCATTTTTATTTGTATGCTATACTATCGTTGTTTCCAACTTTTTATATCGTTGAGTTTAAAATCTTTGAACTTGCAGCAGAAGCAAGAAAAAAAGTAAGGAAAATGGTGGAAATAAAAATGGAGATGACACACGAAAAGGAAGAGAAAGACAAAGATCTCTGAGTGATACTTTTCCGATCAGAATTGAATAACGAAGAATCCCAGGAGGGTCAAAGAGAAGACTCTGAATTTGAAGAACTGGAGGTCGATTTTGGAACAACAGTATCAGGTGATGAGGGTCATGATACATAATCTTCTATACTTCATGGGCGTGTGAATTTGCGATATCATAGGAGTGATGATTCAAACAGAGATTGTTGCAGTACAAATGGTTCAGAAGGATCGCCTTCATCATCTCAGCAAGGACGTCTTCCTCTTCAGGTTTTACATCTTCACTGTCTTTGAATATTAGATAATGCTACTGCAGGCAAATTGAAAAACCTCCTTAACTTTTAATGCTTTATCTTTGATTATTTGGCAATACATGCTTACTTATATCAAACAAAATCTGCAGTTGCTAACTCGAAGAAATCCGAATCAGACACTAATATTCCACAAGAAAATATTTCTGTTCAAAAACAGATGCATTTTTAGTTTGAGCTGTAAAAATATAGACGAACCAAGGTATGTCAGATTAGTTTTCTCCAAATCAACATCTTCCTTAGTTTTCTTGTTTAAATTTTGTTCTCTACTTGATGAAGCTGTAAAGAAACTAAAGTGAGATGTTTGGTCATAGTGAGATGTTTGTCGTTTAAGTTTTCTTTACAGCACAAGGCCGTGGTTTCAATTATATATAAGTAGCACTTATTGGAGCTGCTGTTGGTGCAGTTGCCGGCATAGTTTGAACGAGCAGCTAAGGCTGATTTTCATGCAGTTGATGGGGGGGATATACTGCTTGTTATACATATAACCGTAGTAAAGGTATGTGTTCTCAATACATATTTTCCCCTCTGTCATATAGCATTATTATATGGTTGGAGTATTTATATTTCTGCAAATGCTAAATTCAAGACATTGAGGAGTAAAGCCTCCCAATGAATATGGGTAATGTCCTTCATTTCTAATATGCATGCCATTTCTGTTATCAGATCATAACATGAATCTTTGAGTTATGGAATGGTGATGGCGGCTCTGAGCATTACGTTGTTTGACAACAACATGAGCTTTGGCGCTTGCTTCGATATTAATTGCACAAACGATCAACATTGGTTCCACAACGGAAGTCTGTCAATTATCATGACTGCCACTACTTTTGCCCACCTAATTTCGCTTATTACCCCTATAATGGCGGCTAGCATAATTCTTTTTATGAGCATTTCAACTTGACGATGCCTGTGTTTTATGAAGATCGCTGAATATAAAGATGGGATTGCTCATGTTGCTCACAAGAGGAATGTTACATTTTTATTTGATATTTAACAGGTTTTTCTTTTCATATATGCTTATACCCTGATGGTGGATCAGTTTAGAAGTTATTAATCAATACATTACCATATGATATTTTGATTTTACCTATAGTTAGATTACCACTGAGTTGGATTTATTAGATTTAGAAGTATTTGTAAAGATTTTTTGTATATGCTTGTACAAATTGTTGCAGTAACATATTATTTATAAGACTAATATTCCTATTGTAATAATTTAGCTTAACTGCGCTTACATAGTAACTAACTGATTTGTTAAAGTGACAGATGATTTTATTATCATTTATTTGATCGGGTTATTACTGTTTTGTTTCTTCTTTTGACCTGATAACTTATTAGTTTGAAAGTTCTGTAATATTAGTCCATGCTCGATAAAGGTAATCCGGTAGGTGTTAGTGGCTGACAAGGTAGTGTTTTGAGAAGCCACAAAAATAAAAGATGTTAATAGATGTTTGGACTGTAAGGTGGTTCCATATATCCAATAGAATTATGGAGGCTAAACATATCCTCATAGAACATAATGTAGGGTATTTTGGTGTTGAAAACAAATTTCAGCCAAAATTGATGGAGTTTTAACTGATTTATATTTGATACGCATGTTGAGTCTTCATACGCTCATTTTCTCCGTTCTACTATCAGCAATCTCTCTACCATGTTGGTTCTTTTTCAGGAGACTTCTTTTCTCCAAAGCTTGACCTTCCAGATTTTTTTAATCGATGGCATATGTCAGAAGGTAACTTGTCCACTTTTCTTATTGTTTTGCAATTTAATGTTTGTCCGCATCCATTATTTATGTTTCTTAAAAACCAAAAAGCAACTAACGAAGCTCTCTGTAACGACCCGCATTCTACGCATCATAGGATCGTAGAATATTTATTTCTTTCACATACGAAGTCGTATGGTCATGTAACTTTGGGAGACGACTATTGGGGTCATTTCCCATGTTCATGATTTTTCCCGATTTTTAAATGACCATTTTACCCCTAGTTATCACTGTTTTGGCCATAACTTTTGACTGGAAACGAATTTTGACCTGAAACCACTTCCATTGGCTCCGGATGATGGTTTCTCTTTCCGTAGAGTGGTCACATTAGCCAAACGGACTTACCGTTTGGGAGATATGGCTGAAACAAGTTTCAGATGGAGAAATACAGCTTAATTGGGCTTAACCGGGTGATTAGCAGCTAGGCCCAAGGGGAATTTCGGGTTTAGAGGTATAGGAGGTCTGATTAGGGTTAGGTTATCATTTTCATTTCAGTTTTGAGCCGCCACAAACCTCCTTGAGACCTTAGTAATGGCTTCCTACATCTAAAACACCCCAAATCACTCTCTAATTGAAGATTAGGCTTAGCAACACCAAATTAAGGAGAAAAAGCACCAAAGCAAGGTTGGAGCCGCTGTTAGACATCAGTATTCGCCCCAAATCAGAGGAGTTTCAGTTCTGAGAATTTCATTTGTGGCCAAGGTGAGTGATAGCATCATTTTGACACTAATTACGGTTGATTAAGGGTAATTAGTGAAGATTAGCGAATTTATACGTAAATAAATTCTGGAAAAATTCTTAAAATTCTAAAATAATGTTTTAAGGCTCTGTTAGAAATTTGAGATAATTTCGATGTGTTTTGTTAATTGCATGCCTAAACATGATTAAGAGTGCTCAAGGGAAAATATGAAGTTTTAGCTACTTGTGATCCATTTTGATTCATTTGAATTGTTGGTTGTTGTTTGTGGTTGCTATTACATGTTGCTATGACTCTGTGGTTTGTTTCATGATTGATTAGAATAGTTAAATTGCTCGAAAACGTCGTCGAATGGCGTAGAAAGCTTGCTGGAAAATTGCAGAAGTGTGCAGGTTCCGAACCGGTTCGGATCGGAGAAAGGGGGTCGGATCGGATTTGTGAACTGACCAAGGGGATTCGAACTGGATTGGAACTTATCGCTGGAGAAGGCTTGGCAAAAAGGAAGGCTGTTCACTTAGAGTTGGGGTGGACAAGGGGATCGGATCGGAGTAAGCTAGGGAGCGGAGCGGATCGGATCGGAAGAGTGATTGGAGGCCAGATCGGATCAACTTGGAGATGCAGGGCTCGGATCGGAAGCAAATACTCGGATGGCAAGGAGGGATCGGAATACGTGAAGAAATAAGCTAGGGATTGGAGCGCTGGAGGGAAGGACACCCGACCCGACCTGGAGGAGGACCCCGACCCGACCCGGAGCGAAGTACCCGACCCGAATCAAATGAAAGAAGACAAGGAGAAGGAACCGAACCGAGCATGGGTGACCGAACCGAACCGAGCATGGGTGACCGAACCGAACCGAATTCTAGAGCTGCTACTGCACGACAACTTTTCTGAAGACCCACTCCAATTCAACCAAACCCGAGATGCAAAGGAAGTCCAAATGAGAAGTTAGAGCTTAAGATTCAGATGGGAATCAACGAGTTCACTTCATGATTGGGCTTTGCTGCGGGACGCGTGCTAAGGAGTTATCGACACCTATAGCTTTGGACCACTATGGTAGGAGGTACGAAGGCGGATTCAGGGCCATTATGGCATTGGTAGAACCAAGGGCTATGACCAATGAAGTGGGTCATTGAAATGTTTGGTCATGACTCCAAGTGTTTGGCTTGGTCACTGTTAGACCAAAAAATGGTCCTAACACCCAAATTATCGTATTTAGAGCGTTGGATATGAAGAAATAACTGAAAAAGTGAGAGAAAAACAAGACAACAGGATTTTTATAGTGGTTCGGCGTTAATGAGCCTACATCCACTTCATAGTTTCTCGTTTCATTCATGGATTACAATTTCAAGGAATTTAATCACTCAATCATTCAAATACAATGAATAATTCTCTCCGAATTCATTGATTTTCATTGGAGAAGAAGGTGGTTATTGGTGGGGGAATTCGGCCATGGCTACCATGTATGAATGAAATGCCAAAAGGTCCCTTCAAATGGCCATGTTGTGGTGTATTTATAGCTGTAGATAAGCTCTGGGCGCTTCCAGTTCGGATGGGCCACGTGGCGTGACCAGAGGAGATCTCAGAAGTAGTGGAGAACGTGGAAAAATGGTTACCAGGTCGTGCTTTGCCAAGTGGAGTCCGATCCGCAATTGTAGGAGTCTATTATGCCAAAAGAAGAGGTCAAACTCCGTGTGCAGAAGCAGGTCCAGTCGGTTCGGATCGGATCCGAACCGAACCAGTTGTTCGAGCAGAGTGCTTGCACGCATTTTTGTGCAGAATACTTCAGGCGGTTCGGGTAGAGGGTACTCCGACCCGATACGGGGAGGGGGATCCGATCCGATCCGAAAGCAGGAATCCGATCCGATCCGAATGGGGGATCCGATCCGATGACATTTGCATGAATAATTCAAATTTTCCATCTTTCTATCACTCCATCCAAGTGATCGCCAATCAATGTAAGTTCATACTCAAGTCCCTAACTTTGGGTAGCCTGGTCACAAAGCAGGCTAACATTTTGCCCCCCAAAGTACATCTTGTTGCAAATAAGATGTGCTTTGAATAAGTCGAGATGATTCTTTTTGGATCTTTTTCTGTATAAATGGCTTGTCATATGCCGCATTGCTTCCGTTGATGCTTATCGGGCCAAATTTCATGGCTAAAGTGGTCAAGATGGTCAAGTAATCGTTTAGACTTCGTCGAATCAAGAGGTAGAATTCCTTCATCATAGGTTATGTGGTATGTTTGGCTCCCGTGCGAGATCGTACATGTTAAAGTTGATGCCAAACGACGCCATCTTCCTAAACAAGTCAAGTGCATTGCTAAGCTAAGATTTCTTTAGTGTATAAGGCAATGTATACAATAGTCGTCCAAGTCACCGTTCGGATAGAGCGCATCAGAGTTGGCATATGAATTTGTCATTTTTGCTTGGATCTGGACAATCTTGATATCAGGATATTAATCTAGGACTCCATGATTACATCTAATCGTAATAATAGTGCATCCGAAAGCCATGATCACTTCAAATTGTTTTATAGTCCCGTGATCACATACGAGTCAGTGCGAGTGTTGAAAACATGCAAGCCACTAGCTGGTAGGATTATCACAATTGTAAGGCAGCAGAGGAGTTCATCATACTCTCCGTTTGATGCAGTTGTAGATCAAGTCTTTGAATTCTTGCTTGATCCGTAATTTCGCTCACTTGGATGGTCGGGATGAATCATGTTATATTCTAAAGATATAATGTATATGTTCTGAATCATGCATTGAGTCAGGGTCATGTTTAAAGTCAATCTGTCGGTTGAAGTTGATGTTCCTAGCATTAATGGAGGACGAGCAAAGTCAGTGCTTATACCCCCAGCATTGTTGGGGGTTATGGTAGGTCAATCAGACATCCAATCTTTTAGCCTTTATACTTTTTTCTGCCGCATCGGGTTAGATATGTAGGTTCAACAATCTTAGTCACCCTGTGTCGTTATGTGCACATTCCCAAGTCATCAAGGGTTGGAGTTGTATATGCGAATGGTCGAATCACATTCGCGTTGGGGTCAACCCATCTGTTTAGCCAGAAAGCAGTGATCGCCTTACTGAGTATATCAGCAAACATAGATACTCTCCCCGCATCAGCTGCAGAGTTGTGTAAGCTCGTCAGTCGTGCAAGCGAGCGAACATCGTTAGTGAGTTATTCGAGTTCCTTCGTTCACGCTTTGGCATAATCTAAAATAGCCATCATAGTCTTGTTGAGTCTATCTCCCGTGCTTGGTTCCATTAAGCTTGATAATCAAGACCGCGGGCCCCAATTAATGACATTGGTCATTTCCAGAATTGTAAATTCTTGTTAGTATTTCCTGGGGCTTTTCTTTTTCCTTTATTATTTGAAGAGTCAGATGGTGCTCCATTCTGTCGTGAAGACATTGAGATCATCCATTTCAACATTAGCACACTCTTATTGCACGAATCTGTCTGTCTCAGGATAGTATTTTCCAACGTTTCTAGGAGAATCTTATGATAGAGAGATACCAAGGTTTGTTTCAGAGGTGAATTCACCAAGTCCTCTTGGTGGGTCTCGATGTAAAGAGATTTTGAAGTTTGAGATATCCAGAATATTGGATACTACAGCAGTCAACGCCATATATGGTCCAGGTCGATTTACCGATGCCACTGCGGCGTTGAATCTCTTAAGGAATGCATGCAGGGTCTTGCCTGATCTCTGTTGAAGCATCAATTAATGTTGCCAATTTGGCCCTCGTCTTTGAGAAGTTGTCGCTAATTACCTAACTTTAGCGCTAGTGCCCCCAGTATGAAGTCTTAAATTGGGTCGAAGCCGGTTTCTGGCTTCTTGGTTGCGCATATGTAATAGCCGTCAATCAGGCTTCTGTTTTTTAAGTCTGGATGGTGATCCGCTACTTGGATGTATGCAGGTTGTTCTTGAGGAGCCATTCTTCTGCTTATAGTCTGGGTTATTGTGAAGCTCAGATAATCGTAAATGTGCCAAAAGCTGGCAGATAGTCAGATGATGATGTTCGAAGCTCTTATCTTGTACTCCCCATCCATGGGGATTTTACTAAAGGGTGGTCATCAAATCCACGTATTCTCTGAATTCATACTCCCTCATCGAGCTGTGAGTTAGAGTTTGATAGAAAATGATTTATTCGTGTCCAGCTCATGTTAGTCCTTGGTCTCCCATCCAAGCTTTGAGGTTCGGAGTCGGATGGCAATAAAGTTAGACTATAGCTTTTTCGAATGCTCTCGTCTTCCCCCTACATGGGGAGCCTCATGTTGAGGTTTAGCTGGATTTTAAACATTCCTCCGAATTGGAGCAAAGGTTGGTCGGGCTCCGCGTAAATTTTTCGGCAACTCTTACATATCCATCGTTTTCATCCAAAATGTCACGGTCAGAAGTTGCATGTTACAAATACCTGGGAGGAGGTTGGTTGTATCTTTGTGTCATCAAAGACGACCATGCTAACTTGTCCTAGGGTCTCTTATTATCTGGACCACGGGGCAGGGAGCGTATGAGCCAAGTTCATTGTCGTTTGAATTCCCATGGAGCTCGCTCTAGAGAATAAGTCAAAGCTACTAGGCCCTCCATCTATCCGAGTAGAGAAGTTATCCACCATTTTCTGTCGTTTCCGGAGAAGTTCATCTCGCTGATCCATGTGAGTTCACAAATCAGCAAGGGTACCATCCATTTCATATCTAGCTTGACATGCTGAGGGATCATCACAAGAAGAAATCTGCTACCTTCCTTCGATCCTAGCGCCTTCTGCGCCAATATCCTTAGCACGGAAGAAATTTCTATCTTCCTTCTTCTTCGCTTTTGAGTCTGAGTGTCAGGCAATTCGCCTCCGCGCAAGTTAGGAGTCAAAGCAATGGCATCTCCCTTTACATGGGGTCTTTCAACTGGGAAGTCGGTCCGGACTAGCAAATGGACATTCACTCTGCATCCATTTCGTTGTCCTCAAGCAGCCTGTGAAGATCGAGGTATAAGTTAGTCACAGACATATAACATTTATGAATATTTTCAGCAGTGCGGCCCCAGTCCGGGGGTAATGGAGAAAGGTCGACAGTTGTATCACATCCCTTTTAACTTTAGACATGGATGCATGGAAAAGAGACATTGCTTTACAAGCTTATGTGCTCGAGTTATTCCGTTTTCCGTTCAACGTATTTGCGAGGTAACACTCGTCGTTGCACTTGGGCTATGGCCAGTCACACATGGGTGTGTATGTTGATTTGATATATGGTGATTGCATTGAGTCATGTAGGAAGCTTAGCATTAGAAGTCGACGTCATTCCTTCAAACACGACCTCTTTGTTGTTGTACGCTAGTATCCCTTGTGTCTTTGCTTTGTATCTGTACATAATCTTGCAATTCGAAAAAGAATAGTCAGCTTAGTCTGGCAAGCTACTAAGTCAATCTTTAAGTCACAAGCAATTGTGGCTCGAAATGAAAACATGTTGAGTGCTAATCTATCTAGCATAGAATTATTAAATGTCAAAGTGTCAGGTGTCGTAGTTTGGAGGTATAGTGTCTGTAGCCTCCATTTAATTTTGAAACACAGGTCACGTCTGAAACATGTTTGAAGTTAATTCAAAAATCTATGTCCGTGCTCCCAGCGTTGATGGGAACCGGATTAAGTCATTCGGATGTTCGATCCGTAAGTCCTTTATAATCATGTCCTCAGTCGGAGGGCAATGAAGATTGCATGCACGTCGCAGCATTGTCCTTTATACTCTCTCCCAAGTCGTGAGAGTTAGAGTTATGGGTTTAGTGGTCTTAAGTCATGGTGCACCATTCACACTGACCCAACAGATTTATACTCTCTCTCTCAAGTCGTGAGAGTTAGAGTTATGGACGTCGCGGTTCGTCCTTTATACTCTCCCAAAGTCAGTTTGGGTTAGAGTTGTGGATCGAGTGGTCTTAAATCTTGGCGCGCCTGTCACACTCGTCCTAAGTTTATACTCATATCCAAGCTCTGAGGATTAGAGTTAGTCGGGCAAACAGTCGGGTCACATTTGCCTTGGCATCGTCCCTTTGCTCCTACATCAAGGGCAAAGGTCGCCATCAGGGATGGTCGGTTCACGTCCCTATTGATTTTATACTCCTCCCGTCGGAAGCATGGGAAAGAGTTAAAGACATTTTTGGAGAGCGGTCGAGTCACACTCATCCTCGTCTTAACATTTCCCTTTTGCCCCCACATCGAAGGCAAAAGTTATGTCGTTCATGTGATCGTGCCCCTGTCATTTTTGCACTCTTCTCGTTGGATCAGGGGATGGAGTCATAGAACTGCTAAGTGGTTATGTCACACCCGAGTATATCTCTATGTCGTGTCTAGCAAATTAAAGGCTAGATGTTGAGGATGCCTCATTTGTATGCCTATGCATAGATATGTTGAAATTATGTGCATATATTCGCTTGCCCCCTACTTCAAGGGCAAAAGGTCTCGATCAGTTTACATATGTTTTAATATGGTTAAATTATAGATATTTGAGATTTTCAAAGTGATTTGTTTTGAAATCCCCAAGTAAAGTATGATTTGATATGAAAGAAATATCTAGTATTCTAGTGGTTTTAAAAGAAAGTGGGATTTTTAGTCCGAAGAGATTAATTTTAAAAAAGAAAGGATTTTGAAAATAGATGAAGTTGACTAGATATGATAAATCTAAATATGAAGATAAAACTATTTTAATTTTGAAATTTTATATGATTTGATATTCATGTGGAGGAAACCTGTTCCGTGTTATATGGCATGGTCTTGTGATATGCCTTACTTCTAAATAAGAGTTAAGAGTAACTAATTTGAGTTCTCGCACCATTCCCTTGATTGACTTGTAGTTTGTTTTTCCCTTCAAACTTGGGTACCTTTATTTCCATACAGGAGATCGAGTAGTTTTTATTTACAGATCATTTAGAGCAAGATTCTGGATTATAACTGGAGTTATGCTTTGAATTATTTTGTAGTCTTCTGCTGTGTAATTTATGTTTCCGTTGTGCATTGTATTTTATTTTTCGTACTATGATAATCTTGTACCCTGATGTAATATTTTAACAATATTAATAAAAGAGCTTTGTTTTTGTATGATGTGTTGTATGCCCAAAGTTAATGTCTCAAGGATTTTTTCCGTTTGGATCGGACATGTGTAGTTTATAGTTGATTCGAAAGGTAGGAATTTTCGGGCCATTACAATTGGTATCACATCTTTGGTTTATTCAAAACTTTAGGGTACGACTCGTTAGAATAGAAGGAAAGAACTCGTCAATGCTAGGATTAGTGATATCCTAGAAGAGTAACTCATTAGAGATGGGGTCAGTAATGCCCTAGAACAAGTTAAGAGTATAACGTATACGGGAAAGCGTATTTGCAATATGAAATTGATTTTAAAACTAGCTTTAAAAGGTTATATTTTGAGTTATAAAGAATTTGGATTAGAAATAGTGATTATCAACGATTTTGGACAGTCGATAAGTTCTAAAACCTGATAGGTAAGAAAATTTGATGTGTAGGTAGTTACGAATACCTTGTGAATTAAGTTTCACAATTTTAACTAAAAGGTATTTGGTAAATAAATAGAAAGGGTTATCTAGATGGAATTATAAATAAAACTACTTACATCTTCCTTCCTTTTCGAGGATGAAAAGTTTTTAAGTTGGGGAGAATGTAACCACCAGAAATTTTGGAACCAATTTAAAATTTTAGAATTTTAATTTTAAACAATTTATAGTCAAGTTGAGCTAATTTTAATTAATTAAAATAATAAATAAAGTCCATTTAAATTTTTCTTTACATATTATCGAAGAGCATGAAAAAATTGGTGAATATGACCAGAAAATATATTTGATATTGTGTGTGTTGTTGTGTCAACAAGTTATACGAAATGTTGTAAACTAGTTAAAACAATTAAACGAATTAACATAAAGGAGTTGTGTTTTTGTTGAGATTTCACCCTAAGAAGCTACCAACTTGTGCTTTCTCCCTTCTCACCACACAACGACACCTCAGTGACCCAAGTGCTTCTTTTTGCCTATAAATACAAGGCCTTATCTCCAAATTTCACTTTATTTCCCTCTCTTCTCTTTGGATTTCTCCTCTCCCCTTCCTTCCTAGCCCCAAACCGCCACCACCCCAGCCCCCAACCACCACTAGTCCCTCCACCACACCACCGACGAACTTCACCACCCGCCACCTCTAAGGCCATAGACCCCCTCCTTCCCGAAAGCACCCAAACCCCTTCAAAACTCCAATAATCCACACCAAACCACCTCTGCACCCCACTCGACCCCACCTCATCCAACTTGATCCCACCTGGCCCACCCGACCGCACCCAACCACCACAGCTCGGCCGTTGATCCTACACCTCCAACTGAGCTCCCTTGCCATGAAACCCATCCTCATTTGCATCTCGAACCAAAAAGTATTCCCACTTATTTACCCGTTAATTTCTAGAACCACATAGTGTTAAACCCCTGACTGTTTATTTTTCAAAAATCTTCGGTGATGCCGGAAGGTTGCCGAAATATTCTGGAATCGCTAGTATATTCTACGACCTAAGTTAGGAGGAGAGGAGTACTAGGGGAGAACTTTTGAAACTAAAAAGGGTTTGTTAAATATAAATGGTTGTTGTGAAATCGATTGAGTTATATAACAACATGTGGTTGATAATACGAGGTTATGATATGGTTTAATGATGTCTAGTATGAAAAAGATTCGATTTTTAAGTGAAATTTATATAGTCACTTAAGTATATGACACATAGAATTGATAATGTGAACATTGTAATCGGTTTGAACAATAAATGGCCATTGAATAAAATTTAACTAAGTATTGGTTATTGGATATTAGTATCAACCATTTTTGGATGTGATAACGATATGATTATGATAAATACTTTTGTTAATTGTGTTATTGTTTGTGCCTTAGAGGCAATCTGTTTGATGTGAATAATAACATTGTTAAATTTGTTTGAAATAAAATATTCGGTTTTGTTATATTTACTGCATAACATAAATTTTAACACAATTGAAGTCCTTAGAATAATAATACAGAATTATATAGTTTCAGCTAAGTGACTTGAATTTGAGATTATATGATATATTAAGTATTATAATTATTAAATATCCTTAGTCAAGTTTTATTGTTAACATAATAAAATAGATCTCATAAAATAGATCTAATAAGCATATGAACTGACATAGATCTAATAGGCATGTGAACTGACATAATAAAATATATCTAATAGATCTAATAAGCATATGAACTTGCATAGATCTTATAAGCATATGAACTGACATAATTTTAATAAAATAGATCTAATAAGCATATGATCTTGGCATAACAAAATAGATCTAATTAAGCATATGAACTTGCATCATGAAATAGATCTAATTAAACATGTAGCTAGCATAATAAAATAGATCTAATTACACATATGAATTTGCATCATAAAATAGATCTAATTAAACATATGAACTTGCATTATAAAATAGATCTAATTAAACATGTGAACTTGCATCATTAAATAGATCTAATTAAACATATGAACTTGCATCATAAAATAGATCTAATTAAACATGTGATTCATCTCACAGTCATGTTCATAAATTCCAATCCACAAACTTATCACAATTAATTTTAATTAATTATTTGTGAAAGCAACGTGGACTCACAATGAAAGAAGAGAAAGTAGATCTGAATTCTGTATTCTGAATTTGATTAGCTAAACCGTTGTTGTAGAATTTTATTCTTATCTTCCAATATGAATTACTCCTATTTAGATTTGCTTTAGTGTAGAAGAAAGACTAGCTTAGGTTGTGGCAGCATGGAGGCGTATGAATTAGTGTATTGTGAATTAGGTTTAGGTCTAGGTATGTTTATATAGTTGTAGTGAGTTAATTAGGGCCTTCATATTAGCTAAGAGATCATCAGAACCACACAGCTCAAAAGACATGTCATCCAGCCAATCAGAAGAAGACATGTCATCACAGAACTCTCCAGAATTCTGTGCAGTTCTATCCTCGGCATGGGCGCACTTCCCAGGTGCGCCAGTGCATTTTTGTTCCGGCGCACTTCCCAAGTGCGCTAGTGCATTCTGGTCGATTTCCTGAATTTTATGCCCAACTTCAATCATCCGTAACTCTTTCATACGACATCCGTTTTATGCAAACTCGGACTCTATCTCAAGTAAAATTCCGAGACGAACGCAATGGTGCAACCTGTTTCACCTAATCCTTCTATTAATAATTAATTATTCTTTAATTATCTCTTATGTTATGTTCTAAAATTATAAGGTGTTGCACCATTAGTGCCAAATTCCGATCCGGATCGAATTCCCTTGCACGGTTCTCTTATTCGATCCGAGCCCTAATCCGATCTGATCCGAAACCTTGCACATTTCCTACAACTTTTCGAGCGACTGTTTTACGCCATACAACGGCGTTTTCGACCATTCTAACTTTTCTAATCGATCACAAAACTACCATATTGTCATAGCAAAATAGAGAATCAACAATAAACACCAAAGCAACAATTTAATATGTCAATATGGATCAAACATACCCAAAAACCTATGTTTTCCCCTTAATCGTGTTTAATCATACAATTAGCAAAACTTATCCAAATTAACCCAAATTTCTATCAGAGCCCTAAAATAATATTTTAGAATTTTACAAATTTTTCTAGATTTTTCTGAGCCAAAATTTCGCTAATTATCACTAATCACCCCTAATTAGCCATAATTAGTGAAAAACAATGCAGATCACTCACCTTAGCCACAAATTAATCTTAGATCTGAAAATATATCTGATTTGGGTCGAATCTCTATGCAACATAGCATCTCCAACTCTGATTTGATGCTAGTTTAACTTGATTTGATGCTGATTAGCTTAATCCTTGATTAGAAAGTGATTAGAGGTGTTTTTAGAAGGTAGAAGCCATTACTAGGGTTGAAGGAATGAAAGTGGAGGCTGCAAAAATGACAAAGAAGGGTTTCCCTAGTCCCTTTCAGTCCTTAAATACCCGAAATCCCCCAATGGGCCCGGCTGCTAATTACCCAATTAAGCTCGGTTAAGCTGTTTTTCACCTTCTAAACTGTGGCGACCCAAACTTCCCCGTAAAGGAAAGCCCGGATTGCTTCGAGAACACGACAAATCAAAATACAAATAGAAGAACATTTCATTTCTTATTACAACAATTCCATCAGAATACAACAATATAACAGAGTATAAATGAATAAATATTATACAACACGAAATATCAGAGTTTTAAATTACATTTAAATACATAATAGCGGAAAAACAATACAAAGCACAACTGAAAACAGATACACGGATACAGAGCTTTCTGAATATCGCTTCAGCAGTAAACCAGGATCTTGTGAATATAAATCTGCAAAACCGAAACTTCTAGCTGCCCGTGTGGAAATAGGGGCACCCAGAGTTTAGGTTAAAACAATAAACTCCAGGTCAGTCATGTGACTAGTGTGAGAACTAAAACAATTATTGATCTTTATTTTAAAGTTAGGTAAATCGAGGGACCACGCCGTATAACACGGAACGGGTTTCCTCCCAAGAATACCAGTGCATAAAACAAATAGCGCAATGTTAAATAAAGAACAATGAAGCTATTATAAGACCCAGGTCCCATCACACAATGCAACGCAAGCTGGAGGATAGGGTTTTCCCTTATAATAGCCAAATTTGCTTGATACGTGAAATTTCATCTTTTATTATTACTATAAGTGAAGAAAATAACTTCAAGTATAAATGTGTGAATCATAGACGGCATGGGTAACATATATCATGTCGCCAATACTAGGCTCTACAATCAAAATTGAAAAATGTCGTATTTGGAAGTTGGATTTCCATACTGGTGGTTACTGATTCGAAAGATCGATCATGTAGTGCAATTCACTACGGTTTACGTCGCAGGCATGCGAAAACACCGTAATGCACATCCGCACTATCCAGGAAAACAGGTTACCACGGTTTACGTCGCAGGCACGCGAAAACACCGCTAACCCTATACATCAGGGAAATCAGGGGGTGTGCCCTATCCCTCACCTCGGTCGACCGAATCCACGACACCACTTAGGTGCCCATCCTCTAAAAAGAATACTGATCTAACCATCAGTTTACCACCATACCGGGGTGTGAGGCTCGCGAATTAACGCTACACAAAGCCATGTTATATTAAAGTTGTGTTTTGATCATCAACCACAAGACTCTGCTTTTCAACAGAAGCCTTGATCATTTGCCACTTAGGCATTCCACATAGGCAATTAACGCCATGTGACTGATGTCCATCGATATACAACCTCTGATCCCGTACGTCTCAGAGAAGGGTGAAGTAAGGGAATAAATTCCCCTTCACCAGGTAGATGTATATTTAATAGAGATCAATCAGCACAGAATAAAATCCAATGTCAGACACACCATCTATTTATAAGTCCGTTCTAGGTCTGAACGAAACCGGAGGCTCCTTATTCCTCATCCCGTATGTCCAATATAAGAGAGAGGCCCTCGCATATCCGTACAATCAACAAGTATGTCCGGACAACTACCACTTTAGCCCCCTTCAAGGTAGCAACTCCAATCATGAGCATCAGTAGCACCTATCAATTCGATGTGAAGATCGTCAGTCTTGCACCGTCTTCAATCTCTTCGACTTTTCGTCGTATCAGTTATTCAGAATGGGTTAAACCTGACCTTTCTAAATAACTCGCATATGTTATAATCAAGTGCTATAACAACACATCATACGCCTCACTCCAATCCAGAATATTCTTTTATTCAAATATTCTTTTCCTTTGGGAAAGGTTCCCATTAATTTTATCAAAGATAAATTCTTTAAATTTATTCTTTAATCTTCCTTTGGATATCAAACCATATCAAGGTTTTCCAAACTAGTCGGGATTAGCGAACCACACTGAAGTAATCATTTATTTTATTTCCCAAATCCAACCTATTCATCCCATGGAGCAAAACTGATAATACTCCATATCTAACACCACGGTGTTATCGGTAAATATTAATTACCATTTCACTTTCAAATCTAATTAAAGATTTAACTATCGCTCGGAGCAAAACTGGTGATACTCTGTTCTCGATCATTTTCTTGAATTGATAATTTTAATTATCACATTCACTTTTCAATCTAATCAAAGATTCATTAAAACTCCATTTAGTTTTAATTTTCCCAAAAATCAATATCCGTGATTATTCAAAGCTATGAAATTAATCTTATCTTTAAATGGGTTAAAGAACCAATGTCATTTAAAACACGGTTCACGATAAACCCAAAATCTCATTCCATTAATTATGGAATCTTCACGGAAAATCAATATTAATATATAATCGATATCAATTTCCGTATCCGACTAATAATATAAATGGAGTAACGACAAAGCCTTTTAAATTCCATATATATATTAACAGTCTTCCTCCACAGAAACTCACTTCGATTATTACCAAATCGAATTCCATTCAATTCCAATTTAATATATTAAATTGGAAATCTTTAATTTGGAAAATCCCATAAATATTAATTAAAAGATTATAAATTCCAAATCATCATCTTCACTATTTATTGGGTTAAAGAACAAGTGTTATTTAAAACACTGTTCATGATAAACCCAAAAATATAATTCTTTTATTCCATTCCAATTAAATATTAATTAATTGGTAAACTTCATTTAATCTAAATAAAAAGATTTAATCTTTTGTCGACTGGGTTTAACGACAGTGTTAATGAAGACACCGCTCACGAAAAACCCAAAATCCAATTCGATATCAAATACAAGGCTCTGAATAGAAAATATGTCGGCTTATATTCAATATCAAATTCTGAAATCAACAAATATCATATTGGAATAACGATATATATATCTTCCAAATCCCTCCACAATATCCGTATAATCACGGAATCCAATACCAAAATATTCTGAAGATAATTTCGATTCAAATCCATTCCAATTCAAATATTGGAAATTCTAGTTATTTTAAAAACCATTTCAAATCCAATTTATTTATTTAAAAATAAATGGGATTATAATTCTAGTTAATAACTAGTTCATTTCGACAAAAATATATTTTTATCTTTACAAATGTGGAATTTTTCATCTAAATTGTTTCCAAATCATTTATTATGATTTTACATAATTTTTCCATTTTTTTTTTAATTTTATTATCGCCCGTACAGTCGGTTTCCAATAACGGCCACCGAACTGCATCGATAGTGACCTTTTCTAAAATTGATTTGGACATATCTCCAAATCCAACCATTAAATTTCAAATCTCTTGTTTTCATTGGAAAGCTCTTTTCGATACGAACCTAACGGTTCTGGTTTTAGGAGAATCCGACGGTCGGATCTCCCGTAACATCTATTTGAAGTTAATGGTCAAAATTCGCGAATGGTCGCTGCACGACGCGTTCTATTCAGGCCATTATAATATATATATATAATATATATATATATATATATATATATAATATTTCGTCGATGTCCCTTTAAAACGAATTTTATAAATCGTTTTAAATTCGTTTCAAAAATGATTTCCACTTCCATTTCAAATTCAAATCAAAATTGAATATTCCAATATAAATTCGTTTTAAATTCATTTCAAATCGATTTCAATTCAATTCGATTTCAATTCCATTTCAATTCACTTTAAGTTCATTTTAAAATGATTTCAATTCAAATCGATTTCAATTCCATTTCAATTTGTTTTAAATTCATTTTAAAACGATTTCAATTCTATTTTCAAATTCAAATCAAATTTGAATATTCTATATAAATTCGGTTTTTAATTTATTTCAAATCGATTTCCATTTTATTTTCAAATTCAAATCCAGTTTGAATATTCTATATAAATTCGGTTTTTAATTTATTTCAAATCGATTTCCATTTTATTTTCAAATTCAAATCCAATTTGAATATTCCAAATCATTTTAATATTAAAATGATAATATTTTCAAAATATCCGATTTTGAAATCACTTTTTGATATTCATTATAAAATGAATTAAAATCAACAGAAAATCCCGTTCGTTTTAAAATGGTGTTTAACTACTTAACACGGCTTCACATTTCAATATTCACTGAATATTATTTTAAAATATTCGTTAGTTCTGAACTGGAATCAGACTCAATCAATTACCATATAATTTTATTTATATGGATTTCAATATCATATATTTACAACAATAATGATAAGTAATCATTAAAAATTCATACAACATCCAAAGTGCATTCTACACCCATCGATTGACATATCACTAATTATCGGGATCAGTGTATGTCAAATATTATCCCAATACCCGTGTGGGGTTTTTAAACAACAAATATTGTTTATTATTTGTGCAACTGGGCCATGTGTAAAATTTATCGTCCCAATCCATATCAGTTAAATCAGTGTTCATAAACAAACCGTCCGGTTTGTGAATGAATATTTATTATATTATGAATATTTATTTTATTCATATACACTTTTTAATATTATATTTTTAACGATAAAAATATTTTATTTCACACATGAATAGTTCATTATCCATTTCACATCAAAATCACAAACAAACTTCACAACACATCATAATCAAACAAGTCGTCCATTGTCTATGGACAACGGTGTCGGGAGCTGCTAAGCACTGTCTACATCCTAGTACATATTTTTAACTAGAAATCAAAATTAAAGTGAGAAGTTCTCACCTTTGGGTTCCACTCCGCCATTCTTTACTGTCATTCATATTCGCTGCTTTGATTCCAACGCAATATGTTTCACACGATTTTTTTATTTAAAAACATATTTATATTTCGCTACTCATATAACAAGAATCATATTTTTATTCTAAACCTTTTCTATGAAAATCATATTTTTATTCTAAAACTTTTCTATGAAAATCATATTTTTATTCTAAACCTTTACATTGCTTTCATATACATAAAGATCATATTTTTACTTCGTTTCTTACATTATAAAAATCATATTTTTATATCACTTCTTATATAATAAAAATCATATTTTTATTATGCTATTCATATGCAAATCATAATTTTACATCATTATCATTCATGTGAAAAATCACATCTTCATGTATATAAAAATCGTATTTTTATATATATTGCTACTTCCTATTTTTGTTTCAATAAAATTTTTATTTTCATATCGCTAAAAATTATATTTTTACATAACTAGAAACATTTTCTTTCATATGATAAAAACCATATTTCTATGCGACTAAAAATTATATTTTTATCAACTAAAAATATTCCTTACATAGAATAAAATTCACATTTTTATCTAATCTAAAAATCATATCGTTATATAGTGAAAAATCAAATCTTTATATACTCCTAAAAAATCCTAGCTTTTCTTTATAAAAAAAATTCAAACTATCTTCATATTAAAAATTCTATTTTATATTTTCAAAAATCATACTTTATATAATAAAAACCTTATCTTTATAACGTTGCTATTTATTTTAAAAACTGATTTTAAACAATGGAAATTATATAATAAAAACTGTTCTAAACAAGGTAGATTTCCTGCCTATCCCACTTCTTCCCTAACCTCTACTACACCCAAACATATCGGTTCATGATGCTAAACTGCAAGGAGGCTCCGCTTTCATTCCTAATACTTATTTCCAGCCCAGCATCATTCCTGAGATCCGCGAACTGCCGGACATCATTCAAGCTACAACCCTGACTGACTTTCCTGACAGTGTCTACTTGTCCTTAAGTAATTCTCGTACGTTCTCGGTTAATTCTTGCTACCGCTACTTAGCTGCTACTGGGAGGAAATTCTCCTTCACCAGAATTTGGAGTGTCAAAGTTCCCTTAGAGTTCGTTTTTTCCTCTGGAGCTTGGCTCAGGATAGGGTGAATACGAAGGATCGTCTTATTAAAAAGGGAATCCCGGTCTCCCCGACATGCAGCTTATGTCTTCTCAATAACGAGAACATAAGGCACCTCTTCCATGACTGTGACACAAGCTTCTTTGTTTGGGTCACTTCCTCTAGTCATGTGCTTGGTCGGGTTTCGCCACCTCCGCAGCACTTCGAACATTGGCAGTACACCCCTGCTTCAGGTTCCATTGACGTTCTTCTTGCTACCTTTGCCTGGACCATTTGGCGCGAGAGAAATAACAGAAGTTTCAACAAACGCTCCTGCTCTCTTCTTGGGTTAGCCAGCAAAGTCACTTACCTTTACCATCTTTGGACAGGTACTCAAGCTCAGCCTTTCAAGCCTTTGATTCTGGACGTTTCGCAGCGTTGGGAGGAATCGGTGGGCAACGTTCAGCTTCAACGCGATCAACAGTAGCCCCAGTACTCGAGACCTTGGTAGCCGCTCCACCTACCAGTCGCATTGTAAGCCATCTACTCGTTTCAGTTTTTGGTGGTTTGTCTTGATGATCAATCCTTTGCTTGTTGTTTTTGGATTGCTACTCTAGCTGTTAGTAGTATTTGTATGCTTATCCTGATGAACTTGTAGCTATGCTTGCACTTGGCGCATTACGCGTACCCTGCATGTAGTTTGCATGTATATTTTGTCGTTCTTGGTCAGCGATCAGGCCTGATGATCGCCTAAAACTATCTTTATTTTATGTTAATTAATCGGGTTTGTAGATCCGCTCTACACAACCGTCTGCTTCAAAAAAAGGTAGATTTATATCGTAAAAACTGTTTTTAAACAATGTAGATTTATATAGTAAAAACTGTTTTTAAACAATGCAAATTTACAAAATACGTACCTCAGTAAACTGCTCAGAATTAGGTTTTGATCGTTTGCAAAACTGGAAGCACTTGGGGGAGATCGGCTTACGCCACGACAACGGCCTTGGAGGGGCGCACCAGCGTGCTGAACGTCGTCGAGTTCGACGTTGAATTCGAGGCAGGAGCTGGGTGTGAATGGCGCGGGTTTGAGGTGTTCAATATCGAAATTCACTCAACAAGAGGAGGTGATTCTGGCATGGATGTATTGATCTCGGAGAATACTTCAAAATCTCGAAAAGGATAGAGGTCTAATTCTTCGTGTGGGAGGAGAAATCGGAGGAGGAAGAAATGAATGGGTTTCCGCCTTATATCGCGAGCCGCCAGGGTTTGTTTTCGACGAATGAGAATTTAGAAAAATATTAGGGTTTTGTTTTATATTTATATATATTTTTTTATTTCCAAAAATAGTAACTTTTCCATTCGACCTCTAAATCGACCCCACCGACTGTCGTTCCTAGCTAAATACCGCCATTGCGAACACAATGGGATATGTTTCATAAGCATATTCGATTGATTTAGTCAGTTATTCTTCAAATTAAAATATAAATCATTTATATTTAATTTAAATGTACATTTTTAATTATCGGGGCCACATACTGACTCTGAAAATTCCAAAAAAATTATTTTTAGCTTCGTATTGACGATACGGTCCTAACAAAACTTATTTCGTCAAATTTGGAGACCGTTTGAAAAATGGCCATTTACTGGTCGATCCAAATTGACTAATACTATCAAAACACGTTTTCTTTTGTCACGCTTACATATTGATCTCAAAAATTATGAAAATTGGAATCTAGCTATAATTTGACATCCCGGATCCAACAAAAGTGGTTTCATCGAAAACGGAGGTCGTTTGCAAAATGGCTATTTTTATATATAAATTCCACAGCAACTTTTCAGAATTTTCAACTAGACATAACTTTTTATTCCCGCTATGAAATCTGGATTTTTCATATTCGTTGGAAAGATATCTTTAAACAGATTTTTATATTTTTGGCTTTACTAAAATCCGATTTGTTTTGAATCCTGTACATTCATTTGAAATTTGAAATCAAAATTTCAAACTACCACGCCATTTTCAATTCCTTTTATAATTAAAATAAAAAATTTTGTTTTAACTTCATCGAAAATAAATTTTCCGTCGTTATTATTTAAAATAAATCATTTTAAATATTCTAAATTCATTAAAATTGCCAAAATAAAAAATTTAAATTGGTTCTGATTTTCCGGGTTGTTACATAAACCTTAATTCAGCCATATCTCCCAAACGGTAAGTCCTTTTGATTAATGTGACAACTCTACGGAAAGGTAAACCATCATTCGGATCTAATGGAAGGGGTTTCTGGTCAAAACTCCTTACCAATCAAAAGTTATAGGCGAAACAAAATTCGCCAGGGGCAAAACGGTCTTTTAAAAATTGGCAAAAACCATGAACATGGGAAATGACCCTAATAGTCGTTCCCCAAAGTTACATGACCATACGACCTCATATGAAAAAGAAATAAATATTCTACGATCCTTCGATACGTAGAATGCGGGTCGTTACAAAACCAATACATCCATGACTCGCTAAGACCACATCACGACTTCAGCCTTGGGCTTAGGATAAAGACTCTCTGATCTAAATGTTTTTCCAACAATCGATTCAAAAGTCTCATCAATATGGTTTATAAGCCTTTCCCCCAAGTACTGATCTAAGCCTATTATGAACTACTCATTCTTCTTCTCGGGAGTGTCAATAAGGGATAATCCATACTTCGATAAAGTATCGAACTCAGCAATATACTCTGAGACTGCCCTACCATTATGCTTAAGCTCCAAGAACTTCCTAACAAATTCTGATTTCTGAGCAGCTGGGATAAACTTATCACTGAATCGGGCCTTGAACTGATCCCAAGTAACTTGATCCTCAGGGGTAGCTGCCTTAATAGCATTCCACCAATTCATAGCCCGTCCTTGCAGTTGGCGCGATGCTAGCTTTCTCTTTATTGCATCATCGATCCCCAAGTCCTCGAAGATGCGCTCACAACTATCAAGCCAATCCTGAACTTCTGTAGCTGATTCCGTATTGTGGAACGGCTTCCCACCAAGACTAGTGTAGTCCTTACAGAGCTTGGCGAAATCGTCCCTAGGTGCCTGCACCGCTGCACCACCACCATTTGCAGCATTAGGAGCTACCCTCTGAACATCCCTAAGCATCTCTCTCATGAAGTCAGTAAACATCATCCTCATATCAGGAGCATTCCTATTATTAGCTCCTGAACTAGTATTCATCGTATATCGGCTCATCGTTCAATCTATAAGGAGAAAAAGATTAACCATCCCTTCAATGGTGCCAGTGCAGTGCGACTTCATCCCTAGATATACTAATAGTATATATATAGCTTTTGGAAACCAAAATATCACAAATACGTGCTCTCATGTACATACTACCTCTCCCTGGTATCTTTCCCTAGGTTAACAACACAACTTAGAGCTCTGATACCAAGTGTGACGGCCCACCCCGCACCAACCAACATTTACAATGAAAATGCGCTGTGCCAATGCCCAACTAGCACGGGACGGTCACCAAAGAAAGGAATTTGAAATAACAAGGAAGCTGTAGAATGTCTCACAACGCATGGGATAAACTATAATAGTAACATATCTTTGACATAAAACAGGCGAGACAGTGCATAAGCTGAAAACTAAACCATCATAGCAGCGGAAATCCAAAATACAGCTTATCATCCAAACCAACATTATTACAACTTTGAAATACTGTCTCTAAAACAAAAGAAAGAGGTACACTACTAATGCCCAAAGTAGTGACCAGCAACAACACAGGGAGATTATATATATATATATCATACGTGGAAGCCTCCTGCTCGTCTCCGGTATAGCTACTCATGCATAATCACCTGACCTGTCTCTAATCTGCCCGTTTAAGAGAAACCAGAGTAATAAGAAGAGACATAAAACTCTGGGTCAGACAAAAGTCTGGTATGAGAGATAAGCAACAAAACAAAACAATAACAGGTATACATAACCATACCTGAACCTGGACCTACAACCAAAGAGTTAGCACAACAGGATGTACAATACTCTAAGGTGACACTAACACATGGTGTGAAAATAATGGGGAGGGGTGTGCCTGTCATGGTGATAGCAAACATCAAATATAGCAACCATCCTCACATATCTCACTCAGTGCGTAAAACATACAATATCTACCACTTTGATCACCCAATCCTTTGCTACGATCACTCTGCCCCATGGAGTCGTGACAGATCCACTGCACTGATCCATAGCCACTAATCCTTTGCTATGTCCACTCTGCCCCCATGGAGTTATGACAACTCCACTGCACTGGCTCATAACCTTGCTATGATCACTCTGCCGCATGAAGTAATGACAACTTCACTACACTGATCCATAACCAATATCCGTCTCTCTGTGGTGAATCAAAGCTATAGACATCGATAACCCCTTTGAACACGTCCCGCAACAAAGTCCAATCATGAAGTTAACTCATTGGTTCCCATCTGGATCCTGAGTTCTACTTCCTATTTGGACTTCCTTCGCATCTCGGGTTTTGGTCGAATTGGAGTTGGTCTTTAGAAGAGTCGTCGCGTAAAAGTAGGAAACATACGTTCGATTCAATTTGGTCATCCGGTTCGGTTTGATGTATGGAGTCCTCTACGTCACATCAGTTCTGTTTGGCCCTCCTTTCCATGCTCTAGCTTCCATTCGGTTCGGGTGTCCTCATGCGGTTCGGTTTGGTCATCTCCATCCGGTTCGGTTCGGTTACGACGAATCGATCCCATCCGTTGCTCCAGCTTCTCTTCTCCGATCCGATCCAGTCTCTACTCCAACTCCAACTCCAACTCCAACTCTATACAAGTGGCCTTCCTTCTTGCCAAGCCTCCTCTAGTGCCAAATTCCGATCCGAATCGAATTCCCTTGCATGGTTCTCCTATCCGATCCGAGCCCTATATCTGATCCGATCTGAAACCCTGCACATTTCCTGCAACTTTTCCAGCAACTATTTTACACCATACGACAGCGTTTTCGACCATTCTAACTTTTCTAATCAATCACAAAGCATACCATACAATCATAGAAACATAGAGAATCAACAATAAACACCAAAACAATAATTTAATATGTCAATACGGATCAAACATACCCAAAAACCTATGTTTTCCCCTTAATCCCCCTTAATCATGTTTAATCATACAATTAGCAAAACTTATCCTAATTAACCCAAATTTCTATCAGAGCCCTAAAATAATATTTCAGAATTTTACAAATTTTTCCAAGCCAAAATTTCGCTAATTATCACTAATCACCCCTAATTAACAGTAATTAGTGAAAAACAATGCAAATCACTCACCTTAGCCACAAATTAATTTTAGATCTGAAAATATCTCTGATTTGGGTTAAATCTCTATGCAACACAGCATCTCCAACTCTGATTTGATGTTATTTTAACTTGACTTGATGTTGATTAGCTTAATCCTTGATTAGAAAGTGATTAGAGGTGTTTTTAGAAGGTAGAAGCCATTACTAGGGTTGAAGGAATGAAAGTGGCGGTTGCAAAAATGACAAAGAAGGGTTTCCCTAGTCCCTTTCAGTCCTTAAATACCCCTAATCCCGAAATCCCCAATGGGCTGGCTGCTAATTACCCAATTAAGCCCGTTAAGCTGTTTTTCACCTTCTAAACCTTAATTCAGCCATATCTCACAAACGGTAAGTCCGTTTGACTAATGTGACCACTCTACGGAAAGGTAAACCATCATCCGGATCTAATGGATGTGGATTCAGGTCAAACTCCTTACCAATCAAAAGTTATAGGCGAACCAAGATTCGCTAGGGGTAAAATGATCATTTAAAAATCGGCAAAAATCATGAACATGGGAAATGACCCCAATAGTCATTCCCCAAAGTTACACGACCATATGACCTCATATGAAAAAGAAATAAATATTTTACAATCCTTCGATATGTAGATTGCGGGTCATTACAAAACCACATTCCTCAAAGGTGACAGCTTAATGAAAACCTTGTCTCCCACCTTAAACTCAATGTCTGTCCTTCTCTTGTTTGCATAGGACTTTTGCTTATCTGGAGCTGTCTTCGTTCGTCGTCTAATAAGATCAATCTTCTCAGATGTTTCTCTAACCATATTTGGTTCAAATAGAAGCCTTTCTGTAGACTCCCACCAACAAGTTGGTGACCTACAGGGTGGTTCGTACAATGCTACGAAGGGTGTCATACCGATACTAGTTTGATAACTGTTGTTGTAGGCAAAATCCAATAAAGGAAGATGCTCTGCCTAGGTCCCTCCGATGTCTAGGATACACAGCCTTAAAAGATCCTCAAGAACTCTATTAACTCTTTCCGTCTGTCCGTCGGCCTGAGGGTGATAAGCGGTGCTCAAACACAACTATGTACCTAATGCTTCTTGCAAGCTCCTCCAAAATTCACTAGTAAAAATGGGGTCACGATCACTTACGATACTGGAAGGTACTCCATGAAGAAGGACTATCTCACAAACGTAAATTGCTGCCAACCATGATGTCATCCTCTTGCTCTTAACCGAAATGAAACAAGCGCTCTTAGTAAGTCTGTCTACTACAACCCAAATACTGGTGTTGCCTTTCTTTGATCTAGGCAAACCATATATGAATCCATAGAGACTCTCTCCTACTTCCGCTGTGGAACCTCCAAAGGATGAACTAAACCACCGAGCTTCTTTTACTCAGCTTTGACTTGTTGGCAAATCAAACATCGATAAACAAACTCTGCCACATCTTTCTTTATCCCAGCCCAAAAGAAAACCCTCTTCATGTCTCTATACATTTTATCTCCTCTTGGATGAATAGTCATCTTAGAATGATGGGCTTCCACTAGGAATGTCTTCAATAAACTCCCAGTTTGGGGAACACAAAGCCTCCCATCTCGTCGCAACCAACCTTTTTCGTCTATGGAATATCTACTGAGGTGACTAGAAGTCTCCCCTTTACTGAGCCTATCCAACATGCTTGAAATATGTGGATCCTCTCACTGCAAAGCTCCTATTTGATCCATAAGAGTAGGTCGCACCTCCAACGATGAAAATAAGCCAAGCAAAAAACCGGTGGAAGGTCTAAAGTCAAAAGTTGATATAAACTCCAAGCTTTTCCTTTCCACGAACAGAGGACTTAAGGCCATCCTCTGCCTACTCAGTGCGTCTGCCACCACATTACCCTTGTTTAGGTTATAAGAAATCTCGAAGTCATAAGATGCTAGGAACTCTATCCATCTTTGTTGCCTTAAATTAAGATCCTTCTGCGATAATAAGTACTTGAGAGAGTTATGATCGGTGTACAACTCGAACTTCTAACCAAGAAAATAATGACGCCATGTCTTAAGCGCGAATACTATGGCAGCTAGCTCTAAGTCATGGGTAAGGTAGTTCTTCTCATGGACCCTTAGCTATCTACCCCCATAACGTACTACCCTTCCTTCTCGCATCAGAACCGCACCAAGCCCTGTACCACATGCATCAGTGTAAACTGTAAACACTTTGCTTCCATCGGCATGTTCAAGACTGGGGCTGTTGTCAGAGCCCTCTTCAATCGTTGGAAAGCGATATCACAATCCATATCCCATGAAAACATCAAATTCTTCTTCGTCAGCCTAGTGAGTGGGCTGATATCTTTGCGAAGTCCTTAATGAACTTCCTATAATAACCTGCTAATCCAAGAAAGCTTCTCACTTTCGTTGCATTCTTAGGAATTTTCCAATCTTGAAACAACCTTTGCGGGATCTACCGCTATCCCATCTTTAGAGACTACATGCCCTAAAAATCTCACCTCTTTTCTCCAAAAATGACATTTGGAGAATTTCGCCTTAAGCTGATGCACACGCAGAGTTTTCAAAACTTCTCCCAAATGTTGGGCATGCTCTTCCTCGCTCTTTGAGAAGATCAAGATATCATTAACAAAGACAATGACAAACTTATTTAGGAACTCCCGAAACACCCTACTCATCAAATCCACAAAATAGCCGGGTGCATTTGTCAACCCAAAAGGCATAACAAGCCATTCAAAGAAACCATCTGGAGTCCTAAAAGCGGTTTTGTCTATACTATCCTCGGCCGCCCTCAACTGATGTAACCCCGTGGCCAAGTTTAACTGAGAGAATACCGATGCACCAACAAGCTGGTCAAACAAATCATCTATCCTTGGGAGTGGGTGCCTGTTCTTCTTTGTGAGTTTGTTCAACTCTCTATAGTCTACACATAAGCAAAACGAACCATCGGCCTTAGTTGCCAATACTACAGGAGCACCCCATTCAGATATGCTTTGCCTAATAAACCCTTTCTCAAGTAACTCACCTACTTGCTTACTAAGCTCCCTCCTTTCTCTTGGAGCCATATGGAGCACAGGCAATGCAACTTGATTTGCATGGTCCACCAAGTATATACAGAAACCGATCTTGCGCTTCAGAGGTAAGCCCCAAACCTCCTCAAAAACATCATAATATTCACGGACTACTGGACATATTGCAGATCATCAGTAGATGTATCAAGAGACTATAGGAAACTAAGCATGACAGACCCCTTACGGTCACAAGAAATCTCGAGCGTCGTCCCATGGCAAGTCATAAGTCTAACGACCCTCCTCTTACAATCCAGAATGGCACCATACATGGCTAGCCAATCCATTCCTAGAATCAAACTATAGCCCATAAAACCGAGCACATATGCGTCACATTCAAACTCAATGCCTAACACAGATATTCTCAAACCCCAAAAAATCATGGAAAAATGAGCTGAATCATCAATGGGATTTGAGACAACAATGGGATCCACTACCATACCAGTATTAAAGTGCAGAGACTCAACCACAAAATTAGATATAAATGAATGCGAAGCGCCAGAATCAAAAAGAGTTCTAATAGGATGATTGGAAAGAGAAATCAAACCTTCCACGGAAACTTTCCTACCTCGATCTGGAGCACTGACCGCGAGAGCATGCACTTGCCCTCCAGAAGCTCCTGCCCTTTGACCTTGTCCTTGCTTCTTCAGGTACTCCTTAGAAAAGTGTCCGACCTCTCCACATCTAAAGCAAGAATTCTTCCTTCTTTTGTAGTCCTTGATCAAATGACCCTCACGTTCACAATTATGGTACTTCTTCTTATCTTTAGCCTTGTCATTCTTTCTGCCTTTCTTTTGTTGTTGTTGCTGTTGTTCCTTATTTAGCCAAACTTTCTTATTTTGTGTTTCCTCAACCTTGACATCTTTCTTTTCAGCTTTATCTTCCCCATGCATCAAGGCCATATCAACGAATCTTTCAAAAGTTGCTCCCATCGGAATATGAGACATAGCTAACCCATGAAGGGGCTCATTCATTCCTCTAGCAAACCGCAAAGCTTTCTTATGCGGAGTATCCACTAGTTCCAACCCAAACCTTGCCAGTTGATTAAATTTGTTTATATATTCTTTAACAGTCATGCCTCCTTGCTTGAGTGCTAAGAACTGTTCCATTTGCATGCTTTTCTCAGCTTGAGAAAGAAACTTCATTTTAAACCTTTGCCAAAAATCATCCCAAGTCTCCACTGGACGCCCTGATTGTGTCACTTCCCACCAGAATGAAGCTTCATCTTTCAGTAGCTAAACGGCTAACTGAATCTTCCTATGATCATCCACTTCGAAGATTCCAAATAGATCCTCCGTCTCTTTTAGCCAATTCCTTGCCTCTATGAATATCTCAGTTTCAGGGAATGGCTTTCCTCCTATGGTACATAAATCTTTGTAGATCTTAGAGAAATTATCTACACGCAGAGGAGGAGGAGGAAGAACAACGGATGCAGCTGGGGGAGGAACGTTTCCTTGGCCTTCGGCAAGCGTTGTAGCCTCAAGATACCTAGGGAACCAGCCTGGTATCATAACGCCCTCAAGAATATTAGGTTCCCTAGACATGCTGAAAAGAAAAGGAAAGAGATTCAGGCAAAGGATTGAAAGATATTACATAAGACTTTGGGGAATATGTTTTTCAAAACAGACTTTTCTTTTTGAAAATGCTTTTTTTTTTAACTTTTTGAAAATAATTTTCAAAATCTTTTATCTGATCTGGTAACCTTCAGCTCTGATACCAAGTGTGACACCCCACGTCCGTTAATGTCACTCATTAAGAGAATGAAGTAAGTTTCGTGAAGCGTTATAGGTAAACATAAACAAAAACATTATAAGACAGATATAAAGTAGTAGCAGAATTTAAAAGAAAATGTTATTAATCATAAAGCATAGCATTGTGGTTCAAAAACATCATAAGTCTGAAAAAACATAAACCAGTACATCATTAAAATTTCTGTCTTGTACTTTAAAACGTCAGAGTACAATAATAAAGAAGCATAATTCCCCAAATAAAGCATAGCCATAGTGGAAGAGATAAGAGCTCGAGCAATACATCTAAGTAGCTCCAAGCAGAATAAAAGCAGAATCCTGGTCAAGCTTGAGTACTACCACCCTGAGAATCATGGGGGAGACGGGAAATGGAAGAGAAAGAAGAGGAAACAAAATAGGTCAGACATAAGTCTGGCAAGTCCAGTTACTTTTAGCATATAAATAAGTAAAAGTATCATTACAGGCATATAAAGTGGACAAGAGAGATAACATCATAATAGGCAGGTATGAC
Source organism: Allium sativum (assembly GCA_030737875.1). NCBI lineage: Eukaryota > Viridiplantae > Streptophyta > Magnoliopsida > Asparagales > Amaryllidaceae > Allium > Allium sativum. The sequence continues at coordinate 232,992,946 of CM060913.1, read as the reverse complement.
AAGGTAAACAGGACAACTGGATAGAATAAATAACACTTCTCTAATGATTTCTCTACACCAATACTAGCGTCTTATTAACAAGATGATCCCCAACAAATATAGATGGTAGACTTAGGTGTACTTCCAGTGAGAGGTTTTCACCCCCATACAATCAACAGACATCCCAACATGCTGGAGTTACCCCTAAGGGTATTAACAGGCTTCCAAACATACCGGAGTCTAGATGTACCCTTGTTACTACTCTAATTGATTGGCACCCTATTCCGTAGATACCATGTGCTGGCCTCACAGTAGGGTGTATTACTCCATAAACTGGCAACCCTTCATTTTTAGGATGCACAACCATATCTACAGTTGTCATGTCGTCTTAACTTCCTCTACCAGACTCCGGCTAAGCTCATAGTACTCGTTTGATACCTATATATAAGTTACTGACTGAAACAGGTCCCACAGACAAGACGAATAAGCTTCCCCCTACGCTTGCATCCCCACTAGGTTTTCCACGGGTTATGCCATACCAGAGTAAAAGATTACATAACCCCATAGGTTAAGTTTGTTGGCCTATATCTATGAATATTACCCACCCACCCAAGTTTTACTTAACCCACCTATTTTTTTCCAAGCATGTTTACTTAACCTCTACTCAAGTTATATGTACATACAATCCTTATGGATACAACTAGGTTAAATATTCCAATTCGTTACCATATTCATTTATGGTTATTATGTGCTAGACCTCCCATATTAAGCCTACCACTTGTGGATGCTGGATATGCCGATCGGTTCCGGGTAGACTTCTTCCACAAGTCGGACTTAACCTTGTGTCTTAGCACATCTCGTGTTTATGCTCTTAGACACCTCAAATTAGATTCACCACTTGTGGTCGCTGGATACGCCGGGCGGTTCCGGGTAGACTTCCACCATAAGTGTAATTTAACCTCGTGTCTCAGCGCAGTTATAGTTTCTAATTACTATAATTCTAGGCATTTCAATTATTAATCTATTATTCCTATGTCGTTATAGGTTTTCATGCCACTTTCCCTAAGTTATGTTCATAATGAAACATATGCTCCAAATTAAGGTTTTTAATCATAACTTGACTTATGCCCCAAATTCACATTCATATATTTCATTCAAGTTATGCCCAAATTCCAATTACAAGTTATGCCTAAATTTCCAATTACAAGTTATGCCCAAATTAACATTTTTCCTCGTTTCCAGTTTGACGCGTTCGCATATTTCAGTGGCTTGCCTAGGCTCGAAGGTAGCCTGGCTATGTGAAAATAAAAAGGGAAAAGATAGAGGGAAGAGGACAGAAATAACCATACTAACAAGTTTGGCATATAATGGAAAAAAATTGGCATAAACATATAGTGACATAATGACAAGATAAGCATATAGGAACAAATCTGATGAACATGTAACAATAGAAATGATTCTAACATAATAGGGACATCATAAATAAGCGTGAAGCGATCTAAATAGTGGATTAAATCTACAAACAATGGAAGATCTGACATAATAAGTAGTTATAGGTTCAGATCTAGTTTCATAGTCATGTCAGAATATTAGGTTATAACATATCTGATATGATTCACATAGTCACAGGCATAGATCCAAATTATAGTCATGTCAATATTAACTTTTTAATTATTTAAATCTAAAATTAACATGGACTCACAGTGTTTGGATCTAGAAAGATAGAAGAAACATCGTAGACGTTGAATCACAGATCTCTAACTCGATTTACTCTAATTGATTGCTGAAGAAGAAAAGACTTGATTCAATCTGGGTAGAGACAACATCTAGTCCTCCATTATTTTTAGTGTGGAGGAACAAAAAAAATGAGGCCATATATATATAGATGTCACGAAACCCTAATCTGCCCAATCTACCGAAGGGGGTCAACCCCCCTTAGGGGGTCGACCCATGGGTCGACACCCCTGGGCGAGAAATTTCCCGCTTAACTCTTTTTCGAATTTTGAGATGATTTTTGAATTCTAGATTTAATTATATTCATATATTTTCTTCTTGTGCATATACAAACTTAAAACCTTAATAACTTCTTCGTACGGTGTCCGTTTTACACTAACCAGGTGTCTACTTTGACCAGAATTCCGAGACGAACGCAATGGCGTAGTCCATTTCACTTAATTTTGAATATTAAATTAATTATTCTTTAATTTATCATCTTTAGTGTTCCTAAAATACGGGGTGTTACAGAAACCTTTGACTGGGTTATTAGGCATGTTAAGAACTGCTTACAATAACATGAAGAAAGTAGAACCTACTGCCATGTTGATGGTACAAAAGGGGACTGCTAAAAACTTGGATAAAGGAAAGAAAAAGCAGCATAAGAAGAATGTTGCTAAGACCAATTCCAAAAAAGGCACCGAAGCCTAAAGGAGTGGCTCCCAAAAAGGGTGATTGTCGCTACTGTGAAAAGCCAGGTCATTGGAAATGCAACTGTTATGCTTATTTATAAGATCTGAAGAATAAGAAGGGAAGTATGACTTCACCCGATTTAGGTATAAGTGGTATAAATATCAGCTTATCTACTTCGACATCTTGGGTATTAGATACTGGATGTGGATTGTTAATTTGTAGGAAATGCAAAAGAATACAAATTTGGCAAAAGGAGAAGTAGACTTTTGAGTGGGAAATGGAGTAAGTGTTGCTACGTTAGCCATAGGAAGTTTTCGCTTGTCCTTACCTACTGGATTAGTTTTAGAATTAAAAGATTGCTATTACCTGTCTTCCATTAGAATAAATATTATTTTTGTATCTTGTTTGGACAAGTCAGGATATTCATTTATAATAAAAGACAGTTACTGTTCATTTTATTTAAAAGAGATATTTTGTGGAAATGCAAAATTAGTTAATGGCCTTTGTATTCTTTATTTTGCTATGCTTATTTATAACATTAATACTAAGCGGGTTAAATCTAATGATTTAAATCCAACGTACCTTTGGCATTCTCATTTGAGCCATATAAACGAGAAACACATATCAAAACTCCATAAAGATGGAATTTTGAATTCGTTTTATCTTGAATCATATGAAGAATGCAAATCTTGTTTATTAGGTAAGAAGACCAAAGCTCCTTTTACTAGACACAATGAACGAGCTAGTGATGTATTGTCCCTTATACACAGTGATGTATGTGGACCAATGAGTACATCAGTTAGAAGTAGGATTTATTACTTCATTACATTTACTGATGATTTAAGTAGATATGGTTATGTGTATCTTATGAAACAGAAATCAGGATCCTTTGAAAATTTCAAAGAGTTCAAGAATGAAGTTCAAAACCAACTTGGTAAGAATATAAAAACTCTTTGAACAGATTGAGGAGGAGAATATTTAAGCCAAGAGTTTAATGACTATCAGAAAGAGTGTGGAATTGTTTCACAACTCACTCCATCGGGAACAACATAATGGAATAGGGTATCTGAAAGGAGAAATCGCACCTTACTAGATATGGTATGAGTAATGATGAGTCATACGATCTTCCAATAAGTTTTTTGGATTACGACCTTGAAACAGCTGTATTCATACTTAATCGTGTTCCTACTAAAATGATTCTGAAGATGCCATATCAGATATGGGCCGAGAGATGTCCCAGTGTGTCTTTTATGAAGGTTTGGGGATGTAAGGTGTTTGTTAAGCGTCTTGCTTCTGACAAGCTTGGACCCAAATCAGATAAGTGTTATTTTGTAGGATATCCAAATAAAAACATGATATTATTTCTACAAACCTTCTTAGAATAAAGTGTTTATTGCTTGAACTGGTATTTTCCTGGAAAGAGAACTAGTCTCTAAAAGTACTAATGAGAATATAGTAGAACTCAAAGAAATTCGGGAACCATAAGATATCATTGAACCTTAACTTGAAGTTGAGCAAGAAACACAAGCTGTTGCGGAAACTGAACCTGCTTAAATTACACATGACATTCGTAGATCTGGTAGAACAAATTATGAGCCCGACAAATATTTTGGATATATTATGACTCAAACTAGAGACCTAATGCTCATAGATCGAGATGAACCCACCTCTTACTAAGAGGCTATGAATGGACCAGAATCTGAGAAATGGCTTGAAGCCACGGAATTTGGAATGGATTCCATGTATACCAACCAAATGTGAACTTTGGTTGATACACCTGAGGAGGTAAAGAAATCGGGTGTAAGTAGGTTTTCAAGAAGAAAACTGACATGGATGGTAAAGTACAGACCTATAAAGGCCGATTGGTGGCAAAGGGTTTCTAACAAGTTCAAGGAATTGACTATGATGAAACCTTCTCCCCAATGGCAATGGTTAAGTCCATTAGGATTATACTTGCAATTACAGCCTTTTACGATTACGAAATCTGGCAAATGGATGTTAAAACCACATTCCTTAACAGGAGTCTTATTGCGGATGTGTACATGACACAACCTAAAGGTTTTGTCAATCCAATGGATGCTAGAAAAGTATGTAAACTGCAACGATTCATTTATGGATTAAAACAAGCATCTCGCAGCTGGAATCTTCATTTTGATGAAATGGTCAAAGACTTTGGCTTCATTAAGAACAAAGATGAACCTTGTGTGTACAATAAATTAGTGGGAGTAACATTATATTCCTAGTATTTTATGTGGATGACATGTTACTTATTGGGAATGATGTCAATTTATTACAAGCGGTGAAGCCATGGTTGTGAAAAAGTGAAAGGCTTAGGCGAGGCAACCTATATCTTAGGTATTAAGATCTATAGAGATATATCAAGAAAGTTGATAGGCCTAAGTCAGAGTACATATATTGACAAAAAGTGTTAAAAAGGTTTGGCATGCAAGAGGCAAAGATAGGTTATGTACTCATGTCATATAGTATAACACTCTCTAAGACTCAATGTCCTAAGTCATCAGATGATAAGGAACGCATGAGAACGATCCCTTATGCTTCGGCATTTGGATCAATCATGTATGCAATGTTTTGTACTCATCTAGATGTCTCGCAATCTTTAAGTATGACAAGTAGATTCCAATCTGATCCAGGAGAAAGTCACTAGACAATAGTCAAAAACATTCTTAAGTACCTGAAAAGGACTGAAGGCTCGATCTTGATATATGAAGGCGAAGAGGAATTAATGGTAAAAATTACATAGACGCCAGTTTTCAGACTGATAGAGATAAGTACAATTCACAATCCGGTTATGTGTTTTTCCTGAATGGTACTGCTATAATCTAGGAAAGTTCAAAGTAAGAAACAATCACTGATTCGGCCGTGAAGGCCGAATACATTGTCATTTCTGAATCTGCAAAGGAGGATGTTTGGATTAAGAAGTTCATCGCTGAACTTTTTGTTGTTCCATCCATTGCTGATCCAATTGATCTTTATGGTGACAACAATGGGGCCATTGCTTAGGCTAAGGAACCTAGATCACATCATTGATCCAAACACATACTTCGGCAATACCATCTCATATGTGAAATTGTTGACAAAGGAGTTATACATATCTGCAAAGTTCCAACGGATAATAACGTTGCAGACCCACTGACTAAAGCTTTGTCACAACAGAAGAATGATAGTCACACTAGTTTCGTGGGTATATGATACATGAGTTATTGTCTCTAGTGCAAGTAGGAGATTGTTAGAGTTTGTGCCCTAGAGGCAATTTGTTTGATGTGAATAATAACATTGTTAATTTTATTTGGAATAAAAGGTTATGTTATATTTACTGCGTAATATAAATTTTAACACAATAAAAGTCCTTAGAATAATAATACTGAATTATATAGTTTCAAGTAAGTGACTTGAACATGAGATTATATAATATATTAAGTATTATAATTCTTAAGTATCCCTAGTCAAGTTTTATTGTTAATGTAGGACAATAATAAAACATTGAGATTAGTATGTTGATTGACTGATGATCATATCTCATTGATCATTAATATAAGTGATATTAATGCCAATACATATACATATTAGAGAATTGCGCATTGGTTGACCCAAATTGAGAAAACTTCATGGAATGTTATTAACAGTATCATAAATTGTTACATACTGACAGTGATGTAATGGTCCTCAGACCTGAAAGCATTATAATTTTATTCGAGGATATTTGTTTTTTGATATCAACAAAAGTTACTTTTAATCGAGTAGACAATAAAGGTGATTATCAAACACATCTCGAATTGATTGAAAATTATGAATGATATAGATGGTATTTAACCCTACAATATAAGTAATGATATCAATGGGCCACTTGATTGAATGGGAATATGAAACGCATGGCCATGCTCAAATATTGATTTGTCTTATATAGTCTACTCATTGATCAAGATAAAAGGATTAAACTATAAAGAGGATGATACGTTCCATGCCTCAAGTTTAATCTTGAATATAACAGTTAAAAGGATTATATTACATTGATTTACTGGTAACAAAATAAGTTGTATTGAATCATTAATGTTATTATAACTTGGGTAATAGCAATGTAATACTAGATGCCACTCGTTGTTTATAATTTAAATATTTCTTAAATTATTGCCAATGTTATAATAACCTATGAGGTCACACAATCAGAGCGTTTGAAAAAAGGGACAACCATTTTAAATAAAGGAAATAAATCAAACGGTTGATTTGGTATTCCTATTTTGAAATGGTAGCCATGAAATAATCACTTCCTATTATTATTCGTTTGCTTTTATAAAAGGAGGCCGAACCCTTCCTTATTGATAACCAGATATCCAAAAGGCAAAAAAAAATTGGGAAAACTTGCGTGGATCTTGGCTAGTACCATTCTCCCACTTCCTCAAAATCGTACGATGATCTCGATGCAATCGTTCGAGGACCAAGTAGAGGCGTTGCCATATACAACTGCACTCCTGATTCATATCGACTCCAACGGTCTTCGACATCCCGAATTCATGAACCTACAGACTTCAAAATTGGTATGCTTTTGATAAATTATCAAATTTGCCTGGATCATGTGTTTTGGGTAAGAAATTCATGAAATACCGATGCTTGTTTTATAAAGATACCGAACGAATTGATGATTGTATATTGCGGTTAACCTGTTGATTGATAAAACCATATAAACGCTAATCGTTTAATGCTTATATGGTATAAACTATGCTATGATGTGTGTGAATGGATGTTATAATGGTTGTTAATGATATGGTATAGTTTACCATGATTTATTATACCCAAAGGGTTGAATTTTTGGGTATTAAACAAGTTTGGATAATTTAAATGAATATTTTATTCATTTACACAATAAGTGAAAATAAAAGGGTGCATTTTAATTCAAATTGATTTGGAAATGAAGTTAAAGTGTTTATGAGAAACTCTTAAAAGAATGATTTTTTTTTTGAATTACATGTCTAGTATGAATAACATGTTCAAGTTTTAATTTAAAAAGCGAATAATAACTTAGAAAAAGGTGAAGTTTGGTTAGGGTATCTGGGAAATGTTTTATCGAGATTTTCTTCTCAAAACTATTTTATTTATTTTTATAATGGACTTCAGGAAATTTTGGGTTCAAACGGATAAATTTTGAAAAACAATATTATTTTAATAATAAGATATAAATGGAATATTGAACTTTAAAAGTAAAATTTGAAATATTGTTTTCAAATAAGTATATATGTGTATTAAAATGATTTATAAATTATTTAAAAGTAAATCGGATTCATTTTAATACAAAATTATAATATGGCTCGAATAGGACTCGTCGCGCAAAGGTAGTTCAAAATTTCGACCATTGACTTTAAATTGACATACCAGGGGATCCATCCATCGGAGTTTCCCAAAACGAAAAACATTTGGTTCAAAATGAAAAGAGTTTTAAAATGAAAAAGAAAGTTTTAAAATCCAACAGTTATATCTTTAAATATGTCCATACAATTTTTTTGGAAAAATCACCAAAGTGGAGTTTAGTGACCAAATTTTGGAAATGATTTGAAAGAGGTTTGGACCAAATATATATGGTTTTAGACAATAAAACAGATTAACTAGAAATAGGTTATTTTTGCAATTCCTTTTATAACAGTTTTTAAGAAACATTTTGAGATAAGGGTTTTAAGTTCCCAAATTGAGTATAAACCTTTGTGAGCCTTTTGTATGGTTATGTATATGCGATTAGTTAATGAATGTTTGTGATGGGTTGATTGATTGTGTTGATTGAGCTCGACCATTTTATGAGCAAGTACATATTTCTAATTAACATTGAGTTGTGTAGAATATATTTATGTGATAACGCCTTGTGATTTATTTTGCGATTTGATTGGAAGGTGTTTAGCAACAATTGACTAATTTATATTCTGAACGTAAATCTTAAATGGATGATTTTGAAAGATGTTTCCATAAAAGAATATGAAATGAAATTTTGATTTCAAGACGGAGAAAATATTTGGAAATATATATTTTGAAGATGATAAAAGGTTTTATAAAAGATGTTTATAAACAAAGAGAACTTCGACGACTTAAATCCCAATGTTTAAATGATTTAGAAAGAAAGAGTAATTTGATTTTAAAGTACTTGTGGTTATTGTTGCGAAATGATTTATCACTTCGGGATATGAAATGATTTGATACGTTACCTATGATTCCCATGACTAAAAGTCTGGGAAAATGGGTATGGGACTCTTTGGATATAGAGGGACATACCGAATGGTTTGCTCTGGATATATAGGGAAATATTAGATTTGTTAACAAGATGAGAAGGCTAGGACCTAGTTCCCTTGTTGTTGGGAGAAACCTCTTGATATGTTTGCATATGTTTTGATATGCTTATATTGTAGATATTTAAGATTTCCATGGTGATTTGTTTCGAAATCCCGAAGTAAATTATGTTTTGATATGAAATAAATATCTAGTATTCCAATAATTTGAAAAGAAAGTGGGATTTTAAGTCTGATGAGATTTATTTTAAAAAAGAATGGATTATGAAAATAAATGAAGTTGATTAGATTTGATAAATATAAATATGAAGATAAAAGTATTTTGGTTTTAAGATTTTATATGACCTGGTATTCATGTGGAGGGAACCCGTTCTATGTTTTACTAGAAGGTCCCCTTGATATGCCTTACATTTAAATAAGAGTTAAAAATAACTGATTTGAGTTCTCATACCAGTCTCATGATTGACCCTAGTTTGTTTTCCCTTGCAAACTCGGTTGCCCTTATTTTCATACGGGCAATCGAGTAATTTTGTTTTGCAGATCGTTTATACCAGGATTCTGGAATATAGCTGGAGCTATGCTCTGGATTATTTCATAGTCTTCCGCTGTGTAATTTATATTTTCGCTGTGTATTGTATTTTATTTATCATACTATGATAATCTTGTACTCTGATGTAATATTGTAATGACATAAATAAAACTACTTTGTTTCTGTCCAATATGCTACATGCCCAAAGTTAATGTCTCGAGGATTTTTGCTGTTTGGATCAGACTTGTGTGGTTTATAGTCGATTTGGAAGGTAGGAATTTTCAGGCCATTACAATTGGTATCAGAGCTTTGGTTTATTCAGAGATTTGGGGTACAACTCATTAGAACAGAAGGAAAGAACTCATCAGAGTTAGGATTAGTAATATCCTCAAAGAGTAACTCATTGAATATGGGGTTAGTAATGCCCTAGAATGAGTTAAGAGTATTACATATACGAGAAAGCGTATTCGCAATATGAAATTGATTATAAAATTAGTTTTAAAAGGTTATATTTTGAGTTACAAAGAATTTGGATTAGAAATAGAGATTATCAACGATTTTGAACAGTCGATAAGTTTTGAAACCTAATAAGCAAGAAAATTTGATGTGTAGGTAGTTACAAATACCTTATGACTTAAGTTTCACAATTTTGACTAAAAGGTATTTGGTAAACAATTAGAAAGGGGTTTCTAGATGGGGCTATAAATAAAACTACTTAGGTCTTCCTTCCATTTCGAGGAAGAAAAGTTTTTAAGTAGGGGAGAATGTAACGACCTGAAATTTTGGAACCAACTTTAAATTTTAAATTTTCAAGTTTAAATAATTTATATAAGGATTTATAGTCAATATGAGCTAAGTTTAACTAATTATAATAATAAACAAATTGTATATAATTTTTTGTTTACATGTTATCGAAGAGCACGAAAAACCGGTGAATGTGACTAGAAAATGTGTTTGATATTGTGTGAGTTGTTGTGTTAACTGGTTATAGAAAACATTGTAAACTAGTTAAAACAATTAAAAGAATTAACATAAAGGAGTTGTGCCTTTTGTTGAGTTGTCATCCTAAGAAGCTATCAACTTATGCTTTCTCCCTTCTTACCATACCTCGACACCTCAGTGATCTAAGTGCTTCTTTTCGCCTATAAATACAAGTCCTTCTCTCCATGTTACACTTTTCTTCCCTCTCTTCTCTTTGCATTTCTCCTCTCCCCCTTCCTTTGCCCCAACCCACCACCACCCCAGCCCCTAACCGCTGCCAGACCCTCTCCCATGCCATCGGCTAACTCCACCAACCGCCACCACCAAGGCTGTGGACCCTCTCCTCCACAAAAGTATCCAAACCCTTCAAAACTCCAAAAACCACCACACGACCTCTACTACCCCACCTCAACCAACCCCACCTGGCCTCACATGACCGGGCCTAGCCACCACAGCCCAGCCGTGGACGGCACACCCCCAACCGAGCTCCGTTGGCGACGAAACCCATTCCTGTCTGCTCCTCGAACCAAAAATATACCCACTTATATACCCATTAATTTCTAGAACCCCATAGCGTCGAATCCCTGCCCGTTTATTTTTTAGAAATCTCTGGTGACGTAGGAAGGATGCCGAAATCTTCAAGAATCGCTAGGACATCCTACGACTAAAGTTAGAAGGAGTGGAGTACTAGGTGAGAACGTTTGAAACTAAAAAGGGCTTATTACATATAAATTGTTTTTGTGAACTCGATTGAGTTATATAATGATTTGTGGTTGATATTATGAGGTTAAGGTATGGTTTAACAATGTCTAGGATGGAAAAGATCCGATTTTTAAGAGAAATTGTTGACACCCCTCGTCCGTTAATGTCACTCACAAAGGGAATGCATTAAGTTTCGTGAAGCATTTTAGTAAACAGAACAGAAACATTACAAGACAGATATAATTTTTTTGCAGCGGAATAAAAACAACTTTTATTAATCATAAAGCATGGTTACACCATATGTCTGAAAATACAAAAACTCTGTTCATCATTAAAACTTCTGTCTTGTACTTCAAATATCAGAGTACAATAATAAAGAAAGCATAATCCCCAAATCATAAGCCATAGTAGCAAAGATAGAATCTTGAGCAATACATCTAGAAGCTCCAAGAAAGATGATAGCAGAATCCTGATTAAGCCTGAGAATCCCCTCCCTTGAGAACCGGGGGGGGGGGGGGGGGACGAAAGAAAGAAGGAGAAACAAAAAGGGTCAGACCATAAGTCTAGCAAGTCTAGTTACTTTTAGCCAGTAGATAAATAAAAGTAACATGATAGGCATATAAAGTGGATAAGGGAGATCACTACATAAATGGCAGGTGTGACAAGGTAAGCAAGATAAAGTGTACATGCCTCATTAATGATTTCTCTGCACAGTTACTAGTATATCTAGAAAGAGATGAGCCCTCCAACTATAAGGTGGTTGATTTAGGTATACTTCCAAATGTATCCGAACTACTACCCTGATCGATTGGTTCCCTAACCCTCGTAGATACCTTGTGATGGCCCCATAGTAGGAGGGATCACTTCCTAAAGTGGCAACCCCTTGTCGTAATAATGTGCACAACCATATCTGCAGGTGTCACGGTCGTCTTAGCCCCTTCTGAAACACCCCACCTCCATCAAGGTCACTCACAAAGGGAATGCCTTAACTTTGGTGGAGGTTTATAAGTAAAAGCCACAGATGAACTCAAGGCAAATATAAATACACATATTTTAAACAGCGGAAACCAAACAAACTTTTATTTCATCATACGTGTATCAAACAAAGATTTCCATAATTGTCTCAAAATACTTTCAACATTACAACCTCATAACTACCTTGATTATTAAAGAAGCATGAAAACATAAATAAAGTGACAAAAATCCCCATAGTGATATCCAAAACCATTAGCCGAGCAAGAAAGATCCAAATCATACATCTACGTTCTTGGTGCTTGTAAAGAGCCTGACTGAGTTGAGCTATTTCCTCCCTGTGGACCTGGGGAGGGGTGGGAGGGAACGAAAGAAAAGAAGACGAAAAGAAAATAGAGTCAGACATAAAGCCTGAGTAAATCTAGTAACTCTCCAATATGTGAATAAGAAAAGGATATGATGGATATAAACTAAAATAGGAAAGTGTCACAGGCTAAGGAAGTGTCGAATGTACTATCACACCCATACTATATCTCTGCACCTACTCGAGTTTATTCTAACTGGCACCCCATGGTGAGGGTGAAGTGATCCCCATTCTTATTACAGATCGGCTCCTACTCGCGTTAACATGTGCCATACGGCCCCCAATAATTGTAGATACCTATGCTGGTCCCACCATGGGGTGTATCAAGACCCATGGTGCCGGCCCCGACACAAAACTAGAAGACATAGGTTATACTACTAGTGTTCCCAGTGCCCTGGTTGTCTGCTCCGGAGTGTGTGCACGCCCGCACCCCGTTAGACCTGCACTGTGCACCCACTGCCGTCGTTTGACCGCTTACAATCAGCCCAGTAATCGTGCCCCACCCTGCCTAATTTCAGGGTACCGTTGATACCTAACTTTGGGTTACTGCTGAAACGGGTCCCTCGTTACCAGGGTTTTCTAGTCAAACATGTTAAGTGGTTAAGTGTCTGTATTTACCTAACCCCACCCATCAATTCTTGTTAACATGTTGAATTTGGTTAAGTGTTATAGTTGACTTAACCCTACCATCTGTCCTTAGCCTCTTAGGAGCACCAGACCACTCACATTAGACAGGTATTGCTACAGTTACTGGATAAGCCGGTCGGTTCCGGGCAGGTTTACACCGTAGCTCAGTTAACTCGGGTCCTTATTGGGCTCAATGCTTAACCACCCACATTGGATAGGTATTGTTATGACTACTGGACAGCCGGGCGGGTCCGGGCAGGTTTACATCACAACTCAATCCAACCTCGGGTTAAGCATATCGTGTTCTCTAAATTTACATATTTTATTACTTTTCAACTACATATAAATGTCATATCTTTTATTTGTGGGTATTTCAATTCATACCGCTTATGTATCATAATCATTGGCATGTGCCAAACATGCCAACATATATTTTTCATATTTTACACCCAGCGTTATTACCCCGTTTGTTCGCAACGTTATAACATGTGTTGGGCTTGTCACAATTCAGCCCAATTTTATAAACGTGAGGAAAAGGGGAAATCATGAACATGTAATACATAAAGGTGTGTGGCGCATGAACTTGCAATTTGATGACTAAACTAACATATAACATGGGTCATGTGAACTTGCATTCGAATCAAAGTATGACTAAGTAGGTGACATATGAAATGGCATAGTTTTAGGCAAATACAAACTTGTGTTTAAACATGTTAACTTGGCATAATATCGACCACAAAACTAGCATGTTATATATTCATCGAAATGTACAATTTTTACATCTAGTCATATAGCCTATTCCAAATTGAACTTGCATAGTTTATGAAAACCAAACGATGTTTGACATAGAACCAATTATATTTCTCAAATAAACATGAACTTACATAGTTTATGAAACATAGATCCAATTATACTTGCAAACATAGATCTAATTATACTTGCCAATAAACATAAGGATGATATCATAGGTTTTGGGTCATGTAGGCATAAAAGGTCTATAACATGTTTACACAAATTCTAATTTAGACTAAGGGAATATACATAGTCCATGCCATCGACATATATAAAATGGGATAAATTTCTAGTTTTTGCCACAAGCTTGCAAGTGGCATTGTTTTTCATACACAATTGTTCAATAGGCTTGCAGCAATTAATTTATACCACAAACATCAATACACAAGTCATGATAGAACCATCACAATACACAAAGATTATAACAACACGATTCTATTTTCATTTACATCGAATCACATCACAGTTTTTATTCATATTTTGAAAGGTCACTATACTTACAACGTGTGATGAATTCTTGTTTTCTGATTTCTGTTATTCTGATTTGGAGATGCTCTCCTTTGGGTAGCAAAGTTGCGTTGAATGATTTGATTAAGCTTTGATCTTCTTTTAATTTGATTCGTCTCTTAGGCTTGTTGGCTTGTCTCTAGGCTTTTTAATTGACGACCATTCCTAGTTCCTCTCCAGCAGCATGACGGCTTTTGTATTCTATTATTTGTGTGAATTTAGGGTTAGACTTGAGTTGTATTTATAGAATTTTAAATTGTTTTGAGCCGTCGATGAAGCTAGGGTGAATCCAGACCATCCGTCTCAAGAGAGGCCAATAAGAAAGAGACATGTAAGCCCTAGTGACTCAGCCAAGCATCAGAATTCGACCAGACCCTGACCAGGCCAGCCAGGACCTGACCAGCAGGTCTTTTTGACCTGGGCGCACTTGGCAGGTGCGCCAGGCCAAAATTGTACTAGCGCACTTCCCAAGTGCGCCAGTACAACTTTGTTCTGGCGCACTTCACAAGTGCGCCAATGCATTCTGACCCGTTTTTCGGTTTTTCTGCCCAACTTCGTTCGTCCATATTTTCTTCATACAATATCCGTTTTATGCAAACTTGAACTCTATCTCTAGCAGAATTTCGAGACGAACGCAATGGCGTAACCCATTTCCCTTGATTTCATCATTTATAATTAATTATACTTTAATTCGTGAAGCTTAACATTATAGAATTCAACGGGTGTTACATTCTCCCCCACTTTAAAGGATTTCGTCCCCGAAATCTTCAAGTTAGGAAGAATGTATATCCTACCATCCAACAGTCCGTCTACTCAACCAACAAACACAGGCATCCACTGTCCTTAAAAGACTTCTAATGCTTCATGATCATATGCATAGTGTGTGTACATGTCCTCATCTAATGCAGAAATCAGGCGGTCTACTGATTCAGTTGACCTCCTTAATGTGAATCATGTAAGTGTCATGAATCCATTATGTATGCAAATTCTTCCTACTCATAATTCTACATGAGTGCACAACTATTCATACAAATGCAACGACCATATGACATCATATCAAGTTTACAACCATATACAAATAAGAATACATATATGCATATGCAGTATGAAGTGATTGAGCCGATCTAAGACCTAGGTTGTGTGTGTATATGCATCCAAAAGCAACCACTAGCAACCACTTGCAACCACTTGCAGCCATCAACCATAACATGTTTCAAATACATGTTTACATCCAAAGGGGTTTCTACCTAAGGATAAAGGATAATATCGAGGAGATATACCTAGAAAGATAGATACAAGCACAACTTAAGAAAAAGAGAGGTCAAAGATATACCCTAAAAAAGAAAAGGGTATGCCGCGCGTATTCTAGCCTCAATTTCCCAAGTCGCGTCTTCCTCGGCGTCGCTCCACTGAATCTTAACGAGCTTCACTTCGCGGTTGCGTTGCTTTTTGATTTTAGTTCCTACGATTCGAGTTGGAACTCTCCTCACAGTTGCTACATGTTCCGCTTCGGCTTCTTCTAGAATGCTTGGCTTCACCACTTCCGTTGATTCATGTAGACATTTCCGGAGATGAGAAACGTGAAAGACGTTGTGAATTCTAGCCAATCTTTCAGGCAGACCTACTCTATAAGCCATTTTCCCAATCTTCTCGATGATAGGGAACGGTCCTACAAATCTTGGTGCTAGCTTTCCTGCGGATCCGAAGCGAACGACGTTCCTTAAAGGGGATACCTTAAGGAAAACCCTGTCCCCAACCTCAAACTCAAGGTCGGTCCTTCTTTTGTCGGCGTAGGATTTCTGTCTGTCTTGGGCTGTCTTCATTCTCCTACGTATCAAGTCCACTTTCTCTGAAGTTTCTCGAATCATGTCTAGCCCAAGTATAAGCTTATCGATAGACTTCCACCAACAAGTTGGTGATTTGCATGGTCTTCCATACAAGGCTTCGAAGGGTGCCATGCCGATGGTAGCTTGGTAGCTGTTGTTGTAGGCAAATTCCAGTAAAGGAAGGTGATCCTCCCACGTCCCTCCAAATTCAAGAACGCAAAGTCTTAAAAGATCCTCTAAAACTCTATTCACCCTTTCCGTCTGGCCATCTGTTTGGGGGTGATAGGCTGTACTCAAACATAGCTGTGTGCCTACAGCTTCTTGCAGACTCCGCCAAAACTCACTCGTGAAGATAGGGTCTCGGTCACTAACAATGCTGGAGGGTACCCCATGGAGTCGAACTATTTCCTTGAGATAAAGAGATGCTAGAGATGCAGCAGTCCTCCTACTCTTGATAGGTATAAAGTGGACGCTTTTAGTAAGCCTATCCACTATTACCCAAATGCTAGTGTTGCCTCTCCTCGACCTAGGCAGTCCATCAATGAAGTCCATTGAAATGCTATCCCACTTCCACTGTGGGACCTCTAGAGGGTGAAGTAGTCCTCCAGGCTTCTTTTGTTCCGCCTTGACCCGTTGGCAGGTCATGCACTTAGAAACGAAATCTGCCACGTCTTGCTTCATGTCATTCCAAAAGAAAATCCTTTTTATATCCTTGTACATCTTATCATCGCCAGGGTGTATAGTCATCTTGGAATGATGTGCTTCCTCGAGAACCTTCTTTGTTAACTCCCTTGCTTGTGGGACACATAATCTTCCATCTCGTCTCAGCCAACCCTTATCATCGATGGCATATCTACTGAGGTGACTAGAAGTCTCACCCCTAATAAGTTTATCAATCACATCAACAAGCTGAGGGTCTTCACATGTGCTGCCCCTATTGAGTCTAAGAGAGTGGGGCATACTTCGAGAGATGCTAACAAACCCGGTACAAAATCCGAGGAGGGCCTAAAGTTAAAACTGGCTATATACTCCAAGTTTTTCCTTTCCACAAAGAGAGGGCACAGGGTTAGTTTCTTTCGGCTCAACGCGTCTGCTACCACGTTGCCTTTTCCGGGAGTATAGGAAATTTCAAAATCATATGAGGCAAGAAACTCCATCCACCTTTGCTGCCTCAAGTTAAGATCCTTTTGGTAGAAGAGATATTTCAACGATTTATGGTCAGTGTATAATTCAAACTTCTCACCTAGGAGATAATGGTGCCAAGACTTAAGTGCAAAGACGATGGCGGCCAACTCAAGATCGTGGGTTGGGTAGTTCTTTTCATGAACTTTCAATTGTCTTCCGCCATAAGCTACTACCCTTCCTTCTTGCATTAGAACAGCGCCTAGTCCTGTTCCACATGCATCCGTGTATATTGTGAACATTTTTCTTCCATCTGGCAAGGTCAGAACTGGGGCTGTTGTGAGAGCCCTTTTTAATCGCTGGAAAGCAATGTCACAGTCCAAATCCCAAGCGAACGCCAGAATCTTCTTTGTTAGCCTTGTGAGTGGGGCTGAGATTTTCGCGAAATCCCTAATAAACTTTCGATAAAAACCGGCTAGCCCAAGAAAGCTTCGAACTTCGGTTGCATTTCTTGGTGTCTTCCAATCTTGTACTGCCACCACTTTCGCGGGGTCCACAGCCAACCCTTCTTTGGACACTATATGCCCAAGAAACCTTACTTCTTTTCTCCAGAAGTGACACTTGGAGAATTTGGCTTTTAGTTGATGTGCACGGAGAGTATCCATGATTTCTTCCAGATGCTGAGCATGTTATTCCTCACTCTTTGAGAAGATTAAGATATCATCTACGAAGACAACCACAAATTTGTTGAGGAATTCTCTGAACACCCTGCTCATTAGGTCTACGAAATAAGCGGGTGCGTTTGTCAAGCCGAAAGGCATGACAAGCCACTCGAAGAAACCGTCTGGGGTTCTGAACGCTGTCTTATCAATGTTGTCTTCAGCTACTCTTAGCTGATGGAACCCAGTTGCTAGATCAAGTTGGGAGAAGACCGCCGCACCTACAAGCTGATCAAACAAATCGTCGATTCGGGGAAGAGGGTGCCTATTTTTCTTGGTCAATTTGTTTAACTCCCTATAGTCGACGCAAAGGCGAAGCGAACCATCTGCTTTGGTTGCGAACACCACTGGAGCACCCCATTCCGAAATGCTCCGTCTAATGAACCCTTTTTCGAGAAGTTCTTTAACCTGCTTACTGAGCTCCTTTCTCTCCATTGGAGCCATGTGTCTGACAGGTAAAGCTACAGGCTTTGCGTTATCCACAAGATATATGCGGAAGTCTATTTCCCGCCTCGGAGGTAAGCCTTTCACTTCCTCAAAGACATCCGGATATTCCCGGACTACCCTCACTGATTGCAAATTCTCATCAGAAGCATCAAGCGACTCTAGATAACTAAGCATAACAGCATTCAAGGGATTACAAGAAATTTCTAGAGTGTTACCAAGCCGAGTCAAGAGTCTAACTACTCTTTTCTCACAGTCAAGAATGGCACTATTACTGGATAACCAGTCCATGCCTAAGATCAAACCATATCCCGAGAAGGCCAAAACAAAAGCACTACAACTAAACTCAACGCTGAGAATAGAGATTTCCAAACCCAAACAAACCATTGACAAGTAAGCGGAGCCCCCAATTGGATTTGAAACTACTAAGGGATCTTCTACCATACTAGTGTCTAGATGCAGAGATTCTACTAAGGCAGATGAAATAAAAGAGTGTGATGCGCCAGAGTCAAAAAGTGTACGAACTGGATGATCATAAAGATAGACTACACTTTCTACAGAAATATTACTACCTCGTTCCTACTGAGGTGCCACTAGCACATGAACCTGACACCCTGAAGTGGATCCAGCTTTCTGTCCCTGTCCTTTCTTCTTTGGGCAGTCCTTAGCTTGGTGTCCAGTTTCTCCACATTGGAAGCAACCACCCATCTTCGCCTTCCTTTTCCGGCAGTCTTTTGATATATGGCCCACAATGCCATAGAAATTGCACCTTCTCTTCTCACGGGGCTTATTGTTCTTCCCTCCTTTCTTGAAGTCTGTTTTCTTTGCTTGTAGACCTTCTTTCTTCTCTTCCCCCTTAGTTTCCTTCTTGCCGTCGTCTTCCTCGTGTAGCAACGCCATGTCCACTAGGCTTTCATAAGTCGCACCCGTGGATACATGGGTCATGGCAAGGCTGTGTAGAGGCTCATTCAAACCCTTGACGAAGCGAAGTGCCTTCTTGTGTTGGGTGTTTACTAAGTCTAGCCCAAATCTGGCCAGCTGATTAAACTGATTAACATATTCCCTTATCGTCATGCTTCCCTGTTTCAGAGTTATAAACTTTTCCATTTGCAGGCTCCTTTCGGCTTGGGAGAGGAATTTCATCTCAAACTTTGTCCTGAAGTCTTCCCATGTTTCCACCGCCCTCTGAGCATTAGTAACTTCCCACCAATAGGAAGCTTCATCCTTAAGTAACCATACCGCAAGTTGTATCTTTTGCCTGTCATCCACTCCAAAGATGACAAACAAATCCTCAATCTCCATTAACCAGTTTTTTGCTCCAACAAAAGATTCTGTCCCATAAAAGTCTTTTCCACCCATAGCCTTGAAGTCTCTACATGTTTTTGCAAAGGCATTTCCAAGAGGAGGCGGAGGAGGAACCGCGGCCACTGGAGGAGGGATGTCTGCTGGGCCCGCGCCATTGGCCCTTGCTTCTAAGTACCTCCTAAACCAGCCGGGAATCGGCACTCCTTCCGGAAGGTTAAGGTCTCCAGACATGCTGAAACAGAAAGGAAAGATACAAAACGAAGGATAGAGAAGGATAGATAGGGCACATGACTTTGGGGGATTTTGTCTTTTTATAAATATAACATTTTTTTCTAAAAAAAATGCTTCTTTAAACTTTCTTTTTGAAAACAATTTTCAAAAACTTTTATCTTGTCTGGTAAACCTATGCTCTGATACCAAGTTAAACACCCCACCTCCATCAAGGTCACTGACAAAGGGAATGCCTTAACTTTGGTGGAGGTTTATAAGTAAAAGCCACAGATGAACTCAAGACAGATATAAATACACATATTTTAAACAGCGGAAACCAATCAAACTTTTATTTCATCAATACGTGTATCAAACAAAGATTTCCATAATTGTCTCAAAATACTTTCAACATTACAACCTCGTAACTGCCTTGATTATTAAAGAAGCATGAAAACATAAATAAAGTGACAAAAATCCCCATAGTGATATCCAAAACCTTTATCCGAGCAAGAAAGATCCAAATCATACATCTACGTTCTTGGTGCTTGTAAAGAGCCTGACTGAGTTGAGTTGTTTCCTCCCTGTGGACCTGGGGGGGGGGGACGAAAGAAAAGAAGACGAAAAGAAAATAGGGTCAGACATAAAGCCTGAGTAAATCTAGTAACTCTCCAATATGTGAATAAGAAAAGGATATGATGGATATAAACTAAAATAGGAAAGTGTCACAGGCTAAGGAAGTGTCGAATGTACTATCACACCTATACTATATCTCTGCACCTACTCGAGTTTATTCTAACTGGCACCCCATGGTGAGGGTGAAGTGATCCCCATTCTTATTAAAGATCGGCTCCTACTCGCGTTAACATGTGTCATACGGCCCCCAAGAAGTGTAGATACCTATGCTGGTCCCACCATGGGGTGTATCAAGACCCATGGTGGCGGCCCCGACACAAAACTAGAAGACATAGGTGATACTACTGGTGTCCCCAGTGCCCTGGTTGTCTGCTTCGGAGTGTGTGCACGCCCACACCCCGTTAGACCTGCACTGTGCACCCACCGCCGTCGTTTGACCGCTTACAATCAGCCCAGTAATCGTGCCCCACCCTGCCTAGTTTCAGGGTACCGTTGATACCTAACTTTGGGTTACTGCTGAAACGGGTCCCTCCTCCAGTGGTTTTCTAGTCAAACATGTTAAGTGGTTAAGTGTCTGTATTTACCTAACCCCACCCATCAATTCTTGTTAACATGTTGAATTTGGTTAAGTGTTATAGTTGACTTAACCCTACCATCTGTCCTTAGCCTCTTAGGAGCACCAGATCACTCACATTAGACAGGTATTGCTACGGTTACTGGATATGCTGATCGGTTCCGGGCAGGTTTACACCGTAGCTCAGTCTAACCTCGGGTCCTTATTGGGCTCAATGCTTAACCACCTACATTGGATAGGTATTGTTGTGACTACTGGACAGCCGGGTGGGTCCGGGCAGGTTTACATCACAACCCAATCCAACCTCGGGTTAAGCATATCGTGTTCTCTAAATTTACATATTTTATTACTTTTCAACTACATGTAAATGTCATATCTGTTATTTTTGGGTATTTCAATTCATACCGCTTATGTGTCATAATCATTGGCATGTGCCAAACATGCCAACATATATTTTTCATATTTTACACCCAACGTTATTACCCCCGTTTGCTCGCAACGTTATAACATGTGTTGGGCTTGTCACAATTCAGCCCAACTTTATAAACGTGAGGAAAAGGGGAAATCATGAACATATAATACATAAAGGTGTGTGGCGCATGAACTTGCAATTTGGCGATTCAACTAACATATAACATGGGTCATGTGAACTTGCATTCGAATCAAAGTATGACTAAGTAGGTGACATATGAAATGGCATAGTTTTAGGCAAATACAAACTTGTGTTTAAACATGTTAACTTGGCATAATATTGACCACAAAACTAGCATGTTATATATTCATCGAAATGTACAATTTTTACATCTAATCATATAGCCTATTCCAAATTGAACTTGCATAGTTTATGAAACCCAAACGATGTTTGACATAGAACCAATTATATTTTGCAAATAAACATGAACTTACATAGTTTATGAAACATAGATCCAATTATACTTGCAAACATAGATCTAATTATACTTGCCAATAAACATAAGGATGATATCATAGGTTTCGGGTCATGTAGGCATAAAAGGTCTATAACATGTTTACACAAATTCTAATTTAAACTAAGGGAATATACATAGTCCATGCCATCGACATATACAAAAAAGGATAAATTTCTAGTTTTTGCCACAAGCTTGCAAGTGCCATTATTTTTCATACACAATTGTTCAATAGGCTTGCATCAATTAATTTATGCCACAAACATTAATACACAAGTCATGATAGAACCATCACAATACACAAAGATTATAACAACACGATTCTATTTTCATTTACATCGAATCACATCACAGTTTTTATTCATATTTTGAAAGGTCATTATACTTACAACGTGTGATGAATTCTTGTTTTCTGATTTCTGTTATTCTAATTTGGAGATGCTCTCCTTTAGGTAGCAAAGTTGCGTTGAATGATTTGATTAAGCTTTGATCTTCTTTTAATTTGATTCGTCTCTTAGGCTTGTTGGCTTGTCTTTAGGCTTTTTAATTAACGGCCATTCCTAGTTCCTCTCCAGCAGCATGACGGCTTTTGTATTCTATTATTTGTGTGAATTTAGGGTTAGACTTGAGTTGTATTTATAGAATTTTAAATTTTTTTGAGCCATCGATGAAGCTAGGGTGAATCCAGACCATCCGTCTCAAGAGAGGCCAATAAGAAAGAGACATGTAAGCCCTAGTGACTCAGCCAAGCATCAGAATTCGACCAGACCCTGAACAGGCCAGCCAGGACCTGACCAGCAGGTCTTTCTGACCTGGACGCACTTGGCAGGTGCGCCAAGCCAAAATTGTACTGGCGCACTTCCCAAGTGCGCCAGTTCAACTTTGTTCTGGCGCATTTCACAAGTGCGCCAGTGCATTTTGACCCGTTTTCCGGTTTTTCTGCCCAACTTCGTTCGTCCATATCTTCTTCATACGATATCCGTTTTACGCAAACTTGAACTCTATCTCAAGCAGAATTTCGAGACGAACGCAATGGCGTAACCTGTTTCCCTTTATTTCATCATTTATAATTAATATACTTTAATTCATGAAGCTTAACGTTATAGAATTCACGGGGTGTTACACCCTCTACCCGGCCCATGCGCGCACATGTCCCCGGTCGGTTTGCGCCGTCCACACCGTCCTTCTCGTTTGGATCTCTTACAATCAGTCCAGTAAGCGTACCCTTCTCTGACCTGGCTTGGAGTATATACTTGATACCAACTCCGGGTTGCTGGCTGAAACGGGTCCCACACAATATGGTACAAGCTCTCCCCTTTGTCTTGTATCCCCTACTAGCTTTTTCACTGAATATGTATACCCATAGGTGTCTTTAATTACATAGCCCTATGTCAGCTATGCTTACCTATAGGTGTTAACCTGTCAAAAGACCAAGCCTGGGATGGAACTGCAAAACAAGCACTCGCAACATCTCATGTGACCATATCTCCAATCGAAGTTGGACACGAATCGTGACTCAGGTGCGGGAGCCAAGGTCGATCAATCATATTGGGGCAAAGCCGCCCAAACACAAAAGCAAAGCAAATTGCTTATTCAACATGGGCGGGAGCGACCTTGTGGCGCAGCCGTAGGAACAAACGGCGCCATACAAAGATAGCAAAAGTATGAGCGCCCTGGAACCAAGAAGGTCGGTCGCACAAGGAACAAAGAAGATTTGATTCTAGCCCCACGTTCTGCTTTTATAAAATTTCTCAAAGCAGTCATGCTCACATGGACGCTGTAAGAACCCGTTACTTCCCCGTGAACGAAAGAGCGGATACTTTGAGAACAACACAAAATAGAATGCAGACAGAAGAACATCTCATTGTATATTACAACAATTCCATCAGATACAAGAATATACAGAGTATGAATAAATATAGATTCGATAAATATCAGAGATTACAATAAATTACATAGCAGCGGAAAATAATACAAAACACAACTAGAAGGAATACACGGATACAGGGCTTTCCGAGTATCGTGCCAGCTGTAAATCAGGATCCTGTGAATATAAATCTGCAAAACCAAAACTACTAGCTGCCCGTGTCGAAAATAAGGGCACCCAGAGTTTAGGTTAAAACAATAAACTCCAGGTCAGTCATGTGACTGGTGTGAGAACTAAAACAGTTATAAATCTTTATTTTAAAGTTCGGTAAATCAAGGGACCTCGCCGTATAACACGGAACGTGTTTCCTCCCAAGAATACCAGTGCATAAAACAAACAACGCAATGCTAAATAAAGAAAAATGAAGCTATTATAAGACCCAGGTCCCATCACACAATGCAACACAAGCCGGGGGATAGAGTTTTCACCTTATAATAGCCAAAGCATGCTTTATATGTTAGAAACACATTATTTAATACAATAATAAATGTATAGTGTCAAAACAATTTCAATCATAAATATCAATCATAGGCGGCATGAATGACCCATACCACTATGTCGCCATACTAGGTTCTACAAATAAAACCGCACTATCACGTATTGGAAATTGGATTTCCGTCATGAGTCGAGGCAAGGGGCAAGCTCCTCTCCGATTCGAGGCACTCTAGCAAATGTCTTAGGACCCCACTATGATCCTTTGGAACCTCCAAGGCCGGTCCTCTCTTACTTTTGAGGATTGGCAATTCCTGAACACATGTTTCCCGGTCCTATAGGACCTATATCCGAGGCGCCTCGCATTCCAACAACCACACAGGTGAAAAGT
This sequence comes from Allium sativum, assembly GCA_030737875.1. NCBI lineage: Eukaryota > Viridiplantae > Streptophyta > Magnoliopsida > Asparagales > Amaryllidaceae > Allium > Allium sativum. The sequence goes on along the minus strand of CM060913.1, from coordinate 232,968,294 downwards.
ATATAAATGTTAGCCAGTTTAAGCACTGACACCACCCATAGCTAGAAAGAAACGTCGTGCACTCCTTGGGTCCTTATCCCGTTTTTGACTCATACCGAGGTGCGAGGCTCGCGAATTCACGTTATACACAAAGTTGCGCCATACAGGCCGTGCTTTGATCATCAACCACAAGACTTTGCTTTTCAACAGAAGCCTTGATCAATTGCCACTTAGGCGTGCCACACAGGCAATTCACTCCATGCGACTGATGTCCATCGATATACAACCTCTGAGCTCATATGTCTCAAAGAAGGGCGTTAAGCAAGAGAATAAATTCTCCGCCGCCAAAAAGATGTATATTTAATAGAGATCAATAAACACTGAATAAAATCCAATGTCAGACACACAGTCCATTTACAAGTTCGTTCTGGGTCTGAACGAAACCGGAGGCACTTTCCTCGCATATCCCTTGATCTCCAAGTACGTCTGGACGATCACCAACTGATTCCCTCACCTTGGGTGTACAGCCCAATCAAGATCATCAGTAATCACCCAAACGATGTGAAGACTTCCGATCTTCAACCACCGTCTTCATCTTCGACTTATCATCGAATCGGTTATTCAGAATGGGTATAAACCCAGCCTTTCTGAATAACCCACGTATATAATAAACAAATGTTACGCAAACACAACAAATGCCTCACGCCAATTCAGAATATTCTTTTATTCACAAAATCACATTTTTAGGGAAAGGTTCCCATTAATTTTATCAAAGATAAATTATTCTAAATTTATTCTTTGATCTTCCTTTGGATATCATTTCAAACCATATTATGGTTTTCCAAACTAGTCGGGATTAGCGAACCACACCGAAGTAATTATTTATTTTATTTCCCAATCCCAACCTATTCATCCCCTGGAGCAAAACTGGTGATACTCCATATCCAACACCACGGTGTTATTGGTAAAATTAATTACCATTTCACGTTCAAATCTAATTAAAGATTTAACTATCGCTTTGGAGAAAAACTAGTGGTACTCCAATCTCGATCACCCTTCAGATTTGATAATTTAAATAATCAATTCACTTTCAATCTAATTAAAGATTCATTAAAACTCCATTTAGTTTTAATCTTTTCAAAAATCAATATCCTGCTTTAACTGGGTTAAAGAACCAATGTCATCTAAAACACGGTTCATGATAAACCCAAAATCACTTTCTATTGTTAATCGGTTAAAGAACAAGTGTTATTCAAAACACCGCTCACGATAAACCCAAGAACCAATTTAAATTCAATTCCACTTAATATTATTTAATTGGTACACCTCATTAAATCTAAAATAGAAGGATTTAATCTTTTTCTCAACTGGGCTTAAGAACAATGTTAATGAAGACACCATTCACAACAAACCCAAATCACATTTGATGTTAAATACGAGGCTCTGAATAGAAAATATACTGGCTTATATTCAATATCAAATTCTGAAACCAACAAATATCGTATTGGAAATAACGATATAAATATATCTTTCAAATTCCCATAACAATATCTATAAAATCTCGGAATCCAACATCGAAATATTCCAAAGACAATTTCAATTCAAATCCACTTCCACTTTATATATATTGGAAATTCTGGTTATTTCAAAACCAATTCAAATTCAATTTATTTATTTCAAAAATAAGTGAATTATAATTCTAGTTCAAAACTAGTTCATTTCGATAAAAATTTATTTTTATCTTTTTAAATATGGAGTTTTTCGTCCCAGTTCTTTTCAAATCATTTCGTATGATTTTACACTAATTATTGATATTTTTAATAATTTTATCAAGTCCCGAACAGTCGATTTCCATCAACGGCCATCGAACTGCACTTACAGCGACCTTTTCCTAATTTGATTTGGACATAATTCCAAATCCAACCGCTAGATTTCAAATTTCTAATATTCGTTAGAAAGCTCTTTTCGATATGAACCCAACGGTTCCAGTTTTAGGAGAATCCGATTGTCGGATCTCCCACAACGTCAATTCGAAGTCAATGGTCGAAATTCACGAGCTGCTGCGGCGCGTTCTATTCAGGCCATTATATGTATAATATATATATATATATATATATATATATATATTATATATATTTCGTCGATTTCCTTTTAAAACGTATTTTATAAATCGTTTTAAATTCGTTTTCAAAACCATTTCAATTCTATATTCAGTTTCAAATCAAAATTGAATATTTCATATCATTACTATATAAATGATAATATTTTCAAAACGTTAAATTTTGAAATCACTACCTTTTCTATATTCATTATAAAAACGAATATAATCGATATAAATATCGTTCACGTCAAAATAGCGCAACTCTAATCAACACGGCTTTATATATTTCAATAAATTCGTTATTCTATTCAACAAATGAATATTTATTCTATTCAACACATGAATCTATATTTCTTTCAACACATGACTAATCTCAACACATGAGTACTGTCAACACCGGACTATTTTTGTTATGTAATATATTTTATAAAATTATAGTATCTATCGTTTGATTTTTAATCAGATTCCAATCGTAAAGTAGATTCTAATTTTAAATATGATAAAGATGTAAATTTTATTATTAAAATATTTTACTCAACACATGAATAGTTTCAACACATGAATATTCTCAACACATTAGCATCGTCAACACATGACTATTTTATATTCTAATATTCTTTATTTTTTCCAATTGGAATGAGGCCCAATCAATTACCATATAACGTTAATTATACGGATTCCATACAACACATGTATATAATAGCAACGATAAACAATCAACCATCATCCAAAGTGCACCACACAACTGCATAAGCATCAAATATAAATAATTAATGCTTACACAGCCTGTCGACCAATCGATCGACATATAATTAAATAATTGGGATTAGTGTACGCCAAATATCATCCCAACACCCGTGTGGGGTTTCAAATCAACAAACACTGAATATCATTGGCGCAGTTGGCGATGTGTAAAATTTATCGTCCCAATCAATATCCTTCAAATAGGTATACATAAACAAACCGTCCGGTTTGTAAATGAATATTTATTTATTCACATTCACGTTAAAAATTATATTTTTTTTACGATAATTAATTTGTTTCAACCATCTACATTTTACTATCGATTTCACATCAATATCACAAACAAATTTCACAACACATCAAACAAGCATACAAGCCGTCCATGGTCTGTGGACGACGGGTGTCGGGTGCTACTAAGCACCGTCTGCATCCTAGTATATATTTATAACTAGAAAATTAAATTAAAGAGTGAGAAATTCTCACCGACTATCTAATCCAAACGCCTCGACTCTTCTTATGTAGAAGTCACCGTTGTTCTCGCCTTTTGCCACTTTCGCTGCCCGTAGGCACTACATATATAAAAATCACATTTTTATATTGTTGTTGTGTATATAAAAATTCTATCTTTACAACGCTATTATATAGATAAAAAATTCTATTTTTACAACGGTGTTCATATAATAAAGATCACATTTTTATCACGCTAATCTTCATATAAAGATTTCGCCTTTTCAAATATAAAGATTTCGCCTTTTCAAATTTAAAGATTTCGCCTTTTCAAATATAAAGATTTCGCCTTTGCAAATATAAAGATCAAATCTTTACTATCTATATAATATAAAAATCGTATTTTTACTTCACTAAAAAAATCATATTTTTGTTTGCTACATATATAAAAATCGAATTTTCATTTTCACCTCATATATATAAAAATCAAATTTTTATCTTTACTTTGTTATAAAAATTATAATTTTATATTGCTCTTCTCCTAATAAGGATTATATTTTTATTACTCTACATGAATAAAAATCACATTTTTACTAGCATACCTATATTAAAATCATATTTTTAATATACCACTAGTATAAAAATTATATTTTTATTATCGCCACTATATAAAAATCATATTTTTATTCATTTCAAAATTAAATCTTTATCATTAAAATCAGTTTTAATAACTATATCAAATCAGTTTTAACAAGCAAATAAAATCAATTTTAACAAGCAAATAAAATCAGTTTTAACAAGCAAATAAAATCAGTTTTAATCCTATTTGAATTCATAGTAAAACTGAAAATAAGTTTTAAAGTTGTTTACCTCGTTTTCATCGGGGGGGGGGGGGGGGGGGTAACTGTCGGCATTGACGGCGGAGGAGGAGCGCAGGTCAAGGGGGTGCGGGCTAGGGTGCTGCGGTTACGAATTTGGGGACTAGGGCTTCAGGTAGGGGTGTTTGTGGTTCTTGGCACGGAGAGGGAGGCTGAGAGAGGAGGGGGCGGTCGGGAGATGGAGGCGCCGGGGCACTGTCGGCCTCCGGTGGCGCGCGACATCGAAGGGCGGGGCTCCACCTTTTTTTCCTCTGGAGAGGATCGATTTGAAATGAACCTGGGGGGGGGGGGGGCTGATCGTGGGTAATAGGAGGAGAGAGGGGTATTTTTATTTTTAATTTATTTAATTATTTAATTTCAAAAAGCTGACTTTTTCATTTGACCTCTAAACGAGGCCCACCGCCTGTCGTCCATAGCTAATTACCCCCATTCTGAACATAATGGGATATGTATCGTAAACTGATTTGATCGTTTTGATCAGTTTTCGTCAAAATCAACATATAACTTTATATATTGAATTTGAACGCACATTTCAATTTACTGGGGCCATATACGAACCCGAAAAATTCACGAAAAATATTTTCTAGCTTCGTATTGACGAAACGGTCCTAACAAAACTAGTTTCATCGAATTCTGAGACCGTTTGAAAAATGACCATTTTCCAGTCGATTAAAATCAACTGAAACTGGTCAAATGCGTTTTCTTTTGCCACGCTCACATATTGAATCGGAAAATTACGAAACTTGAAATCTAGCAATAACATGACATCACAGATCCAACAAAAGTGGTTTCGTCGAAATCCGAGGTCATTTGCAAAATTGCTATTTGTAAGGGCCTGAATTCCATAACGACTATTCAGAATTTTCAACTGGGCGTATCTTTTGATTCCCGCTATGAAATTTCAATTTTTCGGATTCGTTGGAAAGATATTCTCAATTAGATTCTATTATTTTTGGTTTCACTAAAATTCGGTTTATTCTGCACCCGGTATGTTCAATTGAAATTTGAAATCGAATTATCAAACTATCGCGCCATTTTCAATTCCTTTTATAATTATAAATAATTATTTATATTCTAACGACGATCTATATAAATATATACGTTCTAATTCTTATTCAAAATAAATTTCTCATCAATATTATTTAAAATAATTCATTTTAAATAATCAAAATTCGCTAAATTTGCCAAAATAAAAAATTTTAACTGGCTCGCATTTCCGGGTTATTACAATCTCCCCCACTTAAAACTTTTCGTCCCCGAAAAGGAACGAAGCCGAAAGTTGTTTTACAAACCAACTCAACTTCCATTATTTTCTTTATGGCTTAAGTTCCACAACTTTTTAGTTTCTAAGAACTTTTCAAAATTTTCAAAAATTTGCCTAACACCCTAAATTTTCGAAAAATTTCGCCATAACCTCCCCTGCACCGGGGACTTCGGGATATTTAATATAGCCTCCCATGGTCTTCTTCAATCCAAAAGAAAAAGCCAAGCAGCTAGCCAATCGGCTCATAAAATCATCATCACCCAAACAAAACAATAAATTATGGTAAACATGTACCTATTTGTCGGGCAAACAATTTTATTCTTCTGCTCTAGCCTCCTTGCTATAACCTGTTCAATGTAAGTACATGTATATGCATGCATTTGCAAATAATTTTCGATACAATTCAATATTCGGTACAATTAGGCTAAATGGTTCAAAATTTATCAAACAAATAAATAAACAACACAAACATCAATCAATTAGTTGATTATTGTTTTCAAATTCATAATTTTGATATGTATACAAAAATCACATTTTTAATGCCAATTCACAACAATGTATTCTAGCTAGTTTTGGTTCTCGCACCAGTCTAATGGAAATATATAGATATCACACTTTCGTCACACGAAAATAATTACTGGTGATGGCACGCCATCATCAGAATCATGTCCGGGCGACTAGAGTGTGATTCTATATCTATCCAGTGTATTAAAACTTCGAATATACGTTCATGACGCGTATATACAAAATCTTTATATATTGGATTGCCCAAATTCAAAATAAATAAATATTCAAAAACGTATAAAATGATTTAAATTTCAAAACAAAATTGTTTTCATTTGAAAAATATACTCTTCACACTCGTTCTAGGATACAACTGATCCCATCTCTAACGAGTCATTCTAATTGGATATTACTAATCCAATATCTGATGAATTCTTTCGTATGGTTCTAATGTGTCTTGTTCTCGAGCTCTGTAAACCAAAGCTCTGATACCATTGTAAGAACCCGTTACTTCCCCGTGAAGGAAAGAGAGGATACTTTGAGAACAACACAAAATAGAACGCAGACAGAAGAACATCTCATTGTATATTACAACAATTCCATCTGATACAAGAATATACAGAATATGAATAAATATACATTCGATAAATATCAGATATTACAATAAATTAAATAGCAGTGGAAAATAATACAAAACAAAACTAGAAGGAATACACAGATACAGGGCTTTCCGAGTATCGTTCCAGCTGTAAATCAGGATCCTGTGAATATAAATCTGCAAAACCAAAACTACTAGCTGCCCGTGTCGAAAATAAGGGCACCCAGAGTTTAGGTTAAAACAATAAACTCCAGGTCAGTCATGTGACTGGTGTGAGAACTAAAACAGTTATTAATCTTTATTTTAAAGTTCGGTAAATCAAGGGACCACGCCGTATAACACGAACGTGTTTCCTCCCAAGAATACCAGTGCATAAAACAAACAGCGCAATGCTAAATAAAGAAAAATGAAGCTATTATAAGACCCAGGTCCCATCACAAAATGCAACGCAAGCCGAAGGATAGGGTTTTTACCTTATAATAGCCAAAGCATGCTTCATACGTTAAAAACACATTATTTGATACAATAATAAATGTATAGTGTCAAAACAATTTCAATCATAAATATCAATCATAGGAGGCACGAATGAGCCATACCACTATGTCGCCATACTAGGTTCTACAAATAAAACCGCACTATCACGTATTGGAAATTGGATTTCCGTCATGAGTCGAGGCAAGGGGCAAGCTCCTCTACGATTCGAGATACTCTAGCAAATGTCTCAGGACCCCACTATGATCCTTTGGAACCTCCAAGGCCGGTCCTCTCTTACTTTTGAGGATTGGCAATTCCTGAACACATGTTTCCCGGTCCTATAGGACCTATATCCGAGGTGCCTCACATTCCAACAACCACACAGGTAAAAAGTATATAAATGTCAGCCAGTTTAAGCACTGACACCACCCATAGCTAGAAAGAAACGTCGTGCACTCCTTGGGTCCTTATCCCGTTTTTGACTCATACCGAGGTGTGAGGCTCGTGAATTCACGTTATACAAAAAGCTGCGCCACACAGGCCGTGCTTTGATCATCAACCACAAGACTTTGCTTTTCAACAGAAGCCTTGATCAATTGCCACTTAGGCGTGCCACATAGGCAATTCACTCCATGCGACTGATGTCCATCGATATACAACCTCTGAGCTCATATGTCTCAAAGAAGGGCGTTAAGCAAGAGAATAAATTCTCCGCCGCCAAAAAGATGTATATTTAATAGAGATCAATAAACACTGAATAAAATCCAATGTCAGACACACAGTCCATTTACAAGTTCGTTCTGGGTCTGAACGAAACCGGAGGCACTTTCCTCGCATATCCCTTGATCTCCAAGTACGTCTGGACGATCACCAACTGATTCCCTCACCTTGGGTGTACAGCCCAATCAAGATCATCAGTAATCACCCAAACGATGTGAAGACTTCCGATCTTCAACCACCGTCTTCATCTTCGACTTATCATCGAATCGGTTATTCAGAATGGGTATAAACCCAGCCTTTCTGAATAACCCACGTATATAATAAACAAATGTTACGCAAACACAACAAACACCTCACTCCAATTCAGAATATTCTTTTATTCAGAAAATCACATTTTTAGGGAAAGGTTCCCATTAATTTTATCAAAGATAAATTATTCTAAATTTATTCTTTGATCTTCCTTTGGATATCATTTCAAACCATATTATGGTTTTCCAAACTAGTCGGGATTAGCGAACCACACCGAAGTAATTATTTATTTTATTTCCCAATCCCAACCTATTCATCCCCTGGAGCAAAACTGGTGATACTCCATATCTAACACCACGGTGTTATTGGTAAAATTAATTACCATTTCATGTTCAAATCTAATTAAAGATTTAACTATCGCTTTGGAGCAAAACTGGTGGTACTCCAATCTCGATCACCATTCAGATTTGATAATTTAAATAATCAATTCACTTTCAATCTAATTAAAGATTCATTAAAACTCCATTTAGTTTTAATCTTTTCAAAAATCAATATCCTGCTTTAACTGGGGTTAAAGAACCAATGTCATCTAAAACACGGTTCATGATAAACCCAAAATCACTTTCTATTGTTAATCGGTTAAAGAACAGGTGTTATTCAAAACACCGCTCACGATAAACCCAAGAACCAATTTAAATTCAATTCCACTTAATATTATTTAATTGGTACACCTCATTAAATCTAAAATAGAAGGATTTAATCTTTTTCTCAACTGGGCTTAAGAACAATGTTAATGAAGACACCATTCACGACAAACCCAAATCACATTTGATGTTAAATACGAGGCTCTGAATAGAAAATATACCGGCTTATATTCAATATCAAATTCTGAAACCAACAAATATCGTATTGGAAATAACGATATAAATATATCTTTCAAATTCCCATAACAATATCTATAAAATCTCGGAATCCAACATCGAAATATTCCAAAGACAATTTCGATTCAAATCCACTTCCACTTTATATATATTGGAAATTCTGGTTATTTTCAAAACCAATTCAAATTCAATTTATTTATTTCAAAAATAAGTGAATTATAATTCTAGTTCAAAACTAGTTCATTTCGATAAAAATTTATTTTTATCTTTTTAAATATGGAGTTTTTCGTCCCAGTTCTTTTCAAATCATTTCGCATGATTTTACACTAATTATTGATATTTTTAATAATTTTATCAAGTCCCGAACAGTCGATTTCCATCAACGGCCATCGAACTGCACTTACAGCGACCTTTTCCTAATTTGATTTGGACATAATTCCAAATCCATCCGTTAGATTTCAAATTTCTAATATTCGTTAGAAAGCTCTTTTCGATACGAACCCAACGGTTCCAGTTTTAGGAGAATCCGATTGTCGGATCTCCCGCAACGTCAATTCGAAGTCAATGGTCGAAATTCACGAGCTGCTGCGGCGCGGCGCGTTCTATTCAGGCCATTATATGTATAATATATATATATATATATATATATATATATATATATATATATTATATATACTTCGTCGATTTCCTTTTAAAACGTATTTTATAAATCGTTTTAAATTCGTTTTCAAAACCATTTCAATTCTATATTCAGTTTCAAATCAAAATTGAATATTTCATATCATTACTATATAAATGATAATATTTTCAAAACGTTAAATTTTGAAATCACTACCTTTTCTATATTCATTATAAAAACGAATATAATCGATATAAATATCGTTCACGTCAAAATAGCGCAACTCTAATCAACACGGCATTATATATTTCAATAAATTCGTTATTCTATTCAACAAATGAATATTTATTCTATTCAACACATGAATCTATATTTCTTTCAACACATGACTAATCTCAACACATGAGTACTGTCAACACCGGACTATTTTTGTTATGTAATATATTTTATAAAATTATAGTATCTATCGTTTGACTTTTAATCAGATTCCAATCGTAAAGTAGATTCTAATTTTAAATATGATAAAGATGTAAATTTTATTATTAAAATATTTTACTCAACACATGAATAGTTTCAACACATGAATATTCTCAACACATTAGCATCGTCAACACATGACTATTTTATATTCTAATATTCTTTATTTTTTCCAATTGGAATGAGACCCAATCAATTACCATATAACGTTAATTATATGGATTCCATACAACACATGTATATAATAGCAACGATAAACAATCAACCATCATCCAAAGTGCACCACACAACTGCATAAGCATCAAATATAAATACTTAATGCTTACACAACCTGTCAACCAATCGATCGACATATAATTAAATAATTGGGATTAGTGTACGCCAAATATCATCCCAACACCCGTGTGGGGTTTCAAATCAACAAACACTGAATATCATTGGTGCAGTTGGCGATGTGTAAAATTTATCATCCCAATCAATATCCTTCAAATAGGTATACATAAACAAACCGTCCGGTTTGTAAATGAATATTTATTTATTCACATTCACGTTAAAAATTATATTTTTTTACGATAATTAATTTGTTTCAACCATCTACATTTTACTATCGATTTCACATCAATATCACAAACAAATTTCACAACACATCAAACAAGCATACAAGCCGTCCATGGTCTGTGGACGACGGGTGCTACTAAGCACCGTCAGCATCCTAGTATATATTTATAACTAGAAAATTAAATTAAAGAGTGAGAAATTCTCACCGACTAGCTAATCCAAACGCCTCGACTCTTCTTATGTAGAAGTCATCGCTGTTCTCGCCTTTTGCCACTTTCGCTGCCCGTGGCCACTACAAGTATAAAAATCACATTTTTATATTGTTGTTATGTATATAAAAATTCTATCTTTACAACGCTATTATATAGATAAAAATTCTATTTTTACAACGGTGTTCATATAATAAAGATCACATTTTTATCACGCTATTCTTCATATAAAGATTTCGCCTTTTCAAATATAAAGATTTCGCCTTTTCAAATATAAAGATCAAATCTTTACTATCTATATAATATAAAAATCGTATTTTTACTTCACTAAAAAAATCATATTTTTGTTTCGCTACATATATAGAAATCGAATTTTTATTTTCACCTCATATATATAAAAATCAAATTTTTATCTTCACTTCATTATAAAAATTATATTTTTATATTGCTCTTCTCCTAATAAAGATTATATTTTTATTACTCTACATGAATAAAAATCAAATTTTTACTATCCTACCTATATAAAAATCATATTTTTAATATGCCACTAGTATAAAAATTATATTTTTATTATCGCCACTATATAAAAATCATATTTTTATTCATTTCAAAATTAAATCTTTATCATTAAAATCAGTTTTAATAACTATATCAAATCAGTTTTAACAAGCAAATAAAATCAGTTTTAACAAGCAAATAAATTCCGTTTTAACAAGCAAATAAAATCAGTTTTTACAAGCAAATAAAATCAGTTTTAGCATGCAAATAAAATCAGTTTTAAAAGCAAATAAAATCAATTTTAACATGCAAATAAAATCAGTTTTAACAAGCAAATAAAATCAGTTTTAACAAGCAAATAAAATCAGTTTTAATCCTATTGAATTCATAGTAAAACTAAAAATAAGTTTTAAAGTTGTTACCTCGTTTTCATCGCGGGGGGGGGGGGGGGGGGGGTTACTGTCGGCATTGATGGCGGAGGAGCGCAGGTCAAGGGGGTGCGGGCTAGGGTGCTGCGGTTTTGAATTTGTGGGCTAGGGCTTCGGGTAGGGGTGTTTATGGTTCTTGGCGCGGAGAGGGAGGCTGAGAGAGGAAGAGGCGGTCGGGAGATGGAGGCGCCGGGGCACGGTCGGCCTCCGGTGGCGCGCGAAATCGAAGGGCGGGGCTCCGCCCTTTTTTTCTCTCTGGAGAGGATTGATTTGAAATGAACGTGAGGGGGGGCTGATCGTGGGTAATAGGAGGAGAGAGGGGTATTTTTATTTTTAATTTATTTAATTATTTAATTTCAAAAAGTTGACTTTTTCATTTGACCTCTAAACGAGGCCCACCGCCTGTTGTCCATAGCTAATTACCCCCATTCCGAACACATTGGGATATGTATCGTAAGCTGATTTGATCATTTCGATCAGTTTTCGTCAAAATCAACATACAACTCTATATATTGAATTTGAACGCACATTTCAATTTACTGGGACCACATACGAACCCGAAAAATTCACGAAAAATATTTTCTAGCTTCATATTGACGATACGTTCCTAACAAAACTAGTTTCATCGAATTCAGAGACCGTTTGAAAAATGGCTATTTTCCAGTCGATTAAAATCAACTAAAACTGGTCAAACGTGTTTTCTTTTGCCACGCTCACATATTGAATCGGAAAATTACGAAACTTGAAATCTAGCAATAACTTGACATCACGGATCCAACAAAAGTGGTTTCGTCGAAATCCGAGGTCGTTTGCAAAATTGCTATTTTTAAGGGTCTGAATTCCATAACGACTATTCAGAATTTTCATCTGGGCGTATCTTTTGATTCCTGCTATGAAATTTCAATTTTTCGAATTCGTTGGAAAGGTATTCTCAATTAGATTCTATTATTTTTGGTTTCACTAAAATCCGGTTTATTCTGCACCCGGTATGTTCAATTGAAATTTGAAATCGAATTATCGAACTACCGCGCCATTTTCAATTCCTTTTATAATTATAAATAATTATTTATATTCTAACAACGATCTATATAAATATATACGTTCTAATTCTTATTCAAAATAAATTTCTCATCGATATTATTTAAAATAATCAAAATTCGCTAAAATTGCCAAAATAAAAATTTTAAACTGGCTCGCATTTCCGGGTTATTACAGACGCCCGCTCCTACGGGCTCGCACAACTACTCAAGACGCTCGCTCCATTGAGTCGCTCGCACATGGTAACTAAATATAGCCACGGGCAGCTGGCTATAGCTAGCCGATAGCATGGTTGTAATTAATAAATTGTGCGATCCGTAGCTGGCATAAACAGACTTCAGGTCATTTCCCAAGGGGATCTCATCTATAAATACACCATGGCTGTCAACAAAAAGGGGATCGAATCTGGAAAAACAAGGAAGTGCTGCTAAATCTTATCCTCAGCCACTGGTCCAGCCATGGCGTCAAGAACAATCTTGTGATCATAGAAGACGGAGACATCCTCCCTCTCAACCATTCATTCAACCTTCTTCTCCTCAAAATCTACCATCCTCTTGTATAATTCCAAGATTGAGATATATAAATGAGGGTATATTGAGTGAATATAGAGATGTATGGGAAGAAAGAATTGATGTATTTTGTAATCCTCGTTATAAGATTGAAACTCACCTTCATAGTGGACGTAGGCCTAAATAACAGCTGAACCACTATAAATCTCATGTCCACTTTACCTTTTCTCACATTTTTCATTTTCAATTGCTGATTAAACACGGTTCCATTTATTTCTTACCAGATTGGTGAAGTACAATTTAGTACCTTGGGTGTTTAGACCATTTTTGGTGTAAACATTTTAGCGCCCACCGTGGGGCCGTGTTTGCTTCTTTCCCCATTTAAGATCCGATAAGATTTTCTGAGAGGCACTATGCTTGAAATCATGAGCACGCCAAAGGAAATCACTGACAAAGTCGATGGCGTCTTCGGCGTTGCTACTTCGCCTACCATCCATCCCGGAGAAAAAGAACCGTTAAGAGTTGGGGCGGCTGTAACCAAGAGTGAGTTGGAAGAAGCGATGATAGGGATAGCGAGTAAAATAACTACTGCAAACAACGCATTGATGAAGAAGATCGAGTCAATGCTCGTTATCCAAGCCTCGGTCACAAGAACCACACCATATGTCATTGACTCTCCGTTCGCTCGAACAAGTCGAGCGAGCGAAATAGAGTTTTCTGCTAAGCAAGAAAGTTCCACTCCGGAAACCGCATGTCATGGTTATGGGCCCTAGCAAAGGCCCGGCAAGGAGAAAAGCGCTCATTCCATGGATCGGAATGAAAAGCAATGGTATATCTTAGGTGCAAGAGGTGGAGCCAAGCGACATAGAAGGAAACAACGCTTTTTCAAGAATTCGGAATTCACCTCCCTCAATGACACCATAGAGAACATCTTCAGGGCAACTAAGAACACTATAAAATATCCAGTTCCAGAACGGATGCAAGTCAGAGATGCTACCATGAAATCAGGAAGGTTCTGTCAATTCCATGACCAACCAGGACACAATAATAACGAGTGTAGACACCTAAAATCGTTAATCAAGAGGTCGGTCAGGGAGAACCATTTGCAACAATATGTGAAAGGCCATTGTCCCACTTCTCTGCAAACAAGGGGTAGCAAACTCTCCGAGGAAAAGGCCTAAACTAGCCCGAAACTAATGCTTGGCTAAGGATCAGTAACTGGTGTCCTGATCATGGAATTTTGAAGTGAAGTTCCCGTGACTCCGTTTTATTACTTCGTTTTTATTTTGTTTACTTAAGAAATAGTAGTCGTTTTACTTTGTTTTACCACTTGCTATATTCAAGTTTGACAATGAATTACTTACAAGTGTCGTGTACAAAGGAAATTATCGTGTGCCTATCTGGGTTCCATACTCATCGCTTCACACTAAAAGCTGATTTTTCAAATGTAGGTATGATAGAAGCAATTAATCACACCCATCCTAATTGTAAAGGGAAGGTTCTCAAAGCACGTCTTGGGCAAAATAGATTGAAAGCGTCACAAAAGCATGCAAACCATGTTGGATGTTAAACGTATCACCTCAACAAGACATGCTGTCCTAAGACAAAAAACAGGCTAAAAGGTGGAGCTTCCCTAAGCAAGCACTTGCTGGAAAAGCTGACATCAAGCTTCAAAAAAAGGTACAAGGGAAATGATAAAAATGTCCCACGGATAAATACCTATGCTGGAAACATCAGTCCTAGTGTCGGAAGGACCGACAAAACATGCTGGAAGGACCAGCGCAAATAAGAAATCCTAGCCGAAAGGGGGTAATCAGAAATCCTAGCCGTATGGGGGTATCCAACGAGGCCTTTCAGTCCTAGAAAAATCGGGACTAATAAGGCCGAATTTGGGTCGAAATTGAAACCCAAGACCTCCCATGGGGGCACCCAAAAGAAAACACATAATAACCACGCGTTGTTTAAAAAAAATCATAAGTTGATCAAATGAAATCATGATTCAAATAAACATAATCTATGAAATTAAAGAGAGCTTTGGTATGGGGACATCACCATTGTGTAAAAAATCACCAACGTCCGCTCAAACATACCACAGGCTAGTTACAACTTCATTATGAAAACTATTCGAACGATAAGATCCGCGCGAACAACAAACTAAAAGTGCGACCACTCATAAGAATGAAAATAATAAAACTATGATAACACCTAAATGATAAAAACATAAGTGCGCAAACATAAAATATTAAGCGAGGGCCGACACTCGCACAAACAACCGGTCTGAGTACGTAACAGATAAAAAAAAATAGGCTGGACTCAAACCATAAAGGTCACAAATGCTATTTCTTAGGCAGAGGAAGATGAACCAACTGTTCTGGCATTTGCTGGTCTGTCCATACAGAAGGGCCATCAAAAGAAAACTTATGATCCTAAATTATTAACCAGTTAGCTTTCTTTTGCATTTCAGGGTGGACACAACCTTGGTATTCCAAATCTCATCTTCGTCATCCACATCGGGCACATCTGGTAAAGATGGGTCATCTGGTGAAGGCGTGATGAGAGGATTAGCACTGGTAGATATTAAAACAGAACCGACGGTGGCAGGCTGAGTAGCGGCGCCGCAAGCAGATAAGGAAGGTGGCGAAAGCACAGCTGATGCAAATAGGTAACAAGTGGTAAACTCAGCAATCTCAGGTGAAGAAATAAAAAAATCCAAATCCAAGGTATAATGATAGATATCAATTTTAGCTGAAGTTGTTGGGTATACAAAGTCTGCCCCACAATCGTTCGCATTTGAAGAAGTATTGTCGTAACTCGTGCACTGTGTAACAACATTTTCCTGATCTGGGCACTCAGTAATGGGTCGAACTCTAGCGACCTCTAAGGCAAAGCGATCTACAGGGCAAACCAGGGAGCTCGCAGTATCAATTCCAACGGAGTCAGGTGGGGTACAAGGAATGGTAGCATCTAAACGTCCCCTCCTAGACGATTGAGCTCGCTCATTCGCCAATATCCTCCTACCTTCAACTAGAGCCTTGTGGTCTTTTTCTTCTAAAATCCATTTTTGAAGGAACTCATCATCAAAGTCATTGGAATACGAAAGTATTTGCTCCCAAAAAAGAGCCAAAGTTTGCGGAAAATCCCTGTTCAAATAAGTCAAGCTTCCGCGACTCATGACGCTACAAACATAGAACTGAAACAGAGTATTATCGGTCCCGATCTTGGCTTCATCAAGATCTTTTTGCAGCCTGATTTTATCCTCTTCAAAGGTCGTAAGGGTTTCATCCTGAGAAGCAATTTGGCCTTCGAGAGTCGTGTTTTCCTGTTTTAAAGAAATTAAAGCTTTCTTTTCTAAAGTCAAATGGTGCTCAGCAAGCTCTCGAGCAGATTGAGCTTCTAAAAGCCGTGCTCGCACACACTCTAGCTCCCTTCTGAGCTCGACATTGCTGGCTTCTAAGCTATTCACTTTAATGCTTCTGTTCTTTAAAGAAGTATCTCATATTCCTGGGATCTAATCAAGTGGATCAGGCTAGCTTTGTCGTTTTCTAAGGTTTCAATATGGTCAAGGTGCTGAGCGTTCAATTTCTGGAATTCATAACCAAATTTGGCCCAATGTTCCAGTCGCCTATCAACATCCTTTATGACCAAAATCAATTTTTCCTCAAATTTATTCTTAACAATATTAAGTTGATGGGTCATGCTACTTCTTATGGTATCCAAACTTTTCACAGCATCTCGCCTATCGTTAGGATGTAAATCCAGGTCAGAATGCATTCCCCTTAAGTCCTAACCGCTAAAGCGATCCTTAAGCGTTAAGTTTCCAGGAGGAACCATGTAAGGTGGACGATCGCGTATTATCTTGACTTGAGCAGGGGTCGGGACAATGGATCTTGCAGAAGGTTCTGTCGATGCAAGCACCTTAGCCTGGTCAAGTCCCTCACGCCTTAAAGATTAGACCATTGGAAGTTCAGGGTATGTTGGACCTGAGAACTTGAAGACAATTGGGGATGCTTCAAATAACAGGAAAGATGAGATTGTAAGAGGCTTCGTGGATCAATAAGATCCGCTTGTAGAGAGAAGCTATCCGATAACTAGTAGTTCGCATTGACACCTAAAAAATAAATAAAGCATGAGTTCAGCAAGCGTTAAGAGATTATCAGGTTTATGGGAAATTATGCCACAAGTAAGATGATATCAAAACCGGTTCTAGGGGAAGTTATGAAAGTAGAAGCTTTTCCAGGATGCTGAGCAGGCCCTCGGATTCTTCCCATATCAGATACAGCGGGTCAGACATCACAACATCACCCTGGCTCGAGTATTTAGCCGAGTCCAAATCCCCCAAGTCTCCAAAAGTCCCTGAGGAACCATCCACCTAAGTAGCAGGGTGAGCAGAAATTTCGACGGTCGTTCTAGAAATTACATCGACCCTCGAACCATTCGCACCTCATTGATTCTTCTGTCACTCCCTTCGATAATCGAAGACGAAGGTTGACCACTTACATCGGGGATTAGATTTTTTTTTAAAGGCTTACCAACAGAACATGGAGAGTGAACCAAAGTCTTTCTAGGAGATCGTGTAGAGTGAATTAGCTAGTACTTGCGGAGGTTTTCCTCTGAAAGCAACACCTCTCTGCTCCTTTCCTTTTTGTCAACAGAAATTAAAGAATTATGGAGGGCTTGATCTAAAGTAAGACCCATGACGGAAGTAATCACTACAAGAATCAGAGAGAAAGCTAGATGAGAAAGAGAAAAAGAGTAAGAACCCTAAGAGCAATGGCGTAATTACCTCCTTCTGCCCATCGTCCATAGACTTTACAAGGACACCAGACAAAGAAATATTGATCCGGGAACCCCCTTAGAACCAGTCAGACCGGTGATGATTCTATCATGCATACTTTCCATAGAAAAGAAAGAAGGACCATCTACCTCCGTTCTCTTAAAAGTATATAAAGAACAAATATCTGCAAACGTGGGTTCCTGTTGCCGGACTTTCATGAAAAGTATGTATAACCTAAGCAGAATTTGATATCCACTAGGATGCAACTGATATGGGGAAATGGCCAGTTGCCGCAAAATGGACTCTAGGTAAGGGTTAAAGGGGGGATCGCCCCGCTAGACAGCATGTGATAATTGACCGCTACATACCCAGAGGGCAGACAATTGGCTAATTCTCCCTTTCTGGGAAATCTGGTTTCGCCTTTTGAAAACCCGAAGCGATCGCACATTCGTAAATACTGATCAAAGGAAAACGTCGATTTACGACAACCGGTCGCCACCCTATCAAAAAAGCGAGGTTGAGGATGAATCTAACTAACAATCAAGTCAGAACCAACAGTCGGGGCAGCCTCAAGTGCCTGATCCAGACCCTCTCGTTCCCCATACATGATGAGTTAACTGGGATTAAGATGAATTAGCAGTTAGCTACATGTCAGCACAAATAAGTATGCTTAAAAAGAAATTACGAATTGAGTCATTAGAGGTTAAAGGAAGCAACTCAAGATAAATACACAGCCCTATCCGATAAAAAGGATTTACTATCGCATAAAGGAAGGATTATAAATTCAAAAGTATGAGAAACACAGGTTCTGATTTGGTCGGTCACGACTGTTAATCGCACCTGCCAAAAGAATAATGAAAAGGGAAGAGCAGAAGTTCTGCTATGATATAAGTACTCCATTAAACATCCGATAAAGGCATAATGAATTAGGAAATGTCGTTTCATAGGCATTTCAGTGAATAATTTGCCAGCAAAAAAAGGCTAAAGCTTATCACATAGGTCCGAACCGCCAGAGAATTCCGCGTAAAGTTCAAGTACATACCAAGTCAAATCAACACTTCTCAAATATCACAACCATGTGTTCCAGTGACTCGATGTTGCCAATTGAGAACCCTCTTTTACAAAACCAAGAGAATTAACCCAGAATCAGAGGTAAAAGAAAGGAAATTCACTTACGAGCAAAATTCAATTGGGAGAAAGGAGCGTTGTAGCAGGAAACAAAGATGTAGAAAACCGTCAACCGAAGTAGGGTCAGGCAAGACGATCAATCAAATAAAGAAAATCAAATCTCCAAGAAGCAACAACGAGGTCTTATACGACGAAGATGCCATTGAAATAAGTTTATTGGAGAAATATGAAAGCGGGAAAATGAAGAGACGATGTATAAAAGGACTAGAAACCCCTTTTTATGATATGACAGCTCAATTAAGATCTAGTGATCTGGTTTAACATACCTGAGAAATATCCCGCCAAATGTCCAAAGACATGCAATTGTTGAAATATCCAAATTTTGAAAACGCAAGATATCTGTGAGGGCGCCTATTTTGCAGTTCCATCCAACGGTATTTCATCTCATTACTTCGAAGCTCGTAGTTCTTAATGTTTTAAAAACTACGAACTTTGAGGGGCAAATGTTAACCCATCAAAAGACCAAGCCTGGGATGGAACTGCAAAACAAGCACTCGCAACATCTCATGTGACCATATCTCCAATCAAAGTTGGACACGAATCGTGACTCAGGTGCGGGAGTCAAGGTCGATCGTTCATATTGGGGGCAAAGCCGCTCAAATACAGAAGCAAAGCAAATCACCCATTCAACATGGGCGGGAGCGACCTTGTGGCGCAGCCGTAGGGGCAAATAGCGCCATACAAAGGCAGCAAAAGGACGAGCGCCCTGAAACCAAGAAGGTCGGTCGCACAAGGAACAAAGGAGAATTGATTCCAGCACCATGTTCTGCTCTTATAAAATTTCTCAAAGCAGTCATGCTCACATGGACTCCCGCTCCTACGGGCTCGCACAACTACTCAAGACACTCGCTCTATTGAGTCACTCGCACATGGTAACTGAATACAGCCATGGACAGCTGGCTACAGCTAGCCGATAGCAAGGTTGTAATTAATAAAATGAACGATCCGTAATTGGCATAAACAGACTTCAAGTCATTTCCCAAGGGGAGCTCATCTATAAATACACCATGGCTGTCAATAAAAAGGGGATCGAATCTGGAATAACAAGGAAGTGCTGGTAAATCTTATCCTCAGCCACTGGTCCAGCCATGGCGTCAAGAACAACCTTGTGATCATAGAAGACAGAGACATCCTCCCTCTCAACCATTCATTCAACCTTCTTCTCCTCAAACTCTACCATCCTCTAGTATAATTCCAAGATTGAGATATATAAATGAGGGTATATTGAGTGAATATAGAGATGTATAGAAAGAAAGAATTGATGAATTTTGTAATCCTCGTTATAAGATTAAAACTCACCTTCATAGTGGACGTAGGCCTAAATAACGGCTGAACCACTATAATCTCGTGTCCACTTTACCTTTTCTCGCATTTTTCATTTTCAATTGCTGATTAAACATGGTTCCATTTATTTCTTACCAGAATGGTGAAGAATAGTTTAGTACCTTGGGTGTTTAGACCATTTTTGGTGTAAACAATAGGTGTCTTTAATACATAAACCTCAATCTTTCTGTCGGCTATGCTTACCTGTAGGTGTCTTTAATACATAACCCTACCCTTTCTATAAGTTATGCCTAACCTAAAAGGTGTCTTTAATTACATAACTTTATTATTTCCCTCAGTTATGTATACCACTAGGTGTCTTTAATTACATAACCTTATCAGGTTAAGTTTGTGGGCCTATATATACTAATATTACCCACCTACCCAAGATTTACTTAACCCTCCCACTGATATAAACATGTTTATTTAACGGTTATGTTTGTGGGCCTATATATAATAATATTACCCACCTACCCAAGATTTACTTAACCCACCCCTTTTGTTCAACCAAGTTTACTTAACCCCCAACTTAAATTTAAGTTCATACAATCTATATGGATTAACTTAGGTTAAGTAGTCCAATTCATTACCATGTCCATTTATGGTTTATAATGGGCTAGACCTCCCACATTAGGCCAACAACATGTGGATGCTGGATATGTCGGTCGGGTCCGGGCAGACTTATTCCATAGTCGGGCCTAACCTCGTGTCATAGCCCGATTCGTATTTACGTACTTAGAACTCCCACATTAGGTTCAACATTAGTGGCTGATGGATATGCCGGTCGGGTCCGGGCAGACTTCCACCACTAATGTAACCTAACCTTGTGTCATAAGTACAATTACAATTCCTAATTGTAATTACTAAACATTCCATTTTTAATAATTTACCAATTAATTAATCCTTTCCTTTCATAGGTGTCAATACCTATTTTGCCCAATAATTTGAATTACATGTCCATAAATGTTCATATTCAAATTATGCCATTTTTAATTAATTTACTAATTAATTAATCCTTTCCTTTTATAGGTGTCAATATCTATTTTGCCCAATAATTTGAATTACATATCAATTCATTTAAATATTACATGCCAATTATAAATCACTTTTCCCCCGTTTCCTTCATTAACTTATTCGCACGTATTTTGGCGGCAGCTAGACTAATAAGTAGCCTAGCCATAACAATGAAAAAGGGAATATGATACCGGTGATAGTTTCAACATATATTGGCATAAACATACAAGTATGATAACAAAGTGAATGGACATGTAATTAACATCATATCAAGATGAACATACATATTGTCATGTACATGCAATCATCATCATAACGGGACCTAACATAAATATTGCTTTAGATCTACAAAAAAATGTCCACGTGCTCTAGATCTAATAGATTAAATTAGATCTAATCATAAATAAAGGTTTAGATCTACAGGTTTATAAATAGATTTACCCAAATCCACATCAAAGAGGTTACAATTAAGATAAAGGTGTGGACCCAATCCTAATCAATTCAAGGTGGCATATGTTCATGGTTCACATAGATGATTTGATCTATCCAAATGAAACAAAAATAACATACTAGGACAATCACAATTGAATTGGATCTCGAGAGATAGATCTATCATAGCATAAGATATGAACATAAAGTGGATTTAGCATAAAACATGATCATAAAGTGGATCTAGCATAAAACATGATCATAAAGTGACAATTTTAAATCACATAGGATAGATCTAACATGAATCATAAGGTGACAATTTTAGATCACATAGGATAGATCTAACATGAATCATAAGGTGACAATTTTAGATCACATAGGATAGATCAAACATAATAATTTTAGATTACATAGGATATATCTAACATGAATCATAAGGTGATAATTTTAGATCACATAGGATAGATCTAACATGAATCATAAGGTGACCATTTTAGATCACATAGGATAGATCTAACATAATAATTTTAGATCACATAGAATAGATCTACATACATCCGCATCATAGCATATCATAAAAGTTACAACCCAAGATCCATAATTATAACATAGTAGAACAATTGAATTGAATCCAAAGAAATAGATCTATCATAATATAACATGAGATCTACCAACAACATAGGTTTAAAGTCTACAGTCGTATCCACATAACAATCTTTCATAGTTTCACTTATTTATCTAAACCTAAAAGCAACTAGAACTCACTGTGATTGGATAGCTAAAATGGTAGAAAAGGTGCTGAGTCTATGCTTGAATCTCAGAATTTGATAAGCTTTAGAAGAAGATGAGAGATCCTAATTCAGTCCAGAATCCAGCAGAGTCCGTCCACCATGACTTCTAATCAAGAAATATGTGAAATGGCCATATCTTTATAGCTGCAGAACCATCTGGAACCAATTGCCACATAAGCCCTAGGGTAAATCAGGTCACGGGTCGCCTCCCACTTGGGCAAAGGCCCAAATACCCAAAAAAAACTATTTTGGGAGCACCTTACAGGTGCGCCAGTGTAAAAATACATGGGCGCACTTGTCAAGTGCGCCGGAAATTTCCGCTTTTTTTGCCAAACTTCTATCGTCCATAACTTCTTCATACGTTATCCGTTTTACGCAAACTCGGACTCTATCTCAAGCAAAATTCTGAGATGAACGCAATAGCATAACCCGTTTCACTTAATTCTGAATATTAAATTAATTATTCTTTAATTTATCCTCTTTAATGTCATTAAAAATTCGGGGTGTTACAAAATTACTATAGTCACTTATGTATATAATACATAGAATTGATAATGTGAACATTGGAATTGGTTTGAACATTAAATGGTCATTGTATAAAATTTAACTAAGTATTGGTTATTGGATATTACTATGAACCATTTTTGGATGTGATAAATACATTATGTTGATTGATGATTATATATTGTAGTTAATCTGTCGATTGACATAACCATATAAGCATTATTGGTTTAATGCTTATATGGTATGAACTACGCCATGATGTGTGCGAAAGGGTGTTATAATGGTTGTTAATGATATGGTATAGTTTACCACGATTTATTATACCCAAAGGATTGATTTTTTTGGGTATTAAATAAGTTTGGATAATTTAAATGAATATTTTATTCATTTAAATAAAAAGTGAAAAATAAAAGTTGGTATTTTAAATTCAAATTGATTTGGAAATGAAGTTAATGTGTTTATGAGAAACTCTTAAATGAATGAAAATTTATTTGAATTATATTTCAAGTATAAATAGCTTGTTCAAGTATTAATTTAAAAAACGAATAGTAACTTAGAAATGGTGAAGTTTGGTTAGGGTATCTAGGAAATGTTTTAACGAGATTTTATTCTCAAAACTGTCTTGTTTATTTTTATAATGGACTTCAGGAAAGTTGGGGTTTAAAAAGATAAGTTTTGAAAAATAATATTATTTTAATAATAAGATAATATCCATTAAATAGGAATATTGAATTCTAAAAGTAAAATTTGAAATACTGTTTTCAAATAAGTATACATGTGTATTAAAATGATTTATAAACTATTTCAAAGTAAATCGGATTCATTTAATATAAAATTATAATATGGCTCGAACATGACTCATCGCGCAGCGGTAGTTCGCGAATTTCGACTATTGACTTTAAACTGACATACCAGAAGATCTGACCTTCAGATTTTCCCGAAATGGAAAACGTTTGCTTCGAAATGAAAAGAGTTTCCAAATGCAAAAGAAAGTTCTAAATTCAATGGTTAGATCTTTAAATAAGTCCAAATCAAGTTTTCAGAAAAATCAACAAATTGTAGTTTGGTGACCAAATTTGGGAATTTATTTAAATGGCCTTATGGAAATTATTAAAAATAGGAAAAAATATGATAAATAATAATAAATTATTTGAAAAAGTTTTAGACCAAATATATATGGTTTTGGGTGATAAAACCGATTAACTAGAAATAGGCTATTTTGCAACGCCTTTTATAATGTTTTTTAAGAAACATTTTTAGATAAGGGTTTTAAGTTCCTAAATTGAATATAAACCTTTATGAACCTTTTATATAGTTATGTATGTGTGATTGGTTGACGAATGTTTGTGATTGTTGACTGATTGTGTTGATTGCGCTCAACCAGTATATAAGTAAGTACATATTTCTAATTAGCATTGGGTTGTGTAGAAAATATTTGTGTACTAACGCCTTGTGATTTATTTCACGATTTGACCAGAAGGTGTTTAGAGACAATATTGATCAATTTAGATTGGGAACGTAAATTTTGAATAGATGATTTTGAAAGATGGTTTCATAAAAGAATATGAAATGTTTGATTCCAAGACGGAGAAAATATTTGGAAATAGATATTTTGAAGATGATAAATGTTTTATAAAAGATGTTTATAAACGAAGAGAATTTCGATGACTTAAATCCCAATGTTTAAATGATTTAGAAAGAAAGAGTACTATGATTTTAAAGTACTTGCGATTATTATTGCGAAACGATTTATCACTTCGGGATTTGATATGTTACTTATGATTCGGGTAACCCGTGACTAAAAATTTGGGCAAATAGGTATGGGACTCTCTGGATATAGAGGGACATACTGTATGGTTCGCTCTTGATAAAGAGTGGAATACTAGAATTATTAACGAGATGAGATGGCTGGGACCTAGTTGCCTTGTTGTTGGAAGAAACCTCCTGATCAGGTTACATATGTTTTGATATGGTTATATTGTAGATATTTTGGATTTCCTTATGAATTGTTTTGAAATCCCAAGGTAAAGTATGATTTGATATGAAAGAAATATCTAGTATTCCAATGATTTGAATAGAAAGTGGAATTTTAAGTCCAAAAGAGATTTATTTTCAAAAAGAATGGAGTTTGAAAATAAATGAAGTTGATTAGATTTGATAAATATAAATATGAAGATAAAACTATTTTGGTTTAGATTTTATATGATCCGGTATTCATGTGGAGGAAACCCGTTCCATGTTACATGGCGTGGTCCCGTGATATGCCTTAGTTTTGAATAAGAGTTAAGAATAACTGGCTTTAGTTCTCACACCAGTGTCATGACTCACTCGTAGTTTGTTTTTCCCTAGCAAACTCGGGTGCCTTTATTTCCACACGGAGAGTTGAGTAGTTTTGTTTTGTAGATCATTTAGAGCAAGATTCTGGATTATAGCTGGAGCTATGCTCTGGATTATTTCATAGTCTTCCGCTGTGTAATTTATATTTTCATTGTGCATTGGATTTTATTTATTATACACTGATAATCTTGTACTCTGATGTAATATTTGAATGATATTAATAAAAGTCCTTTGTTTCTGTCTGATGTGTTGTATGAAAAAAGTAAATATCTTGAGGACTTTTGTCGTTTGGATTGGACTTGTATGATTTATAGTCGATTCGAAAGGTAGGAATTTTCAGGTTGTTACACCTTATAAATCTTTTATTTATATATGTACATACACTTATATTTTTCTCTTGTAATATGCATCTTTAGATTGACCCTCTTAAACTTTTGACTAAAAACATGACGTTGCTGGGGATCGAACCCCCAACCTCTTCTTTCACTCTCCCATGCCTTTACCTGCAGTGTTTTTTATTTACAATATTAAAACACTGGAACCTCCTCGTTTTATGCGTTTTTTGTTTGTTCTGAAACTTCATTTCATGATATCTTTTTCGTCATAGTCCGTTTTCTGAAAAATATAGGTCTAAATCGACTACAAAATCAACACGGACGCAACAGCGCTAGCTCTATGGCCAGCACATTTTATTTTGTTATTTAATTTAAAAATTCAGGGTGTTACATTCCCACACCCTTAAGAAATTTCATCCCTGAAATTTGTTAAGGGTAAAATCAGGTAATTCCTCGTATAATTTACAACCATCGTGTGTAAATCTAATTTTGCAACCATTTGTGCACTTGTGCAAAGTGTGACACATCACAAAAATACATGAGTGCCATGAATAGCTAGGCGGTACCTCCTATATGAATGAAAACTTACTTGAAAATCTTTTGAAACCATGATGCACACATCCTAAATATACTGGAAATTTCTATATGAATGTAATATTTTGAAAAATAAACATATTTTCCATCCAATTTTCCCGCACTCTTATAGAGTAAGAGCGTAATTCATCCAATTTTTGCATCCAAGCCCTAACAACCAACTTTAAATTTGCAAACTTTAGAAAAATCTAATTTTCTAAATTCAGTTTCTTATGTTAGAAAATGGAAAATTTTACATTTTGCGTCCCACTATTATGCATCTTTTTCCCCATAATTTGAAACCTTAATTGCTAATCTTACCAAAAATTCCTATGTTCTATTCCAAGTACAGTTTACATAAGAAAATTTCCCTTTTTGTATTCCAAACTAACTTGGAAGAATTCACTTTCTTTTATTGTTCTAATTTTTTGCAGTTGTCATCTTTGTTGTTTTCTGTAAATTATGCAAGTTTTTCTTTTAGTTGTTCTTCTTTCTTGTACATTGTTATTTTATTTATAATATCCTATGTCCTAGTGATCACCAAAAACATCTAGGAAAGGAATATCACAACAAACCATTCTACTTTCCCTCAATAAATTGAATACTACATAGGAGTGCAAATTTGTACTAAATGGAAACGTGCTCAACTACAACAACTACTAGGTAAAAGATACGACTAAATGTGTCTATCCACTAGGATAAGGAGATCTAGTACTATGTCTCTTGACGTAAGAAAATCCTATCACTGAATCTAGCCAATCATAACTCTCTTCCTTTCCATCTACCTATATCTATAAGCTTATGCCATGTACACCTAGTTCTCACACAAATTTCCCAAACGTTTCCTATTTGAATTATTATTATGATCGAGTTTATTTTTACAAAATCCATCTGTCTCTATCTTTTCTATGCAAACTACATAGGTTTTAAGATTTTTCTTTAACTCTTATTATCGTGCTTTCCCTTAACCATTTATACTACTTAACCCCATAACTTGCTTCTTCACTTTATTCTTTCAAGAACAAATTTGCATATTTTTTATAACAACCCGAAAAATCAAAACCAATTTTAAAATTTTATTTTTAAGGAAATTTTGCTAGAAATGCGTCAGAATTTAAATATTCCATTATTAAATTAAATTATTGAATTAGAAAAAAAAAGAAAAAAAGGAAAAGAAAAGGGAAGAAAAATAATAATTTTTTTTCAAATTCAAATTTGCTGCTAAGGATTAGTCGTTGTCCGTGTTTATTGCTTATCTTCGTCATGTCTATAAAAGGCGAGTCTCTCACTCATAATTAACATTTGATTTCAAGTTTATCAATATCACATAAAATGTTGATAATATTTTAGTTAGTATTGTGATTGTTCAGTTCATAATTGCATGAAACCTTAATTGAAAATTATTTGGTTGTTGTGGATAATTGCTGGGATAATTGATTGAATTGTTTATGAATAATTGCATGAACGAATACTCAAAATAGTTAATTTTGATTTGACTGTGTAAATCAATTTATGATATTCAATTTGAAATTGTAAGTTTGATTTAGGATTTGAACGTAGAGATTTATACTTGAATTTCTAGTTTGTTTAATTTAATTTGTTCTTGAAAGATTGAATTAAATTTTAAGATTAAATGATTAAATTTATATTTTAATTTAATATTTAAGTTTGATTGTAAGATTACATTTATTGATGGAAAACTTAAATCCTAAGATTTAAACATTGATTGACATAACTCATGTAGGCGCTTGTCTAATGCACATTCTAGATATACAAAGAGGGAAAAAATAACTTTAAAATATTTCATCAATTAAATGTTAATATCAACGCTGTTATTAATGAAATTTATTAATTTTTGCTGAAAGATTGATCGAAAATAATGTGTATATGATAGTTGATTTTTTTTGACAACATTCTTGTATTATATTTTGTCATTCTCTTTAATACTTTCCCATATCTATTCTAATTGTATCATTCATTAATTAATAACTTCCCAAATGTGAATTGTTCCCTTGAATTTTGAAAAGAAATAAATAATTATCTAATCAACTCACCATATATGCACATTAAACAAAGAAAGACACACTACAATAAATTTCATGCATTGTGCATAACTTGCTACAATATGTTATATCTTCGTATGCATGCAATTTAATTCTATGCACATTAAATTTTTTCCTCCTTTTAATTAAATTGTCATGTTGGAGACATGCATGCGTTTCTTAAAATGTGTGGTTATGCTCTCTATATTACATCATTATTTTCAACATATGTAAATTCTCCCTTATTATGAATTCTTCGTATACTAAAAATAAAAAGAACCATAAAAACTTGAAACTTTTAGTTTCAAATGGATGAAAGAACCATGCAACGTTTGCCCCTTTATTATCCATAGCGTTCATATATATAAAAAGGAAAAGACAAGGAAACATTAAATCTTGCACTTATGTTTCTTTCCATTGTAATTGTTCATATTTATTTCTTTTTGTTCACCAATCCTCACTATTATAAAATAACGTAACTCTCCCTTCTTCTTCCCTTACATCCTCTATCCTTTAATCCAATTTGTTCTATGCTTTAAAAAAATGGCTTCTTTCCTCAGATCTATTTATCCACCGCCTCCATCTCAACGAGCGGACATCGTCATTCGAAAATATTTCACCAAATTCCTCACAATTCGTTCCGAATTAAAACATGATTTATAAGAGAAAATTAAAGAGCAATCTCCAATCTCCAAAATGGTGCGGCTGTGATCGAGTCTGGGTTAGTATTTTGTTTGTTTGCTGTGTCCAAACGTGCGCCATTCATAGCCCTTTTCAGAGCAGCAAGGGCATTCGAATTAGCAGCCATTCAGGGCGTTGGAGGAGGCCGCCATGGCGATTCGTAGGGTGGTTGTCGATTAGAGTTCGGTGGCGCCAGGGTAGAGCGGCGAGTTGTCAAAGTTTTGAGCAAAAGGGGTTTTTGGGTTCGTTATTTTTACAGAGGGATTGACGAAGAAAGGTATTCAAAGGGATTTGTTTAAATTAATTAAATAATTAATTACCCATTAAAGTAATTAACATTATAACACTCATATCTTGTTCATTTTAGATCAGAATTCACCGATTTTCATTGCGTTGGAACCCTCTAGAGGATCATTACACGTGTAAACAGATTTGGAAGCAAACAAATTCCATTTGGATTTTTGATAAAATTAAACATCTATTTAATTTTATTAAAAATAATCATTTTAATCGATTTCTAAAACCGATCAAGGTGAGATTTCTTTTTTAATAATTAAAGTTAATTATTATTGCATTGGAAATTTTTATATACGCTATCAAGATTCGATTGTGTGTTGTATGTGATATGAATGAGTTGATATTGTTTGTAGTGATCCGTTGGATCTAATTGGAATTGTTAGAATTGATCGTATAATAAAAATATTTCTTTCTATTGTATATATAATCATGAAATTGTTATAATTGTACGTACAATAAAGATATTACTTCATTGTATATGTTAATAATAGAAATTTGTTGTGTAAATAAAATTCTCATCTTTATTTATACAAATGAAACTTAGAATTTGTCATGTAAATAAAATTCTCTTTTTTATTTATACAAATGAAACGTAGAATTTGTCGTGTAAATAACACTCTCATTTTTATTTATACAAATGAAACTTAGAATTGGTTATGCAAATAAAAATAATATTTTTATTTGTATATGAATCTATTTTTTTAACATGACAAATAAAAAAGAATACTTTTATTTGTATACAAATTCTATTTTCAACATGACAGATAAAAAAGAATATTTTTATTTGCATAACCAATTCTAAGTTTCATATGACAAATAAAAAGAATATTTTATTATCATAACCAATAATAAGTTTCATTTGTATAAATAAAAATAAGAATGTTATTTACACGACAAATTCTAAGTTTCATTTTGTATAAATAAAAATGAGAATTCATTTACATGACAAATTCTAAGTTTCATTTGTATAAATAAAAATGAGAATTTTATTTACACGACAAATTCTAAGTTTCATTTGTATAAATAAAAATGAGAATTTTATTTACACGACAAATTTCTATTATTAACATATACAATAAAGGAATATTTTTATTGTACGTACAATTATAACAATTTCATGTTTATATATACAATAAAAAGAAATATTTTTATTGTACGATCAATTCTACCAATTCCAATTAGATCCAACGGATCACTACAAACAATATCAACCAATTCATATCACATACAACACACAATCGAATCTTGACAGCGTATATAAAAATTTCCAATGCAATAATAATTAATTTTAATTATTAAAAATGAAATCTCATCTTGATCGGTTTTCAGAAATCGTTAAAATGATTGTTTTTAGTAAAATTAAATAGATGTTTAATTTTATCAATAATCCAAACGGACTCTGTTTTCTTCCAAATCTGTTTGCACGCATAATGCTCCTCTAGAGGGTTACAACGCAACGAAAATCGGCGAATTCTGATCTAAAATGAACAAGATATGTGTGTTATAATGTTAATTAATTTAATGGGTAATTAATTATACAATTATTTAAACAAATCCCTTTGAATACCTTTCTTCCTCAATCCATCTGTAAAAATAACGAACCCAAAAACCCCTTTTGCTCAAAACTTTGACCACCCGCCGCTCTACCCTGGCGCCGCCAAACTCTGATCGACAACCACCCTACGAACCGCCTTGGCAGCCTCCTCCAACACCGTGAACGGCTGGTACTTCGAACGCCCCTGCTGCTCTGAAAAGGGCTGTGAATGGCGCACGTTTGGACACCGCAAACGAACAAAATACTAACCCAGACTCGATCATAGCCGCACCATTTTAGAGATTGGAGACTTCTCTTTAATTTTCTCTTATAAATCATGTTTTAATTCGGAACGAATTATGAGGAATTTGGTGAAATATTTTCGAATGACGATGTCCACTCGTTGAGATGGAGGCGGTGGAGAAATAGATCTGAGAAAATAAGCCATTTTTTTTTAAAATATAGAACAAATTGGATTGAAGGAGAGAGGATGTAAGGGAAGAAGAAGGGAGAGTTACGTTATTTTATAATAGTGAGGATTGGTGAACAAAAAGAAATAAATATGAACAGTTACAATGGAAAGAAACGTAAGTGCAAGTTTTAATATTTCCTTATCTTTTCCTTTTTATATATATGAACGCTATGGATAATAATGGGGTAAACGTTGCATCGTTCTTTCATCCATTTGAAACCAAAAGTTTCAAGTTTTTATGGTTCTTTTTATTTTTAGTATACGAAGAATTCAAAATAAGGGAGCATTTACATATGTTGAAAATAATGAAGGAATACAGAGAGCATGACCACATGTTTTAAGAAACGCATACATGTCTCCAACATGACAATTTAATGAAAAGAAGGGGAAAAAATTTAATGTGCATAGAATTAAATTGCATGCATACAAAGATATAACTTATTGTGGCAAGTTTTAAATGTGCACAATGCATGAAATTAGTTATAGTGTGTCTTTCTTTGTTTAATGAGCATATATGGTGCGTTGATTAGATAATTATTTATTTCTTTTCAAAATTCAAGGGAACAATTCACATTTGGGAATTTATTAATTAATGAATGATACAATTAGAATAGATAAGGGAAAGTATTAAAGAGAATGACAAAATGTAAATACAAGAATGTTGTCAAAAAAAAAATTCATCTATCATATACACATTATTTTCAATAAATCTTTCAGCAAAAATTAATAAATTTCATTAACAACATCCTTGCTATTAACATTTAATTGAGGAAATATTTTAAAGTTATTTTTTTCCTCTTTGTATATTTGGAATGTGCATTAAACAAGCGCCTACATGAATTATGTCAATCAACATTTAAATCTTAGGATTTAAGTTTTCCATCAATAATGTAATCTTACAATCAAACTTAAATAGTAAATTAAAATATAAATTTAATCATTTAATCTTAAATTTTAATTCAATCTTTCAAGAACAAATTAAATTAAACAAACTAGAAATTCAAGTATAAATCTCTACATTCAAATCCTAATTCCTACTTACAATTTCAAATTAAATATCATAAATTGATTTACACAGTCAAATCAAAACTAACTATTTTGAGTATTCGTTCATGCAATTATTCATAAACAATTCAATCAATTATCCCCGCAATTATCCACAACAACCAAATAATTTTCAATTAAGATTTCACGCAATTATGAGCTGAACAATCACAATACTAACTAAAATATTATCAACATTTTATGTGATATTGATAAACTTGAAATCAAATGTTAATCATGAGTGAGAGACTCGCCTTTTGTAGACATGACGAAGACAAGCAACAAACACGGACATCGACTAATCCTAAGCAGCAAATTTGAATTTGAATTTTTTTTTCTTCCTTTTTCTTTTCCTTTTTTTTCTAATTCAATAATTTAATTTATTAATGGAATTTTTAAATTCTGACACATTTTCCAACAAAATTTCCTTAAAAATAAAAATTTAAAATTAGTTTTGATTTTCCGGGTTGTTACAATCTCCCCCACTTAAAATCTTTTCGTCATTGAAAAGGAACGAAGCTGAAAGTTGTTTTATTAACCAACTCAACTTTCATTCTTTAATTGGTTTCAATTTAATTTTATTAGTTGAACTAATAATCACACAACACAACCATCAATCGCTTAGTTGATTAACTTTTCAAATATATGTAACTTTTATATATAAAAAATCATATTTTCTAAGATTAGATTATATATAATCACAAATACGTTAATTATAAACTTGTCACTCTCAACTCATTCTAGGGCATTTCTAACCCATCTCTAACGAGTATCTCATTCTAGGATGCTACTGATCCTATCTCTAATGAGTATTCGTTTATAGGATATTTCTAATCCTACCTCTGATGAGTCTTTTGTTCAGTTCTAACGAGTTGTACCCCAAGATTTGAGTTAACCAAAGCTCTGATACCAACTGCAACAATAGCATAACCAATTCTAAGTTTCATTTGTATATGTAAAAATGAGAATATTATTTACACGACAAATTCTAAGTTTCATTTTTATAAATAAAAATGAGAATTTTATTTACACGACAAATTTCTATTATTAACATATACAATAAAGGAATATTTTTTATTGTACATACAATTATAACAATTTCATAATTATATATACAATAAAAAGAAATATTTTTATTGTACGATCAATTCTAACAATTCCAATAAGATCCAACAGATCACTACAAATAATATCAACCAATTCATATCACATACAACACACAATCAAATCTTGACGGCGTATATAAAAATTTCCAATGCAATAATAATTAATTTTAATTATTAAAAAAGAAATCTCACTTTGATCGGTTTCAGAAATCGATTAAAATGATTATTTTTAATAAAATTAAATAGATATTTAATTTTATCAAAAATCCAAGTAGACTCTGTTTGCTTCCAAATCTGTTTGTACGCGTAATGCTCCTCTAGAGGGTTCCAATGTAACGAAAATTGGCGAATTCTGATCTAAAATGAACAAGATGTGAGTGTTATAATGTTAATTACTTTAATGGGAAATTAATTATTCAATTATTTAATTAATTTAAACAAATCCCTTTGAATACCTTTCTTCCTCAATCCCTCTGTAAAAATAACAAACTCAAAAACCCCTTTTGCTCAAAACTTTAACCACCCGCCGCTCTACCCTGGCGCCACCGAACTCTGATCGACAACCACCCTACGAACCGCCTTAGCAGCCTCCTCCAACGCCATGAACGATTGCTGATTCGAACCTCCCTGCTGCTCTGAAAAGGGCTATGAATGGCGCACATTTGGACACAACAAATGAAAAAAATACTAACCTAGGCTCGATCATAGCCACACCATTTTGGAGATTGGAGATTGCAATTCAATTTTCTCTTATAAATCATGTTTTAATTTGGAACGAATTGTGAGGAATTTGGAGAAATATTTTTGAATGACGATGTCCGCTCATTGAGATGGAGGCGGTAGAGAAATAGATCTGAGGAAAGAAGTCATTTTTTTAAAGTATAGAACAAATTGGATTGAAGGAGAGAGGATGTAAGGGAAGAAGAAGGGAGAGTTACATTATTTTATAATAGTGAGGATTGGTGAACAAAAAGAAAAAATATGAACAATTACAATGGGTGCAAGATTTTACATTTCCTTGTCTTTTCCTTTTTATATATATGAACTCTATGGATAATAAAGGGGCAAACGTTGCATGGTTCTTTCATCCATTTGAAAACCAAAAGTTTCAAGTTTTTACGGTTCTTTTTATTTTTAGTATATGAAGAATTCAAAATAAGGGAGCATTTACATATATTGAAAATAATGAAGGAATACAGAGAGCAAAACCACACGTTCTAAGAAACGCATGCATGTCTCCAACATGACAATTTAATGTAAAGATGGAAAAAAATTAATGTGCATAGAATTAAATTGCATGCATACGAAGATATAACATATTGTGGCAAGTTTTAATTGGGCACAATGCATGAAATTTATTGTAGTGTGTCTTTCTTTGTTTAATGCGCATATATGGTGCGTTTATTAGATAATTATTTATTTCTTTTCAAAATTCAAGGGAATAATTCACATTTGGGAATTTATTAATTAATGAATGATACAATTAGAATAGATAGGGGAAAGTATTAAAGAGAATGACAAAATATAAATACAAGAATGTTGTCAAAAAAAATCATCTATCATATACACATTATTTTCAATCAATCTTTCAGTAAAAATTAATACATTTCATTAATAAATCCTTGCTATTAACATTTAATTGAGGAAATATTTTAAAGTTGTTTTTTTCCTCTTTGTATATTTTGTGCATTAAACAAGTGTCTACATGAGTTATGTCAATCAACAACTAAATCTTAGGATTTAAGTGTTCCATCAATAAATATAATCTTACAATCAAATTTAAATATTAAATTAAAATATAAATTGAATCATTTAATCTTAAATTTTAATTCAATCTTTCAAGAACAAATTAAATTAAACAAACAAGAAATTCAAGTATAAATCTCTACGTTCAAATCCTAAATCAAACTTACAATTTTAAATTGAATATCATAAATTGATTTACACAGTCAAATCAAAATTAACTATTTTGAGTATTCGTTCATGCAATTATTCATAAACAATTCAATCAATTATCCCATCAATTATCCACAACAACCAAATAATTTTCAATTAAGATTTCATGCAATTATGAACTGAGCAATCACAATACTAACTAAAATATTATCAACATTTTATGTGATATTAATAAACTTGAAATCAAATGTTAATCATGAGTGAGAGACTTGCCTTTTATAGATATGACGAAGACAAGCAATAAACACAGATAACGACTAATCCTAAGCAGCAAATTTGAATTTGAAAAAAAAAATCTTCCCTTTTCTTTTCCTTTTTTCCATCTTTTTTTTCTAATTCAATAATTTAATTTAATAATGGAATTTTTTAAATCTGACGCATTTTCTAACAAAAATTCCTTAAAAATAAATTTTAAAAATTGGTTCTGATTTTCCGAGTTGTTACATTTTTGTTAAAAGTTATTTTAATGCAAATCTCAATGTTACTATTAAATTTCTCAAAACTCTAAACTTTTAAGTTTGAAACTTGAAAAACTCTCCTTGAAATGTTTTTCCATTTTTTTTTCAAGTTTAACCAAAAGCCTAATCGTGGGATTAAGTATAAAGTGGTTTCTAACATGTTCATTTACAAATCCTTTGCGCATTTTTTTCATCCAAGTTCTCTTGTACACTAGTTTCTTCCCACAACTATGTATAAACTTGAATCTAAGCCTAGTGCCCCTCTTTGCGCCAATGGATATATATATATATATAAATAAATAAATTCCTAGTCCATTCTTCCTTCTTACACTTTTCCCAATTTATAAGGTTCTACTACCAAACCTACTAGTATGAAATACTAAGATTTCGAATACTAACATATGGAATCCATCTTTTTGCTTCATAACTTATTGTACACTTTTCATCCTAACTACTCAAGGGTCTATCATTCACAAATTTCTATAACCATTACTTTCGTGTACAAAACTGATATCCCAACTCTTTCCATATGTCGCTCTTCCTATTCGGTGGGTTCCTCTATGGACATAGGTATATTTATATTTCAAAAATACAAATACGCTCACTTTCTATCTATATAGGAATTCTAAACCTTAGCTCTGATACCAGATGTAACAACCTGAATTTCAACAAACCAGGTTTTTTTTAAATCCAAATCTATCGAAGCTCGAGTTGGTTTGTCTGGTATCCTGCAGAAAATCAAATAATAATATATCAAAGCTCATAAAAAAATATCACAGCGGAAGGGAATAAAATATAATAATAGGTAAATACTTACCAATATAACGACACTATCTAACAAGTGTCTATAAGCTGCAGAATCTCGACCACCTGTCCAACCTGCGGGTTTGTAATGAGGAGGGGGCCAGAACAAAAGTTATAGTAAATGGACAAATTGTACTCTCTACAAATAACACTAAATTACAGTTCTATCACCAGTTCACATTTATTAGGTTATTCGGGTTTATTTCTCATTATTTTCAATTTCTCCACATAAATCGTACACATCTACTCCTCAGTAGGTTTACCTAATAAATCATATATGTAGCTATGCCCCACATCTCAAGGTACTCCCCAAAGTACCCTTCTCTCGCGATCTCCAATATCATGCCATAGAAGCATGAACAACCTCCATCCTACGTCGAACCACATATAGAAATCTCCATTGTTACACTACGTAATCGCACAGAACCACCATCTCTATGCCACGTAACCATACGAATCCTCATATCCGAACTCCTCAGTTGAATCATGTCCCAACACGGAGCATTTCCCTCGCGTCTATAATACACCACCCAGTGCATGTATTTAGACCCTTACACGAGCCTACTATAACCCAGTTCCATAATAGGGCTATATAAAATGCATGGAACTCAGTTGGGAGCTTTCGATATCTGCAAAAGATAGTTTCGTTAGGCCTACAATATAGATATCCACATATAGGTCCATCTCTTTTCATGGTGGCTAGGGCCTCACGTCGGCCCCTCCCTCAACTAATAAAAGACTACTTAAAGATCTAAGTGACGTGCCCCTAACATCTAATCTAAAGCATCCAACTGGCGTGTCCCTCATACAATATCTCGATAGTGAAAGATCATTGGCCTCTTGGTTTAGCTGTTGTAACGACCCAAGGGATTTTCGACCCCGAAAATCGATATAAAACACGATGTCGACTATTCAGACATTGGAAATACCTGATCATTAACAGAAATAAGTTAGAGGGTGGGAAATAGGAAGAAAGAAAATTAGAATAGAAGAAGAAGAGTACAATAGAACAGAATCAGATTAACACGAATCTCACAGCGGAACGAATACAATATATAATATAACATAACTTTGAAATACAAACTATAACTATATATACATACCATTATCACATAACATCACAACGGAAATAAACTCTATATATAACTAATGTTGGAGCCTCCTGCTTCGAGCTCCTCTAAGTATATCTGTAAAATCCCGACTACTTGACTGCCCGTACAAATTTGGGTACCCAAGAGTTTAAGGGAAAAACAAAACAAAATAAACTCTGGGTCAGTCATGGGACTGGTGTGAGTAAACTCCAAACATTTCGGTTTAACTTTTCAAAATCCTTTTCGAAAGAAAAGATCATCGTAAGACCGATCCACACATAAACACGGATAGTTTTTACCTTACGATAACCCAAAACATTTTTGAAAACAATATTAATCTGATATTGTGATAGTGTCTACATACAAATAAATAACAATCTAGCAGAACGCTTGCATCTCACGCTCCACATATAGAGTATAAAATCGAAACCGTGGGTGCTTATTGGAGATTAGATTCTGACTATGACAAGGTATGGAACCACCTACCGACAGTGTATCTCTAAAGAGGAATACACTGGGTTCAACAAGAACATCTTGCAACCCGGCCACACATGACTGACCAATCATTTCTCTTATGTGTATCGAATATATTGTCACCTATGGTTGCTAGCAACATAACCGTTCCCGGGAGATACAGAAGCGAAAAGAAGTAACAAATATGAATATTCTCTAGATGATGACAATACACCCTAATGGGGGCGACCCACATAGCCATGATGCCTGCCCGATTTTTGTCATTTCCTGGTTGATGAGACTTGAGGTCATAACGTATCTTTTGACAGATCACACCTACATTGACTTTGAATGCCACATCATCATACCCGCCAAATCACAAATTGATTTCCCCAAAAATATCATGGGTACAAAGCTAAGAGAAACGAATTCCTCCGCCACCAACGTAAATACGTTTGAAAAGATCAACTTACACGATTCATTAGATATAATCTGTCAGACATTCATCCATATATGTTATCCTGGGACTAGACAAACCGAAGGCACCATTCTGTAAATCCATTTTAGTAAATAACTACCTAGGATTGCCAGAAAAGCCCTTGCATAAACTCCGTCTTCAATTTTCTTAACATTCTTGATTCGCAACGCTAATGCCTATACGGAGCGGGTTTCAGATAATAAATCTGATCCCGGTCTCTCCGTATTGACAACAGAAATGGTTAAAAACTTTGATAGCCGGTGATTTAACTATCAAAGGAAAACCATCCATACACACACCGATCTTATCTCCAAATGGAAATTGATCGATCAACCATCCATTAACACTGAGCCCCCTTAAATTAATTTATCAATAATTTATTCATTTTCCAGATTTCCTGTTTCCCATATTTCCCCAAATATTTCTCAAAATCAGTTTTGCCTCACCCGATCCTTAGAAAAATGTTTCCATCTATTTTAAACTATTTATTTTCTAGATTTAGAGAATATCTCCTTTTAACATTGGGAATTAATTCCATATATTTACAACTCTTGTTTTCTATATTTAGAAAATATACGTTACTAACATCGGAAAACATTTCCGTTACTTATTCACGCATCACTATTCTTCCCCATTCATCAATATCTAACTGTAAACTAGTAAGAGAACAATTCCCCAAGTATCAATCCCGAAGGCCCAAACCAACTTCAGATCGATACTCCAGAAACTATTCAACTTAAATAATCTCCAGCCAGTTTCTAATTTCCTTAACTCCATTTCTAAATTTCAAATCAAATTATTGCTTACATGTCTCTTGGATTCCATTTCTTTAATGAAAATCATTTGATTATAACGATGACGTTATAATCTCTGTTTCTAAAACATTTAACTTCAAAATATAACTTTTATTCATTAATATTAATAAACAAAATATTATAAATAATAAGTAATAAGTCTTGATAAAAATCGAAAAGTAAATATTACTTTCCTGAATTTGATATAAGCGAATTTTAAATTATAACTCCTTTTTGAATAATCTATTTTTGTGTAACATTCCGAACTTCGGAATAAATTCACCGTTTTAGGTCAACTCGGTTTCTAAATTCACTTTTGAATTTATCGCTTCTAAAACATCACCAATTTCCTTTTTAACTACTCCAATTTGCAAAACGTTTACTTTTAAATCATTATTCATTTTAAAACGTAAATATCATTTCCTTTACTGAAATATGTTTTTCTTTTATGAACAAATCTCGATTAAAAAGTAATCACCATCATAGGTTAGAATACCACCTATTGAGTTACTATATAACCCAAATTCTTATTACACTTCATAAACTCCGTCTATTGGTAAATTTCTTGTTAATTATACATCAAGTTTATACTTCAATCTCGATTACATATTCGATTTCAAATTATTGGTTCCAAACCAAATATTAACTATCTAATCAAGTTCCAAATCATATAATATATTAATACTAAAAATAACTTTCTTTTACCCCATATAATATTTCCGTAGTTTAATTACAAATCCTTTGGGTTTACTCAACTCTGTTTATATTTCGAACATCAAAATAATTCCCTTGCTTTCTTCTGAAAATAGTTCCAATACCCTTTTGTTCATTCTTGAATTTCATTTCTAATTTATTTATAACAATTATTTCATCCCACTTATAATAACATTTATAAATTAAACTACTTGTTTTTAATAATTAAACAGATTATTATATTCTAGCCAATTGAAATCCCATTTCTATTTAAAAATATAAATTCCGTTTAAAATCCCAAATTCTTTTCTAATATATTTACGGTCTTTAAATACCAATTATTCAAGTGTCAATGTCATTCAATGTCCCAAAACACACAATAATCAATCATCGATTAATTATTTATCACATCATATAATGCAATATATGAAAAACAACAATATAATTGTTGAGGAATCCAGTTGGATCCCTCCAACCTGTTTCCCTGCATCCACAGATGTTAATCCACATAAATAACACTAATTTCATATCAATATGAAATTATTAAATCAGTATTTAACTAACGACTTCTTATATCACTATCAACCAATTTAATTGTAAATCATCCAAACAACCATCACACACAACATTCAATCATTTTTATCAAAATCAATTAACGATTAAAAAATTATAAAACTGTACAGAGTTAGTGAGTTTACTCACCTTGGTCGTTAATCATTAAATAACGATTAACGTTCGTTGATTCAGATTCATCGTTTAATTCTGCCATAAATTCAAATGAGCTCCAAATGGCTTCAAATTAGTTCCATGTTGTAGCCTACGATAATACGATCCCAACAGATCTAACTATTTGCAATTCTGGTATTAGACGGGCGAAGTATTATAATTAGAAGTAAATGTGTGAATTAAATTAAACTTAAGCTTAATAATTAAATATATTGGGCTTCTCACCTTTTTAAACGGCCCAGCCCATTCTAGTTGAACCCAGACCCGCCAACAACACTTCTTCTTTCTCTGAATAACGAACTAACCCTGGTCCCCTTTACGCAAGCAACTATATTTTTCTTTTTCTCGTCGGCCCATCTCAAATTTAAAAGCTCGCAAGCAAATGTAGCCGTCTTCTCCAATATCCCGCTCCACGTATATACAGGAATCATTCTTCCTGAAATACCCATTTCCGCAACCTGCTCCTCCATTTGTTTCAACGCAAGCCTCCAGTCCTTTTTACTTCCGCCGTACTTCTAAAACCTAAGCACCTCCTCATCTTTAATCAACTTACTACCCTTGTATTTTTTTCACCGCTAGAGACTTACCCTCTCCGTTTAACTCCCGCCTTCGTTTTTCCCATATACTATCCCAGACTCAACCTGCTACAAACAGTAGCAGTCTCCTCTCTTCGTGATATTAAACTTCAGTCTCCAATGCGCAGATCCTCCAAACGACGACTTCCCCACTTGTCTCTTCTCAAGCACTCCTCCTTCACAGAACTTTAAGTCTATAACAGGATACCTCGCGTGGGTTTTCTCCTTTACAATTATAAAACTAACATCCGTTCTTAACATTGAAACCAATAAACCACCCATATTGCTACCTTATACGTACTGCGGATGCTCCACATCGATCTGTAGTGCATTCGAACCCTTTACGACGTATCCCAGTATGAAGTTACAGCTTCCATGATTTAAGTGAATTTTTATTTATTTATATTTGTCATTAATAGTTTTGAAAACTTTGGATATGATGAAGGAAACATGTCGAGATCTTGTGTATATATAGTGGTGCAATTCCGTGATGGCCAAGGAGTAGGAGATAGGGTGTACTTAGGTTTGCAGTTGGTATCTCATAGTCATGTGCGTGAGCTTAAAATGTCATAGTATAGCTTATGGTGAATAATAGCTAGCCTGAGCTATGAATTGATGCACACCCGTTAATATCAACACCGCTGGAAAAGAGGTAAGCCATTTCCCTACACATGTTAGATTAGCTAGCTGCGTGATTTGAACATTTTCTGTTTATGTTTGCTTTGTGTTTTAACTTCGTAGGCCAACTGTTTGAAAGAATGGGTGACAATTGAGTTATGGTGTATAGTCTAGGGTAGGCAGTACTCCTCTTTTTCTTTCTTACGTAAAAAAGCTTGTTCACATACTGATATGAAATTGTGTCCTTCCTAAATTCTTAGGTCTGCTGTTTTCTTGGTGATGAAGTATTTAGGAGTAGTACTATATGAGCTTTCACATCTTAGTAAGATAGGCATGTGCTTCATATTTTTACAGAACAGTTGGGTATTGATTAGATGAAGTCATAGTGAAATTGCATCATGGTTCATCACACTTTTAACCAAATATAAAATGATCAAGCCATCCACGAGAGATTTACGAAGTAGTCAACGTGAGGTTATTATGAGCAACCCAGTAGTGTCGCACTATTGGTCTACAACTTTTAAGGGAGACTTTAGCAAGATGTTTAAGTGCTCATCTCCATGTTCTCTGCAGTAGGTGATGACCTCAAACGTGAAGCCAAGGGATTCACTATATACGTACACATCTGTATATTAATGTTGCAATGTACAGTTTAGTTTAATGTTGAAATCAAACTTTGTTCATGTAGGTGGCAACTGCCGAGCGAGCAACCAGTTATTACGGCGTCCACTACGAATGATTTAAGGTAGGATATGTATTCACATATTGGTTCTAGAAGATTATAAGCATTGGCATGCAAATTAAATCTATTTTTCTTTCGCAATTTTGTCTTTATTTACTTACTCGCTGGCAGCTTATATTCACCTTTGTTATAATATATACCTATGGAGACTTACGATACTTCATTATCTTAGTTGGGAAGGTCCTTTTTTTCTTCATCATTGGTTCCTTACAGTATTTCATGTCGTCTGTCTTCCATTCCAATGCGGTAGGGTAATGGCTACGAATTACGGTCATGTATATCCTAATATGAGTACTATGGAATTTATGATATATTTTATTCTATGTCTCGTTCACTTTTCTGTTATTAACATTTCATACAAGTTGAAGTGAGCAACTGTTTCTCATACTGTTAGTTTATTTTATAGTCTGATCTACAAATCTTGAATTTACTGATATATACATCATGGTAGCTTGCAGCGGTAGGTTCCGGGTTTTCTTGAATTGTGATAGTGTTGTTTGCAAAAGAGAAAAATCACGTGCAGTAGTTATTGTGTCAAAAACAGCCTGTTGTTTGATGTTCTTCCCTTCGTGGTCAGGGCAAGTGTGCATCTTGTGCTTGCCTCATTCCCAGTGAATGGGTTAATATACACAATGACTTTTCATTTAAAGCAAGGCGCATATAGTCGAACAATTTATATACACGAATGCTATACCGTCAAATGAAAAATATTAACTCTTAACCTAATCTATCGCCATTTGATTCATAAAGGAAAATTAGAACATTGTTCAGGAGGTGAATGTAATCTTAATCAACTGGAATCACTAAGTGAAATTACGATACGTTACATTCCTTCCCCCTTAAAAGAATTTCGTTCCCGAAATTACTAAGCGAGGAAAAATGCCACAAACCCTATTAACTTGGTTAAAAATCTTTTGTTTCACTCCTTAACATAATTTCAACTGAACCCTTTTATTTATTTAATTAAAATATTAATTCATTTTAGAAATTTTCTAACACCTTAAATCTTTAAAAAAAATTGTGAGCATTTCGTTTGCACGACTCAATCGGTACAACTACAACTTGTCTCTCTGGCCTTCTCTAATCCTAAAGAAAATTAAACAGCCAAACAGCTTGCCAAATAGGCTTATAAATCTCATATCCAATTAAAATATAAATTTTTACCATTTTGTCAGCATTTATCTCTATCATTTGCTATCACTTCAGCATATACAAATGCATTTCCAATTTATATCCACTCCATTTATCCTTAATCCAATCGTTCTCTTATCCTCAGGCCAAATGCCATTTCTATTCCAGTTCCATTTTCAATTCCAAATTCTTATTCAATAATTTGATGCAATTCCCGATTATCTCTTATCCAGATCAATTTTATTTCAGTATCATGTTCAACCAACACAATTTTCACTTAACTGGTTTCCGTTAAATTTCCTTTTGATTCACAATCTTTATTTAACTTGTTTACATTAAATCCAAATTTATTTATTCCCTTTACCAGTTTAACTATTTAACTTCATAAGTTTATTTTAAATTTCTGGGTTTATTTCAAATCTGTTTGAAATCATATATATTTACATAGAATTATAGTAATACAAAACATTTGAATTTTTAAACAACGGCTTTCTTGAAATAATTCAAAAACAAAACATTTGGTAGTAATCCGTCATTTGGAAACTCGAAAATTAACACTGATGATGCGGCCATCATCTTCAGAATTATTTTCCAACCACCAAAACGATTTCAATACTATATTACTTTCAAAATTCATTTTAAAACACTTTCATTATGAAATTGCTTCAAAATATCATTATAATGTTTGGAAAACATTTCCAAAT
Organism: Allium sativum; assembly: GCA_030737875.1. Lineage (NCBI taxonomy): Eukaryota > Viridiplantae > Streptophyta > Magnoliopsida > Asparagales > Amaryllidaceae > Allium > Allium sativum. The sequence continues at coordinate 232,923,452 of CM060913.1, read as the reverse complement.
TCACCCAGGATCTTAAAATTTCCATATATTTAGTCCAAAACCATTTACAAACACTTTTCCAATTTTCCAAAGTTATAATTCCAATTCTGATTTAAATTCAAATTTAATTCATCTGATTTTACATTTATACGAATACTGATTGGTTATTTACAACCATTTTAATTATAATCTCATTCGATTATAGTTACAACCAACACATTCAATATATATTATAATAACTCCAATATAAATACTTTTCCCATATCAAAATATATTTTTGGGTAAAATTATTTCATTTACCCTCTTTCAAAAACATACAGTGTCGAATTACTACGCTCAAGAGTTTAGAAACACCTATCGACACAGTTTGCATTACTGTATCGACCAGAATTCACACACTACTCGACAAAACAATCAACCCAATATAAAACAGTTTGTATAGCAATTTACAAATATGTTCACTCGTATATATACACTCAAACTCAATCTAAGGTATTACAAACCCCATCTCTATTGAGTCACGCCACAGAGCCAAGGTAATTACTTAACTGTAATAACCCAGAAATCTGAGCTAATTTAAAAATTTTATTTTGGCAATTTTAGTGAATTTTGAATATTTTAAATGAATTATTTTAAATAAAAACGACGAGAAATTTATTTTTAATAGAATTAGAATGTATATATTTATTTGAATCGTCGTTAGAATATAAATATTTTATTTTAATTATAAAAGGAATTGAAAATGGCGCGGTAGTTCGAAAATTCGATTTCAAAGTTCAAATGAATGTATAGGATTCAAAATAAACCGGATTTTGGCGAAACCAAAAATATTAGAATCTATTTGAGAATATCTTTCCAACAAATCCGAAAAATTGAAATTTCATAGCGGGGATAAAAAGTTATGCCCAGTTGAAAATTCAGAATAATCGCTATGGAATTCTGGCCCTTAAAAATAGAAATTTTACAAACGACCTCTGTTTTCGATGAAACCACTTTTGTTGGATCCGGGATGTCGAGTTATTGCTAGATTCCAGAATTCATTCTTTTCTGAATCTATATGTGAGCGTGGCAAAGGAAAACGCGTTTGACCAGTTTCAGTTGATTTTAATCGACTGGTAAATGGCCATTTTTCAAATGGTCTCATAATTCGACGAAATTAGTTTTGTTAGGACCGTATCATCGATACAAAGCTAGAAAATATTTTTCGGGAATTTTTAGAGTCCATATGTGGCCCCGGTAAATTGAAATACGCGTTCAAATTCAATATATAGATTTACATTTTGAATTTAACGAAAACTGATTGTAACGATCAAATGGGCCTACGTGGCATATCCCATTGTGTTCGGAATGAGGGTATTTAGCTAAGGACGACAATTGGTGGGTTTCGTTTAGAGGTGGAAATAAAAAGTTGCTTTTTGGGGTAATTAAATATAATATAAATAAATTAATAAAATCCCTTAACCTATACCCCCCTTCAGTTATTTTCCCCGGTCAAATAAAAAATAATAAAACCCGCTATTCCCTCCTCCCCCTCAAATCGATCGTCGATGGCGACTTCACCCCCTTCCACCACCACCGCGCCAGTCGCCATCCCCCAGTCATCCTCCGGCGAGACCTCTTCCCCCTCTATCGTTGGTGGCGCGCCCCTCACCTCTCCATATCTGCACCCCCAATTTGAAGACCGCACCGCCCATGGAGCCAGCCGCCGCCAAGACGTGCTCCGCTAGTGCAGGCCCGTGCCTCCCCCTCCACCAGCAAGACCTCCGATGCGCCATCCCCCCCCCCCGGTCTTGAACGCTGTACGTCCTTTATTTATTTAGTTTTTAAATTTCTATTCAGTTTATATAAAATATATAGAAAAGTTTTGATCTTTTTTTCTATATATATATATATATATAATATAGGTTAGATTTTTATAAAAATAAAGGAATGGTTTTTATTTAGAAAGATGAGATTTTTGTTTGTCTAAAGATTTGATTTTTGGTTTGTTAAAGAAATATGATTTCTCTGTTTAGGAAAAATATGAATTCTTTGATTTGAAAAAAATATGATTTTTATATTATAGAAAGAATAAAAATATGATTTTTATATTATAGAAAGAATAAAAATATGATTTTTATATTATAGAAAGAATAAAAATATGTTTTTTATATTGTAGAAAGAATAAAAATATGATTTTTATATTATAGAAAGAATAAAAATATGATTTTTATATTGGTAGAGTATTAAAATATGATTTTTAATGTATAGAACATCATATTAAAAATGTGATTTTAATATGAACAGCGTGGAGAAGACTACGTTGGAAGGACGGACAGATCCAGACTGTTCAGAATTTCAGAAAAGAAACGGCGGAGTGGAACCCTCGGTGAGAACTTCTCACTTTTAATTTCTTTTCTAGTTGATATATATACTAGGATGCAGACGGTGCTTAGTAGCACCCGACACCCGTCATCCACAGACCATGGACGACTTGAGTGATTGTTTGTGTTGTGAAAATTGACTGTTGATTGTGAAATAAAATATATATTCATGTATTGAAATAAAATAAATATTCATTTACAAATTGAACGATTTGTTTATGTACACCGATTTAACTGATATTGATTGGGACGATAAATTTTGCACATATCCCAACTGCACAAATAAAATTTGTGTTTGATTGTTTGAAACCCCACATGGGTGTTGGGATGAAATTGGACATACACTAATCCCAATAATTAGTTGTATGTCGATCGATTAATTGACAGGCTGTTATAAGCATTGAATATTTATATTTGATGCTTATACAGTGTAGAATGCACTATGGATGATGGTTGATTATTTATCGTTGCTATTATATACATGTGTTGTATGGAATCCATATAATTAACATTATATGGTAATTGATTGGGCCTTATTCCAATTTGGAAAATAAAGAATATTGTAAAATGAAAAATCATGTGTTGAATGAAAGAAAATTCATGTGTTGAATAGAATAAATAGTCATGTGTTGACGATACTCATGTGTTGAGAATATTCATGTGTTGAATAAAATATTTTAACAATAAAATTATCATCCTTATCAAATATGAAATTAGAAACTAACGGGAAATCAGTTAAGATGAATGGTTTCCTGGGTATTGATCTGATGTTGGTTTCGGCCTTCGTGGATAATATTTAAGGAATCGTTCTCTTACTAATTTACGGTTAGAGTCTGATTAAGAATTAAACGATATAAAATCATAATTTTATAAAAAATAATAAATAAGAAAATAGTCATGTGTTGACGATACTCATGTGTTGAGAATATTCATGTGTTGAAAGAAATATAGATTCATGTGTTGAATAGAGAAAATATTCATTTGTTGAATAGAATAACGAAGAAATTGAAATATATAAAGCCGTGTTGATTAGATTTGCGCCATTTTGACGCGAACAATATTTATATCGATTTTATTCATTTTTATAATGAATATAGAAAAGGAAGTGATTTCAATATATAACGTTTTGAAAATATTATCATTTATATATCGATGATATGGAATATTCAATTTTGATTAGAAATTGAATATGAAGTTGAAATCGTTTTGAAAACGAATTTAAAACGATTTATAAAATACGTTTTAAATGGAAATCGATGAAATATATATAATATATATTATATATATAATGGCCTGAATAGAATGTGTCGCGCTGCGGCAGTTTGCGAATTTCGACCATTGACTTCGAATTGACGTTGCGGGAGATCTGACCGTCGGATTCTCCTAAAACTGGAACCGTTGGGTTCGTATCGAAAAGAGCTTTCTAACGAATATAAGAAATTAGAAATCTAATGGTTTGATTTGGAATTATGTCTAAATCAAATTTGGAAAAGGTCGTTGTAAGTGCAGTTCGATGGCCGTTGATGGAAATCGACTGTACGGGCCTTGATAAAATTATTAAAAATATCAATAATTAATGTAAAATCCTAAAATATGATGTGAAAAGAACTGGGACGAAAAATTCCATATTTGAAAAGATAAAAATAGATTTTTATCGAAATGAACTAGTTTTGAACTAGAATTATAATCCATTTATTTTTAAAATAAATAGATTGGATTTGAAATGGTTTTAAAAGTAACCTGAATTTCCAAGAACTGAATTGAAATGGATTTAAATCGAAATTGTCTTTGGAATATTTCGATGTTGGATTTTGTGATTATACAGATATTGTTATGGAAATTTGAAAGATATATTTATATTGTTATTTCCAATACGATATTTGTTGGTCGAAGAGTTTGATATTGAATATAAGTCGATATATTTTCTATTCAAAGCCTTGTATTTAATATCAAATGGGATTTGGGTTTGTCGTGAATGGTGTCTTCATTAACACTATTCTTAAACCCAGTTGAGAAAAAGATTAAATCTTTTATTTAGATTTAATGAAGTATACCAATTAAATGATATTTAATTGGAATTGAAATGGAATGTGATTTTGGGTTTATCGTGAACCGTGTTTTAAATGACATTGATTCTTTAACCCAGTTAAAGACATGATATGATTTCCCAAGTTAAATAATCATTAATATTGATTTTTGGGAAGATTAAAACCAAGTGGAGTTTTAATGAATCTTTTATTAGATTGAAATGATCGAGAATGGAGTATCACCAGTTTTGCTCCAGGCGATAGATAAATATTTAATTAGATTTGAATGTGAAATGGTAATTGAATTACCGATAACACTGTGGTGTTAGATATGAAGTATTACCAGTTTTACTTCATGGGATATAGAGGTTGGGATTGGGAAATAAAATAAATGGTTACTTCGGTGTGGTTCGCTAATCCCGACTAGTTTGAATTGATATCCAAAGGAAGATTAAAGAATAAATTTATAGGATTTATCTTTGATAAAATTAATGGAAACCTTTCCCAAAATATAAGAACATTTGAATAAAAGAATATTCTGAATTGGAATGAGGCGTATGTTGTGTTTGTGTAACACTTGTTTATTATATACGTGAGTTATTCAGAAAGACCGGGTTTATCCCATTCTGAATAACTGATTCGACGTGGTGTCGAGGATGAAGACGGTGGTCGAAGACCGGAGGTCTTCACATCGTTTGGATAATTACTGATGATCTTGATTGGACTGTACACCCAAGAGGAGGGAATCAGTTGGTGATCGTCCAGACGTACTTGGAGATCGATGGATATGTGAGGTACAAGGTGCCTCCGATTTTGTTTAGACCCAGAACGGACTTGTATGGACTGTGTGTCTGACATTGGATTTTGCTATGTGTTGATTGATCTCTATTAAATATACATCTGCCTGGTGAAGGGGAATTTATTCCCTTACTTCACCCTTCTCTGAGACGTACGGGATCAGAGGTTGTATATCGATAGATATCAATCGCATGGAGTGAATTGCCTATGTGACATGCCTAAGTGGCAATTGATCAAGGCTTTTGTTGAAAAGCAAAGTCTTGTAGTTGATGATCAAAGCACCGCCTGTGTGGCATAGCTTTGTGTAGCGTTGATTCGCGAGCCTAACACCCCATTGTGAACCAGAAACGGGAGAGGACCTCAGGGAGGGCATGCGTTTCCTTCTAGCTAGGGTGGTGTCAGTGACCTACCAGCCCTGACATTTATATTATTTTCACCTGTGTGATTGTTGCTGTTGCGAGGCGCCTCAGATATATCGGTGACTGTGTGGAGCCGATGGAGTCATTTGGCTCATTTATGCCCCAAAGGGCGGGGAAACGCAGTGTTCAGGCATTTTAATCCACATCGGTGGATTGACCCTGACGATCCAAGGGCTTGACTGAGTACTTGCCTGAGGCTCGGGCTAGAGAGTCTCGAATCGGTAGAGGACTATCTTTTGCCTTGATGCACAGATGGAAACCCAACTTCCAATACGTGACTTTGCGGTTTTGATTGTAGAACCTATATATGGCGACATAGTGGTATGGGGCACTTATGTCGTCTATTATTGATACTTATGATTTGAAGTTGTTTTATGCACTATGCACCTATAATAGTATCAAATGATTTGTTTTGAACATACCAAGCATGTTTGGCTATTATAAGGTAAAAACCCTATCCTCCGGCTTGCGTTGCATTATGTGATGGGACCTGGGTCTTATAATAGCTTCATTGTTCTTTATTTAGCATTGCGCTGTTGTTTATGCACTGGTATTCTTGGGAGGAAACCCGTTCCGTGTTATACGGCGTGGTCCCTTAATTTACCGAACTTTAAAATAAAGATTAATAACTGTTTTAGTTCTCACACCAGTCACATGACTGACCTGGAGTTTATTGTTTTAACCTAAACTCTGGGTGCCCTTATTTTTGACACGCGCAGCTAGTAGTTTTGGTTTTGCAAATTTATATCCACAGGAACCTGGTTTACAGCTGGAACGATACTCGGAAAGCTCTGTATCCGTGTATTACTTTCTGTTGTGTTTTGTATTATTTTTCCGCTGCTATGTAATGTATTGTAATCTCTAATATTTAGTGAATGTGTAATATTTATTTATACTCTGTATATTCTTGTATTCTGATGGAATTGTTGTAATAAACAATGAAATATTATTCTGTTTGCGTTCCGATATGGCTTGTCCTCAACTCAATCCGTGATTTCTCGTAAGGGGGATTTTGGGTTGTTTCATTAACCTTCAGCACTGATACCACTGTAACGACCCAAGGGATTTTCGACCCCGAAAAACGACATAAAACACTATGTCGACTATTCAGACATCGAAAATACCTGATCATTAATAGAAAGAAGTTACAGGGTGAGAAATGGGAAGAAAGAAAATTAGAATAGAAGAAGAAGAGTAGAACAGAACAGAATCATAGTAACATGAATCTCACAACGAAACGAATACAATATATAATATAACATAACTTTGAAATACAAACTATAACTATATATACATCCCATTATCACATAACATCATAGCGGAAATAAACTCTATATATAACTAATGTTGGAGCCTCCTGCTTCGAGCTCATCTAAGTATATCTGTAAAATCCCGACTACTTGGCTACCCATACAAATTTGGGCACCCAAGAGTTTAAGGGAAAAACAAAACAAAATAAACTCTGGGTCAGTCATGGGACTTGTGTGAGTAAACTCCAAACATTTCAAAATCATTTTCGAAAGAAAAGATAATCGTAAGACCGATCCATACATAAACACAGATAGTTTTACCTTACGATAACCCAAAACATTTTTGAAAACAATATTAATCTGATATTTTGATGGTGTCTACATACAAATAAATAACAATCTAGCAGAATGCTTGCATCTCACCTCCACATATATAGTATAAAATTGAAACCGCGGGCGCTTATTGGAGATTGGATTCTGACTATGACAAGGTATGGAACCACCTGCCGATAGTGTATCTCTAGAGAGGAATACACTGGGTTCAACAAGAACGTCTTGCAACCTAGCTACACATGACCGACCACTCATTTCTCTTGAATGTATCGAATATATTGGCACCTACGGATGCTAGCAACATAACCATTGCCTAGAGATACAAAAGCGAAAAGAAGTACAATACACCCTAATGGAGGCGACCCACATAGCCATGCTGCCTGCCCGATTTTTGTCATTTCCTGGTTGATGAGGCTTGAGGTCATAACATATCTTTTGACAGATCACACCTCCATTTACTTTGAATGCCACATCGTCATACTCGCTAAATCACAAATTGATTTCCCAAAAATATCACGGGTATAAAGCTAAGAGAAACAAACTGCCACCAACGTAAATACGTTTGAAAAGATCAACTTACACGATTCATTAGATATAATCTGTCAGACATTCATCCATATATGTTATCCTGGGACTAGACAAACCGAAGGCACCATTCTGTAAATCCATTTTAGTAAATAACTACCTAGGATTGCCAGAAAAGCCCTTGCATAAACTCCGTCTTCAATTTTCTTAACATTCTTGATTCGCAACGCTAATGCCAATACGGAGCGGGTTTCAGATAATAAATCTGATCCCGGTCTCTCCGTATTGACAACAGAAATGGTCAAAAACTTTGATAGCTGGTGATTTAACTATCAAAGGAAAACCATCCATACACACAACGATTTTATCTCCAAATGGAAATTGATCGATCAACCATACATTAACACTAAGCCCCGTTAAATTAACTTATCAATAATTTATTCATTTTCCCGACTTCCTGTTTCCCATATTTCCCCAAATATTTCTCAAAATCCGTTTTGCCTCACCTGATCCTTAGAAAAACCTTTAAATTTGTTTTAAACTATTTATTTTCTAGATTTAGAGAAAATCTCCTTTTAACATCAGGAATTAATTCCATATATTTATAACTCTTGTTTTCTATGTTTAGAAAATATACGTTACTAACATCGGAAAATATTTCCGCTACTTATTCACGCATCACTATTCTTCCTCATTCATCAATATCTAACTGTAAATTAGTAAGAGAACAATTCCCCAAGTATCAATCTCGAAGGCCCAAACCAACTTCAGATCGATACTCCAGAAACTATTCAACTTAAACATTCTCCAGTCAATTTCTAATTTCCTTAACTCCATTTCAAGATTTCAAATCAAATTAATGTCTCTTGGATTCAGTTTACGAATCCATTTCTTTAAAGGTAATCATTTGATTATAACAATGATGTTATAATCTCTATTTCTAAAACATTTAACTTCAAAATATAACTTTTATTCATTAATATTAATAAACAAAATAATATAAATAAATAAGTAATAAATCTTGATAAAAATCGGAAAGTAAATATTACTTTCCTGAATTTGATATAATCGAATTTTAACTTATAACTCCTTTTCGAATAATCTTTATTTGAGTAACATTCCGAGCTTCGGAATAAATTCACTGTTTTAGGTCAACTTGGTTTCTAAATTCACTTTTGAATTTATCGCTTCCAAAACATCACCAATTTCCTTTTTAACTACTCCAATTTGCAAAACGTTTACTTTTAAATCATTATTCACTTTAAAACATGAATATCATTTCCTTTACTGAAATCTGTTTTTTTTTTACAAATAAATCTCGATTAAAAAGTAATTACCATCATAGGTTAGAATACCACCTATTGAGTTACTACATAACCCATATTCTTATTACACTTCATAAACTCCGTCTACTAGTAAATTTCTTGTTAATTATACATCAAGTTTATATTTCAATCTCGATTACATATTCGATTTCAAATTATTGGTTCCAAAACAAATATTAACTATCTTATCAAGTTCCAAATCATATAATATATTAATCCTAAAAATAACTTTTTTACCACATCTAATATTTCCATAGTTTAATTACAAATCCTTATGGGTTTACTCAACTCTGTTTATATTTCAAACATCAAAATAATTCCCTTGCTTTCTTCTGAAAATAGTTCCCAATACCCTTTTGTTCATTCTTGAATTTCATTTCTAATTTATTTATAACAATTATTTCATCCCACTTATAATAACATTTATAAACTAAACTACTTGTTTTTAATAATTAAACAGATTATTATATTCAAGCCAATCGAAATCCCATTTCTATTTAAAAATATAAATTCCATTTAAAATCCCAATTTCTCTTCTAATATATTTTACGGTCTTTAAATACCAATTATTCAAGGGTCAATGTCACTCAATGTCCCAAAACACACAATAATCAATCATCGATTAATTATTTATCACATCATATAATGCAATATATGAAAAACAACAATATAATTATTGAGGAATCGAGTTGGATCCCTCCAACCTATTTCCCTGCATCCACAGATGTTAATCCACATAAATAACACTAATTTCATATTAATATGAAATTATTAAATCAGTATTTAACTAATGACTTCATATATCACTATCAACCAATTTAATTGTAAATCATCCAAACAACCATCACATACAACATTCAATCATTTTTATCAAAATTAATTAACGATTAAAAAGTTATAAAACTGTACAGAGTTAGTGAGTTTACTCACCTTGGTCGTTAATCCTTAAATAACAATTAACGTTCGTTGATTCAGATTCATCGTTTAATTCTGCCATAAATTTAAACAAGCTCCAAATGGCTTCAAATTAGTTCCATGTTGTAGCCTACGATCATATGATCCCATGAGATCCAACTATTTGCAATTCTGGTATCTTACGGGCGAATTATTATAACTAGAAGTAAATGTGTGAATTAAATTAAACTTAAGCTTAATAATTAAATATATTGGGCTTCTCACCTTTTTAAATGGCCCAGCCCATTCTAGTTGAACCCAGACCTGCCAAGAACACTTCTTCTTTCTCTGAATAATGAACTAACCCTGGTCCCCTTTACGCAAGCAACTATATTTTTCTTTTTCTCGTTGGCCCATCTCATATTTAAAAGCCCGCAAGCAACTATAGCCGTCTTCTCCAATATCCCGCTCCACGTATATACAGGAATCATTCTTCTTGAAATACCCATTTCCGCAACCTACTCCTCCATTTGTTTCAACGCAAGCCTCCAGTCCTTTTTACTTCTGTCGTACATCTAAAACCCAAGCACCTCCTCATTTTTAATCAACCTACTACCCATGTATTTTTTTTCACCGTAGAGACTTACCCTCTCCGTTTAACTCCCGCCTTCGTTTCTCCCCTCATACTCTCTAGACTCAACCTTCTACAAACAGTAGTAGTCTCCTCCCTTCATGATATTAAACTTCAGTCTCCAGTGCGTAGATCCTCTAAACGACGACTTCCCCACTTGTCTCTTATCAAGCACTCCTCCTTCACCGAACTTTAAGTCTGTAACAGGATACCTCGCGCTGGTTTTCTCCTTTACAATCCTAAAACTAACATCCGTTCTTCACATTGAAACCCATAAACCACCCATGTTTCTACCTTATACGTACTGTGGATGCTCGACATCGATCTAAAGTGCATTCGAACCCTTTACGACGTATCCTAGCATGATGCTACAGCTTCCATGATTTAAGTGAATTTTGTTTGATTTATATTTGTCATTAATAGTTTGGAAAACTTTGGATATGATGAAGGAAACGTGTCGAGATCTTGTGTATATATAGTGGTGCAATTCCGTGATGGCCAAGGAGTAGGAGATAGGGTGTACTTAGATTTGCAGTTGGTTTCTCATAGTCATGTGCATGAGCTTAAAATGTCAAAGTATAGCTTACGGTGAATAATAGCTAGCCTGAGCTATGAATTGATGCACACCCATTAACATCAATACCGCTGACAAAAGAGGTAAGCCATTTCCCTACATATGTTAGATTAGCTAGCTGCGTGATTTGAAGATTTTCTGTTTATGTTTGCTTTGTATTTTCACTTCGTAGGCCAGCTGTTTGAAAGAATGGGTGACAATTGAGTTATGGTGTATAGTCTAGGGTAGGCAGTACTCCTCTTTTTCTTTTTTACATGAACAAGCTTGTTCACATACTGATATGAAATTGTGTCCTTCCTAAATTCTTAGGTCTGCTGTTTTCTTGGTGATGAAGTATTTAGGGGTAGGACTGTATGAGCTTTCACATCTTAGTAATATAGATAGGCATGTGCTTCATATTTTTACAGAACAGTTGGGTATTGATTAGATGAAGTCACAGTGAAATTGCATCATGGTTCGTCACACTTTTAACCAAATATAAAATGATCAAGCCATCCACGAGAGATTTACGAAGTAGTCAACGTGAGGTTATTATGAGCAACCTAGTAGTGTTGCACTATTGGTCTACAACTTTTAAGGGAAACTTTAGCAAGATGTTTTAAGTGCTCATCTCCATGTTCGCTGCAGGTAGGTGATAACCTCAAACGTGAAGCCAAGGGATTCACTATATACGTACACATCTATATATTAATGTTGCAATGTACAGTTTAGTTTGATGTTGAAATCAGACTTTGTTCATGTAGGTGGCAACTGCCGAGCGAGCAGCCAGTTATCACGGCGTCCACTATGAATGATTTAAGGCAGGATAAGTATTCACATATTGGTTCTGGAAGATTGTAAGCATTGGCATGCATATTAAATCTATTTTTCTTTCGCAATTTTTTCTTTATTTACTTGCTCGCTGGCAGCTTATGTTCACCTTTGTTATAATATATACCTATGGAGACTTACGATATTTCATTATCTTAGTTGGGAAGGTCCTTTTTTTCTTCATCGTTGGTTCCTTGCAGTATTTCATGTCATCTGTCTTCAATTCCAATGCGGTAGGGTAATGGCTACGAATTACGGTCATGTATATCCTAATATGAGTACTATTGAATTTATGATAAATTTTATTCTATGTCTCGTTCACTTTTCTGTTATTAACAGTTCATACAAGTTGAAGTGAGCAACTGTTTCTCATACTGTTAGTTTATTTTATAGTCTGATCTACAAAACTTGAATTTACTGATATATACATCATGGTAGCTTGCAGCGGTTGGTTCCGGGTTTTCTTGAATTGTGATAGTGTTGTTTGCAAAAGAGAAAAATCACGTGCAGTAGTTATTGTTTCGAAAACAACCTGTTGTTTGATGTTCTTCCCTTCGTGGTCAGGGCAAGTGTGCATCTTGTGCATGCCTCATTCCCAGTTAATGGGTTAATATACACAATGCCTTTTCATTTAAAGCAAGGCGCATATAGTCGAACAGTTTATATACACGAAAGCTATACCGTCAAATGAAAAATATTAACTCTTAACCTAATCTATCGACATTTGATTCATAAAGGAAAATTAGAACATTGTTCAGGAGGTGAATGTACTCTTAATCAATTGGAATCACTAAGCGAAATTACAAAACGTTATAGCTCTAGTCTTTCCGCATCCTACTGACTGGCGATGACAGGTATCCGAGGATTACAATCCTTAATTTGGTCCTAATCTACCTCCTTTTAGAGCGAGGTGAACCATCGTATCACCCAAAGCTACCTGCTATAGCCTTGTGATTGCTACACCAATGTTCCAGTTAAGGTATACTCTAGATGGTGTAACAGACCTGCCTCCAAACGACGGCTTCATCTAGTTATTCCTTGGAATGCCATCTCAGAGTACCCTACCACGTCCTGTAGAAGCCTCATGCTTCCCTCCAGTCCCCTATAATAATCAGTCAGACGTGCAACACTCGTGTCTCTAGACACCATGATGATCTACTCCATTGGGTTCTTCATCTCCATACATACGGACTGGTCCAAGCGCATCACGCCATCATGTTACTAGATCCTATGTCTAATCTTTTAACACCGCGCTTGCTTTAATTTATCACATTGCTAAATAACTTGATTATTCACACATTTAAGTTACTAGTTTATTGTAACAACCCGAGTTTCGACGGACTGATTTTTTTTAATTCCAATCTATCAAAACTCAAGTTGTTGTGCTTTGGTATCCTACAGAAAAGACAGAGACATAAAACATGTCAGAGCTCAGGAATTATCTCACAGCAGAATGGATAAAATATAATATAATCTAAATATAGCTTTACTGTATTAATAATGCTGCCTAAACAGTATCCAAAGCTATCAATAGTGTCACATGCCTCTGCCACAAATCTAACCTGCGAGTATGCTATGAGGAAGGGGTCAGAACACAAGTTTTGGTGACTGGATTTAAATTATACACTTTGGATAATCCTACATATACCGTTTAATCATGTTTTCTTATTTATTAGGTTACTTGGGTTATCAGCACTCAAGGCTTACACACATGTCGCACCCATTTGCTTCCCAGTTTATTAACCTAATAAAGTATATATGTAGCTACCCCCAATATTAAGGTACACACCATGGTACCCCACTAGCATGGTCTCCACCGTAACACCATCGAAATATACGCAGTCCCTCATCCTACGCCGTAGTAACACACAGATCTCTATATAACAATGTTACGTTCTGCATATATCTATCATTACTATGCTACGTAAGCGTGTGGACTGCCACCTTCGATCGAATCAAATTCCATACTAGAGTAATTCCCTCAAGTCTATGATACACCATCCAGAGCCGACATGCATGTATCTAGACTGTCCCACATATGTATCTTCAATTGTAGCTCAATGCCATAACCGCACATCCTCTAATGTGTACCGAGTCCCATGGCAGGGCGATACAAGAAACACGAAACTCGATCAGGAGCTTTTCCAAATCTGTACAGGCCCGTCTTTAAGAGCGTCTATATATAAATATACCTAGGGTCTGTTTTCACAGTGGTTATGGCCTCACCTCAGCCCTCCCTCAACTAGTAAAGACTACAAGAGCTAAAAGACTGCCCCTAAGAAAAACAATCTAAACATCCATTTGGCGTCTTCCCTCAACCACCGTACCCCGATAGTGAAATGTGAATTGTCTATTGGTTTTAGCTCTAGTCTTTTCGCATCCCACTGGCTGCTGATGACGAGTATCCGACAATCTACTATCCTTATTAGTCGTGACCCTTCGCCTCCCCGTTGAGGCAACCGCCGAATCACCCTGGCGTCACTGCGTCACAGCATTCTAACTGCATATTTACTTCTGCAGTCAAGGCCCACCCACCTAGTAGTTACGCGCAGACCTAACCTCTGCGAGCACAGCCTAAAACATCTGCCACTGCACATAGGACCACTAGGAGCACCTTACGCACCTCTAGAAGTCATGTTCTTCCCCTTTCAGTCCTTTGGAGTCGTCATAACAATCAAATGAATGTGCGCTCCCCTCGTGCCTTATAAAACCATGATGATCTACCCCATTGGGTTATTCACCCTCAAACGTGCGGACTGGTCCAAGCGCCTCACTTTAATATGTTGTCAGACCCTATGTCTAAACATTCTTTTACGCGCTTGCCTTACCTCACCACGTTTCCTTTTAACTTGGTTATTCTCATTTACATTGAATTCTTATTCAAATTACCAAGTTTCTCTTGCTTATTAATTTCAGTCATATAACTTAACCCATTTAAGTTTATTAATAAGCCCACAACATGTTATTCTATAGATTGTGGCCCAAGGTCTGTAATCCATAATTTCTTTTATATTCTTTTTTGATTTCATCATTACAATAACATGTTTTACTTAATATGTAATTAAGTATATCTCAATTCACATGTTTTCTGTTTAACATGTCAGTCATTATTTATGATTAAATATAACTTATTTCATAAGTTTTCCTCATTCTTTCTCATTTAATCATAATTCCATTTTACACCGTTACTACAACTTATTGTTGTTTACTTATTAACTTAGTTCTCTTAACTAAGGCCCATTAATAAGTTTCTCTACCCATTTATTATAACCTATGTTATAATTTCCTCTTGTCCCTAGGACAAGCCTAAACATGTTTTTCTTATCAGTGGGTTTCAGAATTCCAAGTTAACAGCTTACTTAATTTATAATTAAGTACAACTTCTTATATTTCATATATTTTCCCCTTTTCCTCAACTGGTTTCCGGCTTTCTCCATTTACCGATCACTTAATTTACAATTAAGTGTCCCTTATCTCATTTCACTAGTTATCCAATTTCCTTATTAGTTTATTATAACCTAAGTTATAATCTTCACTTGTCCCTAGGACAAGTCTACCTATTATACAACATTTTCATTAATGTTGTTTATTTATAATAGGTGATTATCATTCCCCTTTAAACCGTTTATTGTTGTAAACCATTATTCTTCATTCACCGTAATATATTTTCATTATTATATTAAGGAAAACACTTCATGCACCTTATCAGTTTGATAGAAGGAATCAATGATTTATTTTCATAACGTATTCCCATTTAAATCCATGGTAGCAAGTAATTTCTTTACTTTTCTTTATTTATGGTGGCTTACTTGCAACAACGCTCTCAGAACTTGGTCATTTAGGGAAATACATCACTTTTCCTTCACATCACACTAACTCAGTCCATTATATCTCTTCCTTTCTTATTTTCTGAATTATACATTTAATTACCATTATTGCCATTTATTCATATCTTGTTATATATATAAGCACTAGACCTCTCACATTAAGCCTACGCTTGTGGATGCTGGATTTGTCGGGCAGGTCCGGCCAGACTTCTACCACAAGTTGACTTAACCTCGTGTCTTAGCACCATTACATGTTTTTAAATTTTGCACTTAGATCCCTCACATTAGATTTACCACTTGTGTATGCTGGATATGTCGGTCGATTCCGGGCATACTTCTATCACAAATGAAATCTAACATCGTGTCTAAGAGCGGTTAAATTTCTTATTTATCGTAAACCTTATATATTGTCTAGGCATGTTTATTTCTTCAATCTATCCATTATATTTTATAATTCACATGTAATTGTATCATGCCTATTATAATTCTTTACATATAATCAATTCCTTCTTAACATGTAATCAATTAATCAGATAATTGTTTAAATCACATAAACCAACATGTACCTTTCTCAATTTTTACAGTTAATGGCCTGGGTACACAATTTACACAAATTGACATGAAATTTAAGTTACGGTAATTAATATACAAGGTTTGGCAAGTTCATATCCCAACAAATTAATATTTAGCATATTAATTATTCCTACTTCGTACCCATCACTTTAGGAATTATTAACATATGTTACATTTCTCAACATATTGCATTTAAATTATGCATACAGGGGAATGGTAAATGATAACATATTATTATCTAAACTGTATAGCTTAAATCCACTCACCTTTTATGCTTTCCCCAATTCTGGATCTGATCCAGTTTAAGCATCCATGGTTTTTTTCCTATAATTTGATTTGAAACCTAATAACCATGGATTGCTTATTTTCATTAAAAGAGAAGGGAAAGAAAGAATAAGAATTTGAATGTATTGGATCTAGAATTTTACCTTGCTTTTCATGATTCTGAACAACCTTTTTATTAATGTTGATTCTCTCTTCCAGATCTTGAATTTTAAAATCATCTTATTAATAATCTAAATTTCTGAACAAATTTGAGGAGAGAAAGAGAGTAATGGGAGAGCTTCAGCGTAGCCTAAGAATTATGAGGTTTAGGGTTAGGTCTAAGGTCTTATTTATAGGTGTAACAGAGAAACCAGGACCCTCAGATTTGACCAAAAACCATCAGAAACGTCCAATTCTCAAAAAAACATAATCTGGCAAAATCATCCGTAGGGGGTTCGACCCCCCCCCCTTGAAGGGGTCGACCCCCCATTATGTGGGTCGACCAATTCATGTGGGTCAACCCCCCTTGAAGGGGTCGACCCCCGTGGGTCCGGAGGCCGAAAATTGATCTGGGCCATTTCCTGTTTTCTCAGACAACTTCTGCAGCCTATAACTTCTTCATACGATGTCCGGTTTATGCAAACTCGAAGTCTATCTGAACCAGAATTCTGAGACGAATGCAACAGTACAATATGTTTTACTTAATTCTAAATATTTAATTAAGTTATTCTTATTTTATCATCTTAAGTTTAAAATGCGGGGTGTTACATTCTCCCAACCTTAGGGAATTTCGTCCCCGAAATTTGATAAGGGTAAAATCAATTAACCCATCGCATAATATACATCTATCATGTGTGCATCCAATTTTTGCAAACATCGTGCACTTATGCAAAGTGAAATACAACATAATAATAAATGTATGCCTAAGCGGTACCTCCTATATGTATGCAAATTTTCAAAAATACTTTTAAAATATGTTGCTCACATCCAGTTCTATATGAATGCAATATTTTGAAAATCAAAAATGCTTTTTCATCCAAATTTTCCTAAACCATTACTGAGTAGGAGCATAGTTCATCCAATTGTTGCATCCATAATCCTACCAACCAACTTTATTTTTTGAATTTCAGAAAAAACTAATTTTCTAAATTCGATTTCTTATGATACAAAAAGGTGGAAAACGGAAAACTTCGCATCTTTCATTTTTATTTTTCAAACTTTTTCTAACTGTACTTAGATTTTATGTAACTATTTATAAATATTCTCTTATTTCCTATCCAAGCACAGCCCACATAAGAAAATTTTCTTTTGTTACTGGTTTTCTTTTTCATCTTATCTTGGAAATTTTTATCTTTATTCATTCTTTTTCATAAGTTTCCATTTTTGTTGCTTTATTGAATTTTCTATTTCCTTTTCAGTTGTAACATTTCTCTTTCGTTAGCTTATTTAATCATCTGATCTTAGTATAAAAAATAAGCCTTATAGTCCTTCAACTAAAACAGGAGAACATACACCCTACACAGTTACTACTAAGGGCCAAGAATCTCGGGACTATGTCCCCCTCAATCAAAAAAGTACAAACTATAGGATTCACGACAGGTTTAGGTGTTACCCTAACTACCCCACAAAACAAAACAATGGAACGATCCCAACAGAAATTTAGTAATGGGTTAATGGAAATTAGCAACAGGATCTAAACACTAGCTTGCCCTTTACTATCTAGTGGTCACTACTAACTCTAGCTATGTACCAATAATTATTTTAAGCAACACCCTAGTAAAGGATTGTCATAAGAATAGAGATTTCAAATCTTTCTTTATTAAAAACCCTTGTATGAAATATAACAAGAAAACTAGCGAGCTATGCATGCTCTATGATATGCACCTTTTACTGAGAGAATTTTACTTTAGTCAAAGTTTCCACAAGAAATCACTATTTAAAAAATATACCCCATTTGACTTCAAAACCCAATATGTATTTCTTTACATATTTAGAACTATATCTTTTAAGATTAAAACTTGAAAACACCATAACCCATTTTTCCTAAAACTTTTATAATTTCTAGTTCTTAAAAGTTAACAATGGGATTAGACTCAAAGCGGGTTTCCAATTTTTCTAGGCTTTCCTAGACACTCCCTAAGGTCAATTCTCTCAAATATATATATATATATATATATATATATATATATATTCCTAATCCATTTTTCTCATTTTAACCTTTTCCAATCTAGAAGGTTTTCAAGCCCACTAACCCAAAATACTACTCATACGGGATTCACCTTCCTTCCATACAAAATACATTGCACACTTTCCACCCAAATTACCTAAGGGTCTCAGATTTCCATATTCCTTTCTTTAGTGTACAAAACACCCATTTCTTATAATATTATAATCTTTCTATTTAGTGGGTTCCTCTATGGATCTTGGTATATACATAATATATTTATATTTTTAAAAATACAAATACGTTCACTCACTATTTATATAGGAATCTTAAACCTAAGCTTTGATTCCATATGTAACAACCCAAATTTCGACGGACCGATTTCTTTTTAAATTCCAATCTATTGAAACTCAAGTTGTTGTGCTTTGGTATCCTGCAGAAAAGACAAAGACATAAAACATGTCAGAGCTCAAGAATTATCTCACAGCGGAATGGATAAACTATAATATAATCAAAATATAGCCTTACCGTATTAATAATACTACCGAACCAGTATCAAAAGCTATCAATAGTGTCACATGCCTCTGCCACAAATCTAACTTGCGAGTATGTTATGAGGAGAGGGTCAGAACACAGGTTTTGGTAACTAGATTTAAATTATACACTTTGGATAATCCTACATATACCGTTCAATCATGTTTTCTTATTTATTAGGTTACTTGGGTTATCAGCACTCAAGGCTTACACACAAGTCGCACCCATTTGCTTCCCAGTTTATTAACCTAATATAGTATGTATGTGGCTACCCCCAATATTAAGGTACACCCCATGGTATCCCACTCGCACGGTCTCTACCGTAACACCATAGAAATATACGCAGTCCCTCATTCTACGCCGTAGTGACATACAAATCTCTATATAACAATGTTACATTCCGCATATATCTATCATTACTATGCTACGTTAGTGTGTGGACTGCCACCTTCGATCGAATCAGATTCCATACTAGAGTAATGCCCTCAAGTCTAAGATACACCATCTAGAGCCGACATGCATGTATCTAGATTGTCCCACATATGTATCTTCAATTGTAGCTCGATGCCATAACCGCACGTACTCTAATGTGCACCGAGTCTCGTGGCAGGGCGATACAAGAAACACGAAACTCGACCGGGAGCTTTTCATATCTGTACAGGCCCATCTTTAAGAGCCTCTATATACAAATATACGTAGGGTCTGTTTTCACGATGGCTATGGCCCCACCTCGGCCCCTCCCTCAACTAGTAAAAACTACAAGAGCTAAACGACTGCTCTTAAGAAAACAATCTAAACATCCATTTGGTGTCCTCCCTCAACCACCGTACCCCGATAGTGAAAGGTAAATGGTCTATTAGTTCTAGCTCTAGTTTTTTCGCATCCCACTGGCTGTTGATGACGGGTATCCGACGATCTACTATCCTTATTGGTCATGACCCTTCACCTCCCCTTTGAGGCAACCGCTGAATCACCCCGGTGTCACCACATCACAATATTCTGACTGCATAGCTACTTCTGCAGTCAAGGCCCACCAACCTAGTAGTTACGCGCATACCCAACCTCTGCGAGCACAGCCTAAAACATCTGCTATTGCACAGAGGACTATTAGGAGCACCTTACGCACTTCAGGAAGCCATGTGCTTCCCCTTCCAGTCCTTTGGAGTCGTCAGAACAATCAGATGAATGTGCGCTCCCCTTGTGCCTTATAACACCATGATGATCTACCCCGTTGGGTTATTCACCCTCAAACGTGCGGTCTGGTCCAAGCGCCTCACTTTAATATTTTGTTAGACCTTATGTCTAAACATTCTTTTATGCACTTGGC
Organism: Allium sativum; assembly: GCA_030737875.1. Taxonomy (NCBI): domain Eukaryota; kingdom Viridiplantae; phylum Streptophyta; class Magnoliopsida; order Asparagales; family Amaryllidaceae; genus Allium; species Allium sativum. The sequence continues at coordinate 232,902,835 of CM060913.1, read as the reverse complement.
TTACCTCACCAGGTTTCCTTTTAACTTGGTTATTCTCATTTACATTGAAGTCTTATTCAAATTACCAAGTTTCTCATTCTTATTAATTTCAGTCATATAACTTAAACCATTTAAGTTTATTGATAAGCCCAAAACATGTTATCCTCTAGATTGTGGCCCAAGGTCTGTAATCCACAATCTCTTTTATATTCTTGTTTGATTTCATCATTACAATAACACGTTTTACTTAATATGTAATTAAGTATATCTCAATTCACATGTTTTCTGTTTAACAAGTCAGTCATTATTTATGATTAAATATAACTTATGTCATAAGCTTTCCTCATTCTTTCTCATTTAATCATAATTCCATTTTACACCGTTACTACAACTTATTATTGTTTACTTATTAACTTAAGTCACTAAACTAAGGCCCATTAGTAAGTTTCTCTACCCATTTATTATAACTTATGTTGTAATTTCCTCATGTCCCTAGGACAAGCCTAAACATGTTTTTCTTATCAGCGGGTTTCAGACTTCCAAATTACAACTTACTTAATTTATAATTAAGTACAACTTCTTATATTTCATATATTTTCCCCCTTTTCTCAACTGGTTTCCGGGCTTTCCCCATTTACTAATTACTTAATTTACAATTAAGTGTCCCTTATCTCATTTCACCAGTTATCCACTTTCCTTATTAGTTTATTATAACCTAAGTTATAATCTTCATTTGTCCCTAGGACAAGTCTACCATTATACAACAATTTCATTAATGTTATTTATTTATAATAGGTGATTATCATTCCCCTTTTAAACCATTTACTATAGTAAACCATTATTCTTCATTCACTGTAATATATATTCCTTATTATATTAAGGAAACATTTTATGCACCTTATTAGTTTGATAGAAGGAATCAATGATTTATTTTCATAACGTATTCCCATCTAAATCCGTGGTAGCAAGTAATTTCTTTACTTTTCTTTATTTACGGTGGCTTACTTGCAACAACGCTCTCAAACTAGGTCATTTAGGGAAATACATCATTTTTCCTTCGCATCACACTAACTCAGTCCATTATATCTCTTACTTTCTTATTTTCTGAGTTAGACATTAATTTACCATTGTTGCCATTTATTTATATCTTATTTTTTATATATAAGCACTAGACCTCTCACATTAAGCCTACGCTTGTGGACGCTGGATTTGCCGGGCGGGTTCGGGCAGACTTCTACCATAAGTTGACTTAACCTCGTGTCTTAGCACCATTACATGTTTTTAATTTTTGCACTTAGACCCCTCACATTAGATTTACCACTTGTGAATGCTGGATATGCCGGGCGGTTCCGGGCTGACTTCTATCACAAGTGAAATCTAACATCGTCTCTAAGAGCAGTTAAATTTCTTATTTATCGTAAACCTTCTATACAGTCTAGGCATGTTTATTTCTTCCAATCATCCATTATAATTTATAATTCACATGTAATTGTATCATGCCTATTATAATTATTTACATATAATCAATTGCTTCTTAACATGTAATCAATTAATTAGATAATTGTTTAAATCACATAAACCAATATGTACCTTTCTTAATTCTTAAAGTTAATGGCCTGGGTACACAATTTACACAAATTGACATGAAATTTGAGTAACGGTAATTACTATACAAGATTTGACAAGTTCATATCCCAACAAATTAATATTTAGCATATTAAATATTCCTACTTCGTACCCATCACTTTAGGCATTATTAACATATGTTACATTTCTCAACATATTGCATTTCAATTGTACATACAAAGGAATGGTAAACGATAACATATTCTTATCTAAACTGTGTAGCTTAAATCCACTCACCTTTTATGCTTTCCCCACTACTGGATCTGATCTAGTTTTAGCATCCATAGTTTTTCCCCTTTAATTTGATTTGAAACCTAATAATCATGGATTGCTTATTTTCATTAAAAGAGAAGGGAAAGAAAGAGTAAGAATTTGAATGGAATGGATCTAGAATTTTACCTTGCTTTTCATGATTCTGAACAATCTTTTTATTAATGTTGATTCTCTCTTCCAGATCTTGAATTTTAAAATCTTCTTATTAATAATCTAATTTCTGAATAGATTGAGGAGAGAAAGAGAGTAATGGCAGAGATTCAGAGTAGCCTCAGAATTATGAGGTTTAGGGTTAGGTCTAAGGTCTTATTTATAGGTGTAACAAAAAAATCAGGACCCTCAAATTTGACCAAAAACCATCAGAAACGTCTAATTCTAAAAAAAACTAATCTGCTAAAATCTGCCGCGGGGGGTCGACCCCCCTTGAAGGGGTCGACACCGGGGTCGACCCCCCTTCAAGTGGGTCGACACCCCTTGAAGGGGTCGACCCCCATGGGTCCAGAGGCCGAAAATTGATCTGAGTTGCTTCTTGTTTTCTCTGACAACTTCTACAGCCCATAACTTCTTCATACGATGTCCATTTTACGCAAAATCAGAGTTTATCTGAACCAAAAATCCGAGATGAACGCAACGGTACAATATGTTTTACTTATTTATGAATATTTAATTAAATTATTCTTATTTTATTATCTTAAGTTAAAATGTGGGGTGTTACATTTATTCTCTTCCATTCAGCCAGTTATTTTCCCCAATCAACCCCACACTGCCGGAACAGATCCCCAGTAGCTTATTATTAGTACATTCATTAAACTTAGTATGTCCCTTTTTATAAGTATGCTAATAATCAGCCTTCTCTTTCTCATACAATCATAACCTCATGTTAAACCATTTACCATAATCCGTTGTTGCGGCTTTACGTATTAACTTAGTTCCCTGAACTATGGTATATTAATAAGTTTCTAATTTCATTTCATCTTTCATTATAACACGTGTTATAATTATACTTGTCCCTAGGACAAGTCTACCTATTATATTTCATTCCCATTCATATAATTAATTATAATAGGTTAATTCTCTATTCATTACACATTTCACAGGTTTCTTATCATTAACAAAACCATTATAGTTATGACATTAATCTACTTACCGAGTTTGTAAGTTTACACATTAAGCCTTTTATATCTATCCTTTCCCTAATCTCTTTACAATTCATTCTTTTTAGGAAACTAGGCTTATCCCATTCGATTGGTTACCGAATCTGTAATAAAATCTATTTCTATAGTTTTCAGGTAATTACTATATTAAGAACCCATAATTGCAAAAAAAAAACTTTTCTTATTTTTGAGGTCACCAAATTAATGTGTAATATGGTTAATTCCCTATTTTGCACTCATCCCTATTTATTTATAATTTCAAGTTTGCAATAACGTTTCTTATTTTTCCTTATTTACCAAACTATGCAAATACATTCCCTTTTTTCCTAACCATTCAATCTAGGCTATTCCCAAACTTTTGGATTTTTAGTTATGCATGGATTCCTATTCTATCCTTTCTTTTCATAACTGCAGTAATATTAGACACAATTAGGTTTATACCCCTTTTTCTTCCGATCCCTACAATTTCTGGATGTATTCCTTTTTAAACCTAAAAAGTGATTTCTTGCCAGTACTATAAAGATTTACAGACTTATACTTTTCTACAGTTTTGTTGTACACAACTTAAAAAAATTTCACGTCAATCTATGCCATATTTAAACTTCATCAAGTTTGCTTACTTCAAGATTTCTCCTTTATTATTATAACTTTGACGTAATATATTTATTTAACCCAAAATCATCCAATTTCCCCTTTTTATTTGTAATTCTGATTAATCTATGTCAAACCAAAAATTGAATTAATTTGCATCTTATCACCATTTCATTTATTTGCGCCTAACCACAATTCAAATTATTTGCACATACCCACAATTCAAGTTGACGCCCAACCACAATTCAATTCATTTGCACATAACAACAATTTCAATTATTTGCACTTAACGACAATTTAAATTATTTGCACATACCCACAATTAAAATTGACGCCTAGCCGAGGTTTTAAATCTCGGATATCGGTCGTGTTTCGTCTCGGGGATTTTATAGACTCGGTCTCGTATTGGGGGAGATCTCCGATGAGATGAGTCTAACTCGGGAGTTCGTCCCGGATTTTCATGTCGGGTCTGAAAGTTCATATCGGAACAATTTTGGGGTACACGATATGTTAAAAATGATATTTTAACAAAATGAATTTTATGAATGTTATTAAAAACATAGTAACTTAAACTTAAAATGCAAAATAAATTTATTATTCTTTATTTTGCGGAAGATCATTCATACTCTAAATCATAATATGCTTAAAACAGAAATATTGGTAGACAGGAAACATTAAAAGGATCTAAAACTTAAAAAAAAAAGCATAAATAGACCATAAAATACATAATTTCATAAGTAACATGTATGTAAAAAGACGAATATGAAAATCATAAGCATTGTAAAACATATACTAACATACAATATAGTCATTTAACATGCAAAATGTGAAATAACAAAATATTGTTATGGCTAGATTTGAGTTTTTTAATTATAGTTCTAGTTCAGGCACAAATTTAAATTTTAACCAAAAAAACTAAGATCTCGGACGATATTCCAGTATTTCGTCTCGGTCGATATACCATTCGATATTACAATATCTTAGGCGATATATTAGAAAGGAGATTTAGAGTGATATTTGCTGTTTCGTTTCGGAAGCAGCCCAAAACGAGATATAGGAGGAGATCTTGGGCGATATTTGCGAGATTTGAAACAGTGCGCCTAACCATAATTCAATTAATTTGTGCATAACCAAAATTTCATTTATTTGCACCTTACCACAATTCAATTAATTTGCGCATAATTAACATCTAAATAAAATTGTACAATCCAACACAAAAAGGGGAAAAGAGGAAGAGAACATATTACGAATTATTATAGGAATCAAACGAAAATATACTATTATCGGAAAATATATTTTAAATCCGCTCACCTGATATTTGTGCTCTAATATTTAGATCTGATTTGGATCTACGCTACTTTCTTCTCAATTCGAATTTATAGATTTTTTTTTACTGAGGATCTGGGCATCTATAACTTAGATCTATAATTTTCTTCGCCAAATTTTTAATCAAAAATCCTAAAACTAATATATATATTTATTTTCTAAAGAATTCGTAGTAAAAAAGAAGTAGCGGAGCTTTAGTGCCTTCCTAGAAGATATGAGTTGAAGGCTAGACTCTGACTGCTTATTTATAGAAGCTCCGAAGAACCTCAGTCATTTGATCAAAAAAGATTAAATCTGTATCGTTCATGCGCAAACAAACCATGTTGTAACACCCAGATTTGGGTCGACCCATGCTCCTAGTGGGTCGACCCAGTTCATAAGCAGGTTGAGCACTGGGTCGACCCACTTACAGCATGGGCCGACCCAGTTCATAAGATGGTCGACCCACTTGTAGCATGGGTCGAACCATCCTGGGTTGTTTACACGTGATTTCTGCTTTAAATTAAAACATTGTTTTTAATGTTGTTTTGTTGCCTGTTATACTTCCTTTTATTAATTTCTTCCTTTTATTACTCACGTTTCGAATTTCAAATTTGGATTTGTACGTATATATATTCGCGCACAATTCTAGGAAAATTCAAAATTCAAACAATGTCATCATTGAATTTATTTCTTACTTGTTTGATTTATTTGCATGCTTTTTTTTTGAATTTTCGATTTATATATATACACCTACTTATGTGTGTCTGTGTGTGTATGTGTATACACTTACATGTACACATATATAAATAATCTTTCCTTATATGTGCATTTTGACCTTATAAATCTTTTATTTATATACGTACATACACTTATATTTTTCTCTTGGAATATGCATCTTTAGATTGGCCCTCTTAAACTTTTAAATAAAAAAATGACGTTGCTAGGGATTGAACCCCTAACCTTTTGCTTTGTGCTTCCATGCCTTACCACTTTACCTAAAATGTTTTTTGTTCATAAGATTAAAACACTAGAACCTCCTAGTTTTATGTGTTTCTTTTTTTCATTTCATGTTTGTTTTGAAATTTCATTTAATGATATCTTTTTCGTCTTGACTCCATTTTCTACAAACATAGTCTAAATCGGACAAAAAATTGCCACAGATGCAATGATGCTAGCTCCATGACCAAATTCAGAAAAATTTTCAAGTTTTATTTTATTATTTAATTTAGAAATACAGAATGTTACACACATAGTTACCGGTGACCAGCATGTTATACAACTGCAATCATAAAACATCATAGTGGAGAATTGATTTCCAACAAATGACCAGGTTAAGGAACTTCCTTACGGATGGGCACGCCTCTAGAAGGATGCCCCGAGATCCAACTGACTCTCTGCCGACATAAGGCCCGTTCATCACTTAACTGGATGAATTAGAGCGCGCCTAAGTATGTCAACTCTCAGTCGTTACCAATCTTTAACTGGGCACCCACGACATTAACAACCTCATAAGTAGAAGTTTCCACATAAGTAATACCCGAGCTCCATACCATGGTACACTTTTTATCTAGAAGGAGACGACATACCCATGTCCTTACCGTGTTTTTTCTGTTTTGTCCATTTCCTATATTGCGAGGCTTGTCGAAGTCTTGTTACATAAAGCTATGCTTAAAATAAGCCATGCTTTGATCATTAATAGCTCAAACACTTGGTATGCCACATTATCAATTCACAACGCATAACTGGTATCTATCAATGTATAACCTCTAAGCTCGTATGTCTCGGAGAAGGGTGATAAGTTAGGAGAATAATTTTTCCACCACCAAACAAATATATATTTAATAGAGATTAATTGATATGCCATAAATTATAATGTCAGACATACATTCATACAAGTCCGTTTTAGGTATGAACGAAACCGAAGGCACCTTATTCCTCATCCAATAAAGGAGATAGGTCCTTGCAAATCTAGAAAATCTCCAAATACGTCGGACCATTGCTATACATAAGCTCATAATTGGATGGCCTCCCAACCGAGAGACCAACAAGTAGTCGTTCTATGTGAAGGTTCCCAGTATTCAGCCACCGTCTTCGATATCTTCAATTTCTCCATAACATCATACTATTATTCGTAATGGTTTTCGGATAGAAATCTGATCCCAGACTTTCCAAATAATATGCGCTCTTTTAAAACTGTATAGAAACACGGGATTTTCCAAGTCTCTTTCCACTTCAATTAGTTAATTAAACCCTTTTAGTTATCCCATTGAAAACCCTTAATCATTCGTTTCGTTACCTTAGAATAAAATCATCAAAATTGCCTTATTAGATTTTCGAAACTAAGATTTATAAACTTAATCAAATAAAATTTTCTTTACAAAACCTTTATTATTGATTTATCAGAAATCAATTTCATATTAATTTCATTATCCCTTTTAAACAAAGATTTTACCTTACCCAAATGATCTTTTATCGAAACCCATCTTAACCAAAGAAAACTTCCTTTATAAAACTTTTTATTCCTTAATTTGGAATTATTTTAAAGCCATTTATTAAATCTTTAATCAAGATTTACTTTATTCAAAACTTATTCCTTGCTTAAAACTTAAGTAATAGTATTTCCGTAAATCCACAAATAAAAGATCATATTCTTTATTGTTTCCCAAAAGCAGCTTAATCTTACTAGATTAAAGAATGATGTTATTTAAGACACCATTCGTAACAAATCCAAAACCTATTGATATCAAATATAAGAGTTAAACAAAAATTATATCATCTTATATCCAATATCAATTCTCATAATCAACAAATAATATTGGTGGAATAACGTTATAAATACTGCCAAATTCCTCAAATAGTATAGGTTTCCATTATGGAATTTAACATTAAATATCCAAAGATTATTTCCATCTAAATCCAATTAATTCAAAATTGGAAAATCTTTTACTTATAACTAACTTGTTTAAAAAATTAAAACTTCTCAAAATAATTTATTTATCATTTAAAAATAATTTCCAAAGTTGTAGATAAGTTTTAAACTTTATTTATCATTGAAATTTGGAAATTCCTTTTTTATTTTAAAATTAATATCATTTAAAAACAAACATTTCTTGTTTTGCTGAAATCCAATTAAAATTGCTGTAGTTATAAGCATTTGAAGTTTATGGCCGAAATTCACGAACTACCGCAGTGCGACTAGTCCTATTCTAACCACAATTCAACTTATTATCAAAAACTTATCCAATTACTTCAAAATAATTTCAAACCATATTTAAATAATATATGAAATCAATATTTCAAAAATTTCACTTTGAAATCATTTTTTTAAATGAATATTAAAATAATAATTTATTAATAAAATAATATTATTTTACAAAAATTAATCTTTTGAAAGCCAAACTTTCCCCAAAAAAATTTAAATAATATATAAGATAATAAAATAATCGATTTGAAATTTCAACATTGTTTATGTACCAAACGCAACTTCAATTTTCGATTTTACTATTAAAAATCGGTTACAAACTTAAAGCAGTCATATATACTCAAAACCTTTTTCAAACAAATTTCCACCTTTTTAAAAGTTTTCCCTAAACACTTCAATTTCATTTCCAATCCATTTCAGGTACCAAATTCCAATTTTATTTTTCACCCTTATTTTACTGAATAAAATATTCAATTATATAACCAAAGTGGGTCGAGACTTAACCAATACCCGTATCCTTCCACATATGTGTGTGTAAGTGTGCTATGAACATAATATCACTAATAATAGCTAGTATAATATTTATGGCAACCAATGCAACCATTCACCATAACACATCATATATCACAGCGTATATGTCATAGTATATGACACAGGATATAAGTGCACAAGCGTTAGATAATTAATGCTTATACCTCGTTAATAAACTAATTAACTACAATTACACATCAATCATCCAATAACCAAGCATATAAATAACTATATAGATATTTAACCACTAAATAAATAAAATGGTTTCTTATCGGCATTGCACCATAAATCTCTAATATAGAACCTTGCTTAAACCATCGGGAAGAGTCACCGCATCGTGCACCGTTCTTTGCTCTTTACCCATAATATATATACACTTATATATATATATATTATTTAAGAGTAGGCGTCGAGCTTAGAAGTGGAGGAGGGGGCATGGATGAGGGTTAAGGTGGCTTAGGGTGGTGGTGGTTGACATTGGTGCCAGTGGTGGCTAGTGTTGGGGTAGAGACCGGAAATGGGGAGGGGTGTGAATGGCGGGTTGTAGGCCGACGTAAAGATGACAGAAGGGGAAGGGTTTTTGTTGGAAATGGATAGGAAGGAGGCGCCGTTGGTGGTGGGGGAGTTCGCCGGAGGGAGGGCCTGATTAGTGAGGCACAAGGCCAAAAGGAGGGGAAGCAAAGGAAAGAAGGGGAGGGAAAGGATGGGAGACATGAGTATAGAATATGATGGGAAAAGTGAAAGTAAGGGCCTCTTTATATAGATTCATGATAAGGGCATTTTTGTCCTTTTCACATGGACACTTGTCTCCCTAAGAGGCCTTATTTACATGCATGAAGCCACCTAAAAAACCACTCTCCCTATTCTATTTTCTTCATTCAAAATCATGTCTTTTAGAGCATGGTTTCCATTTGAAACATTTTAGCAACACTTTAAAATTGTTTCTAATTTAGCAATGCCTTATAAGTGTTTCAATATTTGCTACTATACGTACCAATTCTAGGTTATGTTTTGTCATTTAAATATCTGACGATTCACATTATCAAAACCGAATGATCTTATCAACTTATTTAACATTTCAAAATAATTATTTTATTATATTATCTATACTTAATATATATTATATTTGACAAAAGATAATGTTAACAGAACAGTTTAACAAATACGTATTAGTAAAATTCGTTGTGACAAAAGCTGATATATATTTATCAAAATATTACGGTTAAATTTCACAGTTTCAAATAATTTTTTTATCATTCTGACCAAATTATTTTACAGTTTAAATCACTATTTAGTTTAAACAATATTCAAGACCCAACTTTAAAATTATCAAATTATAATTTCAAATTCAAATTGATAAGTAACGAACTTTGTTTTGGTAAATTTTTTTTATTCACTACAAAGCAATAACTATTTATAATTATCCAAAATATCTTCAAACATATATATATATATATATTCACAATCTTACGGATTTAATTTTGAATTAAACTTGGCTCAAAAATCCGGGTTGTTACAATCAGTTGGTCATGGTTATGGGTATGGATTATACTCAATTTGAATTCCCAAGAGCGGATTATGACTTAGAGATCAGGTCATTTTGTTAGGTCTTGACTTGAAAACCCAATCAAAACCGTAGTATGGATTGTACTCTGCCTGGATACCAGGTATGGATTATACCTGAAGGGTTGAGCTATCTTGTTAGGTCTTGGCAAGGTGATTCAACCATCGTTTGAGTATGGTTTATACTCCATATGGTTTTCCAAGCATGGTCTATTCTTGAAAAGAATAAACGACTTTATCAGGACTTGACACAACTGTTTATTTGGATTATTCGCAGGTTTGGATAGTACTATCAATGGATAGGCCTGATAAGGCATGGATTTCAGATTTCTCAGATTGGGATTCCCCTTATACTTTGGTGCTTCTTATAATACGATCCGGAGCAATCGTGGAATTCTAGCTTTCTACTATTAATATATTCTGGTACAATCGTGGCTTTTGGGACTTTGGATTACGTATTTCTAGATTATTCGAAACACGCATTCCTCTCTCTATAAAGACATGTTTCGGAGGGTAAAGTGTTGACTCGCCTTTTTGCAAGGAAGTCACATTACAGATTTGTAGCAAGAGAAGTACTCAAGACTTGATTATAAGCTTAGGAAAGCTCAGATTTACTGGATGGAAGTAGTAAAACAACTCAAATATGTTGGTTTGACAAGTTTGGGTCTCCGATCGGCTAGGTCGGATCGGCTTGCCACAACAACACTCTTCACTTTGGATCGGAGTAATTCGATTCGGCATACCTGGGTCGACATGAATGCTCACTCCTTCACCTCTTCCATTAGTGATTGATTCAACTCAGATTTGCCCGATTCGGTGCTTCTGGGGTCGGTGCACCTCGGCTCGACAAAGCCATCTGAAACACTACACTGGATTAGCAACTCTGGGTCGGCCAACTTGGCTTGACATTACCGAACCAGAGTATACCACTCAGATACATCAAGCTTTGAAGACCTTTCTTCGTGGTAGATACAAGGTCATCTGCACCTATTATTTATCTTACAAATCTGGATCGTGGGACACAAATGATGAATGGACCAGGAGAGGATATCATCCACGCACTAAAGACTAACTCAGTTAGATCCAGTTTGCATGGTTCGAGCAACATGTGTCAGGGGCCGAGCCAGAATGGTTTCCATGTGTACATACCGACTCGGGTTGGTCACTCTCTATAAATACTTCATTTCTGGATGTGAACAGGTGAGCGAACTCTTTCTCACTACTTTCTACGCAAGGACATTGCAATATAAAGAAGTTAAACTACATCATAACACAAGGACTTTGTGTTATTTCTTTCTCTGCATTCTTTCATACAACCGAACTATATTTTGTAATCTTACCGTACAAACAATAGATTATAAAGTGGATGTAGCCCACATTGCAATATAAAGAAGTTAAACTACATCATAACACAAGGACTTTGTGTTATTTCTTTCTCTACATTCTTTCATACAACCGAACTATATCTTGTAATCTTACCGTACAAACAATAGATTATATAGTGGATGTAGCCCCGGATTGCCAAACCACTATAAAAACTCTTGTGTTTACTCTATTATTTTACTTGATTCTTACATTCTATAGATGTGATGTTGAGAATGTTGTCGTACTTGGATAATTTGGGGGTTGAATGTTAAAGGATAACATTTTGACATCAATATTAAGATTGACTTATCATGAAAAACTTTGGTTTCTTCCTTGTACATTTTCATGTTTTCATACGCATAATTTCTAAGTTCTTCTAACTCGTTGAGTTGCGATTTTTGATTTTCGCCAACTTGTTCAAGATCAACATTTAAGTTCTTTATTGCCCAATGCACATTATGCTCAAGTTCAACGAGCAAGTGATAGGCTTTACCGTAAGCTAGTCGAAAAGGGGACATTCCAAGTTTAGCTTTAAAAGTAGTACGGTAAGCCTAAAGTGCATCGGTTAATTTTTATGACTAATCTTTCCAATTACTAGTTTTTTCTAAGATTTGTTTTATTTGTCGATTTGAAACTTCTACTCGACCGCAAGTTTTGCAGATTATAAGGAGTGGATGACTTACAGGTTATCTAGTATTTTTTGTCATTAAAGTTTCAAAAGATTGATTAAACAAATGTGTTCCAATGTCACATGTTAATATGCGAGGTGTGCACAACCTCAAAAAAAAATCACTTTAAGAAATTTCATTTTTTTTACGATCAATGGTTTTACTTGAAACGGCTTCGACCCATTTTGAAATGTAGTCGATGACAAAAAGAATATAAAGTTTCCAAACAAGTTGGAAAATGGTCTCATAAAATCAATACTCTACACGTTAATGATTTTGATCGAAAGTATAGGGTTTAAAGGCATCGTTTTTCATAGAGAAATCTCCCCTAGCAATGGGCAAAGATTGCAAGTTTTACAGAATTCAAACGACTCTTTAAATAGAGTAGGCCAATAGAAACCGCATTGAAGCACTTTTTCCATCGTTTTCCTAGGACCAAAATGTCCACCACATGCATGATCGTGGCAGAACGAGAGAGCGCTCCTAATTTCTCTATCAGTAATGCATAGACAAATGATTTAGTCAGGACAATACTTAAACAAGTATGGGTCATCCTAATATAAATATTTCACTTGAAAAAGAATTTTGTATTTATCTTATTTGGTTCAGAAAGGAGTTTCCTTGGTGACTAGATAGTTCACTATATTGGTGAACCAAGGATGGATTGAAACAAAAAGGAGTTATTCGTCAGGAAAGTTTTCATTACATCCGAACTGTTATGTGATGAGTTATCCATTTAGTTATGGTGTTTTGTTCTGATAGATCCATGACCATCTATAGCTTTGTATTAACTATTGGATATGTTTAGCCACTTGAGCTAAGAAAAATACATAACATTTATTAACATATTCAATAGACAGTTAAGACAAGGATATAGTTGGTCGCCCCTAACCAGCCCTATTCTCCACATTAGCAAACATAATTACTATGTAGTTCTCTTTGTTAATGTGGGCTCGGTGTGACACCCCATGTCCGTTAATGTCACTCATAAGAGAATGCATTAAATTTCATGAAGCACAATTGGTAATCATTACAGAGAATTTATAAGACAGATAACATAAGCAGCGGAAAGTTTTAAATTCATTACTAAAAATAAACCATAGCTTCAAAATACATCAAAACCAGTTACAAGTAACCAAATGTAATGACCCGCATTTTACGTATTAGAGGAACGTAGAATATTTATTTTATTTTCATACAAAGTCGTATGGTCATGTAACTTTGGGGATCGATTATTCGGGTTCTTTCCCATGTTCACGATTTATGCCAAATTTTATATGACCATTTTGCCCTTGGAGAACCTTGTTTTGCCTATAAATTTTTATTGGTAAGGAGTTTTGACCTAAAACCACTTCCATTGGATTTGGATGATAGTTTAAATTTCCGTAGAGTGGTCACATTAATCAAACGGACTTATCGTTTGGGAGATATGGCTGAAATAAGGTTTGGCTTAAGCGGGCTTAGTAGGGTAATTAGTGGATGGGCCTATAACTCATTTCGGGATTAGGGTTATGGGGAGGATGAAATGAGTTAGGAAACCGTCCCATTTCATTTTCTCAGACGCCACCTTCATTTCTTCGAACCTAGTAATGGCCTTCACCTTCTAAAGTACATCCTAATCACTTTCTGATCCAATATTAAGCTAATCAACATCAAATCAAGGCAAATTAACATCAAATTGGAGGTAGAGTTGCTGTATTGCATGGGGATTCAAACCAAATCAGAGATATTTTCAGATCTAAGATTTATTTGTGGTAAGGTGAGTGATTAGCATGTTTTTACACTAATTATGGCTAATTAAGGGTGATTAGTGATAATTAGCGAAATTATGACTCAGAAAAATATGGAAAAATATGTATAAATTCTGAAATATTATTTTAGATCACTGGTGAAAATTTGGGTTAATTTGGATTAAGATTGCTAATCCTATAGTTAAACATGGTTAAGGGGATTAAGGGGAAAATCATGGATTTTGTGTATGTTTGATTTAAAACAACCTGTATGCTTAATGTTTTGACCTTTTTGATTGAACATATATGTTGTTATTATTTTTTGGAATATTTATGATTGTTTAGTGAAGTTAGAATGGCCGAAGACGCCATCGTATGATGTAAATAGCTTGTTGTAAGAGATGCAGAAACTGGACCGGATCGGATCGCCTCATCCCCGATCGTGACACCCCCTCACGAACCGACCTGAAGTACATGAGTCGCCTCCTCGAGCTTGCCATCCTCGAACCGCTCGCACGCGCGGACCACAAACCGGAGCATGGAGGGTCACCTTCCCACGAGCCGCGAAGCCCAATCCCGAGCCGCCTGGTGGCTACGAACCAGAGTATCAACCCCGATCCGAAGATCATGACCGAACCGAAGCAACATGAGTGGAGCGTCACGACCTGACTAAAGACTCACGAACCGGAGCATGCCCATGAACCACGAGCCGCTTGTGTATTGTGGATCGAATGGAAACTGAAGTGCGAACTGGAGGAGACCAGACCTGAGATGCAAAGGAAGTCCACGTGGGAAGTTATTACTCAGGATCCAGATGGGAACCAACGTATTAACTTCTAGAGTTGGGCTTTGCTGCGGGACATGTGCAAAGGGGTTATCGATATCTATAGCTTTGGTTCACCACTGAGAGACAGATTAATGGCTATGGATCAGCGCAATGGGCTCATTAAGACTTCCAATGGCAAAGTGATCGTAACATGGCTATGGAGCAGTGCAATGGGACCATTAGGACTCCCAAGGGCAAAGTGAACATAGCAAAGGATTAGTGGCTATGGACCAACGCAATGGGGTCATTAAGACTCCCAAGGGCAAGTGGTCATAGCAAAGGATTTGGTGATCAAAGTGGTGGATATCATATGCTTTACGCACTGAATGAGAGATGTGAGGTTGATTGCTATGTTTGACATTTGCTATACTATGACATGCACACTTCCACCTTACACTTTATGTTAATGTTACCCTAGAGTTTGCACATCTTATTGTGCTAACTCTTTGGCTGTAGGTCCAGGTTCAGGTATGGTTATTTATACCTGTTATTGTTTATTTCGCTGCTATCGCTCATACCAGACTTTTTTCTGACCCAGATTTTATGTCTCTTCTTATTACTCTGGGTGCCCCTAAACGAGCAGACTAGAGACATGTTAGGTAGTAATGCACGAGTAGCTGTCCCGAGACGAGCATGAGGCTTCCACGTACTATTTACATATATTCTCCCTGTGTTGTTGTTGGTCACTACTTTGGGCATTAGTAGTGTACCTTTTCTATTTTCTTTAGAGACAGTATTTTTAAGTTGTAATAAGGGTTTGGGTCATAAGCTATATTTTGGATTCCGCTGCTATGATGGTTTAGTTTCCAGCTTATGCACTGTCTCGACTGTTTTATGTCAAGTTATGTTATTATAATATTTTATTCCATGTGCTGTGAGATATATTACAGGTTCTTTGGTGATTCATAGTTTCAAATCCCTTTCTTTTGATGACCGTCCCTTGCTAGTTGGACATTGGTACAGCGCATTTCTAGGGAAATGTCGGCTGGTGCGGGGCGGGCCATCACACTTGGTATCAAAGCCAGGTTGCGTAGTTAACCTAGGGGAAGACATCAGGGAGGGATGGTATACCTATATGAGAGCACGTATTCGTGATATTTTGGTTTTCAAAAACTATATATGTATACTATTAGCATATCTAAGGATGAAGTCGCACTGCACTAGCACCACTATGGAGATGGTTAATCGTTTTCTCTTTATAGATTGGACGATGAGCCGTAATATGAGGAGTACGGGTTCAAGGGCCAATAATAGTAATGCCCCTGATATGGGGATGTTGTTTACCACCTACATGAGGGAGATGCTAAGGGATGTTCAGGGAACAACTCCTAATGTTGCTAACGGTGGTAGTACAGTAGTGCAGGCACCTAGAGCCGATTTCGCCAAGCATAACAAGGATTATACCAGTCTTGGTGGAAAGCCGTTCCACAAAACGGAATCGGCTATGGAAGTTCAGGATTGGCTTGATAGTTGTAGGCACATCTTTGAGGATTTGCGGATCGAGGATGCAATGAAGAGAAAGTTAGCATCGCGTCAACTTCAAGGACGGGCTAAGAATTGGTGGAATGCTATTAAAGCAGCTACCCCTGAGGATCAAGTTACTTGGAATTAGTTTAAGACTCGCTTCAGTGATAAGTCTATCTCAGCTGCTCAGAAATCAGAATTGTTCTGAAAATTCTTGGACCTTAAGCAGAATGGTAGGGAAGTCTCGGAATATATTACTGAGTTCAATACTTTATCGAAGTATGGATTATCTCTTATCGATACTGCCGAGAAGAAGAACGAGAAGTTCATAACTGACTTAGATGAGTGCTTCAGGGAAAAGCTTATAAACCACATCGATGAGACTTTCGATCTATAGTGGGAAAGCCATTGAGATCTGAGAGCCTTTACCCTAAGTCAAAGGCCGAGGTTGCTATTCATCTGCAGGGGAGCCAAAGTCGTAGGCAAGTGGTGGAGGCAAGAATAATTCGCAGAATAAGAGGAAATAGAACCAAGCTATGGATGGTCAGAAGAAGAATCAGAAAGATGTAGAGTGCTATAGCTGTGGCAAGAAGGGCCACTATGCTAACGATTGTCAAGCAAAGCCAGCGGTCAGGAAGTGCTTCAATTGCAGCCAAGTGGGACATCACAAGGATAAATGTCCACAACCCCTTAAAGAGAAGCAGATTGTGAAAGAATATTCTATCAACGTTGTTCCTTCTTCGTCGAATCCCCCAACTGCGGCGGAGAAAGGAAAGGGTGTCGTCATTCAAGGTATGCTTTCCATTTATAGTGTTCTTGTTCGAGTATTGTTTAATACCGGGGCTTCCCATTCCTTCATATCTAGTGACCTGGTAGATAGGTCGGGATTGGAACCCGAGATTGTCGATAGACCTTTAGTTGTAACGAACCCGATCGATGGTTCGACTAGCCTTAGTATGATTTGTTGTAATTTGGTCTTATCGAGTTAAGGATGCATGTTTGTTTGTGATTGCTTTGTTTTGGGCTTTACTGTGTTTGGCATTATTTTGGGAGTTGATTGGCTCTAAAGGTACGGGGTGGTGGTAGACTATGAGGGGTCTTTGGTGACCGTTAGAGCGGATGATGGGCGGAGGGTACTGTTTGGTTGCCTATATAGTGATGAGGTGATGGCTAGTTTTCTAAATTCCCTCGACATCCCGCATGATGAGTTGTCAGATGTGCCTATTGCTGGCGAGTATCTGGACATCTTCGGGGAAGTGACCGGACTTCCACCACACCGAGAGATCGAGTTTCGAATTGATCTAGTGAAAGATGCCAGACCTATAGTGATGCCACTTCGTCGTATGGCGCCAAGAGAGCAACGAGAGCTCGGGGTGTAAGTAAGCGATCTTTTGAAGAAGGGATTTATCTGAAGAAGTGTTTCCGAGTGGGGAGCACCAGTTGTGTTTGCTACCAAGGCCGATGGTTCCCTTCACTTATGTGTGGATTACCACGAGTTGAACAAGGTGACGAGGAAGAATAAGTATCCTCTTCTACGGATAGATGATTTGTTTGATCAGTTGAGTGGAGCGAGAGCGTTCTCCCAGTTAGATCTCGCGACATGTTTTCATCAACTCCGAGTAGTAGCTGAGAGTATTACCTAAAACGGCATTTCGGACGCCGTTTGGATTTTATGAGTGGTTGGTCATGCCATTCGGGTTTACTAATGCACCAACTTATTTTGTGGATCTTATGAATAGGGTATTCAAGGATCAGTTGAATAAGTTTGTTCTTGTCTTCGTGGATGATATCTTGGTTTACTCGAGGACAAAGGAAGAACACAAGGAACATTTGAGGATAGTGATGGAGGTGTATGCGAAATTTTATAAGTGTCACTTCTGAAGGAGGGAAGTGAGGTTCTTGGGCCATGTTGTTTGAGAGAATGTTATTGCCATGGACCCTGCGAAGGTGGCTATGGTGCGAGATTGGTCTACGCCCAAGAATGCAATGGACGTGAGAAGTTTCTCGGGGTTGGCTGGATATTATCGTAAGTTTATTCAAGACTTCTCCAAGATAGCGGCACCGTTAACTCAGCTGACCAAGAAGAATCAAGCTTTTGCTTGGGACGAAAGGCGTGAGAATGCATTTAAGAGTCTAAAGGAAAAGTTGACGTGTGCACCAGTGTTAGTTATTCCTAAAGGGAACGAAGAGATGACGATGTATACGGATGCCTGTGGTACCAGACTAGGTGTTGTACTAATGCAAGGAGGTAGGGTTGTAGCTTATGCTAGTCGGCAACTGAAACAACATCAGAAAAGATATCCTACCCATGATTTGGAATTGGCAGCGATCGTGTTTGCGTTAAAGAGATGGAGACACTATCTCTTGATAAAGATTTGAGTTGTTTACCGATCATAAGTCATTAAATTACCTTTTCCCTCAAAAGGATTTAAATCTTCGTCAGCAGAGATGGTTAGAGTTATTGGCTTCATATGATTTCAATATCGCATACACACCTAGGAATGGCAATGCGGTAGCTGATGCATTGAGTAGGAGACATGCCAGTTTGGGGGCTATGTTTATGGAATGGAAGCAACTGGAGTATATCGGGATATGATTTCAGACCTAAGTGCAATTTTGATCCAGAGATTTTAGCAAATTTGATGATCAGACCGACTTTGATTGATCGGTTCCAGCCAGAGGGACGATCCTAATCTGTTGGAAATCACCTCCAAGGTGGAGATGGGTATCAATGGAAAAAGAATGAACAAGTATGGTCTTGATCGAGAAGGATGGCTTCGAAAGAATGGGAGGCTAGTTGTACCCAATGTTAATCGATTAAGAGATGAATTGCTTAGAGAGTGTCATCGCTCGAAACTGACTATACATCTCGGTAGTAACAAGATGTACCGAGACATGAAGCAGACCAACTACTGGGAAGGGATGAAGAGAGATGTTGGGAAGTTTATATCCAAGTGCATGAATTGCCAATTAGTTAAAGTCGAGCAGAGAAAGCCTAGTGGTTTTTACAACCATTGGAAATTCCCAAATGGAAATGGGAACAAGTCTCAATGGATTTCATCGATGGTTTACCAAGGACTAGATCGGGTCACGATAGCATTTGGGTGATAGTGGATCGACTGACCAAAAGCGCAAGGTTTATACCCGTCAAGTTGAATAGAATGATAGCAAAGTTAGCGGAAATGTATATGAAGTGGGTAGTGAGATTCCATGGAGTACCTAAAGGTATTGTAAGTGACCGATATCTGTTATTTATTAGTGGGTTTCGAAAGAGCTTACAAGAGGCGTTAGGTTCAGAATTACATCTCAGTACCGCATACCATTCTCAAACCGAGGGTCAAACAGAGAGGGTGAATCGTGTATTAAAGGATCTCTTGAGAGCTTGTATATTGGATTGTGGAGGGTCATGGGATGACCATTTGCATCTAGCTGAGTTCGCATATAATAATAGTTATCGGTCCAGTATTGGTATGGATCCATTTGAAGCTTTGTGTGGAAGACCGTGCAACTTACCATCATGTTGGTTGGAAACCGATGAGAAATTTGTGCTTGGGCCGGATGTAATAAGAGAAACTTCAGATAAAATCAAGGTTATTCAATAGCGAATGAAGGCTGCCCAAGATAGGCAGAAGAGTTATGCTGATAAAAGGCGAAGAGATTTGAAATTCTCCATTGGCGACTTGGTATTCGTCAAGATTTCTCCATTTAAGAGTGTAATTCGATTTGGTAGGAGAGGTAATTTGGCACCAAGGTTTGTTGGTCCATTTCCAGTCCTCAGACAAGTTGGGAATTTAGCGTATAAAGTTGGATTGCCTGACAAGATGGCGGGAGTTCATGACGTATTTCAAGTTTCCCGGTTAAGGAAGTTCATGCACGATTCTGATATGACTATTTCACTAGATCAGTTGGATGATATCGAGGTGGAATATGAGGCAGTTGGGAGCCACAAAACGATTCGTATTGTTGGACATGATACGAAGCAACTTCAAAGGATGATGGTGAAATTGGTTAAGGTCCAGTGGGGAGATAATGAGAATGCCTGTACTTGGAAAACCGAGGAAAGCATAAGGAAGTCATATCCAGAACTCTTTGCCTGGTAAGTTTTAATCCCGATGTAGTTATTCCCTTGTTAGTAAACCTCATGCTAGGATAGACTTGTTGTGTTGTTATGTATGTTTGATTATTGCAAATGGTCGATAAGTACGCGGGACCAATTGTTGTTTTCTTAGTTAAGGAATTTCGGGGGCGAAATTTCTTGGGGGGGGGGGGGGGGAGTGCAACGACCCGCATTCTACGTATCGGAGGAACACAAAATATTTATTTTATTTTCATACGAAGTCGTATAGTCGTGTAACTTTAGGGAACGACTATTGGGGTAATTTCCCATGTTCACGATTTTAGCCAAATTTTGTATGATCATTTTGCCCCTGGTGAACCTTGTTTCACTTATAACTTTTGATTGGTAAGGATTTTTGACCTGAAATCACTTCCATTGGATTCAGATGAGGGTTTATCTTTCTATATAGTGGTCACATTAATCAAACGGGCTTATCGTTTGGGAGATATGGATGAAACAAGGTTTGGAAGGTGAAAAACTGCTCAAGCAGACTTAATAGGGTACTTAGTGGATGGGCCCATAACCCATTTCGGGATTAAGGTTATGGGGAGGCTGAAATGAGTTAGGAAACCATCTCATTTCATTTTCTCAGCTGCCACCTTCATTTCTTCGAACCTAGTAATGGCCTCCACCTTCTAAACTACCTCCTAATCACTTTCTAATCCAATATTAAGCTAATCAACATCTAATCAAGACAAATTAACATCAAATTGGAGGTAGAGCTACCGTCTTGCATTGGGATTCGAATCAAATCAGAGATATTTTCAGATCAGAGAATTATTTGTGTCTAAGGTGAGTGATTAACATGTTTTTACATTAATTATGGCTAATTAGGGTGATTAGTGATAATTAGCGAAATTATGACTTAGAAAAATATGAAAAAATATGTATAAATTCTAAAATATTATTATAGGTCACTGGTGAAAATTTGTGTTAATTTGGATTAAGTTTGCTAATCCTTTAGTTAAATATGGTTAAGGGGATTAAAGGGAAAATCATGGATTTTGTGTATGTTTGATCTAAAGCAACCTATATGCTTGATGATTTGACCTTTTTGATTGAACCTATATGTTGTTACTATTGTTTGGAATATTTTATGATTATTTAGTGAAGTTAGAATGGTCGAAAATGCCGTCATATGGCGTAAATAACTTGTTGTAAGAGGTGCAGAAAATGTACCGGATTGGATCGCCTCACACCCATCGTGACACCCCCTCACGAACCAACTCGAAGTACACGAGCCTCCTGCTCGATCTTGCCATCCCCGAACCGCTCGCACGAACGAACCACGAACCAGAGCTTGGATGGTCACCTTCTCACGAGCCGCGAAGCCCGATCCCGAACCGCCTAGTGGCCAAGAACCGGTGTATCAACCCCGAACCAAAGCTCACGATCGAACTGAAGCACCACAAGTTGAGCGTCACGAGTCGATTGAAAACTCACGAGCTGGAGCATTTCCATGAACCGCGAGCCATTTGTGTATCGCGAACTGAATGGAAACTGAAGTGCAAACTGGAGGAGACCAAAACCGAGATGCAAAGGAAGTGCAAGTGGGAAGTTATTACTCAGGATCCAGATAGGAACCAACGTATTAACTTCTAGAGTTGGGCTTTGCTGCGGGATGCGTGCGAAGGGGTTATCGATATCTATAGCTTTGGTTCACCACTGAGAGACGGACCAGCGAAATGGGGTCATTAAGACTTCCAAGGGCAAAGTGATTGTAACATGGCTATGGATCAGTGCAATGTGACCATTAGGACTCCCAAGGGCAAAGTGAACATAGCAAAAGATTAGTGGCTATAGACCAACGCAATGGGGTCATTAAGACTCCTAAGGGCAAGTGGTCGTAGCAAAGGATTTGGTGATCAAAGTGGTGGATATCGTATGCTTTACGCACTGAGTAAGAGATGTGAGGTTGATTGCTATGTTTGACATTTGTTATCACCATGACATGCACACTTCCACCTTACACATTATGTTAATGTTACCTTAGAGTACTGTATATCTTGTTGTGCTAACTCTTTGGTTGCAGGTCCAGGTTCAGTTATGGTTATTTATACCTGTTATTATTTTATTTCGCTGCTATCGCTCATACCAGACTTTTTTATGACCTAGAGTTTTATGTCTCTTCTTTTTATGTGGGTCTCTTAAACGAGCAGACTAGAGACATATTAGGTGGTTATGCATGAGTAGTTGTACGGAGACGAGAAGGAGGCTTCCATGTACTATTTACATATATTCTCTCTGTGTTGTTGCTAGTTACTACTTTGGGCATTAGTAGTGTACCTTTTCTATTTTCTTTAGAGACAATATTTTGAAGTTGTAATAATGGTTTGGATCATAAGCTGTATTTTGGATTCCGCTGCTATGATGGTTTAGTTTTCAGCTTATGCATTGTCTCGGCTGTTTTATGTCAAGTTATGTTATTATTATATTTATTCCATGTGCTGTGAGATATACTACAGGTTCTTTGGTGATTCATAGTTTCAAATCCCTTTCTTTTGACGACCGTCCTGTGCTAGTTGGACATTGGTACAACGCATTTCTAGGGAAATGTCGGCTGGTGCGGGGCGGCCCATCACACCAAATGTCTTAAATCTGTCTTACAAAACATCTCATGAAATAAAATATCATAGTTTATAAAATCATGTCCCTCGCCATGAGCCATACTAAAGTAGAGGGCAAGTCAAAACGATACATCTCATGAAATCCAAATCCAAGTTGTAAGAGATATCCTAATCACAGTTGAGTGCTTCCACTTTGAGGACTTAGGGGGGAAGGAAGAAAGAGGTGAAAGAAAAAGGGTCAGACATAAAGTCTGGCAAGTTCCAGTGATTTACAAATGTGCATAAAATAGAAATGTCGAGACATGTAAATATGTCTGTACCAATACTAGTATAACAAGTTCAACATGATTACACATTAGCAAGATTAACAGTAGAATTAAACAACAGGATTAGGCGTACCCCAATTACATAACCATATTAGGTGTTAACCTAATTATACAATAGCAGGATTAGGTGTACCCTAATTAATACCCAAGCGATCGGCTCCCTACTACGTAAAATACCCTGTGTTAGCCCCGACAGTAGGGTGTATCACTCCCTAATTCAGCAACTATATAACACAGACCTATTTACTATTGTTACAACGTCTTATCTTCCCTAGTCGGACCCATACACGCTCATGACTCTACCGAAACGCACCCGTACCCACCCCCGTGTTAACCTATTACTTTCCAGTTCAGTAAAGCGTGCCCTATCCCCTACCTAGTGTGAGGCCCCCACTAGTAAGATACCAAAAGGATACTAACTGATATGGGTTCCAAATAGCAGATTGACACAAGTCAAACCCCCTAAGCTTGTGCCCCCAAAACTAGGATTTAAGAATCCCCAAAATCCGATACAACAATAGAACGAGAGACCTCTTAGCTTACTAATACTCATGTTTAACCTAGTAGGTTTGCTAATAAGCGTGCTTGTAATTATGTCATTATGTGTGCACAACCCTACCCCAAAACACCTGCCCAGATGTATACCATTTCCACAACATTCAGTTTATTAACCAACATCTTGTACTTACCATATTCTTAACATGTCATTTACTTAATGTCCGTTTTAAGTCAAATCTAACATGTCCAATTCATATGCATATTTATTCATCAACTATGTTCCTAAATTACAACATATACAGGTTTATGCATATTATTCATTTCTACCAATTTGCAGAAAATACATACCCATTATCTCTTTTATCTATTTACAAGTCTAAACTTGTGTATATTATCCTTTTTCCCAAATTGTAGTTGAACAGTCCCAATTCAATAATATGCCTAAGTTCCTCTTTTTATGTCATTCATTATTGTCCCAATTATATGCACACTCTAATCGGGTATATCCTAGGCTTCCAAAGGCCCAGGCTTAGCGTAAAATAAAAAAGGAAAACAGAGCAAGAAGAACATAATCAAGTACATAGGCATATGGGCAAGACCAGAAATAAACATAAAACACAGAAAAAGGGAAAAGGATTAGAAGCGATTATGTCAAACAAATAATCTTGTTTTTCAACCAATTTTGAATGACTTTTGCTATTTGTAAAATAAAAACAAACCTTTTTTGTTTGTTTGATAAAAATCTAACAAACAAAAGTAAAAAATTATTTATTCATTTTGTTGAACAATGATTAAACCAACTATAATTCTACGGATCAAGATGTTGGTCTACCATAAAGAAATCAAGTAAATAAGGTAAACACAGAAGATATGAAAATGTTCAAAATAGTGACTGGAATTTTTATGAATAATAAAATTGCAAATTTGAAAGTAAGAGAAACTAGAAATGATATATATAAATGAATAAGAAAAAGGAGGCAAGAATGACACAAACACGTATAAAGAAAATGGGCAACACACTGCCAATGAGAGGAGATAATATTTACATAAAAGGAGAATATTAAAAAGGAATATCTAAATAACATGGTAAAAAATAAAATCTGAACTAATGGGACTCCAGTGCATGTATTTGAATATATCTATCTGGATAACTAACAGGAGATAACTTGGCTCATTTAACTATTTGGAGGGCGGAAAATAAAATCAAGGATATGCTGATAATGGGACTCCAATACATGTATTTGAATATATCTAACTGGATGTGTAAAAAATGTTATGTTGATTTTTGCGGTGATGTTAAAACAACAGGAGAAAATTTTGAGTTCACTTGGCTTAATCAACTAGTGTTTTTCAGCTTCACTTTGCTAATAAATTAGAGCTTGATAAAAAAAGGTTCGAATTACTTACATATTTTTCAACGGCACACGGAAGCACTTCCCCGGTTCTTTGGCTTGTATGTGCTATTTTCCAAACAAGAGATCGCATAGGTTTACTTTCCGGATTTTCGTTTTTCTAATGAAATATACAAATAAATATATATAATATAATTTATCATAAAGTTTACTTAAGAAATCTAAACTACATACCAATTCATCATAGAGTGTACAGTACGATTTTATGCCCAATGTATGATTTATAGTAACCTTTGCTTTGTTTGCAGTATTCGTCTTACATTGTTTTCTCTTTCTATCACCATACTCCATGTCAAAAAAATTCTCCCATTGAACTTTATCAATATCATCAGGAAGATTTCCATTGCAATACGTCTAGGTATAAGCTCATCATCCTTCTTAGGGTATTTGTTACGTAGTTTCGATTTTGCACTTCTGAATTTTTGTGAGAACCATTTTTCTAATATAGGTCTTGCTTTATCGGGATCTATATCCATATCAAACTCTTTCTGTAGAATCAAAAGAAAAAACAACCAATGCCAGATTAGAACAAACAAAACAAACCCTATAAGTCAATAACTTGTGTTATTCTTGGCTGTATGCATATCAATTATACATTTGCATTTTATAATTTCTACTCTACCTTCCACAAGCATATTATGTGTTGACTATATTCCATTGTGTAGGACACACTTATAGTCCAATTAAAGTCAACCGTCTCCTTACATATCTAACTTTGAACAAGAACCGGGATCTCAATAGTTGGCAATGAAACTGAATCAACTAATAGAAATTCTTCTATTTACCAAAAAAAAAATGTAACACTATAACTATTTATGATTTATTAAATTTAAATGAGAAGTAAGATACCAGTATTGCTTTCCATAAAGCATCTTTATAAAAGATATCTACATTCCTCCAATCATCATAACTGATCAGAATGTATGCACGGATCAAAACACCACATCGGGAACTCCACTTCTTTCCATCTTTCCCTTTAGCACCATCCATTTCAACATTTATAAAGTGCTTTTTATTTGGAGGAGGCGGAGGAACATCTTCTGTGTCTTCTATTTGTCTCGATGAACTACCTGACATTCTGTTAATTTTACTGCATTAGAACGATTACAATTTTTTGACTTGCAAATAAAAAAAAGAAATGCAAAAAGACGGTGTAGCTTAAATTTCTGAAAGATAACAAATAGAAATGGTGAATGCCCCTTCAACCAAAAATAAAAATAGAAACTCATGAAAAAACTCAGCTCATTCATTTTGCAGCCCAAAATAAAAATAGAAACTCATGCTCCAAAAAAACAATTGACAAAGTAGAGGCAAAACACAAAAACACTCTAGCAAGCATACCCCGATAACATGAAAAAATTAACTGAAGATACTTACATAAGATGATACATCCACAACCAATTAATTGATAGATAACATTTACGAATGTTCAAAACAAGAAAAGGTAGCAAAATCAATAAAGCAACGTCAACAACTTCAACCAATTTGTCTATTTGGATTCAACTCAATTTAACAATTTTGTTAACTTAGATTGCTCTTTTAAAACGGATTGAAAATTCGTTGGCGTCTCATAATCATCCACGTTACCGTCATGCATTTAAGAGAGCGTCGTACAATGGATCAATCAGAATTCTTCTGTGTGTTCTTTATGTAAGAGCCTTGGCTAGATTCCGATGCAAGAATGACAGGCTCATCATACTCTCCATCATTGCTTTTGAGCCTTTTCAAATTCACCATCAGTAATTTGGAGTCAGGAGAAACCTTATAACCATGTGTTTTATCAGCAATATTGACTCATTTGCAATAGAACACAACATGTTGAAATTCGTAATAATCAACTTCAATGATCTCCTGGATAATACCATACCAAGTAGTGTCATCATCCGTAGGATTTAAGTCTTTTGCATTTGCAACAAATGTTGTAATTGCATCCATATAAACGCCACTATCCTGTGTTAAAAGAGTGTCGTCGTAGTGCTGAGGAGAGAATACATAACAATTGATTCTATATTTAAGGTGAGTTTTGGCTTCCCATGTTGGTTCACTAACATAATACCATAATAGGAAGTCCATGCGTTTTTCTTCCATTAACTGAAAAAAAGTAAAATATGTTCAAAAATGTTATTTATTATCAAATTGTGAGTTCAGTGTAATCCAACAAATCTTTTTATGCAACCAATCAACAAATTCATACTGAATTACTACTTCTGCCTTTGATTGGAGCCGCTTTTTACCACGTTGAGTCTGTTCTAATGATAATCGATATTCGCTACAAACAAAAAAAAAAGTAAGTTTTGGACTTGTATTTATAAATTTTAATGTGTAAAAAAGACAAACCTATAATAATCATCTCGATCTGGAATGTCTATTCTGAAAAGTATCCATCTTCGAATTTGTACATGTTGTACGCTAGATAATTTTATTGTTTTACCCTCAATAATGGAATGCTCATAAGTATCGCCATAGTTCTCATCTAAAAACGGTGCTTGTTTGGAGCTATGATTACCATCACGCGAATTTGACATATATTCCATTGCATATCTAATGGACTCTGAAACAAGATACGCTTCATAAATTGACCCCTCGACAAATCTTTTATTGCTTGGTATGTTCTTACACTCCTTCATAGCTCTAAAAAACAATATTTAATGTAACTAATAAAACATAAATAAGTTAACAATCATGTAAATGAAATGTCTACCTTTCAAATGGATATATCCTTGTATAATTAACCGGTCCACATAATAATGCTTGATCAGCTAAATGCACCATGAGATGTATGCTGATGTCAAAGAAATAAGGAGGGAAATAATGAGCCAGCACACATAATGCCTCGGCAATCATATCTTTGGAAGCTTGGACATGCTCTCGATTTGAAACCTTCGAACAAATAATATTAAAGTACAAGCATACTTGTAATATTGCACATCTTAAATCACGGTTCTTTGGATATGCATATTGAACCATCACAGGTAGAAAATATTGAATTATAACATGATAGTCATATGACTTTCTAATATTCAAACTAGGTGGCTGTGTATTTACCAAGTTGCTAAATTTAGTCCGGAGCATGATGGAAGTTATGCATCCTTAAGAACTTGACAGCACTGCGTCTTGTGATTTTTTTCGAATGCAAATTTAGAAGATTGTTTGTACTTATCAAACAATATGTTAATAAAATGCTCTATTACATTCTTTTCGGTGTGCATCACATCAATAGTATGTCGCACCTTATGACCACTCCAATACTTTAAGGAAAAAAGAATAGACTTCTTGTACTAGCTGGTATTTCACTGTCTTCGTTCTCATTTTCAAAATATTCATCATCATGATCGGTGTCATTTATCACGCATTTTTGGGTTTTCGTTACTTTACCTGGTACATATCTTATATGAGCAAGCTTTTGCAACAGTGTCAATCCTATTAATCGTGTTGGAGGTTTCTTATCCTTCGTATCTTTATACCATCCATGTTTGAGTGCTCTATATGGATGATCACTCTTTAAAAATCTTCTATACTTCATATTAACAATCTTATTACCGATGTGTTCCGATTCTGTTTCTGTTGCACAAACAGGACATGCTTTGTAACCATGTGTTACACAACCAGATAAATTTCCAAATGCGGGTAGATCATGAATTCCCCATAGAAGCATTTCTCTCACACTGAAATGTTCTCTCTTGTCCATGTCATGTGCAAGAACTCCTATCCAAAGTTGTTTTAACTCATCTATAAGAGGTTCCAAATAGACATTGATATCTTGACTTGGTGCCCTTGGTCCAGGAATTAGCAAACACAACATTTGAAATTCTGGTTTCATGCACAACGAAGGGGGTAAGTTATAAGGAGCCATATACACAGGCCACCAACTATAGCTACTTGATAGGTTTGTACTAGGATTGAACCCGTCAGTAGCAATGCCAAGCCAAACATTTCGTCCATTTCTGGCAAACTCGGGCCATTTGTTTTTAAGTGATCTCCATTCAGCCGAGTCAATGGGATGACGCATCAAATTCCAACTAGTGCTGTATATCGAACAGGACAGTCCGTTGTTCGGCACGGTCCGAAGCTATAAGGTGTCTGATCCGTGTCCATCCGATTATCTTATAGGACAGAGCTTGGACACACTAGTGTTCGGTCCGATCTAAAATGTTCGATGTTTTTCTATTATCCAATGCTATATCGGACAGGACTGTCTGAAACACCCCACCTCCGTTAGGGTCACTCTCAAAGGGAATGCCCTAATTTTGGTGGAGGTTTATAAGTATAAGTCACAGATATACAAGACAGATATAAGAACACATATTTTTGAACAGCGGAAAACAACTTTTATTTCATTAAAATATGTGTTACACAAACCATGCCATAATTGTCTTACAATATTTCCAAAATCATAACTGTCTTGATTACATTATTTAAAGAAGCATAAATAAAACATAAATAAACTGCAAAAGTCCCATAGTTGCTGTCCAAAGCCATAGTCCAAAACGAAAAGATCCAAGCAATACATTCTTTCTCTTCACGCTGGTCAAGCTGCGGTATTCCCTCCCTGTGGACCTGGGGGGGGGGGGGGAAACGGAAGAAAAGAAGACGAAAGAAAAGTAGAGTCAGACATAAAGCCTAAGTAAGTCTAGGACTATTCAGTCTATGAATAAAGAACTGGGTATGATAAGTATAAACTAGAAATGGGAAAGCACCATAAACTTAGTTAAGTTGTCTAGGGTCGAATATACTATCGTACCCCATATTAATCTCTGTACCCATATAAACTAGTTCCCAACAGGCACCCCATAATCAGGGTGAAGTGATCCATTTTATGATGATCGGCTCCTACTCGCATAGTTACATGTGTCTTACGGCCCCCGATGTTGTAGTTACCTATGCTGGTCCCACCATGGGGTGTATCAAGTCCCATGGTGGCGGCCCGACACAATCCTAGAATGCACAGGTATGCTACTGGTGCCTAGTGCCTTATTTTTCTGCACCGGAGTGTGTGCACGCCCACACCCCGTTAGAACCTACACTGCTGCACCACCGCCGTCGATTTGACCTCTTACAATCAGCCCAGTAATCGTGCCCCACTCTGCCTAGTTTCAGGGTATCATGATACCTTGTAGGGTTACTGCGAAAAGGGTCCCTCGCTACTAGGTTTTCTATTTCTAGCCAACATGCTAAGTTGGTTAAGTGTTTTATAAACCTAACCCCCAATCAGTCTGTTTAGTTTAGCATGTTCCATTTTGATTAAGTATTAATATAATTTACTTAATCCTATCAATCCTAACTCAGCCTTAATTGTCTTATTAAAGCCTTGACCTCTCACATTAGACAGGTATTGTTGTGGCTGCCTGTTGCCGGTTGGGTCCGGGCAGTCTTACGCCACAACTCAGTCTAACCTCGGGTCCTTATTGGGCTCCGTGTTTAACCACCCACATTGGATAGGTATTGTTGTGACTACTGGACATCCGGGCGGTTCCGGGCAGGTTTACATCACAACTCAATCCAACCTCGGGTTAAACACATCGTATTTTCTACATTTACATATTTTGTCTCTTTTCTTTTTATATGTAAATATTTGCGGCCCATTATTCAAATTCATCTTTATTGGTTGAATTTCATTTATGCCACTTAATTGTTCTTTCAAGGTTGTTGGCATGCGTTAAACATGCCAACACATATGTTCTATATTTTAGCCCAAACGTCATTACCCCCGTATTATACGTTCGCTCCAACGTAAGGTGCGTTGGGTTTAATACTTAAACCCAATTTAGCCAAATGAAAAGGGGAGGCTTATAACATGGTGTTTATAA
This sequence comes from Allium sativum, assembly GCA_030737875.1. NCBI lineage: Eukaryota > Viridiplantae > Streptophyta > Magnoliopsida > Asparagales > Amaryllidaceae > Allium > Allium sativum. The sequence goes on along the minus strand of CM060913.1, from coordinate 232,871,828 downwards.
GGTAACATGAAAAAGGGGAGTGTGAACGCATGAACTTGCATCGAACGATTCAATAAAATAGGCACATGTGAACTTGCAATTGTAACATCATATAATCATGGCATAACATGAATCATTTTATCCATAAAATCATAGCATAAACAATACTTAAACATAAATCATTCTATTCATATGGTTAATGCATAGATAATACTTAAGCATGAATTATTTTATTCATATGATTATGGCATAAGCAGTACTTAAACATGAATTATTCTAGTCATATGATAATGGCATAAACTTAAACATGAATCATAGGTTCAACTAACCATGTAAACTTGAAATTAAGAATCTAACTAAATTAGATATCATTATTATTGGCATAGGGTCTTGTCTAGAAATATAAGCTTATATTTTTATTTAGGCATAATATAAACTAATCGTGTTCATAAAATCACTACATGTGTTAACAAAAAGGTACTTACTTTTGTCACTAATACAAAAGTATGGTTCAACTAGAATTATCCCAACCTAATTCTTATATGAATCATGGTTTTCATTCTATTCATAGAATTATAGCATAAACATATCTAAACTTACATCATGGTTTTTCTTTTATCTATGTAAACTTGCAAGAGGAATGTAATTCTAATGTAATTCTAATGTAACTTATGATAACAACATGAGCCTAAAAACATGTTTTTCAATTGGGCATAATAACGAACATAGTTTAGTCATGTTCATAAAATTAATACAAATTTACAAAGATGCGTGCTTTTGTCACTATCACAAAATCATGATTTTTATACTTGAACTATGATGCCAATTCCAACATAACTTCATATGAATCATAATACTTAGGTGAATCAAATTACACTAAAGATGACCATAGAATTTTACATCATGTTGTCATAACAATAGATCATGGACTTGCATGAATTTCAAAATAAATTATTACAACATATAGTTGTTGTTTCAACATGAATCTTATACTCACATTTACCAAATGGGTTTGTAAATAACTACCACAATTATGTTGTTTTCAATATGAATCATATGCTTGCATAAGTCCCAATCAAAATTCCACAACATGTGGTTGTCAACATAAGCCACGTACTTGTATGAATCAAACCATAGCATTGCCAAATCGTTTAGAATCAAAATAACGTACAAATATAAGTCATTATCGCCACAATTCCATTTCGTTTCCAACGCAAATCGCGTACTTGCAAATATCCAATCGTATAGCATAATATTCCCAAATCGTTTTGCATCAAAGCAATATACAAATATAGATTATTATCGCCACAATTCCATTTCTTACATTACACAAATCAACACAATTATTTAATTCATATCGGAATAGCACTCTACTTACAGCGTATGGCGAATCTTCAATTCAGAAATCTGAATTCTGAATTTGGAGATGCTATCCTTTGTTGTAGGCGTTGATTTGATTTGATTAACGTTGCTTTAAGCTTTGAATTATCTCCTAGTTGTCTCTCTATTTCTGACGGCTATCTTCAGTCTCTCCTCAGCAGCATGACGGTCTCATCTCCATTTTAGTTTATGTGAATTAGGGTTAGTCTTAGGTCCTTTTTATAGAGTTTGTGAGTTGATTTAGACCGTCGATGAAGCTTGGTTCAATGATAGCCGTTCGTTTGAAGGAGAGACCAACCACGAGCTGACACCTAGCCCTAGTGACAAGGCAAGGCTCAGAAAATCGACCAAACACAGACCTGGCCAGCCAGGACTTGACCAGACCTGGCCAGCAGGTCATTTTTTGACCTGGGCGCACTTGGCAGGTGCGCCAGGTCAAAAATGTACTGGCACACTTCCCAAGTGCGCCAGTGCATTTTTGTTCTGGCGCACTTCACAAGTGCGCCAGTGCATTCTGACCCGTTTTCCGGTTTTCCGGTTTTTCGCCCAACTTCGTTCGTCCATATCTTCTTCATACGATATCCGTTTTACGCAAACTCAGACTCTATCTCAAGCAGAATTCCGAGACGAACGCAATGGCGTATCCCGTTTCCCTTAATTCTTTGATTTAAAATTATTTATAGTTTAATTTATGAATTTCACAGTTATAAAATACACGGGGTGTTACACTGTCCGTTGTCCGGCTCGGTCCGAGGCTATAGGATGCCCGGTCCGTGTCCGTTTGAATTCTTATAGGACAGAGCTTGGACACACCTTCGTCCGGTTCGGTCCGACCCGTTTACTTCCCTAATTCCAACAAGGTTTTGCTTCACTATGACACAACATTTTTCGAGCTATCCATGGCACGGTGTACAGCCTTGTTAATCTTGGAATAAGTGGAAAGTGTTTCAATACTTTTCGTGGTTGTTTTGTGATTTTTTCCACTTCTGCTTGTTTTTTATTTTGAATCTCGAAGTATGGAATCGAGGACATTCCACTGCATCCTTATAATCCTTCAAAAATAATATGCAGTCATTTTCACAAGCATGTATACATTCTACTTTCATTCCTAAATCTTTTAACATTTGTTTCATTGTTGAGTACTTCTCAGATATTGTATTCTCCTTTGCAAGCCACCATTTCAATCGCTTTAACAACTCGGTCATACTGTTTCCTGACCAATTAAAGTCTTTTTTCAAATTATGAAGATCTACAATGACACTTAATGTTGTAATACCATCTTCGCAAGAGGGGTATAATTTTTCGCTTGCTTTTCCCTTGTAATCATGATACTTTTTCCACTGACTACCATCATGCATTCCTTATACGCTATCATATACTCCATATGCATCATCAATAAAGTTTCCAAGAGTATCTTCTATGGGGTTTTACTCTCGAGATTGATTGGAGTTGTAAGCATCATATGTAACATTGGGTGCATTAGTGACCCTAATGTCAACGTTGCTTCTCTCCCCATGAAGAAACCACTCATTGTATGTTGGATCCATACCATGAATGATTAAGTGTTTCTCAACCATTTCAAAAGACGACAACTTCGAATTTCTACACTTCATACAAGGGCAGCTACACATTTCAAAGTCGGGTGGTGAATGAAACTTCATGAAGTCCATAAAATATCGAACTCCTTGTATATATTCATTGGTATTGCTATGTTGAATTCTAATCCACTCTCTTGAAGTAGGATTCGACATTAGCGAGAACTTTACTCGTGCCTGCTATATTTTTGTAAATGAAAAAAATAATGCAATTAGATAGATAACATATTCATGTTACAAAATAATTAATAAAATGAATATGATAAATTAAAAAACTTTTAATTTATAGCAGCATTCGAAACTGATATGCAACCACATTACATATCAAAGCAACATTAATGCATTAGAGTATAAATGGCTAGTTTCTTCCTACATATAACTGTCTAACCCTTATACCTTTTAGTATTTTATTTGCTATTATGTAGTATGTTCCGCAATACCTAGTGGCTTAGCCAATTTAAATCCACTTATAGCTACTCATAACATTCATTTTTATATATACATTATGTATAAGTGGTACGACCACTATAAAACCACTTGGTTATGCCAAAAAGATAACTAGCTAATTTTAAAGCATCATTAGTATAATGATTAACTAATTCTTAAACATTTTTAATAAATAAATTAATTACTTCATAGCATCATTAATAAATTAAAAAATAAACTTAAACACTTTTGAAAACAAAAACACACAAATGCAAAACCTCAAGCACGTTACACAATATAGAATATGCTCACACAAAAAGGATAATGTCCATGACACAAAAAGGATAATTCTGCATGTAACTGCAGTCTAGCAAACAAATTTCATTTTTATTTAGAACTATAGTTCACTACCTAATCCATTTCATACTATTTTCAAATACTAATTATGTCACATGATTATTTTTGGTTATTTAATGCTGTAAAGTGCTCTCACTCTAAGATGTCAAATTTGCAACAAGTAAAACATTGATTACACCAGGATCTAATAAATTTTGTATGTTGGTTGTGAATACTAATTAATCATATCCGCAAATTGGTCCACAATTCAAGTCTACAAATGATAGAAATAGTTAAAATAAACTACATTTGTTAAAAAAACTACACTGATTTAAAAAAACTGCGCTGATTTTTGGTCCATAATTCAAGTCTACAAATGATATAAATACTTAAAAAATTGCACTGATTTAAAAAAAAACTACATTTGTTAAAAAAAACTACATTTGTTCCAAAAAAATTCTGCATTTGTTTTATTAAAAAAACTGCACGGCACTTGTTTTAAAAAATAAAAATACTGCACTGCACTTGTTTTAAAAAAACTGCACTGATTTCTTGTTTTAAAAAAACATCATTTGTTTTATTAAAAAAAACTGCACTGATTTCTTGTTTAAAAAAATTGCATATGTTTTATTAAAAAATACTGCACCGCACTTGTTTTAAAAAATAAAAAAACTGCACTGCACTTGTTTTAAAAAAAATTGCACTGCACTTGTTTTAGAAAAACTGCACTGATTTCTTTAACCTTTGTGAAACCAACCACAAGTAATAATGGTTTGTACATTCGATGGGAAAGTAACATGTCTTTGGCGGCTCAACTTAGTCAAGCGAACAGAATATCCAAAGACATTCCTTGATGGTTTAAGTTAATATGGAAAAATCTCCGTTTTAAAGTTTACATGAAAAACTAATCACCTGAAACAGAAAAGAGAGTTTTGTTTACTCACAATTCGTTTTACTATGACTTTGCATTGGTTACAATATTCAATATTCAAAGAACATTAACTTATTTGAAATTCCAATATTCAAAGAACATAAACTTATTTTAACTAAATGATTGGTTACGATATTAAAAGATATCTATAAACAAAAGACTTCTATAAGCAAAAGAAAACTATACCATTGACCATTTAGAATTTGAAATTCCAATATTCAAGGAACATTAACTTATTTTAACTAAATCATTCACTCAATAAACCAAATTAACAATCATTCTTCAAGATCACCGAGCTAAAGGAAAGGTTTGAAGGAAAAACCAAAGACAGAGCATTCAACTAATTGCAACATGAATACTTTCCGAAACACGAACATACCGGGTAGTAAAAATTAGTTATGATCAACAAAACATGTGACATATCTTGAATTTACTGCCTCTATGGCAACATAAAATATTAGTACTGCATTTCAATGTTTTCTCCAGTGATGCGGAGCATCTAATTTTGCTTCTCTGACCACCTCTCATCGTGACCTTGTTCTCCTAACATGACCACCAACACTGGCAATACCATCTACATCAGGTACAATATTTCAAGCAATAAACTCATTTTTGGGATTCCAAAAAACAACTACTTTTTTTTAAGGATGTTAAGTAATTATAATTGTAAAATAGGATGAGTTTTTCACTTAAAGTATTTTTATGAATGAACATGACAACGATTTGCTATTATAAATCAATTTTCATGCGCTTACATTAACATGTTGTAAATGTTAAAGTATTGCCAGTGCTCAACCTAATTTGCTTATGCGCCCAAAGCTCCATTGTTTCTTTACTGTTGTCTCCTTGGTATTATGAAAATAATAAATAATTAACTGGTTGTCTGTTGTAACGACCCGGAAAATCTGAACCAATTTAAAAAATTTAAATTGGCTAAAATAATGGATTTTAAATATTTAAAATAAATATTTTAAATAATAACGACGAAAAGTAAGTTTGAATCGACATTTGAAAGCGAATATAATTAATTCTAATTATAAACAAGGCCTGAAATGGCGCGGTAGTTTCAAAATTTGAATTCAAACTTTGACTGACTGTACCGGGAGCAAAACAAAACGGATTTGAGTGAAACCAAAAATATTTAAATCTGTTAGTGAATACCTTTATAACGAATCCGAAAAATCGAAGTTTCATAGCGGGAAGAAAAAGTTATGTCCAAATGAATTTTCTGAAAGGTCGTTATGGAATTTATATAGCCCGTAAAAATGGCCATTTTGCAATCGACCTCGGAATTTGACGAAACCACTTTTGTTGGATCCGGGATGTTAAACTACTGCTAGGTTTCAAATTTCATAATTTTTGAAGCTAGTATGTGAGCGTGGCAAAGGAAAATGTGTTTTGGTCAATTACAGTTAAATTGGATCGACCAGAAATGGGCCATTTTACAAACGGTCTCAGAATTTGAAAAAACTAGTTTTGTCGGGACCGTATTGTCAAAACATAGCTAGATTTATTTTTCAGGAATTTTTCGAATCAATTTGTGGCCCTGGCAAATTGAAATGTACGTTCAAATCGAATATTGAATGTTTTATATTTTAATTTGAAGGAAAACTGACTCAAACAGTCGAATGGGCCTACGAAACATATCCCATTGTGTTCGGAATGGGGGTAAAACGCTAGGCACGACAGTCGTTGGGTTTGAATTGGTGTTTGTGTGTGACAAGGGGTATTTTGGAGATTTTAAAAATTATAAATAAAATAAAAAATCCTATTGGCCTTCATTTTCTCTCTCCCCGCGTTATCTGCTCCGAAACCCATCCACGAACGACGGAAATCATTCCAGCCTTCTCCCCTCTTTTTCTCTTCGATCTCGCATCAAATCGCGTTGGTCCAGTTAGGGTTTTTAAAGAGGGTCCTCCAAGCTTCAAATCCATATAACCCTTGCCCTCTATCGTGTCGTGTGGAGCGAGATCCAAGCCCAGAAAGTCTGGGACTTTCGAGCGTCGTCGTGCCTTCCTCCCTGGTTCGAGTTCGCCGCGGCTACAACCCCCTGGAGCGGTTTTCGAAGCTCTCTCACGCTGCAAAGGCCGATCGACAAATAGCTTCACGGATCGAGCAAAAATTCAAAACCTAGTTTTGAACATCAAAAGAGGTATACGGCTTTGTTTATTTTCAACTTTTTTAACACTTTTAAACCGTTGCAAACTTGTAAAAATCATATCTTTTTCGTTTCCTGACGAAATTCAGTAAAACAAGAGACAGTGGACTCGTATGGACGTCTTCTACCTTCTAGAAGAGACCGCATAATTTTCTGAGCCTTCTGCTATTTTTGGAGGAGTGGAACCCAATGTGAGATTTCTAATTTATAAACGATATGGAAAACGACGATGTATAAATTATATAGTCGATGTATGAGTTATATAAGCGTTGTACACCTCTTGTATAAGCGTTGTATAAGTTGTAAGTTCGATAAATAAGTTATATATGCGTTGTAAAAATTATATACGTGTTGAATAGAAGTGAAATGCTTATATATAAATATATATATATATACGCCCTTCGTCCACAAACCATGGACGGTATTTATTGGTTGTGATTGGTGTGAAAATTGGTTGATTACGAATGGTTGATTAGAATTGTTTGTGGTTGAAATTGATTGATTGTGGTTGAAAAATACCCTTTGTGGTTTAGAAATATTTGGTTGAAACCACATAGGATTAGTTTGTGGAAATGAAAAAAATATACATGCCGCCTGCGTGCGAACTAGATGCATGATTCCCATTGTCAAAAGCTGCGAGGCTTTAAGGTAGAGCGAGGAGCCGTACTAGGGACGATCCCGGTTTTAACTACCCAGCCGTTATGCTGCCGAAATTTTGAATAATTTTCATGTGTTAGAATTATTTTCCTATGTTGAAACTATATTCGTTTGTTGAATAGAAAACCTTCATGTGTTGAATCGAAATTCATTCGTTGAATTGAAATTCATGTGTTGAATGGTATTCGTGTTTTGAATAAATTGTTTTAACAATAAAAATCACATTTTTACTCTATATGTACAAACTATAGAAAACCTTCATGTGTTGAATCGAAATTCATTCGTTGAATAGAAATTCATGTGTTGAATGGTATTCGTGTTTTGAATAAATTATTTTAACAATAAAAATCACATTTTTACTCTATATATACAAACTATAGAAAACCTTCATGTGTTGAATCGAAATTCATTCGTTGAATTGAAATTCATGTGTTGAATGGTATTCGTGTTTTAAATATAAAAATCACCTTTTTATCTATATATACCAACTATAGAAAACCTTCATGTGTTGAATCGGAATTCATTTGTTGAATTGAAATTCATGTGTTGAATGGTATTCGTATTTTGAAATAAATTGTTTTATAATAAAAATCATATTTTTATTACCTATATGAACTATTTTAAATAATCTCGTTTTGAAATAAATTGTTTTATAATAAAAACCCTATTTTTATCATCAATATGAACTATATAAAATAATCGTGTTTTGAAATGAATTGTTTTACAATAAAAATCACATTTTTACTATACATATGAGTTGTTAAAAATAGTGCAGTGTCGAAGTGAATGTTTGTTGGATAAAAGTATCATTTTTATCAAATGTATGAAAAGAATATAGCTTTGAAATCGAAGAATCGATATATATATATATATATATATATATATAAGCAGAATTGAAATATATCGAATGATGAATCTGCAGTTCGTGTTTTGAAACCGAGATTTCAAACGATTAGTGTGCGAGATCCGACTATCGGATTTTCCCGAAACCGAAACCGTTGTGTTCGCTTTGGAAATACCTTTCAAACGGCACCAACTTTGTAAAGATCCAACGGTTGGGTTATCTGGAATGTTTAATTCAAATCTGAAGAAAAACAGCACCAGAATCGATTATATATATATATATATAATTAAATTAAATCGAATAACGACGTTGTAGTTCGTATTTTGAAATCGAAACTTCAAACGATTAAACCGGGAGATCCGACCGTCGGATTTTCCCGAAACAGGAACCGTTGGATTCTTTTTGAAAAGATCTTTCTAATGATATAAATTTTGTGAAGATCCAACGGTTATGTTTTCAGATATGTGTAAATCAAATCTGAAGAAAAACAGCGCCACGGCCGCGTTATGGACGAAGCATCGTTTTGAATAAATTGGATATTTTAAAATAAATAAAAATAGCGATAAATCGTTATAAAATATTATAAACGATATGGATGTGAAATTTAGAAACTAAATGAAGGTTGGCTAAGTCGAATGGTTTCCTGGATTTTGATCTGATGTTGGTTTCGGCCTTCGGGGTTAATCTTTAGGAAATCGTTCTCTTACTGATTTACGGTTAGTGACTAATGAATTGAAATGATGCGTATGTTGTGTTTTTCTAGCACTTGTTTATTATATACGCGAGTTGCTCAGAAAGACTGGGTCTATCCCATTCTGAATAACTAAATCGGCGATAAGAAATCGAAGATGAAGACGGTGGTCGAAGACCAGAGATCTTCACCTCGTTTGGATGGTATTGATGTCCTGATTGGGAGGCATCCTGAAATATGGATAATGAGTGGTGATCGTCCAGATGTACGTGGAGATCGATGGGTTTGCGAGGTATATAGTGCCTCCGGTTTCGTTTAGACCTAGAACGGACTTGTAAATGGACTGTGTGTCTGACATTGGAATTTATTCTGTGTGATTGATAGTCATCGGTTACATGGCGTGAATTGCCTGTGTGGCATGCTAAGATGTAGTGATCAGGGCTTTTGTTGAAAAGCAAAGTCTTGTGGTGATGATCAAAGCACCGCCTGTGTGGCGTAGCTTTGTGTATAACGTGAAATCGCAAGCCTCACACCCCGGTATGAACCAGAAACGGGACAGGACATCAGGGAGGGCATGCGTTTCCTTCTAGTTAGAAGTGGCGTCAGTGGTTTTACATGCCCTGACGAGTTTGACTTATGTGGTTGTTGCTGTTGCGAGGCGCCTCGGTTATATCGGTCGATCCGGGACCGATGGAGTCATACGTTGGCTCATTTACGCCCCAAAGGGCGGGGAAACGCAGTGTTCAGGCATTTTAATCCACATCGGTGGACCGACCCTGATGATCCAAGGGTCACTCGAGCTCTGACCCTGAGGGGCGGGCTAGAGCGTCTCGAAGTCGGTAAGGACTATCTTAGGCCTTGGTTCATGACGGAAATCCAATTTCCAAATACGTGACTGTGCGGTTTTGATTGTATACCTATATATGGCGACATAGTGGTATGGGGCATTAATGTCGTCTATGATTAATAGTTATGATTTGAAATTGTTTTTGAAACATGTAAACACTAGTAATAATATCAAATGCTTTTGTTTAATTTGTATCAAGCATATTTTGGCCATTATAAGGTAAAACTCTATCCTCCGGTTTGCATTGCATTGTGTGATGGGAACTGAGTCTTATAATTGCTTCATTTTTATAAAAAGCATTTCGATGTTTAAAAGAATTATTTATTTTAAAGCACTGGCGATCCAATGGAGTAAACCCGTTCCACGAAAGTGGCGTGGTCCTGTGATTAGTCATGTTAAATGTGTTGAGTCGATTTCTCATACCAGTCCCATGGCTGACTCGTAGTTTGTTTCACTTTCAAACTCGGGTGCCCCTTTTTCTATACGGGCAGCCTTGTCTTCAGTATTTAGCCGGCTTTTTCTGGATAGCTAGAGCTGAAGAGGGATTCTATCATTTATCTATTTTATGCTGTTCAGCTCCTATTGTACATATTTTGTTTGTTTTCCGTTGTAGACATTTATGTATAGCTGAACTGTATTTGCACTAAGCATGATCCTGTATACTGTGTAACTCTGATGATTTCGTTTATCCAGTGTAATATTTGTTCGTTATCTGGTGTATTTATTTAATTATGTTCTGTTGTTATCTGTTTATATGTTATATTCCAAAGATTACCCTTGCCACCGTCAGTACGGTGTTTGGGGGTCGTCACATTTGGTATCAGAGCTTTGGTTAAGCTTAGTTCTGGAATATAACATATTAACGAACTCGTCAGAAATAGAACCAGTAGTGTTCTAGGACGAGTAACTCATTACAGATAGGATCAGTAATATCCTAGTATGAGTAAAGCAAAATGAAATAACACCTCGATAGATACATTTATATTCAAGTATATGTTTCTATGTTTTGAAATATCTTTTCTGTTGACCTGACACTTGATCTGCTGTTTGCAGAAGTACTAGAAAATGAGTGTCAGAAACAGAAGGAATGCAGAACCGGATATTGAGGCCCTATTAATCAAGTATTGAAATATGGGTGGAATACCGTTCTCTGGCGAAGAATCTATTATGAAAACGCAAGCTTGGATTCGTTCTGCTGAGAAGATCTTTGACGGTTTAAAGCTGAGGGATGACCAGAAAAGATTACTGGCATCCTGGGCACTCAAAGATGAAGCTTTGTTCTGGTGGGATTCGGTTATTGAGAATAATCCAGAAGGTGATATCACCTGGGATAGATTTAAAGTGATTTTCCTAGAAAGATTTACTCCTCCAGAAGCAACTGAGCGATTATGTGATGAATTCTCTTATCTGATACAAGGAGATATGACCATTCCAGAATATCATAAGAAATTCAACGAACTCTCTCATTTTGCCCCTCATCTGATTAAAGACCCAAAGAGGAAGAATTTGAGATTTATTCATGGCCTGCAGAGAAAATATCAGAATAGTGTAATGAGGAATGTGAAGCTTCCTTTTTCTGAAATGATATACATGGCTTACCAGTATGAGGATCTCGACAAGAAAGGTATGTTATGCTACGAAGAGGTGGTCAGTTCTAGTAATAAAGTTGAGTCAGAAACTGATCTTCCTGAGACCAGTAAAATGTCAGAAGTCAGTAAGAAGCCCAGTGCCAAGAGGAAAAGGGCTAAATCTGAGAAGGAACCAGTAACGACTGCCACATGCTCAAGCTGCAATAGACCAGGACATTTGGCGACAGGTTGTAAATCTTGGAACCAACGAAGAAAGAATAAGTTCAAACCCCAGATGGGATTTCAAGAGAATAGAAAGTGTAATCGATGCTTTCAGTCGGGTCACCTTTCAAAGGCATGCCCGCTATTCAAGAAGTCTAAAACATCACATATAAATGAAGTAGCAGAAACTTCTGAGCCCTCAGCTATTCAGGAAAGGCCAGATGTTTTAGAAGGCACGCTCAATGTCAAAAACATTCCGGTTAAAGTACTGTTTGATACAGGCGCATCGCGAAGCTTCATTGCCAAGAATGCAGTTAAGAAGTTGGATTTGAATTTGAAGAAGCTGAAAGAACCAATGACTGTCCAAAATCCAGTTGGGGGTTCCCTCGATCTCAGTTGGGTTTGTGCAGTACCTGTCTCTTTTTCCTGCTATAAATTCCCTACTATCTCTATCGTCATGAATTTTATTGAATTCGATCTTATTTTGGGATTGGATTGGTTAACCAAATATGAGGCAGAGGTTATATGCGCCGACAGAGTTGTTAGGGCAAAGATTAAATCAGGTGATTATATAACCATTCCCTGTGAAAGCCAGAATTCAAATAGAAAAGACTTCTGGGCAGCTTTAGATGTTTCTCCTGCTCAAATAGAAAATATCCCTGAAGTCACAAAGAATATTCCCAACTTCGCAAAAGATATTCCTGTCGTCAAGAATTATGTGGATGTGTTTGAAGAAGTTGTTCGCTTACCTCCGCAGAGGGAAATTGATTTCAAGATCGCTTTAATCCCGAATGCAAGGCCAGTAGTTCACGCTATTCGAAGAATGTCCTTGAAAGAGAAATAGGAATTAGACAATCAAACAAGACAGCTTGTATGGAAGGGTCTGATCAGGCCTAGTTTCTCTAATTGGGGTGCACCAGTGGTATTTGTCCCAAAATCTGACGGTACTCTACGGCTATGTGTGGACTATCATGATTTGAACAAACAGACAATAAAGAATAAATATCTGTTGCCGCGAATCGATGATTTATTGGATCGTCTGAATGGAGCACAAGTATTTTCAAGGATGGACCTAGCTACTGGCTTCCATCATCTTCGAATTGCCGAAGAGTGTGTTCCTATGACAGCATTCAGAGGTCCAGACTTATTCTATGAGTGGTTAGTAATGTCGTTCGGCTTATGTAATGCTCCAGCTTACTTCGTCGATCTGATGAATAGAGTGTTTGGTGGGGTTTTGAATAAATTTGTTCTGGTTTTTATTGACGATATTCTAATCTTCTCTAAATCAAAGGCCGAACATGAAAAAACATTTGGAACAGGTTCTGGAAATCCTCAGAAGGAATGTATTAAAAGCCAAACTATCCAAATGTATATTCTGGCAAGATGAAGTGAAATTTCTAGGCCACGTCGTATCAAAAGAAGGAATTGTTGTGGATCCAAGTAAAATCACGGCTATTCAAAATTGGAAACAGCCTAGTACTCCTACAGAGGTTCGCAGTTTTCTTGGATTGGCTAGTTATTACCGGAAGTTCGTTAAAAACTTTTCGAAGATATCTAGTCACTTAATGAAGCTTACAAAGAAGCACTCTAAATTCAAATGGACTCCAGAATGTGAGGAGGCTTTTGAAGAGCTAAAGCTAAGATTAACGACTGCTCCAGTGTTAACCATTATTGACGGCAATCAGGATTTAAAAGTCTGGACAAATGCTTCTAGAGAAGGCCTTGGCGCAGTGTTAATGCAAAGAGGTCAAGTGATTGCTTATGCTAGCCGTCTGCTGAAGCCGCACGAGAAAAACTACGTAACTCATGATCTTGAGTTGTTGGCTAAAGTATTCTCTTTGAAAATCTGGAGACACTATCTTCTGGGTGAGAAATTCGAACTGTATACAGACCATCAGCCATTGAAGTATTTGTTCACCCAGAAGGACTAGAATCTGAGGCAGCAACGGTGGCTAGAGTTCCTTGCAGCATATGATTTTGAGATTCTATACACTCCAGGGAAAGCCAATGTCGTAGCCGATGCGCTGAGTCGAAAGAATGAAATGATCGCCAGTTTTATTATCACGACTTCAGTGATTGACAAAATATCTATTCTTCAGAAGGACGATAATTTTATTAGGTATATGATCAAAAGGATTCAGAAAGGCGAACCCTTGTGTTTTCAATTAGATAACGATGGGACCCTGAGATTGAAAGAAAGGATTTGTGTTCCCGACATCCCAGAGTTAAAAAGGGAAGTGTTAGACGAGTGTCACAAGTCCAAGCTGAGTATCCATCCTGGTGTGGCCAAAATGTATAACGATCTCAAGCGAACATTCTGGTGGAAGGCTATGAAAAGAGACGTTTCAATATATGTTAGTCGATGCCCTACTTGCCAGCTAGTCAAGAGCGACCAACAGAAACTGGCTGTATTGTTACAACCGCTAGACGTTCCAGGTTGGAAGTGGGAACGTATTTCCATGGACTTCATTGATGGTTTTCCCAGAACCAGAAAAGGGAATGACAGTATTTGGGTGATCGTAGATCGTTTCACGAAGACCACCCATTTCATACCTGTCAGATCAAACAGAACTACTCAGAGTCTGGCGCAGATATACTTCAAGGAAATTGTAAGGCTACACGGAGTGCCGCTCAGTATAGTCAGTGATAGAGATCCAATATTTACTAGCAAACTCTGGGAGGCATTTCAAGTCGAGCTGGGAACGAAGTTGAACTTGAACACCACTTATCATCCTCAGACAGATGGTCAAACTGAGAGGGTGAATCGTATACTAGAAGATCTATTGCGGGCTTGTGTTCTAGATTTCGGTGGATCATGGGAGGACCATTTACATTTGGCTGAATTCTCGTATAACAACAGCTACCAGGCGAGCCTGACAATGTCACCATTCGAAGCATTGTATGGTAGACCGTGCCGATCTCCTGCTTGTTGGGTCGAACCCGGAAATAGACTTGTATTGGGACCTGATATGATCCGAGAAGCTGCTGACAAAGTCGATTTTATTAAGAAACGATTACTCGCCGCTCAAAGCCGACAAAAGAGCTATGCCGATAAGAGAAGAAGAGATATATCATTTGATGTTGGCGACTATGTATATTTGAAAGTATCGCCAATGAGAGGAGTTATCCGATTCGGTAAAACTGGGAAGTTGGCACCCAAATTCATTGGTCCGTTTCCTATTCTGGAACGGATCGAGACTCTCGCTTATAGGGTTAAATTGCCGGATTGGTTGCCTGGTATGCATGATGTATTTCACATATCTCAACTTCGAAAGCACGATCATGATCCAGACTTGATCGTGGAAGAAGCAGCTCAACAGGATATTGAAATTACTCCAGAATTGGCTGTGAGAAGCGAGCCGCTAAAGATCATTGGCAAAGAAACCAAAGAGCTGAGGAACAAGAAGGTTCACTTAGTCAAAGTGCAATGGAGTGGGGATCCGCGAGATTGTACTTGGGAAACCGAGGAGAGCATTCAGAAAGCCTATCCTAAGTGTCGAGTAGATATCTCTGATTGACTCCGGTGCAAGGTACATTTACCATACTTTGCATTACCAATTAGTTCTCTACTCTGTTGTTATTTTCTTTCCATGGATGTGCACTTTTAGTTCTATAGTCTGAATGATTTTAAGAGAGTATGAATTAATTTGTATGATTTTGAGAAGTTAAAAATAATTTGATTGTTGTTTGTGTTGTGTGATAGTAGATTTAATTAATTCAATTATTAAAACGATAGTTAATTTAATCAATAGAATGAATGGTAGAATTTATTCGATTATATCACACATTGAACTGATTTAAAAATAGATAGAAATATATACATGTGCATTATATATGTTTGAACAGGTAAATGGATAGCTGTTGACTAAAGAAATTATTTGCGTGTCCGACAAATAGGTAAACCTTAATGAGTTGGATGCGAAATATTATTATATCAACTCCTGTGAATGTCATTGGATGCGGAGTGTTGGTTGTTCTATGTGTAATCATAAACATCGCCATAGGATAGTAACAATTAATTTTGAACTACACTACATGACATACTTCTCGAAGATAGGCATACTTCATCATATACCACATAAGCATTTGGAGCTTGTGTGACGAGGTGGAAGATTTACCATACGAGCGAGAGGCTTGTATGGAGATGACTATATTTTACAGGTTGAACTGATGACTAATATGACCATATAAAATTTGTAACGATAATTTTCCAGATTAATAAAAAAAACCCACATGGGTCTGGAGTTGAAAATGATCACGTCTCTTTAGTCATTAGATACGGCACATGGATTATTTATTTCCCACTCGGGACGAGGTGACGAGGATTTATCCTCTGGAGCAATTAAAATACACACTCCCTCAGGCTTTGACAGGTGACGAGAATTTATTCTCTGGAGTTATTATCTATACACGCTCCCCTGTAAACATCAGAATATATCACTATAAATATTTGTATGCTTTATAGGATTTAGTGGGTACCTAATACGGCCCAATAAATTTCCAAACCTCTCCCTGTACAAAGGAGGTTATGGCAAAAAATTTTGAAAATTCCGGGTGTTAGCCAAATTTTTGAAGAATTTGAAAATTCTCAAAAACTAAAAAGTTGGAGAATGGAAGTCGGATTGAACGTAGAGTTGATTAATCAAACCACTTTCGACTTTGTTCCTTTTCGGGGACGAAAAGTTTTAAGTGGGGGAGATTGTAACGACCCGGAAAATCTGAACCAATTTAAAAATTTTAAATTGGCTAAAATAATGGATTTTAAATATTTAAAATAAATATTTTAAATAATAACGATGAAAAGTAAGTTTGAATCAACCTTTGAAAACGAATATAATTAATTCTAATTATAAACAAGGCCTAAAATGGCGCGGTAGTTTAAAATTTTGAATTCAAACTTTGACTGACTGTACAGGGTGCAAAACAAAACGGATTTGAGTGAAACCAAAAATATTTAAATCTGTTAGTGAATACCTTTCTAAAGAATCTGAAAAATCGAAATTTCATAGCGGGAAGCAAAAGTTATGGCCAAATGAATTTTCTAAAAGGTCGCTATGGAATTTATATAGCCCGTGAAAATGGCCATTTTGCAAACAACCTCGGAATTCGACAAAACCACTTTTTTTGGATCCGGGATGTTAAACTATTGCTAGGTTTCAAATTTCATAATTTTTGAAGCTAGCATGTGAGCGTGGCAAAGGAAAATGTGTTTTGGTCAATTACAGTTAAATTGGATCGACCAGAAATGGGCCATTTTACAAATGGTCTCAGAATTCGATGAAACTAGTTTTGTTGGGACCGTATCGTCAAAACATAGCTAGATTTATTTTTCGGGAATTTTTCGAATCAATTTGTGGCCTTGGCAAATTGAAATGTACGTTCAAATCAAATATTGAATGTTTTATATTTTAATTTGAAGGAAAACTGACACAAACAGTCGAATGGGCCTATGAAACATATCCCATTGTGTTCGGAATGGGGGTAAAATGCTAGGGACGACAGTCGTTGGGTTTGAATTGGTGTTTGTGTGTGACAAGGGGTATTTTGGAGATTTTAAAAATTATAAAACAAAATTAAAAAAATCCGATTAGCCTTCATTTTCTCTCTCCCCGCGTTATCTGCTCCGAAACCCATCGACGAACGACGGAAATCGTTCCAGCCTTCTCCCCTCTTTTTCTCTCCGATCTCGCATCAAATCGCGTTGGTCCAGTTAGGGTTTTTGAAGTGGGTCCTCCAAGCTTCAAATCCATATAACCCTTGCCCTATATCGTGTCGTGTGGAGCGAGATCCAAGCCCAAAAAGTCTGGGACTTTCGAGCACCGCCGTGCCTTCCTCCATGGTTCGAGTTCGCCGCGGCTACCACCCCCTGGAGCGGTTTTCGAAGCTCTCTCACGCTGCAAAGGCCGATCGACGAATAGCTTCACGGATCGAGCAAAAATTCAAAACCTAGTTTTGAACATCAAAACGAGGTATACGGCTTTGTTTATTTTCAACTGTTTTAACACTTTTAAACCGTTGCAAACTTGTAAAAATCATATCTTTTTCGTTTCTTGACGAAATTCAGTGAAACAAGAGACAGTGGACTCGTGTGGACGTCTTCTACCTTCTAGAAGAGACCGCATATTTTTCTGAGCCTTCTGCTATTTTTGGTGGAGTAGAACCCAATGTGAGATTTCTAATTTATAAACGATATGGAAAATGACAATGTATAAATTATATAGTCGATGTATGAGTTATATAAGCGTTGAACCTCTTGTATAATCGTTGTATAAGTTGTACGTTCGATATATAAGTTATATATGCATTGTAAAAATTATATACGTGTTGAATAGAAGTGAAATGCATATATATATATACGCCCTTCGTCCACAAACCATGGACGATATTTATTGGTTGTGATTGGTGTGAAAATTGGTTGATTACGAATGGTTGATTAGAATTGTTTGTGGTTGAAATTGATTGATTGTGGTTGAAAAATACCCATTTGTGGTCGAGAAATATTTGGTTGAAACCACATAGGATTAGTTTGTGGAAATGAAAAAAATATACATGCCGCCTGCGTGCGAACTAGATGCATGATTCCCCATTGTCAAAAGCTGCGAGGCTTTAAGGTAGAGCAAGGAGCCGTACTAGGGACGGTCCCGGTTTTAACTACCCTACCGTTATGCTGCCGAAATTTTGAATAATATTCATATGTTAGAATTATTTTCCTGTGTTGAAACTATATTCGTCTGTTGAATAGAAAACCTTCATGTGTTGAATCGAAATTCATTCGTTGAATTGAAATTCATGTGTTGAATGGTATTCATGTTTTGAATAAATTGTTTTAACAATAAAAATCACATTTTTACTCTATATATACAAACTATAGAAAACCTTCATGTGTTGAATCGAAATTCATTCGTTGAATTGAAATTCATGTGTTGAATGGTATTCGTGTTTTGAATAAATTGTTTTAACAATAAAATCACATTTTTACTCTATATATACAAACTATAGAAAACCTTCATGTGTTGAATCAAAATTCATTCATTGAATTGAAATTCATGTGTTGAATGGTATTCGTGTTTTAAATATAAAAATCACCTTTTTATCTATATATACCAACTATAGAAAACCTTCATGTGTTGAATCAGAATTCATTCGTTGAATTGAAATTCATGTGTTGAATGGTACTCGTATTTTGAAATAAATTGTTTTATAATAAAAATTATATTTTTATTACCTATATGAACTATATAAAATAATCTCGTTTTGAAATAATTTGTTTTATAATAAAAATCCTATTTTTATCATCAATATGAACTATATAAAATAATCGTGTTTTGAAATGAATTGTTTTACAATAAAAATCACATTTTTACGATACACATGAGTTGTTAAAAATAGTGAAGTGTCGA
Source organism: Allium sativum (assembly GCA_030737875.1). Taxonomy (NCBI): domain Eukaryota; kingdom Viridiplantae; phylum Streptophyta; class Magnoliopsida; order Asparagales; family Amaryllidaceae; genus Allium; species Allium sativum. The sequence goes on along the minus strand of CM060913.1, from coordinate 232,852,794 downwards.
AGTGAATGTTTGTTGGATAAAAATATCATTTTTTATCAAATGTATGAAAAGAATATAGCTTTGAAATCGAAGAATCGATATATATATATAAATAGAATTGAAATATAACGAAGCTGCAGTTCGTGTTTTCAAACCGAGATTTCAAACGATTAGTGTGCGAGATCCGACCATCGGATTTTCCCGAAACCGAAATCGTTGGGTTCGCTTTGGAAATACCTTTCCAACAGCACCAACTTTGTAAAGATCCAACGGTTGGATTGTCTGGAATGTTTAATTCAAATCTGAAGAAAAACAGCGCCAGAATCGATTATATTTATATATATATAAATAAATATAATTAAATTAAATCGAATAACGACGCTGCAGTTCATATTTTGAAATCGAAACTTCAAACGATTATACTGGGAGATCCGTCCGTCGGATTTTCCCGAAACTGTAACCGTTGGATTCGTTTTGAAAAGATCTTTCTAACGATATAAATTTTGTGAAGATCCAATGGTTAGATTTTCAGATATGTGTAAATCAAATCTGAAGGAAAACAACGCCACAGTCGCGTTATAGCCGAAGCGTCGTTTTGAATAAATTGGCTAATTTAAAATAAATAAAAATAGCGATAAATCGTTATAAAATATTATAAACGATATGGATGTGAAATTTAGAAACTAACTGAAGGTTGGCTAAGTCGAATGGTTTCCTGGATTTTGATCTGATGTTGGTTTCGGCCTTCGGGGTTAATATTTGGGAAATCGTTCTCTTACTGATTTACGATTAGTGACTAATGAATTGAAATGATGCGTATGTTGTGTTTGTCTAGCACTTTTTTATTATATATGCGAGTTGCTCAGAAAGACCGGGTCTATCCCATTCTGAATAACTGAATCGACGATAAGAAATCAAAGATGAAGACGGTGGTCGAAGACCGGAGATCTTCACCTCGTTTGGATGGTACCGATGTACTGATTGGGAGGCATCCCGAAATATGGATAATGAGTGGTGATCGTCCAGACGTACGTGGAGATCGATGGGTTTGCGAGGTATATAGTGCATCCGGTTTCGTTCAGACCCAGAACGGACTTGTAAATGGACTGTGTGTCTGACATTGGACTTTATTCTGTGTGATTGATTGTCATCGGTTACATGGCGTGAATTGCCTGTGTGGCATGCTAAGATGCAGTGATCAGGGCTTCTGTTGAAAAGCAAAGTCTTGTGGTGATGATCGAAGCACCGCCTGTGTGGCGTAGCTTTGTGTATAACGTGAAATCGCGAGCCTCACACCCCAGTATGAACCAGAAACGGGAGAGGACATCAGGGATGGCATGCGTTTCCTTCTAGTTAGAAGTGGCGTCAGTGGTTTTACACGCCGTGACGAGTTTAACTTAAGTGGTTGTTGTTGTTGCGAGGCGCCTCGGTTATATCGGTCGATCCGGGACTAATGGAGTCATTCGTTGGCTCATTTACACCCCAAAGGGCGGGGAAACGCAGTGTTCAGGCATTTTAATCCACATCGGTGGACCGGCCCTGACGATCCAAGGGTCACTCGAGCTCTGATCCTAAGGGGCGGGCTAGAGCGTCTTGAAGTCGGTAAGGACTATCTTTTGCCTTGGTTCATGACGAAAATTCAATTTCCAAATATGTTACTTTGCAGTTTTAATTGTATACCTATATATGGTGACATAGTTGTATGGGGCATTAATGTCGTCTATGATTAATAGTTATGATTTGAAATTGTTTTTGAAACATGTAGACACTAGTAATAATATCAAATTCTTTTGTTTAATTTGTATCAAGCATATTTTGGCCATTATAAGGTAAAACTCTATCCTTCGGTTTGCATTGCATTGTGTGATGGGAACTGAGTCTTATAATGGCTTCATTTTTATAAAAAGCATTGCAATGTTTAAAAGAATTATTTGTTTTAAAGCACTGGCGATCCAATGGAGTAAACCCGTTCCACGAAAATGGCGTGGTCCTGTGATTAGTCATATTAAATGTGTTGAGTAGATTTCTCATACCAGTCCCATGACTGACTCGTAGTTTGTTTCACTTTCAAACTTGGGTGCCCCTTTTTCTACACGGGCAGCCTTGTCTTCAGGTTTTAGCAGGCTTTTTCTGGATAGCTGGAGCTGAAGAGGGATTCTATAATTTATCTATTTTATGTTGTTCAGCTCCTATTGTACATATTTTGTTTGTTTTCCGCTGTAGACGTTTATGTATAGCTGAACTATATTTGCACTAAGTATGATCCTGTATACTGTGTAACTCTGATGATTTCGTTTATCCAGTGTAATATTTGTTCGTTATTTGGTGTATTTATTTAATTTTGTTCTGCTGTTATCTGTTTATATGTTATATTCCAAAGATTACCCTTGCCACCGTCAGTACGGGGTTTGGGGGTCGTCACATCTGTATTATTCATTGTATTTATTTGCCCACGATAGTTCAATTTGTACGTATTGTAATGTTGTTTCTTTCTCTATACTTATACTCATCATTTATATTTATTCATTGATTCAAACTTCCGTTCTCTTATAAATAATGATTTGATATTTATTTCATACTATAATATTTTTTTATTACTTTATGATTTATCTTTCTATCTAAATATGTTTTTTCCCACGGATATATTAATGTAGTTCGCCTCTAAGAAACATTTGGAAGTATGTTTGCAGCCGGTTTCCTCTAACTTAGGGATATTTTCACCAAGCGCTTATACTCCATCTATAGTCAAGTGTGATATATTATTACGGACATTGAGTTGAGTGTAATTTATTATTATTTATGGTGATAATATATGAAGCTCATAATTTAGTGTAGGTTCTTATACATATTTTTTAATCATGTAGTCCAAACCTTGTGTGGTTCTTCTTGATGAATTGTTGATTAATGTAACATTATTTATTCATATTTATTTCAAGTTAAGGAACATCTAAAAGTTAAAGTTACAGAAACAATGGTTCAGAAGGTGACATATAAAAATAAGAAATCTGGATAGGTTCTTCGATCTACAGCAAATGCATATGTAAGTATTTTTTTTATGCTTAAGACTCTTAGATTTCGCTGATGTCATATTCACTTTGATTCTCAAACAATTGAAGATAGATTGTTCGTACTAGTTACTTATTTGACTCTTAGCGTGAACAAAAAAATGTAATAAGTAGGAGCAATTTCTTAAATGCTATATAGTGAATGTGAGCCATTTTGTAATAAGTATCCATCAACGTGTTTCTTAAATGCTAACGTGTTTGTAAATGTAAGCTTAAAATATATCAATAATTATTTATTCTTTGCTTAGATTTATGTACCAAATATTATTTCTTTGATCTGGCCATTTCCAAAAGAACTTTACATTGGACTACATCTTGTTATATAGATGGGTTTTTTATACATGCAATTGCACTAGCATTGAAAAGGTCAACTGAAAGCCATATAGCTGCATAAGTTTTAAATTAAAATGACAGCAGTTAATTGAACATACTGGGTAAAAGGATTGAATGAATGTTTATATGAAATGATTCACTTAACCAAAAATATTACACCAATGTCCTCGATTAGAAGGTATAAAAGGTATGTATTTTCAAAAATATTGCACACAACTTTTATGCACAGTAGGTCTCATTTTATTTCATACAAACATTCACTCAAGAATTTTCATGGAAACATTCACTCAACCATTTTCCCTTAGCTTGTGTAGATGTTACAAAGATATAACTTGCAAACATATTAGTTAAGATATTCAGAAAATTGAGGTAATTTTACTGGAATCATGAAATAAAATGTGTTTTCAACAGATGATTAAGTTAATCACAATATGTTAATAAAAAATAAAAGCCTTTGACCCACAAATAGCAATCTGCATTAAGAACGAGACCGGCGTCGGTGGAGAAAGAATACTGGTTAGAAAAGATACCTGAGCTGTTGAACGGATCGGCGTCGGTGGAGAAAGAATCGAGCTCAAAATGCGGTCAGGAGGAGAACAGATCAACGTCAGCAGGTGATGGAGATGAAAGAAACTAGTCAGAAAACCTAGGCGGCGACTTTGCAAAATTTGGGGATCTAAGTGTTATGGAAAATACAAAAAGGAACAGAAGGGTTAGAAACATAAGTGGAAGGAAAATTACCATACCATCCCTTGCATGCAGAAATCTAGGCTATTGTAACGGTTATTACTATTATAACTAAATATAATGGTAATAAACATTATAAAATAGTAACAATAATAACCGTTACTAATAGGGTCCGCGAAAATATTACAAAACAGGCTGTTTGGTGTAGTGATAGGCAAGACTGGAAATAAACATAAAACATATAAAATGGGAAAAGAAAGATAGGTACATATTACTTGTTAATTATCCAACATCAAAGCATATGTTTTACTTGTCACAACGGCATAGGTGATTAATAGTGAAATCATATATAACTTTTTATCTTATTAGCACTATATATTCTAACCTAATTTTATTTAACTGTCATGTATAAAGTCTAAGAAATCAGATCTGTAAATGACAGGAACTCACAGTGGGTCTTGGTGAAGAAGAGAATGAATCTCTTATATATATAACACTTTTCCATAGAAAAGTCCAAGTCCAATCCAAGTTGTATATATGCAAGTCCTGATGTTGTCTTTGTTTGATCCATTTCTCGGTAGTATTCCCTCATTATATGTTTTTATTTTTAGAATAGATTTACAGAGGTAGAAGGTATGAAAAAATGGTGTAAATCAGAATAGGAGAAGCCACATATTTATAGATTCACAGAGTCAACCTCAGGCTTCAGATTTAGGGTTTTAATCTTAACTGTACACATAGTGCTGAGTCATTAATGAATATGGTCACAAAACAGTCTAGATACGTCACTCAGAATCCGCCCAGACTTGGAGTGGGTCGACCCACCTACCCCCTGGGTCGACGCTAGGGTCGACCCAGCCGACCATGGGTCAACCCAAGCCTAACGTGGGTCGTCCCACAACGGTCCTGTTCCCTGCTTACTTTGTTTCGAAAATTATGGATTTATTTTATATTTACATATAAGCTCCTAATGTGTATACAAACATCTAATGCCCATAACTTCATCACACATTATTCGTTTTACGCGAACTTGGGGTCTATCTGAACCAGAATTCTGAGACGAAAGCAACGGTAGTGCCAATTTCACTTAATTCTGAGTATTTAGTTAAGTTATTCCCAATTTATTATTTTTAACCATGGTTATATCGTACTAAATTTTGGGGTATGACATTCTCCTCTACTTAAAGGATTTCGTCCCCAAAATCTTCAAGTTAAGTAGAATGTTACTATCATAACATCTATCTACAACCATCTACTCATCCAGCCTCCACGGGCATCCATTGTCCTTAAGAAATTTCTAATGCTTGTATGAACATATGCAGAGGCTCTATGTGTATATGTCCTTACACTAATGTGAAAATCTAAAAGTCGAATGATTCAATTGACCTCCTTAATGCAATATAGGTTTGTGCCGTGAGTCCAAAATGTATGCAAATAATCCTAGTATGACATATAAACTCTATATGTGTGCACAATCATTCATCAAAATGCAACATCCATATGATGATTCACCCATTTTTCATTCATATGAAATTAAAATGCGCAAACATCCATATGTAGTATGTAAGTGATTGAGTCGATCTAGTGCCTAGTGTGTGTGTGTGTATGCATCCATGAGCAACCACTGGTAAATACTTGCATCCACTTGCAACCATCAATCATAACATGTTTCAGACACATGTTTCCAACCACTGGATTCTACCTAAGGATCAAAAGGTTCGAACGGTAGGATAAATATACTCGAATGATAGAAGCAAATGCAAAGTAAAAGCTTGGAAAAGAAGTCAAGAATGTACTTTCAAAAAGAAAAGGGTAGGAAGTGTGAATCCTATCTTCGGGTTCTAACGTTGCATCTTCGCAGTCTTCTCCCCATTGCACTTTAACCAATTTGATTTCCTTGTTACGTAGCTTCTTGATTTCTGATCCAAGGTTATGGGAAGGAGCTCGTCTCGCTAATGCTTTCTTCTCAACTTGCACGTCCTCAAGTGTGCTCGGGTCTACTATCTCTACCGTATCATGGAGACATTTCCACAACTAGCAAATGTGAAACACATCGTGTACGCCCGCCAGTCTATCCGGTAGCTTGATCCTATAGGCCATCTGACATATCTTCTTTATTATAGGTAATGGCCCTATGAATCTTGGCGCTAACTTCCCTACCGATCCAAAGCGAACTACATTCCTAAGATGGTGATGCTATAATGAAGACCATATCTCCCATTTCAAATTCCAAATCGATCCTCCTTTTATCAGCATTAGATTTATGTCGATCTTGAGCGGCTTTCATTCTTCGATGGATAAGATCAATCTTCTCGGAAGTGTCTCGAATCATTTCCGGTCCAAGTAAACGTTTGTCTGTAGACTCCCACCAACAAGTCGATGATCTATAAGGTCGTCCATATAGTGCTTCGAAGGGTTCCATGCCTATGCTTAATTGGTCACTATTGTTGTTGGCGAACTCCACCAATGGGAGATGCTCCTCCCAAGTCCCTCCAAATTCTAGGATACAAAGTCTTAGAAGATCCTTAAGAACTCTATTCACCCTCTCAGTCTGTCCATCTGTCTGAGGGTGGCATGTTGTGTTCAAATGTAGCTGTGTACCTAACGCCTTTTTTAAGCTCTTCCAAAACTCACTAGTAAAGATGGGGTCGTGGTCACTTAATATGCTGGAAGGTACCCCATGTAATCGAACTATCTCTCGAAGATATACCGACACTTACCAAGCTGCCGTCCTCTTACTCTTAACAGGAAAAAAATGAGCGCCCTTCGTAAGTCTATCCGCAATCACCCAAATGCTCGTATTGCACTTCCTTGATTGGGATAATCCATGGAAACGCTCCCCTACTTCCATCGGGGAATATCCAAGGGCTAAAGCAATCCACCCGGTTTCTTTTGTTCAAACTTTACTCGTTGGCGTGTCAAGCATCGAGCTGCAAATTCCGCCACATCTTTCTTTATGCCAGTCCAAAAGAAAACCCTCTTTATGTCTCGATACATTTTGTCGCCGCTCGGATGGATATCATTTGAGAATGATGAGCTTCCTCAAGCACTACCTTTAGTAATTCCCCAATCTTAGGGACACATAGCCTTTCATCTCGCCTTAGCCACCCTTTATCATCCATGGTATATCTAGCAATGTGACTAGAAGTCTCTCCTCTACTTGGGTTTTCCTAGATATCTGAAATTTGCGGGTCTTCTCACTGCATAGATCCAACTCGCTCCAGTAGAGTGGGTCGCATCTCCAATGATGCTAACAATCCCAGTGTGAAATCCGTAGATGGCTTAAAATCAAAGGTCAAGATGTACTCCAAGTTTTGCCTTTCTACGAATAGAGGACTCAAAGTCATCCTTTGCATACTCAATGCGTCCGCTACTCCATTACCCTTGCCCTGGATATAAGCTATCTCGAAATCGTAGGATGCTAGGAACTCCATCCACCATTGTTGCCTCAAGTTGAGATCCTTCTGTGAGAACAAATATTTGAGCGACTTATGATCTGTATATAGCTCAAATCTCTCTCCAAGTAGATAGTGCTACCAAGACTTCAATGAGAACAGTATTGTAGCAAACTCTAGATCATGGGTAGGGTAATTCTTCTCGTGAATCCTCAACTGTCTCCTACTATAGCATACTACCCTTCCCTCTTGCATCAGAACGACACCAAGCCCCGTGCCACAAGCATCTGTGTAGATCATAAACATCTTGCTTCCATCTATGAGAGTCAAAATTGGGGTTGTTGCCAGAGCCTCTTCAATATCTGAAAGGCATCCTCACAATCGATGCTCCACGGAAAAGCTAAGTTCTTCTTTGTCAATCGGGTAAGCGGGGTCGATGCCCTTGCAAAGTCCTTGATGAACTTTCTATAATAACCCGCCAACCCTAGAAAACTTATCACCTATATTGCATTCTTTGGAGCCATCCAATCTTGAACTACAATGAATTTTGTAGGGTCCACTATTGTCCCTTATTTGGAGAGACCACATGCCCCAGGAACCTTCCTTCCTTTTTCCAAAAGTGACACTTAGAAATCTTCGCCTTTAGTTGATGTGACTTGAGAGTACGTAGAACTTCTCCTAAGTGTTGGGAAGGTCCTCCTCATTCTTTGAGAAGATCAGAATGTCATCCACAATGACCACCACAAAATTGTTCAAAAACTCCCTAAACACCTTACTAATTAAGTCCACAAAATAGGTGGGTGCATTGGTTATCCCAAAAGGCAAAACCAACCATTCAAAGAAACCATCTGGAGTTCTGAATGCAGTCTTATCAATGTTTTCCTTGGCTACCCTTAGCTGATGAAATCCCATGGTCAAATCCATCTACGAGAAAACTGATGCGCCTACTAGCTGATCGAACAAGTCGTCAGTTCTCGGTAGTGGGAGCCTATTCTTCTCGGTGAGCTTATTCTGCTCCCTATAATCCACACATAGATGAAGTGAGCCGTTCGCCTTAGTTGCAAAGACAACTGGAGCTCCCCACTCTAAAATGCTTCGCCTAATAAAACCTTTCTCGAATATCTCCTTGACTTGCTTGCTAAGCTCCCTCCTCTCTATAGGAACCATGTGGTGCACTGGTAAAGCAACTGGCTTCGCATTCTCTACCAAGAAAATCCGGAAATCTATCTCATAGCTTCGAGGTAGTCCCTTGACCTCCTCAAACACGTCCGGATAATCTCGGACTACGGGTACAGACCGCAAGTTGTCAACAGAAGTATCAAGTGATTCTAGATAACTGAGCATCACTGACCCCCATGGGTTCACAGGAAATTTTGTGAGTTCTACCATGACAAGTAATAAGTCTAACTACTCTCTTTTCACAATCAAGAATGACCCGTACATGGCTAGCCAATCCATGCCTGTAATCAAATCATAGCTTATAAAGCCCAGCACGTATGCGTCGCATTCAAACTCAACGCCCAATATAGAAATTCTCAAACCCCTACACATCATGGATAAATGAGCCGATCCTCCTATGGGGTTTGAAACCATTACACGTTCATAGACTATGCTAGAATTAAGGTGCAGACTATCTACTAAAGAATTGGATATAAATGAATGTGCAGCGCCAGAATCAAACAGGGTTCGAACAAGATAGTGAAAAAGGGAAATCAAACCTTCAACTGTGACTTTCCTACCTCGATCAGGTCCATTAGCCTCTAAAGCATGCACTTGTCCATAAGTTCCTGCCCCTTGTCCTTGCTTGCTAGGGCATTGTTTGCTGAAGTGTCCTACTTGTCCATAATTAAAGCATGCTTTCTTAGTCTTTTTGCAGTCCTTCACAGAATGATCCATAGCACTGCAACCATGACACTTAATATCCTTCTTGATTTAAACCTTGTCAGGCTTTCCACCTTTCTTTTGTTGCTTTCCTTTCTTGCCCCACCATTATTGTTTCTTGCCCTTAGCTTGAGTCTCCTCAGTCTTAGTATCTTTCTTTTCCTCCTTGCCATCTTCATGCATAAGCGACATGTCAACTAGCCTTTCAAACATTGCCACCATCGGTATATGAGACAAAGCAAGTCCTTGGGGATGTTGATTCAACAGTCTCACAAATCTAAGCGCCTTCTTGTGGGTCATATTCACCAAGTCTAGTCCAAACCTTGCCAGTTGATTAAACTTGTTCACATAATCTTTAACAGTCATGTCCCTTTGTTTCAAAGCCAAGAATCTCTCCATTTGCAATCCCTCTTCCGCCTAAGATAAGAATTTCATCTTGAATCTCTGCTTGAAATCATCCTAATTAGCTATTGGTTGTCCAACTTGCGTTACTTCCCACCACTAGGAAGCCTCATCTTTTAGTTTCCATGCAGCCAATTGTCTCTTCCTTCGGTCATTGATCTTGAGAAGGCCAAACACGTTCTCCGTCTCTCATAGCCAATTATGTGCTTCAACAAAGCTTTTGGTACCACGGAATGGTTTTCTCCCATAGCGCAGAAGTCTTTACATAACTTAGAAAAATTATCAACTTGTGGAGGTGGAGCAACAACGGCTGCAGCTGGGGGAGGAGCATCCCCTTGACCTCTAGCAGGTGCCGTAGCCTCAAGATACCCACGGAACCATGTCGGTAGCGGAATGCCCTCGGGAAGATTGGGTACCCCAGACATGCTGAAATGAAAAAGATTCAACAAGAGATCGAGGGAATATTGACTATGGCTTGAGGGGATATGTTTTTCAAAAACAGATTTTTACTTGAAAATACTTTGCTTTTGAAAATGGTTTTAAAAACTTTTTGCTCTGATCTTGTAACCTTCAGCTCTGATACCAAATGTGACACCTTACGTCCGTTAATGTCACTCGTAAGAGAATGCGTTAAGTTTCGTAAAGCACAATAGGTAATCATTATAGAGAATTTATAAGATAGATAAAATAAGCAATGGAAAATTTTAACTATATTACTAAAAATAAAGCATAGTTTTAAAAGTACATCAAAACTAGTTACAACTAACCAAATGTCTTAAATCTGTCTTACAAAACATCTCATGAAATAAACTATAAGAGTACATAAAATCATATCCCTTGCCAAAAGCCATACTAAAGTAGAGAGCAAATCAAAATGATACATCTCAAGAAATCTGAGTCCAAGCTGTAAGAGGAATCCTAGTCACGGTTGAGTGCTTCAACTCTGAGGACCTGGGGGGAAGGAATAAAGAGGCGAAAGAAAAAGGGTCAAACATAAAGTCTGGAGAGTTTCAGTGATTTACAAATGTGCATAAAATAGAAATGCCAAGACATGTGATAAGACTGCATAGGAAAGGTACAGTGTCATATAAGGTAAATTAAACTAAACAGAACAACATGATAGACAGAAATAATATGAATAAACTATGATCGAGTAATGCTTCACATTCATATCTTAAACAGGTATGTCTACACCAATACTAGTATGACAAGTTCATTATGATTACGCATCAGCAGGATTAACAACAGAATTAAACACAAGATTAGTCGTTCCCTAATTACATAACCATATTAGGTGTTAACTTAATTATACAACAACAGGATTTGGTACACCCTAATTACTACCCAAGCGATCAGCTCCCTACTACGTAAAATACCCTGTGTCAGCCCCGACAGTAGGGTACATCACTTCCAAACTCAACAACTATATAACACAAACCTATTTACTGGTGTTACACCGTCTTATCTTCCCTAGTTAGACCCATGCACACTCATGACTCCACCGAAACGCGCCCGTACCCACCCCCCATGTGAATCTCTTACTATCCAATTCAGTAAATCTTTCCTTGGCCCCTACCAAGTGCGAGGCTCCCTCTGATAAGATACCAACAAGATATTGACTGATATGGGTTCCAAACAGTAGAATGACACAAGCCAAACCCCCTAAGCTTATGCCCCCAAAACGAGTATTTAAGAGTCCCCAAAACCCGATACAACAGCAGAACGAGGGTCCCAATAGCTTATCAACACTCATGTTTAACCTAGTAGGTTTAGGCTTACTAATAAGCGTGGTTGTAATCATGTCATTATGTGTGTACAACCCTGCCCCGAAACACCTACCCAGATGTATACCATTTCTACAACATTTAGTTTATTAACCTACATCTGGTACATATAATATTCTTAACATGTCATTTAATTAATGTCTGTTTTAAGTCAATTCTAACATGTCCAATTCATATGCATATTTATTCATCAACTATGTTCCCAAATTACAACATATACAGGTTTATGCATATTATTCATTTCTACCAATTTACGACAAATATATACCCATTATCCCTTTTATCAGTTTACAGCAAGTCTAAAAATGTGTATAATATCCTTTTTCCCAAATTATGGTTGAACGGTCCCAATTCAATACATGCCTAATTTCCTCTTTTTATGTCATTCATTATTGTCCCAATTATACGCACACTCTAATCGGGTATAGCTTAGGCTTCCAAAGGCCTAGGCTTAGCGTAAAATAAAAAGGGAAAACATAGGAAGAAGAACAGAGTCAAATACACAGGCATATGGGCAAGACCGGAAATAAACATAAAACATAGAAAATGGGATAAGGAAGATAAATACATATAACTTGTTAATTATCCAACATCAAAGGCATATGTTTTACTTATCATAACGGCATAGGTGATTAACTATGAAATCATATATAACTTTTTATCTAACTAGCAGTATATATCCTAACCCAATTTTATTTAACTGTCGTGTTTAATGTCTAAGAAAACAGATCTCTAAATGATAGGAACTCACAGTAGATCTTGGTGAAGAAGAGGATGAATATCTTATATATATATAACACTATGTCGTAGAAAAGTCCAAGTCCAATCCAAATTGTATGTATGCAAGTCCTGATGTTGTCTCTGTTTGATCCATTCCTCAACAGCATTCCCCCATTATATGTTTATATTTTTAGAATAGATTTACAGAGGCAGAAGATATAAAGAAATGGTGTAATTCAGAATGGGAGAAGCTACCTATTTATAAATTCACAGAGTCAACCCTTTAGATCTAGGGTTTTAATCTTAACCGTACACATAGTGCCGAGTCAGCAATGAATATAGTCATAAAACTGTCCAGGTACATCACTTAGAATCTACCTAGATCTGGAGTGGGTCGACCCACCTACTCCTTGGGTCGACCCAACCGACCATGGGTCGACCCACGGGTCGACCCAGGCCTAGTGTTGGTCGTCCCACAACGGTCCCGGTTCCTGCTTACTTTCCCACGTACTTCGTTTTGAAAATTTTGGATTTATTTTTATTTCATATTTACATAAACGCTCCTTATGTGTATACACACTTCTAATGCCCATAACTTCTTCATACGTTATCTGTATTATGCGAACTTAGGGTCTATCTAAACCAGAATTTCGAGACGAATGCAACGGTAATGCCGGTTTCACTTAATTATGAGTATTTAATTAAGTTATTACTAATATATTATCTTTAAGCATGGTTATAGCGTACTAAATTTTGGGGTTTTACACTTGGGATGGGGCATCGACAAAAATTGTGGTATGCTCAGAAGAAGAGAAAAGTGGTCAGCTATGACATTATCATATCTTTTTTTTATCTTTGATTGTAAGATCAAAATCTTAAAGTAAAGGGATCCATCGAATTAAGCATGATTTAGCATCCTTTTGGCAAAAAGATGTCGAAAAGAAGAATTGTAAGTGTGGCCGTGATGTGGAACCCTATCAAATAAGATCGAAATTTCTCGAAAGCAATGAAGATGGCTAAAAGTTCTTTTTCGGTGGTCGTATAACCGAGTTGAGCATCGTTCAAAGTAATACTTGCATAGTAAACGACGTGAAGGATTTTGTTGATGCATTGTCCTAAGATAACACCAACTGCAAAGTTTGATGCATCACACATGATTTCAATAGGAAGTTCCAATTGAGAGAGCAGGTTGTTGGGGATGAAATGAGTTCACTTTTAAGACGTTCAAAAGAACGAACACGGTTAGAGATAAAATTAAAGGGAAAATCCTTTCTCAGATGAGTGTCAATGAATGAGCAAATTTGCTAAAATCTTTCGCTAAAGCATCATTAAAAACCATCATGCCCAAGAAATGAATGAATGTTTTTAAAGCATTTAGGAATAGGTAGATTTGAAATAACGTTAACTTTTGCCATATCTACCTTAATGCCATTGTTTGAGATTACATGTCCAAGGATGATGCTTTGTTTTACCATAAAGTGGCGATTTTCCCAACTCAATGTTAGGTATTTTTCTTTACATCATTCTAAAACAAGTTCAAGATGATGTAAATAAGAGGAAAAAGAATCGCCAAAGATAAAACAATCATCCATAAAAACTTCTAGAAAGTGTTCGATCGTATCAGAGAAGATGCCAACCATACATCGATTGCGTAAGGCCCGCGATAGCAATGGAATCGGGGAATGTATACAGAAAAGATAGTTCTTTCCTATTATATTTAGTATTAGTTAGTGATCTCGGCTCGGTGGGTCCCTTCCTTCGTGATGAACTTGTTGGCACTAGTCCTACATTTTGTCTCTGTGGACTGAGGAGAAAGGTGGATCAGCGGGATGAGGGTTGTACCACGAGAGAAGCAAGGGGTCAACTGCTTTAAATATACAACATCGATTCTGGCAATGCAATGGAGTTGGACCCTCATGTCGATCTGAATGAACCAGTCTTTCCACAGAGGTAAATCTTTGCCCTCTTGCGTAGGGGCTTTACACAATCCATATAACAAATGTTGATAATCAAAGGTATCGAATGGATGCGTAAAGGTCGTTTTCTCTTGATCTTCAGAAGCAATTAGAATTAGGTAGTAACCAGAATAACTATCAAGAAAGCAATGGAATTGGTGACCGGAAAAACGTTCGAGCATTTGGTCAATGAAAGGAAATTGGTAGTTTTTTTTTATGTTGTGCATTCAATTTTCGACAATCAATGCAAACATGCCAACCCATTAGAGTACGAGAAGGAATTAGTTCATCTGGCTCGTTTGCGACAATGGCAAGTCCGAACTTTTTAGGAATAACATGAATAGGGCTGACCACAAGCTTTCGGAAATGGGGTAAATGATACCATTGTCAAGGAGTTTAAGAATTTCTTCACAAACAACCTCTTTCATCTTAGGTTAAGCCAATGTTGTGCCCTACAAGCGGGTTTGGCTTTGTCGGTTTAGTGAATACGATGTTGAACAATTATGGGGCTAATTCCCTTAATGTCAAAAATGGACCAACTAATCGCGTCTTTGTTTTTATAAAGGGTCAAAAGAAGAGAATCTTCTTGATCAAAAGATAGAGTTGAGGAAATTATGATAGGACAAGTTTCGTTATCACCAAAGTATACGTGCTTGAGACAATTAGGAATGGGTTTCAGGTCCAACTTTGATGGTTGCTTGATCAAAAAATTTGGTTGAGCTTCGAACTCAATTGGAAGCGGTTAAAATGGGAGCGGGTATTTGATTTCGTTAGGAGCATCTTGGATTTCGAACTCAGCCTCATGTTCATAATTAAGGTCAATTGATTCGTCTCCGACGTTCTTGTGAATGGTATTAACTTCCAACGAGTTGTCAAATGGTTCATTCGATTGATTTTTTAAATTGAATATGTTAAGTTCGATAATCATAATTCCAAAAGATATTTTCAATGAACAATTTCTACAATTATTAAAAGAATTTGGGATGACTAAGAAAGTCATCCGAGAATCAAAAGAACTTGGCTTGTTAAGTTGTTTATGGGTTGAGGTTTGAGGATAATGAAATTGACGGGGAACACGAATTCCCGCACTCTAATGAGTACTTCCTCGAAGATAAAACAATAGGCCATTTGAAGGGTAACCTTAGTCGGTTTAAGCTCACCTAGACCTAATTACTGGTAAACCGAATATGGGAGCAAGTTTAAACTAGCACCGAGGTCCAAAAGACATTTGTTAATCCTCTTGTCTCCTATCGTGCATGAGATCGTTGGACATCCAGGGTGTTTGTATTTAATCGGGATTGATTGGGTCAAGACTTTGCTAAGGTTGGAGGCTAATAAAACTTTCTTGGGTACTTGAGTGTGTCGTTTTTGGGTACATAAGCCTTTCAGAAATTTAGTTTGGGTCGGGACTTGTTGAATGATGTCAAGAAGCAGGATGTTAACTTTTACTTGTTAAAAATTTCTAACATCTTTTCCATTTATTCACAATTTTTCTTAGTTTGAAGTCGATGTGGAAATGGAATTCAAAACTCAGTAAGTTAGTCCTCTTGAGTTCGAAAAGAATTAGACTCATAATTCGATTAATGTTTGCTTCGACATTAGGATCGGAATCATTTATCGTTTCGAAGAGTTGAGAGGAGTATCTGATAAGTCATTCGGATTGACAACTTGATTATCGATTCGCTTACTGGATCGCAAAGTGGTGATAACATACATTTGGTTAATGTTCCCATCTTGAACGACATGAGCATGGTTTGAATTTGAATTTTGATTTTAGGATTTGGAATTGGCTGGCTCGGGAATGACACACTTTCCCGTTCGCTTACATAGGTGGCTAATTAACTCATTTTCAATTCAAGTTTCACGATTAATTGACTGGTATTTTGCACATATGAGGTCAGAAGGTTTTGTAAATTATTGTTCGATTGAAGATTATGAGTGGTCGCCTTATCATGACTTTCCAAACTTTTTTCAAGCTGTTATTTGTTTTGTTGTCTTGGGGAACTAAAAATTGTTGCACTTGGCTCTGAGAAGATGGCGCAAAATTTTGAAATTGATTTTGTTGAAAAGGAGGATTCGAAGGATTATACGAAAATGGTTGAAAAGGTGGTCGAACCAAGTTCGAATTTGAATTTTTTTGGTTCCAAGAGACGTTAGGATGATTTCTCCAACCGGGGTTGTACGTTGGAGAGAATGGGTTGTTCCTAATATTTTAATAAGCATTAATTTTTTCTAACGAGTGAGGACATTGATCGGCGATATGATTTAGATCGTTACATTTTTACACATGACTTGAGAAGATTGATTTACTTGATTTAATGAAAGGAAATTATCGAAGTTGGTTATCGTCGCGTCAATTTTCGCTTCTAAGGCCAAGGAAGATCCTACCGAATAAGCTTTTGATCGTGAATAAATCCTTGTTAGATCATTCCCATTTAGATGTTTTTTCGGCTATGGTTTTGAGAAATTGCCAAGCGACATCGTGATGCCGGGGTAGAAAAGTTTCCTTGGCACATCGATCGAGCATGGTTCGAGAGTTATTTTCGAGTGCATCGTATAAAATCTAGCAAAGAATACATTTTTCGAAATTGTGAAGTGGACAGTTTATTAAAAGTTATTTAAATCTCTTAAAATATTTTGAAAAGATTTACCTTTGAATTGTCGAAAATTGATGTTTCCATTTTGAATTTTGGAGGTTTTTTCCAAGAGGTAAATTTTGTTTGGAGAAACTTTCACAAATTTCTCCCCATGGATTCCAATTGAATTTGAAGGTTAGCTGCACAACCATTTTTCAACATAATTGATAAGCACAAATGAAATTAACCTTAGTTTGATTTCATCACCACTTAATTATTGTTGTTTTATGATTGCACAATCTTATTAAAATTTGGTTAAAAAGATGCAAGGGTCATCACGTTCAAAATTACTCAATTTTGGAAGAGTATTTTTGTGATTATAATGAATTTCAAAGTGATTTCCCATTGGGGGTGGGTAAAGTGATCCAAGAACGTTCGGGGAAGATTCCATCCATAAGCGTTCGAGGGGGATTTTCGTTGGCCATGTTGACAGAAAGTTTGTTCAAACCCGAGGGTTTGTGGAACAGTCACGAGTCCAAAAACTCGTAGAATTGTCACGAGTCCAAATACTCATGCACTAGCGAGAATCAGGAAGGCGAAGAAATTAACGAGCGAAAAATAAGGTTTGGATGAGAAATGAAGTGATTTTTTTTACGAAACGATAATGGTTTTAAAGTTTTTGTTCTGTTTTTGAATTTTGAATTTTTTTTAAAAGGGGAAGAAAAGTTAAAGGTGTGTTTGGTTTGTGTTTTCAATTTTTGATTTTGTTCTTTTTTAGTTATTTTCAATTTTCCATTTTGACAATTTTCATTATTTTAGAAATGCATTTGGCATCGAGTATTCTGAAAATATATTTTCAAAACTGAAAAATGAGTTTGGTTTGAAGTATGTTTTTCATATTTTGAAGTTTTAAATTTTCCTTTTTGTAAATCAAACAATATTTATATTTAAATCATAATACATAATATACATTATTTATATTCATAACACACAAGAATAAAAGAAAGAGCCCAATGAAAATAGCCAAATATATCCAAGTTAAATGAAAAATATTACCATTATATCAAGTTGCTAATTTATAATCAATACATGATGAGAAAGAATTTAGTAAGTCCAAACATAATAGTTAAGAATTAAAGAGAGCACAATATTTTCAATAACTACATGAGACCAAGTTGCATAAAGAATAAAGTTACAATGAAAAGTAGTTGCGAAAACAAACGATGTATAATACACAAACGGTTCCACTTTCCCTTCGATTTCTATCCCATAATCAGATTTTGTCGCTTCAATCATCTCTTTATTGATCTTTCCCCCATTGATCTTAGTGAAAGTAGAGCATTAAAGTTTTCCTGCTTTTACATATTCATAGAGTATTCCAATGAAAGCGTGCTCTGTCCCGTACGACCATGACATTGGTTCTTTTTCCTTACTACGACCTTTCATATTCTATGTAAATAATAAAATAAAGATAAATGATCATTCATCATGTTGTAGAAACAACCCTAACAGTAAATTTTGTATATTACGAATTGAATAAGCTAAATGCAAACAACATGTAACGATCCAGGAATTTTCGACTCCGAAAATCGACACAAAACACCATGTCGACTATTCGAACATCGGAAATACAAGATCATTAATAGAAAGAACTTAGAGGGTGAGAAATAGAAAGAAAGAAATTTAGAATAGAAAAGGAAGAACATTACAACACAACAGAATAAGAGTATCTCACAGCAGAACGAATAAAATATTTTATATAACAACTTTGGAAATACAAACTGGTAACTGTACATACATACCATTATCATATAATACCATAGCGGAAATAAACTCTATATATCTAGCGCTAAAGCCTCCTGCTCCGAGCTCCTCCACGTATTTGAAAAATCCCGACTACTTGACTGCCCGTACAAATTTGAGCACCCAAGAGTTTAGGGAAAACAAGACAAAATAAACTCTGGATCAGTCATGTGACTGGTGTGAGTAAACTCTAATAACTTGGTTTAACTTTTGAAATCCTTTTAAAAGAAATGATAATCATAAGATCGATCCACACATAAACACAAACAGTTTTTATCTTACGATAACCCAAAATATTTCTCAAGATCAATATTTTATGATATTATAATAATGTCTTAATCAAGTAAATAGCATTTAGCAGAACGCTTCCATCTCACACTCTACATATATAATATACAAAAAAAATCACGGGCTCTTATTGGGTAATGGATTCCCAACTATGACAAGGTATGAAATCACCTACCGATCAGTGTACTCTAGAAGAGATACACTGGAGTTTAACAAGAACATCTTGTAACTAGACCACACATGACCGGCCATTCATTTCGCTTGAATGTTCCGAATATATTGTCACCTTACGGTTGGTATACTAACATAACCATTTCCGGGAGATACAAAAGCGAAAGAAGTAACAATTATGAATATTCTCTAGATGGTGGCAATATACCCTAATTGGATGCCACCCATTTAACGATGTTGCCTGCCCGATTTTTCTCATTTCCTAGTTGTTGAGGCTTGAGGTCATACCGTATCATTTGGAACACCTGGCCACCATTCACTTTAAATGTCACATCGTCATACCCGCCAAATCACAAATTGATTTCCCCAAAAATACCACGGGTATAAAGCTAAGAGAAACGAATTTCTCCGCTACTAACGTAAATACGTTTAAAGAGATCAACTTACACGATCTATTATATATACTCTGTCAGACATTCGTCTATTCAAGTTGTCATGGATCTGGACAACCGAAGGCACTATTCTGTAAATCCATCTTAGGCAATTTCTACATAGTATTGCCAGAACAGCCCTTGCATAAACACCTTCATCAATTATCTTCAACATATTTGATTCGCGACGTTAATGTCCATACGGAGTGGTTTTCAGATAACAAATATGATCCCATTCTCTCCGTATTGACAATGGAGAAATGGTCAAAAACTTTGATAGCCGGTGATTTAACTATCAAATGAAAACATCCATACATCCAACAGTCATATTTCCAAATGGAAATTATACCGATCAATCATTAGTCAACATTCAGCTCTTTAAATTAATTTATCATTAATTTATCCATCTCTCAATTCCCCATTTATTTCTTAAAACTATTTTAACTTCCCATGGTTTTTGGAAAACGTTTCCATATATCACGAACTATTTAATTTCTATATCTAGAAAATATCTCTTCTTAACATTTGGAGATAATTCCGTATATCCACAAACTCTTATTTTCTACAAGAAAATATATGTTGTTAACATTGGGAAACATTTCCATTACTTATTCATGCCTCACTATTCTTCCACATTCATCAGTCTCTAACTATAAACTAGTAAGAGAACAGTTTTCTGTGTACCAATCCCGAAGGCCGAAACCAACATCAAATCGATATTCAGAAAGCTATTCAACTTAAATTTCCAGCTAGCTTCTAATTTCATTAATTCCATTTCTTAACTTCAAAATGATTTCCTTTCTATATTTAGAGAATGTTTCTGGTTATATTTGGAAAACATTTCCAAAATCCATTTATATATATTCAACGAACGTTGCATAAAACATTGGTTATGACGATAGCATTATATTACCTACTTCCAAAATATTAAAAATATAACTTTGACTCTTTATTCGAATAAATAAATAATAATTAATTAATTAATTCTTAAATAAAAACGAAAGTAAAGAGTACCTCCCTGGATTTGATATAATCGAATTTCAACTTATAACATCTTTCTAATGATCTCCATCTGATTTACGTTCCGAACACCGGAATAAATTTCACTGTTTTAGGTCAGCTCAATTTCTAAATTCACATCTGAATTTATCACTTCAAATGTTTACCAATTTCCTTTATATATAGTTAAATCTGCAAATGTTTGTTTTTAAATCATTATTCAATTTAAAATATGGATATTATTCCTCCATAGAAAACTGGACATGTTCTTATCCAGTCAAATCCTGATTTTCATCTATAAAGACTATTACAGTTTTAAAACCTAATCTATCAAGTTTATTTACAAATTCACTTTTAAATTTCACCTTATCAACTCCATTTATAAATCAGCTTCTTTTTAATTATATACCAGATTTAACTAAATCCCGATTACATGTTCGATCATAAATTTCTGATTTCTCATCAAATATTAACTCTCTTATCGAATATTACAGTTTTAAAAACTCATATATCAAGTTTATTTACAAATTCACTTTCAAATTTCATCTTATCAGCTCCATTTATAAATCAGCTTCTTGTTAATTATATATAAAATTTAACTAGATCCCGATTACATATTCGATCATAAATTTCTGGTTTCTCATCAAATATTAACTCTCTTATCAAATTCTAAATTATATAATATATATAATTTCTATAATTAAATTATTTATGTAACATTTGAGATAGTCGAATTCTAGTTATAAATCATTATGGATTTATATCCATCTTATTTTCATTTCAAACATCGAAATACTTCCACTGTTTTCTTTTGAGAACTATTCCCGATTCTCTTTTAGTTTCTCTTGAATTTTTATTTTAAGTTTATTTAATAATAATAATTATTTCATATTATTTATAAAACATCGTTTATAAATCAAATTACTTGTTTTAATATAATTAAACAAGTTATTATATTATAATTAAATCAATATTCAATTTCTATTATTTAAAAATAACAAATAATAGGTTTTCTCGAATTATTTTCCATATATTTTTACAAATACCAATTATTTCAAGGTCAATGTTTATTCAGCATCCCATACACACAATAAACACACACAGATTAATTATCACATCATATAATGCAACATAAGAAGAACAACAATATAATTGTTGAGAAATCCAGTTGGATCCCTCCAACCTGTATCCTTGCATCCACAGATGTTAATCAACAGATATAATATCAATTCCATATAAATAGAATTAATATTTAATCAACGACTTTGCATATATATATATATACATATACATATAACCATCAACCAATTTATTTGTAAATCATCCAAACAACCATCGCACACAACATTCAATCATTTTTTTATCAATATTAAATAATGTTTATAAAATTATAAAACTGGACAGAGTTAGTGAGTTTACTCACATTGGTCGTTAATCATTAAATACGGTTAACGGTCGGTAGACCGGATCAGGTATTTTATTTCGCCATAAATAGAGACGAGCTCCAAATTGCTCCAAATCAGCAGTATGTAGCATATGATCATACGATCCTAACGGATTTTGTTTTGTTAAATTTCGTTGATATGTGAACAAGTTATGATAAGAACAAGTTTGTATATATATTTTTTAATTAAAAACTTAAATTTAATAGTTTCAGAAACGGGCCTCACCAATGATTTACACGGCCCATGCCCATTCCAAAAGCCGCCTGCCAGCTCTTAACGCCTCCTAAATCCTTCCCTGCGTTTCCTATTTCCATACCATGCTTTTGCGTTTGGCATTCTTCCACTTGCCCCACCAATTATTCAACGACCCATACCATATTCAAAATGAAATGAACAGTCAGTCTCCCACCCCAAATATACTCCACCTTCGGTATATGTTTTAACCGCCATCCCCTTGTTAACCTCTTAGTCCAACGTGAAAGCCATACAACCATGCATACCCAATACTACTGCGTTATTCTCTCCATTTCATAATAATATTATTATTGTTGGTTGGGCCCAGGCCCATTTTTCCATACACGCATCATTACCCGTTGCTAGTTTGTAAAACACAAGACCCAGACCCATTCTTTTCATGGCCATCATGTGTATAAACTTCTCCCATTATTTTCCATAACTATTTCTTTACCGAATTCCACCCCCACCCACTGTTGAGAACCCCTTCGCAATAGCTGCAACCCCAACACTATGCTATTTCCGTCTTTACGTCTGTACAACCCCCTACCAAGGAACCCGTGCACTTCTTTTACCATGCTTCTTCCCTATTCTAAAAGCCATGTTCCAGCTCCCCATTCGCTCACTTCATTTGTATTTTCCACTTCTTCTCACTCCATGCTTTCATTACTAGACAACCACCATACTTCACGCAAATGAACACGCCTTCACCTATTCCATCAGCTCCGCGAGTTCCGACCCAGGTCGTCCTCAACTGGGCTAGCAGCAACCAACCACAATCGTGTCCAGTACCGCACTGTAGCTCCAGAAAAAACATGCGACTTTTTTTTTCTTTCTGCCATTTAAATAATATGGCACCATAAGTTTCGAACAACAAAAAGAAACAGAGGAGCTGGCCTTCGTATTTATAATATTATAAAACTTGGCAACTAAGGAATAGGATTTAGGATAGCTGGAAGGAAAGGCTCGGCTAGTGACTTGATGATTCATGGCGGTGTGTTTACTTGGTTATGAAGTATTTAGTAATTGACAAGTCTACACGGGTTCCATTGAATTCGCGTTCTTCGAGTCCGCTATGGCTGGTATTGATTTTATTGTTTTCATTAGGCACGTATATTTTTAAGTTATACGTTTTGGGTGCCCTGCTATATAAAATTTATCATTTATAGACCACTATCGACAAGAATAAAAATATCGTTATGACTAGCAATGTGTCATGGTCCCAAAAATATAATAACATAGACCGGTTAACTTATTTTGTGAAACCCCAAAATCGCTGATATAGGGTGTAAAATACTTCAAATAAAATTTGCTTATTTTTCCAAATTAAAAATTACAGAATTTTTTTATAAATTAAATTAAAAATACATCTTGAAAATCTTATCCAAATTCGAGATAAATAATTTGTTATAATTAAATAATCGTTATGGTTTATAAACGAATCCATAATGACTATTTGAAAATTTGATTTGGACATAACTCACAATCTACGATGCGAAATCTCGATTTTTCACTTCCATTAGAAAAATACGGTTTAACAAATTCCAATGTTTCTTGTTTCAAAGAAATCCAACTAATAACGGATCCTATACACTCAGTTGAAATTAAAATCATAATATTACGAACTACCGCGACGTTATGGGCTTGGTTATAATGTATATTACAATTAATATGTTCAACTATCGTTTAAATAATGTATTCGTTATTCTAATTCGAATATAAACTAAAATAAATATCATGTATTATCCAAATTACACAATACTGCATTTTAACCATTTCCGAACATTTCAGAAATTTAATCTATTATCCCATTTATCATATATATATATATATATATATTCAAATATTCGAATTCAAACCATTCTGAATTATCAGACCAATATATATAAAATAATTAAATTAATTAATTATTAAACCACATAAATTTTGGAATGTTACATTCTTTCCCCCTTAAAAGAATTTCGTCCTCGAAATTACTAAGGTGGAAAAAGTGCTACAAACTCTATTAATCAAATTAAAAATCTTTCATTTTACTTCTCAATTTTGTTTCAATTGACTTAATTAATTTTAATTAAAAAAATTAATTTAATTCTATAAACGAAAATTTTCAAAAATTCTAAAAATTTTCTACACTCTAAATTTCCGAAATTTTTGTCAGCGTCTCCTTTATATGGCTTAGTCAGTACAACTACAACTCGCCTCTCCGGGCCTTTTCCAATCCAAAAGAAAATCGAGCAGCCAAATGGCTTGTAAAATTGGCTCAAAAATCTCATATTCGATATAATATAAACTTGTACCTTTTTGTTGGGCATCGAACTCTATCTCTTTTATTCACTATCACTTCAGCATATACAAACGTATTCCTAATTGATTTCCAATCAATTCATTCCCGAACCAACCCATTCACTTATGACCAAGTCGAATTCTATTAAAACTCCAATTCCAATCTCAAATTTCAATCCTTTCCAAACAGTCCAACTCCATTCCAAATTATCACTAATCCAATCCAATCTTATTTAACTTAGTTTAGTTAAATTGCAATTCATTTATTCTCTTTTACCATTTCAATTTATTTAACTTCATAAGTTAAATTTAAATTTCAAATTCTTGGGTTTTATTTCAAATCAGTTTGAAATCATATATATTTACATATAATAATAACAATTCAAAACATTTGAATTTCTAAACAACTTATTTCCTCAAAACAATTTAAAACAAAATCTTTGGTAGTAATCTGTCACTTAGAAACTCGAAAATGACACTGATGATGCGGCCGTCATCATCAGAATTATTTCATAGTGATCGAAGTGAGTTCAATACTATATTATTTCAAAACTCATTTTCAACCCTTCAATTTTTGAAATTACTTCAAAATATACATTTCAATGCTCAAAAATCATTTCCAAATTCACCCAGGATCTTAAAATTTCCATATATCAAATCCAAAATCCATTTACAACGTTTTCTCAAGTTCCAAAATCATAATTCCGATTCTGTTTTAAATTCAAATTTAATTCATCTGAATTTATATATTACATTTATGTTAATTCTGATTTTTATTTTTAACCAGTTCAATTATAATAATTCCAATATATATATGTATATATACTTCTTTTATATCAAAATATATTTCGGGCAAAATTATTTTATTTACCCTCTTTTAAAACATACTGTATCGGTTCATCGTATTCGAGCATTTAGAAACCCCTATCGACTTTGTGGTGCCCCACCATCGGCTAAAATTCATAATCAACTCAATCAATAAATCTCCACAACTTGAAACCATTTTTTACACAATCTATTAATACGTTCACTCGTATTTATACACTCAAACTCAATCTAGGATATTACTAACCCCATCTCTATTATGTTACGCCACAGAGCCAAGGTAATTACTTAACCTTCAACTCTGATACCACTGTGACGACCCAGGGATTTTCGACTTCGAAAATCGACACAAAACACCATGTCGACTATTCGAACATCGGAAATACAAAACCATTAATAGAAAGAAGTTAAAGGGTGATAAATAGAAAGAAAGAAATTTAGAATAGAAGAAGAAGAAGATTACAACACAACAGAATCATAGTAAACATAAATCTCACAGCGGAACGAATAAAATATATTATATAACAACTTTGGAAATACAAACTGGTAACTGTACATACATACCATTATCGTATAATACCACAATGGAAATAAACTCTATATACCTAACTCTGACGCTCCTGCTCCGAGCTCCTCCACGTATCTGAAAAATCCCGACTACTTGACTGCCCGTACAACTTTGGGCACCCAAGAGTTTATGGAAAACAAAACAAAATAAACTCTGGGTCAGTCATGTGACTGGTGTGAGTAAACTCTAATCACTTGGTTTAACTTTTAAAATCCTTTTAAAAGAAATGATAATCATAATACCAATCCACACATAAACACAGAAGGTTTTTATCTTAAGATAACCCAAATTTTTTCTTAAGATCAATATTTTATGATATTATAATAATGTCTAAATCAAGTAAATAGCTTTTAGCAGAATGCTAACCTCACGCTCTACATATATAATATACAAAAAAATCGTTGGCTCTTATTGGGTAATGGATTCCAACTATGACAAGGTATGTAAACACCTTCCGATCAGTGTACTCTAGAAGCGATACGCTAGAGTTCAACAAGAACATCTTGTAACTTGGCCACACATGAGCAACCATTCATTTTGCTTGAATGTTCCGAATATATTGTCACCTTACGGTTGGTATACCAACATAACCATTCCCGGGAGATACAGAAGCAAAAGAAGTAACAAATATGAATATTCTGTAGATGGTGACAATATACCCTAATTGGGTGTGACCCACTTAGCCATGCTCCCTGCCCGATTTTTGTCATTTCCTGATTGTTGAGGCTTGAGGTCATCACGTATCTTTTGGAACACCTGGCCACCATTCACTTTGAATGCCACATCGTCATACCCGCCAAATCACAAATTGATTTCCCCAAAAAACCCACGGGTATAAAGCTAAAAGAAACGAATTTATCCGCCACCAACGTAAATATGTTTGAAGAGATCAACTTACGCAATCTATTATATATACTCTGTTAGGCATTCGTCTATTCAAGTTGTCCTAGGTATGGACAACCGAAGGAACTATTATGTAAATCCATCATAGGCAGTTTCTACTTAGGATTGTCAGAACAACCCTTGCATAAACTCCGTCTTTAGTTATTTTCAGCATATTTGATTCGCAAAGTCAATGTCTATATAGAGTGGTTTTCAAATAATAAATCTGATCCCGGTCTCTGCGCATTGACAATCGAGAAATGGTTAAAAACATTGACAGATGGTGATTTAACTATGAAAGGAAAACATCTATACATCCAACGGTCATATTTCCAAATCGAAATTTTACCGGTTAATCATTAATCAACATTCAGCTCTTTAAATTAATTTATCATTAATTTATCCATCTCCCAAGTCCCCATTTATTTCTTAAAACTGTTTTAACTTCCCATGGTTTTTGGAAAACGTTTCCATATATCACGAACTATTTAATTTCTATATCTAGAAAATATCTCTTCTTAACATTTGGAGATTATTCCGTATATCCACAAACTCTAATTTTCTATAAGAAAATATATGTTGTTAACATTGGGAAACATTTCCATTACTTATTCACGCCTCACTATTCTTCCACATTCATCAGTCTTTTACTGTAAACTAGTAAGAGAACAGTTTTCTAAGTATCAATCCCAAAGGCCGAAACCAACATCAGATCGATATTAAGAAAGCTATTCAACTGAACAAATTTCCAGCTAGCTTCCAATTCCATTAATTCCATTTCTTAACTTCAAAATGATTTCATCTCTATATTTAGAAAACGTCTTTTGTTATATTTGGAAAACATTTCCAAAATCCATTTATATAGATTCAACGAAGGTTATATAAAACATTGGTTATAACGATATCGTTATATTACCTACTTCCAAAATATAAAAATATAACTTTGATTCTTTATTAGAATAAATAAATATTATTTAATTAATTAATTCTTAAATAAAAACAAAAGTATAGAGTACCTCCCTAGATTCGATATAACCAAATTTCAACTTATAACATCTTTCTAATGATCTCCATCCGATTTACGTTCCAAACACCGGAATAAATTTTATTGTTTTAGGTCAGCCCAATTTCTAAATTCACGTCTGAATTTATCACCTCAAATGTTTACCAATTTCCTTTTATAACTAGTTAAATCTGCAAACTTTTGTTTTTAAATCATTATTCAATTTAAAATATGGATATTATTCCTCCATAGAAATCTGGACTTGTTCTTATCCAATCAAATCCTGATTTTCATTTATAAAGATTATTATAGTTTTTAAACCTCATCTATCAAGTTTATTTACAAATTCACTTTCATATTTCAACTTATCAACCCCATTTATAAATCAGCTTCTTGTTAATTATATATCAAATTTAACTAAATCTTGATTACATATTCGATCATAAATTTCTGGTTTCTCATCAAAAATTAACTCTCTTATAAAATTATAAATTATATAATATATACAATTTCTATAATTAAATTATTTTTGTAACATTCGACATAGTCGAATTCTAGTTATAAATCATAATGGATTTATATCAATCTTATTTTCATTTCAAACATCGAAATACTTCCACTGTTTTCCTTTGAGAACTAGTCCCAATTCCCTTTTAGTTTCTCTTGAATTTATATTTCAAGTTTATTTAGTAATAGTAGTTATTTCATATTATTTATAAAACATCATTTATAAATCAAATTACTTGCTTCAATATAATTAAACAAGTTATTATTTTCTAGTTAAATCAATACTCAATTTCTATTATTTAAAAATAATAAATAATAGATTTTCTCGAATTATTTTCTATATATTTTTACGGTATTTAAATACCAATTATTTCAAGGTCAATGTTTATTCAACATCCCATACGCACAATAACCACACACAGATTATTTATCACATCATATAATGCAATATACGAAGAACAACAATATAATTGTTGAGGAATCCAGTTGGATCCCTCCAACCTGTTTCCCTGCATCCACAGATGTTAATCAACAGATATAATATCAATTCCATATAATTAGAATTAATATTTAATCAACGACTTTGCATATAAATATATACATATAACTATCAACCAATTTATTTGTAAATCATCCAAACAACCATCACACACAACATTCAATCATTTTTATTAATATTAAATAACGTTTATAAAATTATAAAACTGGACAGGGTTAGTGAGTTTACTCACATTGGTCGTTAATCGTTAAATACGGTTAACGGTCGGTAGACTGGATCAGGTGTTCTATTTCACCATAAATAGAGACGAGCTCCAAACTGCTCCAAATCAGTTCCAGTATGTAGCCTATGATCATACGATCCTAACAGATCCTGTTTTGTTAAATTTCATTGATGTGTGAACAACTTATGAAAATAACAAGTTTGTATATATATTTTTAAATTATAAACTTAAATTTAATAGTTTCAGAAACGGGCCTCACCAATGATTTACACGGCCCATGCCCATTCCAAAAGTCACCTGCCTACTCTTAACGCCTGCTAAATCCTTCCCTGCGTTTCCTATTTCCATACCATGCATTTGCATTTGGCCTTCTTCCACTTGCCTCACCAATTATTCAATGGCCAATACCATATTAAAACTGAAATGAACAGTCAATCTCCCACCCCAAATATACTCCATCTTCGGTATACGTTTTAACCGCCATCCCCTTGTTAACCTCTTAGTCCAACGTGAAAGCCATACAACCGTCCATACCCAATACTGTTGCGTTAATCTCTCCATTTCATATTATTATTGTTGTTGGTTAGGCCCAGGCCCATTTGGCCATACACGCATCATTACCTGTTGCCAGTTTGTAAAATGCAAGACCCAGACCCTTTCTTTTCATGCCCATCACGTGTATAAACCTCTCCCATTATTTTCCACAACTATTTCTTCACCGAATTCCATCCCTACTCACCGTTGAGCACCCCTTCCCAATAGCTGCAACCCCAACGCTATGTTATTTTCGTCCTTACGCCTGTACAACCCCCTACCAGAGAACCCGTGCACTTCTTTTACCATGCTTCTTCCCTATTCTAAAAGCCACGTTCCAGCTTCCCATTCCCTCACGTCATTTGTATTTTCCACTTCTTCACACTCCATGCTTTCACTTCCAGACAACCACCATACTTCACGCAAATGAACACGCCTTCACCTATTCCATCAGCTCCGCGAGTTCCACCCCAAGTCGTCCTCAATTCGGCTAGCAGCAACCACCTAGAATCGCGTCCAGTACCACACTATAGCTCCAGGAAAAATCATGCGACTTTTTTTTCGCTATTTAAAGAATATGGCACCAAAAATTTCGAATAATAGAAAGAAATAGAGGAGCCAGCCTTCGTATTAATAATATATAAAACTTAGCAACTAAGGAATAGGATTTAGGGTAGCCGAAAGGAAAGGCTAGGTTAATGATTTGATGATTCATGGCAGTGTGTTTACTTGGTTATAAATTATTTAGGAATTGATAAGTCTACGCGGGTTTCATTGAATTCGCATTCTTCGAGTCCGCTATGGCTGGTAGTATTTTATTGTTTTCATTAGGCACATATATTTTTAAATTATACGTTTTGGGTACCCTACTATACAAAATTTATCATTTATGGACCACTATCGACAAGAATAAAAATATCTTTATGACCAGCAATGTGTCACAGTACCAAAAATATAATAATATAGACTAGTTAACTTATTTTGTGAAACCCCAAAATAGCTGATATAGGGTGTAAAATAATTCAAATAAAAAGTTGCTTATTTTTCCAAATTAAAAATTACAGAAAAATTCTATAAATTAAATTTAAAATAGGTCTTGAAAATCTTATCCAAATTCGAGATAAATAATTTGTTATAATTAAATAATCGTTATGGTTTACAAATGAATCCATAGCGATTATTTGAAAATTTGATTTGGACATAACTCACAATCTGCAACACGAAATCTCGATTTTTCATTTCCATTAGAAAAATAAAGTTTAATAGATTCCAACGTTTCTTGTTTCGAAGAAATCCGACTGATAACGGATCCTATACACTCAGTTGAAATTCAAATCGTAATATTACGAACTGCCGCGACGTAATGGGCTCTATTATAATTTATATTATAATTAATAGTTCAACTATCGTTTAAATAATATATTCGTTATTCTAATTCGAATATAAACTAAAATAAATATCGTATATTATCCAAATTACACAATACTGCATTTTAACCATTTCCGAACATTTCAGAAATTAAATCTATTATCCCATTTATTATATATATATATAAAAATTTAAATATTCAAATATTCGAATTCAAACCATTCTGAATTATCAGACCAATATATTTAAAATAAATAAATTATTGAACCACACAAATTCTGGGACGTTACATAACAAAAATCTCAACAAATGAATTTAATTTAAAAAAGAAAAGAATAATAGTCACTCCATAATTTTTCAAGTTAAATGCACACCACCACACACCTCTTTTCAAGCTAAATCCACACGTAATCCGGTATCATATCAGTTTTGACCATCTCATTGTACATTGTTACAGTTGATTGAGGTTTATCACTCCATCTAACAGATCCAGCTCCCTCATGTTTCATACTCTTTGATTACAACACATCACACCAACTTCTAAAATTGTGATTAACTGAATAATGTAAAAAATCTTTATGTATTGCAAAAACCATCCTAGTTTATTTTTATGTATTGCAAAATCCAGGAAAACACTATCAACCCGTTTCATTCAATTTCTGAATTTCTCATGATGTTGTTTATTATAATCTTTTCCATCAGTTTGCACCATATGGGAAATGGAGTACTACAAATGAAAAACAGGTGCATGCAGCTCTCTGGTTCATTATTGCAAAAGACTCACATGATTTTAAAGTTGAGCCCATATCTACTCTAAATGTCTAGTTGTAAGGGCATTCTTCATTTACTTCCACATCATTAAATTGTCAGTAGGAAATGAGCAACTAT
Source organism: Allium sativum (assembly GCA_030737875.1). Classification (NCBI taxonomy): domain Eukaryota; kingdom Viridiplantae; phylum Streptophyta; class Magnoliopsida; order Asparagales; family Amaryllidaceae; genus Allium; species Allium sativum. The sequence continues at coordinate 232,821,066 of CM060913.1, read as the reverse complement.
TGCAAGTTCTCACTGGCATACACCTTTTTCAAGCTTCCACAACCTACTCAACAACAAATAGTCACTCGACAATTCAAACCACCCATTGTCTATCACCTCAACAACAATATCACCATTGCCAGTCTCCAAACCCTTTTCAATCTTGTGCATCGACAATATTGTGCATGCCTTTACGTAAATGTATATAAAATTATGATGTAGTTAGTAGTTGTAGAATTAATACTCTATGGTAATCAACCGATGTAGGCTTATAAAATAGATTGGTTTTTCACTAATGTTTTTACTGTGGTGATATCATCCGATATAAAAATATGTATGATGGTTATGTGTCATCGTGCATACAAAGGCATGATCTTCAGCCACTAGATCCCTTGACAACTAAATTGATATTCAGCATCGAAAATAAACTGAATAAATGAATTGCTTACTTGCCGAATTTTTAACCATTGTATGATTTAAATTGTTGATAGGCATATATTTATGTGGTCGTTTATAGTTGTTTACAAAAAAATGTATATTAGGAAAAGTTCTAAGTATAGTTAACAAATTTTGATCATTTTTACAAAAAATCAGAGATGGATGCTATCAAATATCATAATGACATGTACAGTGGACAATGTGAATCAAACTTACCCTATGCTTGTAGTAGGAGGTTGACAGATGCCCGAAGTAGGAAATTAGCAAATGAGAGCATGACTGAAGTTAAAGTATGGGCTGCATTGAATTCCAGTCATGCTTACTCAAATCCAAACTTAGATGGATTAGGCACTTGGTGCTTCAAAACTCACTAGAAAACCTAAAAAGAATGATTATGTCAGCTATACAAGAGTCTTTTCAAATAGATAAAATTTCAAAAAAGGCCTATAATACTTATATCCTTTTGATTCCAAAGAATAACAAGTTGATGCTTCATACTAATTGTTAACTGTAAAGTGATATAGAAATTCTAAAGTAGAATTATTTGTAGATAAAATAAAGGAGATCTCACCAAACATTGTGTTCTCTGACAAAATGTGATAATTAAAGGAAAAGACATATCTAAAAAACCAATTATGGCATATAACTGATGAGAAAATCAACACGAAATGCACTGTAACAAATTTTTCTTAGGGAACCTTCACATGCCTCGATGCATAGGGTTCCCAAACAAATTCGTTAATTTGATTGGTAACTGACTGTTCCTTCTACCTTTTCTATTTTGGCGAGTGGTATTCCCAAAAGACTCATCAGTGATAGTCGAGGGATCGGATTAAGAGATCCATCGTGCAATTTTGCAAAACTGTCTTTTAAATTCATTAATGTCAGTTTCTTTTCTTCCAAGTGGACATGTCATGTATTTTTTTGAAACGTAAATTCACGAGTACAAAGCAATTTTATGTGTAGATGAACTACAGTCTCTTTTTAAAATTTCTTGCATGCTATAGTTATTGCTACTATTTAATTGCAAATTAAATTCTATTAGAATTGAGTTCCATATGTTTGTTGAATAATTGCATTGAAAGAAAATGTAGCTGCTGGATTCTGCTTCAGTGTTACATAGAGCACATGCCTGGTTATTGACAATACCCCTTTGTTTTAGTCGATCTTTTCTAGGGAACCTATTAATTTTGCAAAATATATTATTATCATAGTTAACAATCCAATTTTTATTCCTATTGCTATACCTAGTCTGCATCCAAATTTGCTTATAATGTTTACCAAACTTTTCAAGAGTTGTTATAATTTATCGACAATAGTAATAATTTACCGACAAAGGTTTTTGATAACAATTCCTTTTTCCCCATTGAACCCAACACATAAGTTGTTCTAAAGTTTTATTACAGAAGAATGATTTATACAATGATTCATGGAAGGAAATCATTTAAAAAAAAAAATGATGAGTAACAGCTCTAATAAAAAATATGTATACTTAATTCATTTTCTAACATAATACCCTCCTCATTCCTACCGCAAAGGACAATACAAAGAAGAATACATCAAAGAGCTTGACCAGTTCGAAATGTAAAGCATACATAATTAAAGCTCATTTTTCATCTGCAGCTTCAGGTCTCTCGCTCTCTCAACTATTTACTGATTAACACCATGTATTTTAATTAAAGCATACATATTTGTTCAATGGTGATCACATATGAATTTATGAGCTTGACCAGTTCGAAATGAATACTACAACTAATTCATTAAGCATACATATTTATGTTTGTTAATCAATGATGTTCACCCAGAAAAGCTTGTATTTTATTTGCAATGTTCATTTCAGCAAAAACTTAATGAATCAGAAGTAGATAAATTCGAGGCTTTGTTCTTCACCATGTTATTGTTAACCAAGTATTTTTCTGGAAACTCAACAACCTTGATGGGTCAAAACAACATGTCAGTGGAACCACATGTGTGAAACATAGATCTAGTGCACCAGTCTAGATTTTGACCTCGCTTAAACCTCTGCATGTATTTAACCACGCTCTATTCTAGGCCATGACGGCATCACAGTATAAACCTCTACGTTGTGTCCAACCTATGTTTTATTTGTTTATCTATTCTTTAATTTTTTATAGTGTGACAAGATAATATGCTCCTTCTACTCTTTATTATGACATTGATTTCTCTCACTCTGCTCTTAATTATCCATATATTAATTACCTATACTTTTCGAAATCAAATTTAATTCGGTTTGATTTCTCTCTCTCTCTCTCTCCCCTTAAATTTAATTTAGCGCAATGGTGTAGACTGAGGTGCAATCAAAGTCCACAAATAAGCAAGAAACTGAAAATTCCCTTATATATATATATATATATATATTACTACACATTATTAAAGTATATCATAGCAAAAAAGTTTACATATGTCAGTACAAAGAAAACAACGATAGTGATCTGCAACTTCAGACAATGAAGGCAAACCGTATGCGAAATGATATACCTTATAACGGATGAAACAGAAGTAGCTCGAACTCAAGATAAAACCCTAATCCATGCCAAAGAGTAGGAGCCATTGTTAAATAAAATTTCTGATGAATCAATTAAACTGAATTAAATAAGCTACGAAAGAAACAAAAAAAATATGATTTTACCTAAATTTTGTAAGTTTGATGAAATCGGAGAAGAGAAATAGTGTAATCAGAAAACGAATAAGGTTATTTTAACGCATTTGCTTTGGTTTGGGCTTTGGGCTATTTCATTTTTCAGTTGGGCCTCAAAATGGCGAAAAAACGGAAAAAGAAGTTCTCAGTTATTCTATATTTCGTTTTTAGTACTTCTTTTGTGAAATAATTCCTAGTGAGTTTTAAATTTCTGTAATCCACATAGAACTTTTATATTTGAACTATTCTCGGTTTCAGTAACATAAACATACCTCATTAAATCGTTCATGTCTTTAAGTTAAACCATTATGAGACTTGCCGACATATCCAACACAAAGAAGGATACAAGGTATATTGGAACCAATTTCAACTTTCATTGCCAAGTTTCTCTCGGTTTCACAGTATAACCAATCTTGTAAATTGTTTATAACATGCGAAGATGAACATATAATCTTGCTTGTTTATCCATGCTAATAAATCTTACTAAATCATATCTCCTACCAAAATAATATTAACAAGAAAACACTAAAAAAAAAAAAAAAAAAAAATCAATTACAGAAGTAATCTGCATAAAGAGAAAGTTTTGAGTTTTTTTACCTACATAATTCGCCAAGTGAAGGTTCATGCCTATTACAAAACATATAAGCTTGTATAATATGTCCAAACCACCATCTTTTTCCTTTTAAATCAGATGAGGCCACTTTTGAAAAAAAACCACTAGATCAAAATCAGTTATTTGTTATAAAAATTACAAATGCAAACAGTAGAAAACCATGAAACTGTATTCTACCTTGACCAAAATACCAATAGCAATTTGTTGAAAACAATGGCTGAGTCACGTACTTCGTCGCTTTCTTGAAGACGATTCGGCGATCTGGCCGGTGGTGCAAAGCCAGTTCGTACTTCCGCCGCCGCCTCTAGGATAAAACAGCCTCTCTCTGATTAATAACTGATCTGCTTTGCACAAACAAATCAGTGCAGATTTGCACTTTCTGATTTTACTGCTCGAAAATTTCTTAAGATTATTTTAATGGCGGAGAAAGAGAATGCAGAATTTTTTCTGTTATTGATCTCGTCTAATCTAATGATAATATATAGACGGGGATCAGGGTATTCGAAAAATCTGGTCAGTGGAGAAAAATCGGATCTACGAAAATACTTGGTCAAAGTTTTACCGCGTCATATAAAATCGGTTCAGAAATTATTTTCCTGATTTAAAAACTGGTTCGAAAATAGCAGTGTTTTCTGGACCAAAAATATAAGTGTCTACACCACATAGCCAGGGCCCAAAGCCCAAAGCCCGAGCCCGAGCCGAACCGAGCCGAGCCGGGCCGGGCCGGGTCGGGTCGGGTCGAGTCGGTCGGTCGGGCGCGCGCGTGTGTGGTGGTCATGATGCATGGGCTCCCTCCTCACAACAAAGCATGCATTGGGAGCCCAAGGCCCCATCAAAGCTTCTTAGAAACAAGTATATAAGCTTGCCTCTTCCATATAATCCCATGATGTGGGACTATTCACAAATAGGAGCCATCATACACTTATTTCATGTTTTAAATAATTCACAATATTTCCAACAATCCCCCACTTGAATTTTTTAAAATATTATCGAGCAGTTTCTAAACACATAAGACTGTGCATAAACAAAGGTGTCATCCGACTTGAACCTTTGCGTAGTGAATAAGATTCAGTTTTTACTAGAGTGACACGTAGTCTTGAACTCTATTCCTGACATCAAACCACACACAATCTTTTCCATAGTGCAATCAAATAAGCCCGTGCATTTATGGCCATACACGTCTATCCCAGTTTAGTGAACGCTCTAGAAGTTCTGCCCAAAACTCCATAGGAAACGGCCTCATTTCCACATTCACATAGGTGAGTCTATCAAGAGTACTCCTGAAGGTAGGTACTCCACTCCAAATAGAGTATAGATCTCATTAAGAGTTTCTATTAACTCATCCTCTATCACTTCAGGAATACATGCTTCTTAGTTTATTATATAGCATGTTCAACTTCTATCACTACACAACTTGTTATTACCCATTGAACCTATTTCTTGGGATCTCCAGTCATTTAGGTCGGGTTACCATTGTGCGTGAGTCAACAATCTAAGGGCAATAGTCCCATTCTTTTAGAAGAATTATGGACTTTCTCTCTTGACAGTCCTTTCGTCAAAGGATCTGCCAAATTTTCTTCACTACGTACGTAATCTACTCTAACGGTACCTGTAGAAAGTAGCTCTCTAACCGTGCTGTGCTTACGACGTATTTGTCGTCTCTTACCGTTATAATAACGGTTCTGAACTTTTGCAATAGCCGCGGTACTATCACAATGTATCAACACAGCCGGTATCGGTTTTTCCCATAAGGGAATCTCAGCTAGCAGATTTCTCAAATATTCTGCTTCTTCACTAGCTGTGGCTAGTGCTATCATCTCAGACTCCATAGTGGACTGAGCCAAAATAGTCTGTTTCTTGGATTTCCAAGAAACAGCTCCTCCAGCGATGCTAAATATATAGCCACTGGTCGCTTTAGAATCATCAGATAAAGTATTCCAGTCTGCATCTGAATATCCTTCAAGTACAGCTGGAAACTTTTCATAATGTAATCCAAGGTTAATTGTTCGTTTAAGGTATCTCATGACCCTTTCAATAGCATGCCAGTGCTCTATACTAGGTCTACTGGTAAACCTGCACAATAATCCCACGACATAGGCAATGTCGGGTCTAGTACAATCAGTGGCATACCGAAGGCTACCAATGATGCTCGCATAATCAGACTGTCTTACACCTTCACCAGTGTTCTTAAATAACTTTACACTTGGATCGTATGGTGTACATGCGGGTTTACAGTCAAAGTAATTATATTTCTTTAGTATCTTCTCAATGTAATGAGACTGATCCAAAGAAATTCCCTTTTCTGACCTAGTAATTTTAATACCGAGGATTACACTCGCTTCACCTAGATCTTTCATATCAAAATTGGCACATAATAAGGATTTGACTGAATTTATGGCATGAATGTTTGACCCAAAGATGAGTAGGTCATCTACATAAAGGCATATAATAGTGCAAATGTCATTCTCATATTTGTAATAAATGCATTTGTCACTTTCATTAACTTTAAAATCATTTGAAATGATTAAGTTATCAAATTTTTCATGCCATTGTTTAGGTGCTTGTTTTAAACCATATAATGATTTATCTAACTTGCATACTTTATGTTCTTGACCATGTACTACAAATCCTTCAGGCTGGTCCATATAAATTTCTTCGTCTAATTCACCGTTCAAAAAGGCAGTTTTAACATCCATTTGGTGTATTAGTAAGTTATGAATGGAAGCAAGTGAGATCAATACCCGAATGGATGTTATTCTAGTTACAGGTGAAAAAGTGTCAAAGAAATCTATATTTTCTTTTTGTCTAAAACCTTTAGCTACTAGTCGTGCTTTGTATTTATCTATAGTACCATCAGGTTTTAGTTTCTTTTTAAGCACCCATTTACAGCCTATAGATTTACAACCAGGGGGTAAATCTGCCAAATGCCAAGTCTTATTGGATTCCAGAGAATCCATCTCATCATTTATAGCCTCTCGCCAAAAATCGGCATCTAAAGAAGATAAGGCCTCTTGGAGGTTTAATGGATCCTCCTCTATAGTAAAAGCACAAAAATCCGAGCCAAAGTTTTTCTCGGTTCTTGCTCTTTTACTTCTTCTAGGTTCAGCTTCAGAACTTTTATCAAGTTCTGTTCTTATAGGCGTACTTGATGTGCCCCCACTATTCCTTAATTTAAAAGGAAATTTAGTTTCATAAAAATCGGCATCATTTGATTCAATTATATTATGTGCATTTAAGTCATAAAATCTGTATGCTTTGCTATTAATAGCATAGCCTATAAATGCACATTCATATGCTCTACTTGCCAATTTTATTCTCTTAGGGTCTGGAATGCGAACATATGCTAAACAACCCCAAGTTCTAAAGTATGAGACATTGGGCTTATGATTCTTTAAAATTTCATAAGGTGAAATTTTATTCTTAGATTTAGGGATTCTGTTCAGAACATAGCATACAGTCAATAAAATATCCCCCCACCAATGTTTTGCTGCACCAGAATTTAGTAGGATGGCCACTACTAATTCGGTAAAAGTCCTATTTTTTCTTTCAGCTTTACCGTTCATTTCAGGTGAATAGGGTGCAGTTCTCTCATGTACAATACCATGTAATTTATAGAAGTCCAGAATTGAATTAGATTCATATTCTGTTCCTCTATCACTACGAAGTCTCTTAATCTTTCTATTTACTTGATTCTCAATTTCAGTTTTGAATGTTTTAAACATTTCAAAGGCATCACTTTTATGTTTCATAAGATATACATATGTGAAATCAGAACAATCATCGATAAAAGTGATAAAATAACGATGTCCATGTCTAGTCAAAGTACCATCAAGTTCACATATGTCAGAATGAATCAAGTCTAAGGGTTCAGATTCTCTATTAACAGACTTGTGAGGTTTCTTAGTGATTTTTGCTTGTGTACAGAATTCACATTTATCAGATTCAGATTCTGCTATCTTAGGTATCATATCTAGAGTGCTCATGTTATTAATTATTCGTTTATTAACATGACATAATCTAGAATGCCAAATATTAAAATCACACAACATATAAGCAGAATTATTCACTTTATTCAATTCAACATTTAATTTGAACATTCCCTCACAAGCATAACCCTTTCCTACAAAGTTTCCCTTATACACTATAGTATACAAGTCAGCACCAATAAATTGAGTGAACCCTGCCTTATTGAGAAGATAGCCAGAAACCAGATTCTTCCTCATCTCTGGAGTATGCATAACATCTTTGAGGATTACAGTCTTTCCAGAGGTAAACTTGATCTCCACGTTTCCAACCCCAGCAACTTTAGTGGTGTGGGAATCTCCCAGCAACACTTTCTGATCATCAGCAGCCGTGTATGTGGAGAACATAGCACGATCATAACAGACATGGCGCGAAGCACCAGTGTCTATCCACCAGCCATCTGATCCACCAACAAGGTGAATCTCAGAAATCATAGCCATAAGTGGCTCATCCTCAGTCAAGTTAGCCTGTGGTACAGAGCTAGGCTTGTTCCGACACTTTCGTGCCATATGACCTGGTTTGCCACAGTTGTAACATAGAAACAACTGTCCAGAGTCATTCTTTTGGGCTGGTTTTTGCTGTCCTTTTGGGTTTCCCTGCGGATTCCCATTGTTGCGTCTGTTCTGATTCTTAAAAGATTTCTGATTTGGTTTCAGAACTGCGGGCTTGGTCTTTTTAGTGTTGTTGTTTGAAACAAACAACACTTCCTCTTTCTGGTCCTGTTTGCGTGCTGCCTCCTCAATGCGAAGGCGAGTAATCAGACTCTCTAAGGAGAATTCCTTAGTCTTATGGCGCAAGAAATTCTTAAAGTCTTTCCAACCTGGGGGAAGTTTGTCAATAATAACAGCAACTTGAAACTGTTCATCTAAAACCATACCTTCGGAGATGATCTCATGAGCTATTTTCTGCAGCTCATGAGACTGCATCTCTACTGATCTATCGTCTGTCATCTGATACTTCGGATAGCGGCTCACAGCATACTTCTTCGCCCCTGCCTCCTCAGTATCGTATTTCTTCTGCAGTGCTTCCCAGATCTGCTTCGCTGTCTTGTCTTCTGAATTGTAGTAATCATACAGATCATCGCTCAATCCGTTCAGAATAAAATTTTTGCATAAATAATCTTGTTCTGTCCAGCTTTGCAACTGTTTCGATTGTTCGTTCCAGGATGTCATCTGCGCTGCGTCAGTTCCGTCAGGCTTGTCTGGCAACTGCGGTTTCTCGGTGGTAAGAGCAGCAGCCACCTTCCTCATCGTCAGATAGAACTCCATCTTTTGACGCCAGCGTTTGAAGTGCAGACCTTCGAAACGAAATGGAGCAGCAGTCACCAATGGGATCTGGAATGCAGAAGCAGGAGCAGCAGCATCATCTACATTTGTTGTCGAAGCCATTGTTTCTGATCGTCTTCAAATTGTTGAAAACAATGGCTGAGTCACGTACTTCGTCGCTTTCTTGAAGACGATTCGGCGATCTGGCCGGTGGTGCAAAGCCAGTTCGTACTTCCGCCGTCGCCTCTAGGATAAAACAGCCTCTCTCTGATTAATAACTGATCTGCTTTGCACAAACAAATCAGTGCAGATTTGCACTTTCTGATTTTACTGCTCGAAAATTTCTTAAGATTATTTTAATGGCGGAGAAAGAGAATGCAGAATTTTTTCTGTTATTGATCTCGTCTAATCTAATGATAATATATAGACGGGGATCAGGGTATTCGAAAAATCTGGTCAGTGGAGAAAAATCGGATCTACGAAAATACTTGGTCAAAGTTTTACCGCGTCATATAAAATCGGTTCAGAAATTATTTTCCTGATTTAAAAACTGGTTCGAAAATAGCAGTGTTTTCTGGACCAAAAATATAAGTGTCTACACCACATAGCCAAAGCCCAAAGCCCGAGCCCGAGCCGAACCGAACCGAGCCGGGCCGGTCGGGCGCGTGTGTGGTGGTCATAATGCATGGGCTCCCTCCTCACAACAAAGCATGCATTGGGAGCCCAAGGCCCCATCAAAGCTTCTTAGAAACAAGTATATAAGCTTGCCTCTTCCATATAATCCCATGATGTGGGACTATTCACAAATAGGAGTCATCATACACTTATTTCATGTTTTAAATAATTCACAATATTTCCAACACAATTTTTAGTTGACTTACACTCTCTAGATGAAGCAGCTTCCCATAAGTAAGCTTCTCTAAAGATAGTGCGAATTCTATTGTTAAACATAAAAAAGCATGTGCTAAAACATACCCAAAACATATATTTACTGTATTGATGTAGAACTTACAATCAGAAGTGGTGTTATAAATGAATGCATGTTACCTCTAGAAGTAATCTGCACCAACTTCACCAAAGAATATTTATTATGTAATGACTACATCCTTCAAAATGTACTTTATGTAACAAATTTGGAGTCTTGGACATCACACTAAAATACACGAGCTGACTACAACCACCTAAATGAATACCAAAGATTTGGAATACACTAACAAACACAACAATAGAAAATGGAATGTTCTATCACACGCCATCAACATAGAATTAACGGAAATAATAATAATAATAATAATAATAATAATAATAATAATAATAACTCATTCACAATTAAAATGCCAAATGTACCTGAAAACAAAAACTTCTGATATGCACAATTCATGTTTTCGGCATGCAACACACTCAGCTATGCAACCCAATGCAGAACAAACATAGTAGAATCGTATACATGCAGCAGATCGAAAGATTAGAATTAATGCTAAAAACAATCATAGCCGAGATTTATTAAATTAGAACTTGCTAACAAATTTGGATAATGATAAAATAACTGAAAATATGGTAACAACTATCAAGAACCACTGTAAGATAAGCTAGAAAAGATATCAGATGTTCGTAAAATGAAAGAAAGTGAAAAGTGCAGTGGTTGCACCTTGATAATATTACAATGTTTTCCCATGCAAAAATGTCAAAAAGGAAATTTATTAACCATATTCAAGCACCAACAACAAGATGGAGAGTTTTATTACAAATAAAGGGATATAAAGAGAGAAGCTATTTTCTATTAAACTGATTTATTCAACAGATAAAAGAATTTGTAAATATTCCAGCCACCATAATTTCATGTTTCTATAAATACAGATGATAGTGAATTTTATCTACAGCCTATGACTATGTAAAATGAGAATTAAAGATCAAATTTTGTTACATAATGAAAAGCAATCTATGAACAAAAATTAAATAGCAATCAGGATTAAATAATGGACCTGAGAGAAACATAGTGCATATCCAGCAAAAAACAGTTATACACACAATCATCCATAACAAAGGAGGCATGACCAGCTAAAAACTCATATTATGCAACTGCAAGTAAACAAAATCACTGTTAGCCAAGGTGAAATACAACTCATAGGAACTTGGCTTTCACAAGAACATGCATGTATTAAATAGTTTGGACTCATTAACTCCTGTTACACCGATCATTTTACGTTTTGCGAACTCGGATGTGTTGGACGCTGGATATGTTAAGTGGAAGCGGCTAACATCGTCGTTGTAACATTCATCAGTGGTCAAGAAATGTTGCAAAATATTGAATTCAATCTACAAATCTGTTGCTTCTTTAATTGCATTTCTTTGATAAACTATGTAAATAAATTAGTTTGTATTGATATACTCTATGCTATTTGAAAATGGTGAAAACAGAATTGAAAGTACAGAACGAAGCAAGGATGAGTCCTAATAGACTATAATATCCATGTTTTCATGACTGGACCAGACGCGTAGTTGAATCCTACAAACCGCGAATCGGTTGCCTATAAGGCCCGGAATCTATTTAAACCGTTATTTCCATTCAGCGGCAAAAACCGTTGAAAACCGCGGTTCAACATAAATAAACCTGGTTTATTTTTCAAATGAAACGATAAATAAATGATACTTTTGCAGGTCTATGCTATATTGGGCCAAAAAAGCAGCAGCACAAAGAAGCCAGCTGCTCTTATAAGAACGTACTGGTCCATGCTGGTGTATTTATAGCAAAAACATATGATTATTCTTCATTTTCTGCCGATGTGGGACTTAGGCAACAGCCAAGCAAACATATTTTACCTATATGCTTCCAGCTTTTCAACGTTGTGCTACCATACTTTGTTATTCTTGTTTTACAGTGTATTTTCATAATTCTATTTCTTGTATTTAAGTAAAATTAATCATATTTAATATGTAATTAATGTATTTTTTATATGGCTTTAATGGTAAACCATCAGACCTTCAAAACCCTCGATCATGGAACATTACGGTTCGACGGTCGGTCCGGTCTTCAAAACTATGTATAATAATAAAAATAGGAATACAAATCTATAAAATGATCATGTAGGCCGAAGATTTCCAAAATGTATTAGATAAAAATTAACTTCAACATAATAAAGTATGTAATGTGGTAATAGTTAGCAGAGAAACTTTAACATTGTTTTTGGTATGAGTGTAAAAGTAAACTTACAATATTTGATTCTTCTAATGTGAAATAATTTTTGGTTATTGAAAAATCTAATAAAGAAAATAACAAGAAACCTAAATTAGATTAAGCGTTCCAGGAAGGCATCCACTACAAGTTGGGTCTAATTTCATATCATGGTGCACTAATTATAATGGCCCGTGGCACTTAGATCTCTCTCATTAATCAGGCTTACTAGTAGATGTTGGATATATCAGTCTGTTTTACGCAGATTTCTACTATAAGTAATGGTTAACCTTGTGTCTAAGTGTCATTAATATATCTAAAGTCATTAACACACAAAAACATACAAATTCCTATGGGACATTCAAATTCAAATACCTAATTTAACCATATTTATTATGCACTTAATACGTATTATATTATGTTGTTTACGTTATAGATATATAAGCATGAATTAAGAGAACGAAATTAATGTCCTAACCATAATTTAAATGTCGATCCCTATTTCAAATTTAAGGTGTACAATATTTCTCATATTCCCTTCAACCATGGCATAAATATACATATTGACATGTAACAATCAAAATGGGAAAACAATATTAGAAACACATAACTTGCAAACTAGTTTTGACTTGATTATCTAAATAATAAAAGATAAACAAAGTGACATATATCCAATATATATAATTCCTATTTTAACGGATTCACCTTTATGTATGTTTACACGCAAAACCTTAATACTTGGACATCTTACAACAATACGTTCATATCTAGAAAAATAAAGATTTAAACCTATTCAAAATTACAATTCCATCCAAATGTTAACCTTTTGCACAAAACCATACATATGAAATTACATAAAATACAATAAGATGAATCCGAAAAAATATAGAGAATTATACAATACAAATCATGCTTCTCTTTTATTATGTTAATAATCCAAAACCACATATACAAATAGATTGACAATTTCTTCGTTCAAACATAAAATAAATGGAAGATTTGAGGGATTTGATGTTCTTATCTTTTCATAATAACTCAAATATCCTAGGCATAATAATCCAACTTTATAATAGAAAATCATAGAAATTAGCATCTTAAATGAATTCCACTCACAGTGTTGTAAGAATGGGCAACAACAGAATTGAATAGAATAAGTTTTGGATTTCCCCTTCGTAAAAAATCATGCTCCAACCTCTCAAATATATATATATATATATATATATATATATATATATATATATATATATATATATATATATACATATATATAAGAATCACATATTGGAATCTTATATATATAAATCGTAATTCCAGAATAAATCGAAATCTATACTAGAATAGAAGAGATAGAATCGGTTACAAAGATTGAAGAAAAATGTAAACCCTTTTCTTTTCTGTAATTAGCAATGACAAAAAGGCATTATGAATACGTGAAGAATAATAGATGTAGGGTTTTGAGTGAGGGTTTGGGGTCTTATTTATAATTGACATCGTGTATATGGACTATTAGATTCAATAGATTAAATCTAAGCAGTTCATTTGATGAAAATATAAATAAGTCCTCATGTGACGGCCCGCCCCGCACCAACCGACACTTACTTCAAAGATGCGCTGTACACATGTCCAGTTAGCACGGAACGGTCGTCAGAAGAAAAGGAAAGAAGGGAATGAACTAACAAGGAGCCTGCAGAATGTCTCACAGCGCATTGAACAAAATATAATAATAACATACTTGACATAAAACAAGAGAGGCAGTGCATAAGCTGAAAACCAGAACTAAGCATCATAGCAGCGGAAATCCAAAATACAGCTTATTACAACTTTTCAAACTGTCTCAAAAAGCAAAATCAAGATAAAAGAGGTACACTACTAATGCCCAAGTAGCGACCACCAACGACACAGGGAGAATATCTAAATATCATACGTGGAAGCCTCCTGCTCGCCTCCGAGTCAGCTACTCGCGCATCACCAGCTAACCTGTCTCTAGTCTGCTCGTGTGAGCACCCAGAGTAATAAGAAGAGACATAAAACTTTGGGTCAGACAAAAAGTCTGGTATGAGCGATAAGCAACAAAACATAACAATAACAGGTATAATCCAATCATACCTGAACCTGGACCTGCAACCAAAGAGTTAGCACTACATACTGTACAATACTCTAAGGTGCCACTAACACATGGTGTGAATAATACGGGGTGGGGGGTGTGCATGTCATAGTGATGGCAAACAATCAAGCATAGCAACCATCCTCACATCTCTCACTCAGTGCGTAAAGCATACGATACCCACTTCCTTGGTCACCTAATCCTTTGGGCCATGACGGAATCCAATCCCGTGTAACTATCACTACAAGCCCACTATCCATCTCCCAGTGGTGAACCAAAGTTATGAATACCGACAACCCCTTTGCACACGTCCCGCAGCAAAGCCCAACCATGAAGTGAACTCATTGGTTCCCATTTGGATCCTGAGCTCTAACTTCCTACTTAGACTTCCTTTGCATCTTGGGTCTTGGTCGAATTGGAGTTGGTCTTCAGAAAAGTCATCGCGTAGAAGTGGCCCTGACTTCGGTTCGGTAGAATGCTTCATAGTGTACTCCTAGATGCGGTTCGGTTCGGTGGTTCTCCTCCTTCAGACGTCGGTTCAGTTCGGGTGTGTTGAGATGGCTTGATTCGGGTGTGCTTTCCCATGTCTCCAGATTTGTTCTCCTTTTGTCTCTCCGACCCGATCCCCTGTAGTCTCTCCGATCCGATGCCTTTAGTTTCCCTCCGATCTGATCCCCCCTGGTCTCTCTCCGATCCGATCCCCCCTGGTCTCTCTCCAATCCGATCCCCTTTGGTCTCCCTCCGATCCGATCCCCCTTGGTCTCTCTCTGATCCGATCCTCAACCAAACTCCAACCCTTTTTGCACGTGGCCTTCCTTCTTGCCAGTCCCTCATTCTTGTACCGGGTTCCGATCCGGTTCGATACTCTGCTCAGCTCCACCAATCCGACCCGAGCCCACCAACCCGATCCGATCCGAAACCCTGCACAACTTTCTGCAACTTTTCCAGCAACTTGTTTACGCCATTCGACGACGTTTTCGACCAATCTAACTTTTCTAAACAACCACAAATCATTCCAAACAGTCATAGCAACAAATAGAAGTGACCTCAAACACCAAAACAACAACATGATGAGTTAAAATGGATCAAATATAGCCTAAAACCACAATTTTCCCTTAAGCATGTTTAAGAACAATTTAGCATAGGATTAACAAAACTTAACCAAATTAATCCAAACTTCTAACAGAGGCCTAAAACATTATTTACGAATTTTTAAGTATTTTTCCAGAATTTATTAGTGTATAAATTCGCTAATCTTCACTAATTACCCTTAATTAACCGTAATTAGTGCAAAACTATGCGAATCACTCACCTTAGCCACAAATAAACCTCAAAACTGAAATGAATCTCAGTTTGGCGTGAATACCAATGTCCAACAGCAGCTCTAACCTTGCTCTGGTGCTAATTCTCTTTGATTTAATGTAGATTAAGCCAAAACTTGATTAAGAAGTGATTTGGAGGTGATTTAGAGGTTTGAGGCCATTACTAGGGTTTCTAAGAGGTAAATGGCAGCTAGAAAACTGAAATATAATGAAAATCTAACTCATTTCAGCCTCCCCTTAACCCTAATCCCGAAATGGGTTAAGGGCCCATTTGCTAATCACCTCTTTTGGCCCGGTTAAGCAGTTTTTCACCTTCCAAACCTTATTTCAGCCATATCTCCCAAATGGTAAGTCCGTTTGGCTAATGTGACCACTCTACGGAAAGGTAAACCATCATCCGAAACCAATGGAAGTGGTTTCAGGTCAAAACTCCTTTCCAATCAAAAGTTATGGACGAAACAAGATCAGCTAGGGGTAAAATGTTCTTTTAAAACTCAACAAAAATCATGAACATGAGAAATAACCCCCATAGTCGTCCCCCAACTCTACATGACCATACGACTTCGTATGAGAAAGAAAGAAATATTCTATGATCCTTCGATGCGTAGAATGCGGGTTGTTACATTCTCCTCCCCCCCCCCCCCCCCCTTAAGAAATTTCGCCCCCGAAATTCTCTAACCAAAACACATAAAGGGTCCCGCATGCCTATCAACCATAAAACAACAATCAACATGCAAAACAAGTCTATCCTAGCATGCGGTTTACTAACAAGGGAAGAAACTATCACTACCAAAACCTTACCAGGCAAAGAGTTCTGGATACTTCTTCCTTATATCCTCCTCTGTTTCCCAGGTACAGTCTTTTTCATTCTCACCCCACTGGACTTTGACTAGTTTCACCGCCTTCCTTCGAAGCTGCTTCGTATCGTTCCCAACAATACGCATAGGCTTGCGGTTCTCAACCGCCTCGGGTTCAACCTCACTATCGTCCAACTGATCTGGTGAAATAGCCACATTAGGGTCTTGCACAAACTTCCTTAACTGGGAAACATGAAATACGTTGTGAACTCCTGCCATCTTGTCAGGTAGCTCTACTTCATACGCCAAATTCCCAACTTGCTCGAGGACTGGGAATGGACCAACAAATCTTGGTGCTAACTTACCTCTCCAACCAATCTGAATCACATTCTCAATGGAGAGATCTTGACGAACACCAAGTCGTTAACGAAGAATTTCAAATCTCTTCGTCTCTTATCGAGATAAGTTTTCTGCCTATCTTGGGTAGCCTTCATTCTCTAATATACAGTTCACTCAAATACCATCATGACCTGACCTAGGCCTTGGTAAACTATCAATATAATCCATTTGAGACTTGTTCTCAACGGTTGTGACAAACCACTAAGCTTCCTTTGCTCAGCTTTAACCAACTGGCAATTCATGCATTTGGACATAAACTTCCCAACGTCTTTCTTTATCCTTTCCCAGTAGTAGATCTGTTCCATGTCTCAATACGTCTTGTTACCACTGGGATGTATAGTCAATTTCGGGTGATGATATACTCTAACACTTCACCTCTCAGTCCATCTACGTTGGGTACAACTAGTCCCTTATTCTTTCGATGCCACCCTTCTCGATCAAATCCTTATTTGATCATTTTCTTTCCATCGATACCCATCTCTACCCTAGAGATGGTTTCCAATAGATTAGGATCGTCCTTCTAACTGGAACCAATCCACTCAATCAAAATCGATCTAACCGTCAAGCTTACTAGTGTTTCTGAATCCAATTCACTCTTGGGCTCGAAATCATATCCTGTGATATACTCTAGTTGCTTCCATCCTAGGAGAAAAACCCCTAAACCGGCATGTCTCGTACTCAATGCAACTATTACTGCGCCCAAATCCTTTACTATGATCACTCTGCCCCATGGAGTCATGGCGGCTCCACTGCACTGATCCATAGCCACTAGTCCTTTGCTATGTCCACTCTGCCCCATGAAGTCATAACAACTCCACTGCACTGGCTCATAGCCTTACTAATCATTTACTATGTCCACTTTGCCCCTCGAGTCATGACGACTCTACTGCACTGGCTCATAGTTGTACTACAATCACTTTGTTCCCCATCGCTGGAACCCTACAGGTGATAGTCTACTCAAGGGAAGAAAAATAGGAACAACATAGCAACCATAACATCCATCAAACAAGTCCTGCCTATCACCTGCTAAATTCATAAACACATCGACACCTACATGACTGGTCTAACCAATCCCAATATGTCGATTCTAGTATGTCTGGTCCAACCAACATCGATAACTAATGGAAGCCTAGCCTCCATACATATACCGGTGCCTACTTGACTGGTCCAACCAATCCCAGGCCAATGGAAGCCCCGCCTCCCTACGGACTACCGTACGTCCAACGTACGTTTATCCTCCAAGGATAACTAGATCACGTCCAACGGATCCAAGGTAACGGGCGTCCCCAGATACCCCTGCTTTTAGTCCGCCTAAAATACTTGAGTCCAAACCAAGTCTATCCATTGTCTTGGTGCCCTCTCGAGTCCAACTCAAGACGAATCCAATTCCTTGCAGCCTTCTCGAGTCCAACTCGAGTCAATCTATAACTCAGACCCAGTCTTGAGTATCCATTAGTGACAAACTCTAGTCCAGCGTGAGTCGTCTCCCTATTCGTTGCATCTCCAAGATCAACAAACACCCATTTTCTTTTACGAGTTCAAGTCCAACTTGAATCGCCCTAACCTTCGTTGTATCTTCCATGATCAACGAACTCATCCTATTCCTTCAAAATTCTACTATCCAATAGAGAACATCCACATAGGGTCCTAAACAATCCATTACTTTGCATCTTTCCCGAGTCCCACTCGAGCAATCTCATAACCCTATCGAGTCTAACTCTGGGCAGTCTATACCATTGAACAGTCTCATCCTGTTCCGTCTGCCCATCACTCCTCGAGTAAACCAAGATATCATCCAGTGAAAAATCACAACAACTATTTACCCCTCACGTAAACCATCCTAATCGAAATCGACATTCCCCAAGCACAAGCCCCAAAGGCCTAAACCAATATCAGACAAGCACACAAGGAACGTCTCCTCCAAGTTCGGACAACCCACGTGAGGTGATACTAGCAAAACAACCTAGCACTGGAGTACTCATTTTCCTCCCAGAGACAACTAGAACTTATTACAACGATAACCTCTTAGCTTCCTTAACTCCAGTTTCTATCGCCATCACTAGGTAGGTACCTAATTCCACCCTATTCCTTTGGAGTAGATCGACTCCCCAAAATAATGCTAAACCCAGTAAAGCCAAAAACAAAGCAATCACAAGGAAACATACATCCATGACTCGATAAGACCAAGCACAACAAATCATACTAAGATCAGTCGAACTACCTATCGGGTTCGTCACAATTAGAGGTCTATCGACTATCTCGGGTTTGTCAAACAATACCCAAACAGAAACATCTTAAATAGAAAGCATACCTTTTATAACGACACTCTTTCCCTTCTACGCCGCATTTGGAGCATTCGACGAAGAAGGAACAACGTTGATAGCATACGCTTTCACAATCTGCTTCTCCCTAGGAGGTTGTGGGCAATCATCCTTGTGATGTCCCGCCTGGCCGTAGTTAAAGCACTTCCTTTCCCCAGGCTTTTCTCGACAATCTCTGGCATAGTGGCCCTTCTTGCCACAACTAAAGCATTCGCCATCTTTCTTATTTTTCTTATTCTGACCATCCTTGGTCGGGTTCTGCTTCCTCTTACTCTGAGAATTCTTCTTGCCTTCACCGCCTGCTTGCGGCTTTGGCTCCTCTGTAGATGCAATAGCAACTTCGATCTTCGACTTAGGGAAAAGGCTCTCTGACCTTAATGCCTTTCCTACAATAGATTCGAACGTCTCATCGATATGGTTTATAAGTCTTTCCCCCAAGTACCCATCCAAGCCAGTTATGAACTTCTCGTTCTTCTTTTCGACTGTATCGATAAGGGACCATCCATATTTCGATAAAGTGTCGAATTCAGCGATATACTCCGGGACTGCTCTACCATTCTGCTTAAGCTCCAAGAACTTCCTGAACAGTTCTGATTTATGAGCAGCTGGAATAAACTTATCACAAAAGCGAGTCTTAAATTGATTCCAAGTAACTTGATCTTCTGGAGTAGCTGTTCTAATGGCATTCCACCAATTCATCGCTCGCCCTTGCAGCTGACGAGACGCTAGCCTTCTTTTCATCGCATCCTCGATACCCAAGTCGTCGAAGATACGATCACAGCTATCCAACCAGTCCTGAACATCTGTGGCCGACTCCGTTCCGTGGAACGGCTTCCCACCAAGGTTAGTGTAATCCTTGCACAACTTGGCGAAATCGACCCTAGGCGCCTGCACTACTGGACCACCACCATTTCCGGGATTGGGAACTGCCCCTTGAACATCCCTAAGCATCTCCCTCATGAAGTTAGTGAACACCATCCTCGTATCAGGAGCATTCCCATTATTAGTCCTCCTACCAGCACCTCTAGCATATCGGCTCATCGTCAATCTGTAAAAGGGGAAACGATTAACGACCCTATAGTGGTGCTAGTGCAGTACGATTTCATTCTTATACTACTAATAGTATATACATATATAGCTTTTGAAAACCAAAGTAATCACAAATACGAGCTCTAATATACGTACTATCTCTCCCTAGTGTCTTCCCTAGGTTAACTACGCAACCTAGAGCTCTGATACCAAATGTGACGGCCCGCCCCGCACCAACCGACACTTACTCCAAATGTGCGTTGTACACATGTCCAGTTAGCACTGAACGGTCATCAGAAGAAAAGGAAAGAAGGGAATGAACTAACAAGGAACCTGTAGAATGTCTCACAGCGCATAGAACAAAATATAATAATAACATACTTGACATAAAACAGGAGAGGCAGTGCATAAGCTGAAAACCAGAACTAAGCATCATAGCAGCGGAAATCCAAAATACAGCTTATTACAACTTTTCAAACTGTCTCAAAAAGCAAAAGCAAGATAAAAGAGGTACACTACTAATGCCCAAGTAGCGACCACCAACGACACAGGGAGAATATCTAAATATCATACGTGGAAGCCTCCTGCTCGCCTCCGAGTCAGCTACTCGCGCATCACCAGCTAACCTGTCTCTAGTCTGCTCGTGTGAGCACCCAGAGTAATAAGAAGAGACATAAAACTCTGGGTCAGACAAAAAGTCTGGTATGAGAGATAAGCAACAAAACATAACAATAACAGGTATAATCCAATCATACCTGAACCTGGACCTGCAACCAAAGAGTTAGCACTACATACTGTACAATACTCTAAGGTGCCACTAACACATGGTGTGAATAATACGGGGTGGGGGTGTGCATGTCATAGTGATGGCAAACAATCAAGCATAGCAACCATCCTCACATCTCTCACTCAGTGCGTAAAGCATACGATACCCACTTCCTTGGTCACCTAATCCTTTGGGCCATGACGGAATCCAATCCCGTGTAACTATCACTACAAGCCCACTATCCATCTCCCAGTGGTGAACCAAAGTTATGAATACCGACAACCCCTTTGCACACGTCCCGCAGCAAAGCCCAACCATGAAGTGAACTCATTGGTTCCCATCTGGATCCTGAGCTCTAATTTCCTACTTAGACTTCCTTTGCATCTCAGGTCTTGGTCGAATTGGAGTTGGTCTTCAGAAAAGTCGTCGCGTAGAAGTGGCCCTGAATTCGGTTCGGCAGAATGTTTCATAGTATACTCCTGGATGCGGTTCGGTTCGGTGGTTCTCCTCCTTCAGACGTCGGTTCGGTTCGGGTGTGTTGAGATGACTTGATTTGGGTGTGCTTTCCCATGTCTCCATATTTGTTCTCCTTTGGTCTCTCCGACCCGATCCCCTGTAGTCCCTCCGATCCGATGCCTTTAGTTTCCCTCCGATCTGATCCCCCCTTGGTCTCTCTCTGATCCGATCCCCTTTGGTCTCCCTCCGATCTGATCCCCCTTGGTCTCTCTCCGATCCGATCCTCAACCAAACTCCAACCCTTTTTGCACGTGGCCTTCCTTCTTGCCAGTCCCTCATTCTTGTACTGGGTTCCGATCCGGTTCGGTATTCTGCTCAGCTCCACCAATCCGACCCGAGCCCACTAACCCGATCCGATCTGAAACCCTGCACAACTTTCTGCAACTTTTCCAGCAACTTGTTTACGCCATTCGACGACGTTTTCGATCAATCTAACTTTTCTAAACAACCACAAATCATTCCAAACAGTCATAGCAACAAATAGAAGTGACCTCAAACACCAAACAACAACATGATGAGTTAAAATGGATCAAACATAGCCTAAAACCACAATTTTCCCTTAAGCATGTTCAAGAACAATTTAGCATAGGATTAATAAAACTTAACCAAATTAACCCAAACTTCTAACAGAGGCCTAAAACATTATTTAAGAATTTTTAAGTATTTTTCCAGAATTTATTAGTGTATAAATTCGCTAATCTTCACTAATTACCCTTAATTAACCGTAATTAGTGCAAAACTATGCAATTCACTCACCTTAGCCACAAATAAACCTCAAAACTGAAATGAATCTCAGTTTGGCGTGAATACCGATGTCCAACAGCAGCTCTAACCTTGCTCTGGTGCTAATCCTCTTTGATTTGATGTAGATTAAGCCAAAACTTGATTAAGAAGTGATTTGGAGGTGATTTAGAGGTTGGAGGCCATTACTAGGGTTTCTAAGAGGTAAATGGCGGCTAGAAAACTGAAATAGAATGAAAATCTAATTCATTTCAGCCTCCCCTTAACCCTAATCCCGAAATGGGTTATGGGCCCATTTGCTAATCACCTCTTTTGGCCCGGTTAAGCAGTTTTTCACCTTCCAAACCTTATTTCAGTCATATCTCCCAAACGGTAAGTCCGTTTGGCTAATGTGACCACTCTACGGAAAGGTAAACCATCATCTGAAGCCAATGGAAGTGGTTTCAGGTCAAAACTCCTTTCCAATCAAAAGTTATGGACGAAACAAGATCAGCTAGGGGTAAAATGGTCTTTTAAAAATCAACAAAAATCATGAACATGAGAAATAACCCACATAGTCGTCCCCCAACTCTACATGACCATACGACTTCGTATGAGAAAGAAATAAATATTCTATGATCCTTCGATGCGTAGAATGTTGGTTGTTACACCTCATTTTAGTAAACACCTCCACTGGGCATCCTAGACGTGGGCGGTCGGTCGCTCCTATAGGAGGGTGGTTGACCCCCTTATAGGGTCGAGCCTAGGACATAACGTTTGTTGTACGTTACTTTTTAATTAATTTATGAATTAATTCAATTGATTACTTACCGTATATTGATTATTCTTGTCCCTGATTCCAGGTTTGATTATTTATTTATTTGTAATTCAGACTTTCTATATTATATATAAACACAACTTGATATATTAATGTCTTTTGCATTCGAGATCTGTTTTCAGTAAACAAAATATGAAAACGAGCAAAATCCTACCACGAATGCAAGTACAATACTGTCGTAGCCCAATTCTTAGTTACTCAATTTTTTTTATAGCCTATTAGTTATTATTGATTTTCCTTGTTTATTTTAAATTATATTATCATATGTATAATATAAGTTTATTTTATGGGATATGACAAAGAACGTAATAATTAGTTTACAAAATGATTAGATCTAGTGTTGTAGAAACGTGATGATTAGGTTGTTTAACGATTAGTTTTTATTTTTGTTAAACATGATGATTAGATACGCAATGATTGGTTGTAATATCATTTAGCAACCAAAAGGAACTAAATTATAAATCATGTAAAATAAAAGTTTATGGATTCTAAGTAATCGACTTAGGACTACCGTTAGTTTAGGGGACTTAACCGATAGATATAGGAATCTTGTGTTCCTTTAAGAGGCCTGACTGGCGTAGAAACATTTATGTGTTTTAGTTTGATAGGGTGAATTTAGTTCGTGTCTCCATATCACAGGCTGGATGCGGAGGACCTCTAAGGTGGAAAACTTACATCGTGAAATGAGCACATAAGAATAGATTATTAGTCATTAGTCAAAGTTTTGGGATCGAAATGACTGATGGTCACGGACATTCTAGTTGGTTAGTCTCGATGGGACCATATGGTTTGGGTTAAAATTCGGAAATCTAGGTTTTGGCTAGTACTAGTAGGAGTTAAGGTTTTGACTCCCAGGGTACGTAAGAGGTATTTTATGCTAAGATCAAGGGATGGAGCACAGATGCATATAATGATTCGCTATGCAAGTTTATGAGCATGTTCTTCTACTCTAGGTCTATTGTGAGTTAAAATTGGACATGAGAACCCTAAAATAAGATGGTCTTTGGTAAGTTTCGATTTGTGGACATCCTTGTTGTTAGTCCGATGGTCTATGGAGAAAAAAATTCATTAGTTTATTCCCCATAAATTTAGATCGTTGACCTTTAATTTGTGATCTTTAGCATGTAACCTTAGGTATACGGGCAATATACACATACCCTGTTACTTAGAGTAAATTAGGAGTCTGATGTATTCAATTTCCTTGTTAGTTTTGTTATCTTTTATCAAACATATATCTGACACGCTTCTTCTCTTAATTTTCCCTATCACATGATGGCAGGTTAGTTGTGGCTTAATATATCATGGAGAAGAAGCTCAAGGAGATAGTACTTGTAACAACCCGAATTTCGATAGATCATTTTTTTTCTTCAAAAGTCATAATCTATCGAAACTCGAGCTGGCTTGTCTAGTATCCTGCAGAAAAAGACAGAGATAATAAATATATCAAAGCTTGATAAAACACCTCACATCCGAATAAATTAAATATAATAATCAAATATAGCCTTATTGAATTAATAACACTGTCTAACAAGTGTCCAAAGGCTACCAAATCTCTGCTACGAACCTAACGTATGAGTATGTTATGAGGAGGGGGTCAGAACACAAAGTTTTGGTTAATGGACAAATTATACATTCTAAAATAACCCTATATATAATGTTCAGTCATGTTTTCTTCATTATTAAGTTACTTGGGTTAACAACACTCAAAATTCTGTCGTCACGTCGTACCCATCTACTTCCCAATAGACTAACCTAATTTAATATATACATAGCTATACCCAACATCTCAAGGTACATCCCATAGTAGCCTCCTTGTACGGTCTCCTCCATCATGCCATGGAAGCATATGCAACCTTCATCCTATGCCGAATGGCGTATGGAACTCTGCGTTCTTACACCATGTAATCGCACAAAACTGCCATCATTATGCCACACAAGTGTACAGATCGTCGTATCTGAATTTCTCGATCGAACCACTTCTCAATATGGAGTAATTCCCTACTGTCTACAATATACCACCTAGTGTGTGTACCTAGACCCTCAAGCAAGCGTATTGTCTAGTATAACCTGAGTCCCATAATAGGGCTACATCCAATGCACCAAACTAGATCGGGAGCTATCAATATCTGTAAAGGACCGCCTCATTAGGCCTACAATACCGATATTCAAGAATGGCCTGTATATTCATGGGGGCTATGTCCCCACCCTGGCCCCTCCCTCAACTAATGAAAGACTACATTAAGAGAAAGTAACACGCCCCCGTCAACCAATCTAACATCCAATTTTGCATGTCCCGCAACCAACGTCTCGATAGTAAAAGATCGAAGGTCTATAGTTTAGCTCTAGTCTTTCCGCATCACACTGACAACCGATGTCAGGTATCTGATGATTACTATCCTTAATTTGGTCCTGACCTACCTCTCCTGAGGCAAAACGCTGAATCACCCAACGCCATCCGCCATAGCCTTTTGAATGCCAAACTATAGTTGTATTTGAGGTATATACTAACTAGGTGGTACGGTATAGACAAAACCCCTGCGAGTACAACCAAAGCATGTACCGTACAGAGGACCACCACGGAGTACCCTACCATGTCCCGCAAAAGCCACGTGCTTCCCTCCAGTCCCATAGAATAATCAGTTGGATGTGCTCCTATCGTGCCTCCAAACACCGCGATGATCAACCTCGTTGGGTTCTTCACTTTCATACGTATGGACTGGTCCAAGTGCGTCACACCGTCGTGTTATTAGATCCTACGTCTTATCTTTTATTCACGAACTTGCTTTACCTTATCACATTGCTAATTAACTTGATTATCCACACATTCACTTCTTATTCAAGTTAGTTCATTAGCTCACACTTGGTTGCTTACTTTCTTTATTCGGCCCTATACCGCTGGAGCGGACTTCCACTTATTATTATATTTATTAGACCTAATACTTCTAGTTATAAGTCTACCAATGATAATCCTACTTTATTCTTTCTTATTTAATCATAACCATGTCTTACACTATTATCACAACTTCTTGTTGTTGTTTACTTATTAACTTAGTTCTCTTAACTAAGGTTTACAAATAAGTTCTCTTTTTATAACCCATGTTATAATTTCTCTTGTCCCTAAGATAAGCCTACCTTTTATGTTTCATCCTCATTCCTATAATTAATTATAATAGGGTATATTCCACGTTAATCACAATTCTTCATAGGTTCCTTAATATTAACCAACTTTTACTGTTGTAATCTTTCTTTAATTACTCTCATGTACATTTTTATTATTTTAGGTAAATATTTCCCACACCTTATTAAATTGGTTAGTGGAAAGATTTAATGATCTATTTCCATAACGTGTGTTGGTTAAGATCCATAATTGCAAGCTATTTCTTTTACTTTCAATGTGGACACACATACATATTTTATTTTATTTTATTAGTGTGCAGTACGGTAAAAGAATCCCTATTTTACACTAATCAGATTTTTCTATCTTTTCTTGCAACTGCGGTCTCAGTAATTTTGTATTTATGGAAATGTATTCATTTTTTTCTCAAATCCAACTAACTCGGTCCACTAAAAATTTCCCCCTTTTATTTTCTGAGTTAGATATTAAATTCCTGTTTTCATATACCATTTACATTTACTGTAATTTTTCCATACAAAATTAGGCATACCGATTTTTTTCCATTTTCCCTAATTTTTTGTAATTCTATTTACAACATATCCAATTTGTCATTAAATAACAATCTTGATAACATATTCATGTTTATTGTAAATTCCACAATTTTAGTGTTATAAAATTCTCAATCCAAACAGAAGATCAACGGAATAGATCTATACAACAATATTCTTAATGTACTTAAAAGTAGATTATGTCGCAATTACCACAAATTCCAATTATTTATCACGCTATGAATTACGGGGAATGTAAATGATAAATATACTGTTATCCAAAATGCATAATTTAAATTCACTCACCTGACTGCTTTCCAAACCTTGATTCTGATTCAGATCTGCTACTCCGTTGTCTTTTTAATTGAATCCAATTTTAAGATAACCACGGATTTACAAATATGATGCTAAAAGAAGAAGGAAAGAAAGTAACCAAAATAATTCAGATTCACAGAATTTACCTCATGTTGATAAGAAATCTAAACACATATATTGTGACGACCCCAAACCCCCGTTCCGCGATGGCAAGGGTAATCTTTGGAATATAACACATAAACAAATAACAATAGAACAGAAATATATAAATACACCAGATAATCTACAACAGAATACACTGGATAAACATAATCATCAGAGTTACACAGTATAACAGGATCATACTTAGTACAAAAATACAGTTCATCTTTATATAAAATGTCTACAGCGGAATCAAACATAATATACATAACAGGAGATGAACAACATAAAAGAAGTGATAGAATCCATCTTCAGCTCCATAGCTATCCAAATAGAGCCTGCTAAAACCTGAATACAAGGCTGCCCGTGTAGAAAATAGGGCACCCGAGTTTGCAAGTGAAACAAAGCTACGAATCAGTCATGGGACTGGTATGAGAAATCTACTTAACTTATTTGACAATAAGGCCAATCACAGGACCATGCCGCTAATGCGGAACGGGTTTACTCCATTGGATTGCCAGTGCTCAAAACAAGTAAATTATTTAAACTTCACAATGCTTTTTATAAAAATGAAGCCATTATAAGACTCAGGTCCCATCACACAATGCAACGCAAGCCGGAGGATAGAGTTTTTTACCTTATAATGGCCAAAATATGCTTGATACGTATAAAACAAAAGCATTTGATATTATTACTAGTGTTTATATGTTTCGAAAACAATTTCAATCATAAGTATCAATCATAGATGGCATAAGTGCCCCATACCACTATGTCGCCACATATAGGTTTATAATTAAACCGCACGATGTCGTATTTGGAAATTGGATTTTCGTCATGAACCAAGGTAAGGGATCGTCCTTACCGCTTCGAGACAATCTAGCCCATGTCTCAGGACCCAGACACAGGTGAGCCCTTGGATCGTCAGGGCCAGTCCACACGGAGTGGATTAAAATGCCTGAACACTGCGTTTCCCCGCCCTATGGGCGTAAACTGGTCATATCCCGACCAAACCATCGGCTCCGAAGAGACTGAAATAACCGAGATGCCTCGTTATCCATCATCCATAGAAGTAAAATGTCAGGGCTTGCAAAATGCTGACACCGCTCCTAGCTAGAAGGAAACGCATGTCCTCCCTGATGTCCTCTCCCATTTCTGGCACATACCGGGGTGTGAGGCCCGCGAATCAACGCTATATACAAACCTATGCTATTTAAAGCCGTGCTTTGATCATCAACCACAAGGCTCTGCTTTTCAACAAAAGCCTTGATCACTGCATCTTAGCATGCCACACAAACAATTCACGCCATGCAAATGATGTATATCAATCACACAGAATGAAATCCAATGTCGGACACACAGTCCATTTACAAGTCCGTTCTGGGTCTGAACGAAACCGGAGGCACCTTATTCCTCGTCCCGTATGTCCAATACAAGAGAGAGGTCCTCGCACATCCGAATGATCAACAAGTACGTCCGTATAACCACCATTGTAACCCTTTCAGGGCAGCTACTCCCATCAAAGGCATTAGTAGCCATCCATTCGATGTGAAGATCATCGGTCTTGCACCGTCTTCATATCTTTGACTTCTAATCGTCGACCAATTATTTGAAATGAGATTTAACTCAAGCTTTTCAAATAATTCACGTATATTTAGAATTCAATCAATTCATTTCCATGGTTAAATTATTTGACATCCATAATTCAGTTCATTATTGTAATTTTCCTGTCAAACACATTCAACCATCAAATATCCTATAAATCGTGTAAATTCGATTTATTTCCATTCCATATCATTTATAATGTTTTATAACGATTTATCGCTATTTTTGTTTTTTTGAAAATAGCCCATTTATTTAAAATGACGCTTCAGGCCATAACGCGGCCATGGTGCTGTTTTTCCCCAGATTTAATTTACACATATCTGAAAATCTAACCGTTGGATCTTTACAAATTTTATATCATTGGAAAGATCTTTTCAAAGCGGACCCAACGGTTCCAGTTTTGGGAAAATCCGACGGTCGGATCTCCCGGAACAATCGTTTAAAGTTACAATTTCAAAATACAAACTGCAGCGTCGTTATTCGTTTTATTTTAATTATCTATATATATATATATAAAAAATCCATTCTGGCGCTGTTTTTCTTCATATTTTAATTAATCATTTCACACAATCTAACCGTTGGATCTTTACAAATTTGGTATCGTTGGAAAGATATTTTCAAAGCGGACCCAACGGTTTCGGTTTCGGGAAAATCCGACGGTCGGATCTCTCGTAATAATCGTTTAAAATCACGATTTCAAAACACGAACTGCAGTGTAGTTATTCGTTTTATTTTAATTATATTTATATATGTATAAACATAATCCATTCTTCGATTTCCAAACCATTTTCATTTCATATGTGTGGTAAAAATAATATTTTTATCCAACAAATATTTATTTCAACACATGACTATTTTTAACACTTCATATCTATAATAAAAATGTGATTTTTATTGTTAAAACAATTTATTTTAAACATGAATATTTTTAGCGATTCATATATATAATAAAAATGTGATTTTTATTGTTAAAACAATTTATTTCAAACATGAATATTTTTTATACTTCGTACATGCAATAAAAATGTTATTTTTATCGTTCAAACAATTTATTTCAAACATGAATATTTTTATCAACACATGAATATTTCAGAAAATTTCGGCAGCATAACGACAGGGGGTTTAAAACCGGCACCGTCCCGAGTACGGCTCCTCGCACTACCTTACGCCTCGCGGAGTTCCCTAAGGGGCTTATCCTTATAATCTAAGTATTTCGATCATTTTCATATCACAATGAATTTTTCCACAAACAATTCCAATTTTGTTTCAACCACAAACAACCATTCACATTTATCAAACAAATTTCACATCAACCAAAATCCAAACAATCACAACCAACATATAGCGTCCATGTTCTGTGGACGAGGGGAGTATATATATGTATATATATGTATATAAATATATTTCAATTTCATTTCAACTCCATTCAACGCACATATGATTTTTACAACGTATATATAACTTATACATCACACATATAATTTATACAACGCTTATACATGAGGTGTACAGTGCTTATATAACTTATACATCAATTATGTAATTTATACATCGCCATTCCATTCACATTTGAATTTAGAAATCTCACATTGGGTTCCACTCCTCCAAAAGTTGTAGGAAGCTCCAAAAATTCTCCGGTCTCTTCTAGAATGTAGAAGACATCGCCACGAGTCCAATGTCTCTTGTTTCACTGGATTTCGACAACATAGCCAATGGATATGTTTTTTATTGTAAAATCATAATTCGTAGCGCTTTAAAGTACTATAATCTATTTTAAATTATATAAACTGTTACCTTCCACTATGATTCATAACTAGGTTTTCAATTTCTGTCCAAACCGTGTAAATTGGTCTCGATCAGGTCACGCCACGCCATAGAGCTACGAGAGAGCTTTCCGGCGCCTGGGGTCTTGTCCAACTCGACGACATCAGGGCATCTGGCGGTGGCTTGAACTGGCGGAGTTTGGAGGCGTTGTTCTCAGCGAATAACGAACGAGGGAGGACGCCACTTATATGGATTTGGAGATGATGAAAATCTCCACAAAATCCTCTAAACAACTGTTGAATTTTATTGTGTGGTTGGAGGGTTATTTGAGAAGAAAGAATCGAGCCATTTTCCGTCGTCGAACAGTAAAGGGGGATCGAGTTCTCGAGTCAACGCAGAAGTGAGAGGAGGAACGTGATTGGCCAGGATTATATAATTATTTATTTTATTTTTTTATTCCAAAATTACCCTCTAATCCATACGAACTCCAAATCAAACCCAATGACTGTCGCCCCTAGCTAAATAGCCCCATTCCGGACACAATGGAATAAGTTTCATAGGCCCATTCGACTGTTTCAGACAGTTATTCTTCAAATTAAAATATAAAACATTCAAATATGGATTTGAACGTACATTTCAATTTGCCGGGGCCACATACTGATTCTAAAAATTCCAGAAAAATAAATCTAGCTATGTCTGGACGATACGGTCCCAACAAAACTAATTTCCTCAAATTTGGAGACCGTTTGAAAATGGCCATTTTCTAGTCGATCCAAATTGACTAAAATCAACCAAACACGTTTTCCCTTGCCCAGCTCACATATTAACTCCAAAAATTATGGAATTTGGAATCTAGCAATAATTGGACATTACGAATCCAACAAAAGTGGTTTCGTCGAAAACGAAGGTCGTTTGCAAAATGTCTATTTTTACGGTCTATATTTATTCCATAGCGACCATTATGAAAATTCATTTGCCCATAACTTTGAATTCCCGCTATTAAATTTTGATTTTTCAGATTCGTTAGAAAGATATTCTTAAACAGATTTAAATATTTTTGGTTTCACTAAAATCTATTTTATTTTGCATCCTGTACAGTCAGTCAAATTTCGAATTCAATTTTTCAAACTACCGCGCCATTTTAGGCCTTGTTTTGTAATTAAAATAAATATATTCGCTATAACTTCGATCCAAAAGAATTTTTAGTCATTATTATTTAAATAAATTATTTTAAATATTCAAAATTCATTAAAATAACCAAATTAAAAATTTTAAATCAGTTCTGGTTTTCCGGGTTGTTACATATATTCTACATCTATAGTCTTTGTCTTCAAATCTCAAATCATAATTTCTAAAAACTAACATTCTAATTTGTGAAAGGTTTAGAGAAGAAAGAAAATGGCAAGGCCAAACCATATAAGCCAAAATAAGTGTACAGGAAATTCTGGCATGTCGGGTTCAATAAAATAAGTCCAAACCATACAAGCCAAAATAACACCCGTCATAAAATCCACATCTGGTGGGTCGACCCATCTGTCTATCCACCTTCATGGTGTGTCGACCCCATGGTCGACCCATGGATCGACCTGTGTAAGGCCTGGGTCAACCCAGGAGCTGGGTCTTTAACGTTGATTACGTTGATTTTTAATTCTTGCTTAACGTTGGTGTTAACATTCGTTTTATTTCTAAATATCTCTTATGTAAATTATTTTCTTCCATTTATGACATATATCTGATTTCAAATTTCAAACTTATGCGTATATATACACATACAACCTTTTAAATCTTTGTCCGTTAATAGCTGCCCAATTAATGTCATCATTATGCTATTAATTCATTATTTCTTTCTTTTAATAAATATTCAAATTTCAGATGCAGCTATCTTCTTGCCTATTTTTCATTCATTATACCTCTATTACTTCCCGCTCTTAAATTACACTTTTGATTTCAACTTTTGAATTTATGCATATATATTTACGCACAATCTTTTTTCTTTTCAAAATTCAAATGACGTTATGCCACTATTTTCCTACTCATTTTATTGTTTGTAGGTTACTTTTGGATTTCCTATACACACACACACACACACACACACACACGCACACGCACACGCACATACACATATATACACATATACATGTGTATATATATATATATATATTTACACTCACTTATATGTAAAATTTTCCTTATATGTACATTTAAATATATATTTCTCTTAGAACATGCATTTCTTTAGCCGTCCCTCTAAAATTAAAAATATGACGCTAGCGGGACTCGAATTTGCATCGCTCACATGAGAGAGACATGCCTCTATCAATTCACCTACTTAGTCTTTTGTTCACAGGACTTAAAACAATGGTATTTATCATTCTTATTAGTGTTCTTCTATTTCTTCTTTTCACGTTTTCTCTAAAACTTCATTTAAAGATAACTTTTTTATTTTAAATCCGTTTTTTGCAAAACATTGGTCTATATTGGTCAGAGAATTGACACGGACGCAACAATGTTAATTCTGAAAACTTTTAAATTTTTTATTTAATAATTTAATTAAAAATGTGAGGTGTTACATTCTCCACCCCTTAGAAAATTTCGTTCCCAAAATTTGGTAAGAGTAAAATTAAGTACTTCCTCGCATAATTTACAACCATTATGTGTACATCCATTTTTACAACCATTTGTGCACCTGTGAAAAATGTAATACAACATAATAATACAAGAATCCAACAAATGCCTAAGCGGTACCTCCTATATGAATGCAAATTTTTCTTGAAAACTTTTTGAAAACACGATGCACACATCCTAATTATACTGGCAGTTGCAATATGAATGCAATATTTTGAAAATCAATATACATTTTTCATCCAATTTTTCCTTCACTCTTACAGAGCAAGAGCGTAGTTCATCCAATTTTTGCATCCAAACCCTACCAACCAACTTCAACATTGCGAATTACAGAAAAGACTAATTTTCTGCGATTTCTTATGTCATAAAAAAGTAGAAAATGGAAAACTTCACATTTTTCGTTTTTCTTTTATGTACCTTTTCTATCTATATTTAGATTTTATGCAACTATTGTATAAAGATGTCCTATCTCCTTATCCAAGTATAGTTTACATAAGAAAATTTTCCCTGTTATAAATTTTCTTTTCCAACTTAGTTTGGAAAAATCCATTTTTTTCTTTCTATTCTTTTGAAATTTTCCACTTTTTTCAATTGTCGTATCTGTTACTTTATTCGATTTGTTGTTTTCTTTTAGTTATCTCATCACCTTTTTCCTTAACTTATTTACCATAATCCACTAATCTAAGCTTAATCATTAAATAAACCTTCTAATTCTTTCAAAACTAAAATAAGGAAACAAACTTACTACACAACTACTACCAAGGGGTAAGAGTTTTAGGACCATGTCCCCGTTGATAAAGAAAAGTCCAAACCACAGGATCTAAACAACTTGTTTTCCTTTGCTATCTAGCAGTCATAATTAGTCCTTGTTATGTACCAACAATCTTTTCCAAGCAACAATCTAGGCTCTATATTGCTTACGCACTCTTTTAAAATTTACTATTATTCCAGAATAATTCTCGATGTCTACTATATAGCCTCAAAAATATTCTCTGTCTTTCCTAGGTACTAATCCTTACCTGCTTTCTGATTTAAAAAAATGGTTTGGCTTTGTCACTTTTGTTTTCAAAAATTAAAAGCTTCTAAGCTTTATTTTTCTTCATTAAAACTTACTTTTGCCAAACCATAATAACATGACATCTCAAAAAAACATAAACCTTTTTTTCGAATCATAAAACTTGAGTAGACAAGGACTACTTTTTCTCAATTAATTTCACAACATCTCATTATTATTATGCTAGTTCAATTACTTACAGCTATGTGCTAATTTCTAAACTTATCCCAAATATCTACTCTATTCTTAATTTTTAACAACTTATTTTGTCCACACACCAAAGTTTGTGTCAAAACAATTGTCAATAATTCACGTCAAAAGAATAGAGATTTTCAAAATTTTCCTTACCGAAAATTTTAGTTTTCGGAAAAATGAAATCTTTTCTTTGTTTTGTTATTTTAATTCTTTCATACTTTATAACTTAAAAACTATTAAGCTATACATGCTCTATAATGTACACGTTATTCTAGAAGGATTCATTTGAGATAAAAATTTCATAAGAAATCACTATTTCCGAAATGTACTCTTTTTTCAAAACTCAATATGTACTTTTCAAATATGTTACTTGCATATTTTTTTCCTTAAACATCAAACATACCTCTTTCTATTTTAAAAAATGTTTGAACATAATTTAGCTAGTACATATTTTAAAATTGAAAATTTTTAAGGTTAAAACTTGAAAAACACCGTAAATTATCACCCAAAAGCTTTTGAAATTTCAAGTTCTTAAAAATTAACGATGGGGCTAGACTCAAAGTGAGTTAATCACTTATGTAGACTTTCCTACATATTCTCACAAAGTCATTTCTCTCAAATAAATATATTCCTAATCCATTTTCCTTTTTACTCTTTTCCAATTTATAAGGCTCAACTGCCAAACGTACTAATTTGAAATACTAACATTTCAGATACTAACATATGGGATCCGTCCTTTTCCCATTAAAATACACAGTATACTTTTCACCTAAACCACCTAAAGGTCTCTTATTCTCAAATTTCCATAACCGTTTCTTTAGTGTACATAACTAATTTCCCAGTTGTTTCCAAATGTTGCTCTTCTTATTTAGTGGGTTCCTTTATGGATCTAGGAGTATATATAATATATTTATATTTTTAAAAATATACGTTCACTCGCTATCTATACCTTGGAATCATAAACCTGGCTCTAATATCAGATGTAACAACCAGAATTTCGACAGACTGATATTTTTAAAAAAAATCACAATCTATCGAAGCTCGAGCTGGCTTGTCTGGTATCCTACAGAAAAGTCATGGATAATAAATATATCAAAGCTTGATAAAACACCTCACAGCGGAATAGATAAAATATAATAATCAAATATAGCCTTACCGAAATAATAACAATGTCTAACAAGTGTCCAGTGGCTACTAAATCTCTGCCACAAACCTAACCTACGAGTATGTTATCAAGAGGGGTCAGAATACAAAATTCTGGTGAATGGACAAATTATACATTCTAAAATAACCCTATATATACTATTCAGTCATGTTTTTGTAATTATTAAATTACCATGGCTAATAGCACTTAAGTCTTTGCACCACGTCTTACCCATCTACTTCCCAGTAGACTAACATAATATAGTATATGTGTAGATATACCCAACATCTCAAGGAACAACCTATAGTACCTCCTCGTACATTCTCCACCGTCATGCCACGAATGTGTATGCAACCTTCATCCTACGTCGAACGAAATATTAAAATCTATATCATTACGCCACATAATCGCACAGAACTACCATCGCTATGCCATACAAGCAAACAAATCATCGTATCCGAACATCTTGGTCGAATCATATCTCAACATGGAGTAATGTCCAACTATCTACAATACACCACCCAATGCGTGTACTTAGACCCTCATGCAAGCGTACTATCTACTATAACCTGAGTCCCGTAATATGGTTGCATCCAATGCATGAAACTTGGTTGGGAGCTTTCAATATATGTGAAGGACCGCCTCATTAGGCCTGCAATACAGATATTCAAGTATGGTCTGTCTTTTCATGGTGCCTATGGCCCCACCCTGGCCCCTCCCTCGACTAATGAAAGACCACATCAAGAGCTAGGTGACATTCCCCTGTCAACCAATTTAACATCCAATTTTGCATGTCCCGTAACCAACGTCTCGATAGTGAAAGATCGAAGGTCTATAGGTTTAGCTTTAGTCTTTCTACATCACACTGACTGTCGATGACATGTATCCAATGATTATTATCCTTAGTTTGGTTCTGACCCACCTATCCCAAGGCAAACCGCCGAGTCACCCAACGCCATCTGCCACATCCTTCTTACTGCCAAACTACAGTTGCAGTCAAGGTATACTCACCGGGTGGCACCATATAGACCAAACCCATGCGAGTACAACCTGAGCATGTAGTGCACAGAGGACCACCACGGAGTACCCTACCATGTCCCGCAAAATCCACGTGCTTCCCTCAAGTTACATAGAATAATTAGTTGGACGTGCTCCTTTCGTGTCTCCAAACACCACGATGATCTATCCCGTTGGGTTCTTCACCGTCATACATACGGACTAGTCCAAGCGCAACACACGGTCGTTTTATTAGATCCTACGTCTACTCTTTTAATCACGCGCTTGCTTTACCTTATCACATTGCTAATTAACTAGATTATTCATATATTTACATGTTATTTAAGTTACTTGGTTCATTAGCTCACAATTGGCTGCTTACTTTCTTTATTCAGCCATATGCCACCGAAGCGGACTTCCGCTTATTATTTATCACATTTATTAGACTTAATGCTTCCAATTATAAGTCAACCAATAATAAGCCTACTTTATTCTTTCTTATTTGATCATATATTTGGCTTACACTGTTATCACAACATGTTGTTGTCGTTTACTTATTAACTTAGTTCTCTTAACTAAGGTTTTTTAATAAGTTCTCCTTTCTAAATATAACCTATGTTATAATTTCTCTTGTCTCTAAGACAAGCCTACCTATTATGTTTCATCCTCATTCTTATAATTAAATATAATAGGTTATATTCCCCGTTCATCACAATTGTTCGTAAGTTACAGTAAAAGAATCCCTTTTTCCTTTCTTTTCTTACAACTACGTTCTCAGTAATTTTATCATTATGGAAATGTATCCATTTTCCCCCAAATTCAACTAACTCAGTCCACTACAGACTTTCCTTTTTATTTTCTGAGTTAGATGTTAAATTCCTGTTTTCATATACCATTTACAATTACTGTAAATTTTTTCATACAAAATTAGGCATACCAATTCTTTTTCCATTATTCCCAATTTTTCTGTAATTCTTTTTACAACATATCCAGTTTGTCATTAAGTAACAATCTTGAGAACATATTCAAGTTTATTGTAAATTCCACAATTTCAGGGTTACAATGATTCTAAATCCAAACAGAAGATTAACAGAATAGATTTGTACAACAGCAATATTCTTAACGTACTTAAAAATAATTATGTTATAATTACCAAAAATTTCAATTATTTTTCACATTAAGAATCAGAGGGAATGTAAACGATAAAAATACCTTTACCCAAAAGGTATAATTTAAATCCACTCACCCGATTGCTTTCCAATCTTTGAATCTGATTCAGATATGTTATTTCATGGTTTTTCTAATTGAATCTACTATTAAGATGTCCATGGATTACAAATATGATGTTAAAAGAAGAAGGAAAGAAGCCTAAATAATTCAGATTCATAGGATTTACCTCACGTTGACAAGAAATTTGAGCACCTATATTGTAGATCTATAGCCGTTATCTTCAAATCTTGAATAAGAATTTACAAAAATTAATATTCTAATTTTGGAAAGATTTGGAGAAGAAAGAAAATGGCAGAGCCTTCGCATCTTCTTAGAAAATATGTGTGGGAAGTTAGGCTCTACTAATCTATTTATATGTGTATAGGAAATTCTGGTCTGTTGGATTTAATAAAATAAAATCCGAACCGTACAGGCCAAGTAACGCATGTCAGAAGATCTAGATCTAGCCCCTGGTGGATCGACCCATGTGTCAACCCACCTTCATGGTGTGTCGACCCCATGGTCGACGTAACCCCACATAATTTAATACACTATAATTATATAATAAAGATAATAAAATAAATATTATTGAATAAAATATTCGGAGTTAGGTAAAATAGACTTTACCGTTACATCCGTTACGAAATTTTATTTGGATAGTCTCTTAGTTTTCGTCAATTGGATTAAATATGAAGAAGTTATGAACTAATGAAGATTGAACTAAAACAGTGTATAATATGTATAAACAATGCAGAAAAGCAATGGTAAGTGGGCGACCCAACCCCTAATCTAGGTTGACCAGAGTCTAAGGCAGGTCGACCCATGTGTCGACCTAGGTGGTAGGTGGGTCAACCCACCTGCATGTAGTCCTAGTTCCTGCATCTGAATCTAGACTGTTTTGTTGGTACATTCACACGCTGACTCAGCTTGAGGTGTACGATCTAATTTATAAACCTAATATCTATTGATTTAGAATTATCCTAGCTAATCTATAAATAGACTAACAGCCTCACCATTTTCCTACATGCAGACATTCTTTATTCTTCTTCCTCCAAGCTATTTTCTAAATAAAAATAAGAAGATGTCGAGGTGCTACCAAAACATAGATTAAAGGGTATAATTCTATTTTCTCTACATTAACAATTTAAAGAGACATTTTTGTAGACCTTAATCAAATCATTGTGAGTTCTAGTTATTTTTAGGTCTGCTATTCAAACAAGTATTTTGATAGTAAATGGTTGGATCTGAAAAGTAACAATGTTTAAATGTGTATATGTTATTGTTTTACTATCAATTATCTATTCATATTACACATATTATACGTTCATATATACACCTTTCTTCCTTACTCCCTTTTATTTATAGTCTTTTCTATGCCTATTTATTCAGTTTGAGTTTGGACATGTTTTCTCCATTTCCTTTTTAGCTTACGCTGAGCCTAGGTCATCGAGAATCTAGGCCATTTCCGTTTGAATTGCATATAATTGAGATAAATTGGAATAAACTTGTAATGACAATAAGGAGAATTGGGCATGTTATAACTAGGAAATCTTTAACTGTAAATTTAGGCTAATTACATAGGGAAGAATACGTAAAATATGTTTATCTAAATAGGTTGGGCTTAATTTAATATTAAGTAGAACATGTTATAGAAAATATGAGGATCAAATGTAAATTAAGTAAAACTGGTTACTATAATATATTTATACACACACACATGTATACAAACACACACACATCTAAGCAGGTGTTTGTATGTTCTGGGGGAGGGGTTATACATGGAATAACATTTATAGGAAATGTCATTTACAACAATGCTTATTAATGAACTTAAACTTGCTAAGTCAAACCTGTTAATTAATAAGCTAAGAGGTCCCACATCTTGTTGTTTATATCCAGTTTGGGGACTCTTAAATACCTAGTTATTTAGGGGCACAAGCCTAGGAGATGGCTTGTGTCAATCTTGTTGTGTGGAACCCGTATCAGTCAGTATCGCTGTTGGTATCATAGAGGGGCCTCGCACTAGGTAGGGGCTAGGGTACACTTTACTGATCTAGATTGTTAGAGGTTCAAAGGTTGGAAGGTGGGTATGGGCACGTTTCGGTGGATTCATGAGCATGCATGGGTACAATTATGAAAAAATAAGACGTTGTAACACCAGGGAATAGGGCAATGTCTTTTAAGTTGAGAGTTTAGGGACTGATATCCCCTACTATCGTGGATGGCACAAGCTATTTGCGTTTGTAGGGTATCTATCGCACGGGTAGTAATAAGGGTAGAACCTAATCATGTTATTCTAGTAGTTGGTGTAGAAACTTGTTCTTGGGATATGAATGAGAAGCTTAATTGATCTTTACCTTGCCTTGTTGTCTCGTTTACTTCGTACTTGTATATTATACTGTATTTCCATAGCCAGTACCATTTATCTATCTTGATAATTCTTATCTTATGTTTATACTAAAAATCACTGGAAGTCGCTAGACTTCATGTCTGACCTATTTTGTTTTTCCTTCTCCCTCTTTCTTTCCCCCCTCAGGTTCTCAGAGTGGTGACGGACAGTAGTTATGATCATGATTCTATTCAGCTTTGATTTGGATTACTTCTCTTTCCACGTATTACTTCAGTTCCTTTTTTATTATTAATATGGCATGTGAGAGAATACTATTTTATGGTTTTGTACTCTGATTATTTATGAGACAGATGTTTATGACTTTGTGACATTGATGGTTCATTTGAAAATGTAATGTTGAATTTGGTTTGAAAAAAAAAGATTAAAGTTTTTCCATTGAATTTTGATTCTGTCCTCTTACAATTAGTCTTAGAATTATTATTGTGTTTCATCAAACTTAATACATCCTCATATGGGTGACATTAAGGTACGTGGGGTGTAACATTTGGTATTGGAGCCTAAGGCTGCAAGATCAGAGAAAAGGTTTTTGAAAAGTATTTTTCAAAGTAAAGATTTTCAAATAAAACCAATTTTTGAAAAATATATCCCCTCAAGTCATTTACAATATTCCTTCAATCTCTTTCTGAATCCTTGTTTCGTCTCTTTTTAGCATTCCTGGGCTCCTAATTTCCCTGAGGGAATTCCCACTTCGACATGGTTCCATAGATAAGTAGAGGCTACGATGCCTACCGAAGTGCAAGGCAATTCCCCACCACCAGTTACAGCCGCAGTAGCTCCACCCAATCCTGTAGTCAACTTTTCTAAGCATTGTAAGGATTTCTACGTGATGGAAGGCAAGCCGTTTCATGGTACTGAGAGTCTTGTAGAGGCGCGCAATTGGATTAGAGAAATGGAGAATGTGTTTGATTTATTGGAGCTCGATGATTAAAGAAAGATTTAGTTGGCCGCTTGGCAACTGAAGGAGGAAGCTTCATATTGGTGGGAGGTGACTCAGGCAAGGCAAGCGGTAGCCACTTGGGATGGGTTTAGACGCTGATTTTAGATGAAATTCTTGTCTCCAGCGGAGGAAGGGATGCAAATGGAGAAGTTCTTAAATTTGAAACAAGGAAGCAAGACGGTGAAGGAATATGTCAACATCTTTATCCAACTAGCCAGATTTGGTTTGGATTTGGTAAACATCCACATAAGAAGGCTTTAAGGTTCACAAAAGGATTAAACCAACTGCTGAAAGGACTAGAATTGACCCATATTCCGATGGGAACGACTTTCGTGAGGCAAATTGACATGGCTTTGATGCACGAGGATGGTAAAGAGGAGAAGAAAGAAGTTAATACCAAGGAGGAATAACCCAAGGCTGAGAAAAAGAAGTGGTAGCCCAAGAAGGACGATAAAGAAGGGAGGAAAGTCTGACAAGGCCCAGATAAAGACAGAGGTTAAATGTTATGGATGTGGAAATTTGGGGAATTTTGTGAGAGACTATAAGAAAACGAAGAATGCTTGTTTCAGTTGTGGTCAAGTTGGATATTTCACTAGGCAATACCTCAATAAGAAAGGGCAGAAGTCTGGATCATTTTGAGGGAAAGTTCTTGCTCTAGAGGCTGGTGGATCGGATCGTGGTAGGAAAGTCACCGTTGAAGGTATGATTTCTCCTTTTTGACTCTTCTATAAGGTTGATTCCGGTGCTTCTCATTCATTCATATCCAATTTTATGGTAGATAATTTGCACCTACACAATATATTGTTTCTGGTCCTATTGTAGTCTCAATCCATACAGGAGGAATGACTCATTCTTCTATGATATGCAGGGGTTTGAGAATTTCTGTTATGGGCGTCAAATTTTAATGCAACGAGTATGTTCTTAGATTTATAGGTAACGCGTTAATTCTAGGAATGGATTGGCTAGCCATGTATGGTGTCATTCTCGATTGTGAAAGGAGAATGTTAGACTTCTAAAGTGCCATGGTAGAACTCTCTAGATTTCTTGTGACCCACGGGGGTTAGTTATGCTCTATTTCTTAGATTCTCTTGATGCTTTCGTTGACAGCCTTCGATCAGTACCCATAGTTAGAGATTTTCTGGACATGTTGATGAGGTTAAGGGATTACCTCCAAGAAGAGAGATAGATTTCTAGATTTACTTTGTGGATAATGAAAAACTGGTCACTTTACCAGTGTGCCACATGACTCATAGGGAGAGGAGTGAGATCAGCAAGCAAGTAGGTGAGTTATTGGAGAAAGGATTCATTCGACAGATCATTTCTGAGTGGGAAGCTCCAATCATCTTTGCGACTAAGGCAGACGGCTCTCTCCGTCTATGCATGGTCTATAGGGAGTTGAATAAACTCACCAAGAAGAATAGGCACCCACTTCCGAGGATTGATGACTTGTTTGACTAACTAGTAGGTGCTTCGGTTTTCTCATGGTTGGATCTAGCCACGATATTTCATCAGCTGAGGGTAGCAGATGATAGTATCGATAAGATAGCTTTCAAGACTCTGGACGGTTTCTTTGAGTGGTTGGTCATGCCTATTGGGCTGACCAATGCACCCGCATACTTCGTGGATTTGATGAGTCGAGTATTTAGGCAATACCTGAATAAATTTGTGTGGTTTTCGTGGACGATATTTTGGTTTTCTCGAGGAGGAGCATGTCAGATACTTAGAGGAGGTTCTCAGCACTCTCAGATTGCATCAGCTTAAGTCTATGTTTTTTAAGTGTCATTTCTGGAGAAAGGAAGTAAGGTTCCTAAGGCTTTTAGTCTCCAACTATGTAATAGCAATATACCTCGCTAAAGTTGTCGCAGTTAAAGATTGGAAAGCCCTTAAGAATGCGACAGAGGTTAGGAGTTTCTTGGGATTGGCGGGTTATTACAGAAAGTTCATTAAGGACTTTGCTCGGATATCAGCTTCTCACCCGTCTGATGAAAAAGAACTTGGTTTTTACTTGGAGCATTGATTACGAGGATGCATTCTAGAGGTTAAAGAGGGCTCTGACATCATCCCCTGTTTTGACTCTTCTCGATGGTGGTAAGGTGTTTACGGTCTACACGGATGCTTGTGGCACGGGGTTAAGTGTCATGTTGATGTAAGAGAGCAAGGTAGTATGCTATGAAAGTAGATAATTAAGAGTTCATGGGAAGAAATACCCCACCCGCGACTTACAGTTGGCTGCAGTAGTGTTCACACTTAAAGTCTTGCGATACTATCTACTTGGAGAGATGTTTGAGCTATACACGGATCACAAGTCGCTCAATTTTTTTTTTCTCGTAGAAGGATCTCAATTTAAGGCAGCAACGATGGATGGAGTTCCTTGCTTCCTACAATTTTGAGAACTTATGCCCCAGGCAAGGGTAATTTGGTTGCAGACGCGTTGAGTAGACAAAGAACGACCTTGGGTCCTTTGTTCGTAGAGAGGTAGAGCTTGGAGTTTATCTTGACCTTTGATTTTAGGCAATCTATGGATTTTACGCTTGGTTTGTTAGCATCATCGTAGGTGCTACCTACTCTCATGGGGCACGTTGGATCCACGCAACGAAAGGATCCACAATTGGTAGACATCTTAGAAAGACTCGATAGAGGAGAAGCCTTTAGTCACCTAGCTAGATATTATGTGGACAAGAAATAAAACTTTAAGTTTTTCCATTGCATTTTTATATTCTGTAATGTTACAATTAGTCTCTATATTATTATTGCGCTTCACAGAAATTAGTGCATCCTCATATGGGCGACATTAAGGGATGTGGGTGTCATAGTCTACCCATGGGTCGACCTATGTAAGGCAAGGGTCGACCCATGACCTAGATCTATAACGTTGGTTATGCCGATTTTTAATTCTTGCTTAACGTTGGTGTAGCATTCATTTTATTCCTAAATATCGCTTATGTAAGTTATTTTCTTTCGTTTATGGCATATATATAGTTTTAAATTTCAAACTTAGGTGTATATATACATGCACAACCTTTTAAATCTTTGTCCATTAATAGCTGCCCAATTAATGTCATTATCAATTCATTGATTCTTTTAATATATATTCAAATTTCAAATGCAGCTATCTTCTTGCCTATTTTTCATTCATTATACATTTATTACTTCCCACTCTTAAATTACACTTTTAATTTCAACTTTTGAATTTATGCATATATATTTATGCACAATCTTTATTTCTTTTCAAAATTCAAATAGCGTTATGTCATCATTTATTTCTTACTCATTTTATTGTTTGCAGATTATTTTTGGATTTCCTATTCATATATACACACACATACACATATGTACACATATACATGTGTGTGTATTTATACTCACATATATGTATAACTTTCCTTATATGTACATATATATATATATATATATATCTTAGAATATGCATTTCTTTAGCCATCCCTTTAAAACTAAAAATATGATGCTAGCCGGACTCGAAATTGCACCACTCACATGGGAGAGACTTGCCTTTACCAACTCACCTACTTAGCCTTTTGTTCACAAGACTAAAAACATTGGTAATTATTATTCTTATTAGTGTCCTTATATATCTTCTTTTCACATTTGTTTTGAAACTTCATTTAAAGAAAACTTTTTAATTTTAAAACCATTTTCTGCAAATTATAGGTCTAAATTGATCAGAGAGCTGACATAGACGCAATGACGCTAACTCCATGACCAAATTCTGAAAACTTTTCAAAATTTTATTTAACTAT
This sequence comes from Allium sativum, assembly GCA_030737875.1. NCBI lineage: Eukaryota > Viridiplantae > Streptophyta > Magnoliopsida > Asparagales > Amaryllidaceae > Allium > Allium sativum. Next base: position 232,776,292 of record CM060913.1, on the reverse strand, counting down.
TTAATTAAAAATGTGGGGTGTTATGGTTCTAATTCCTTTTCTTTTATGGTGACTTACTGTATTTAAAATTCGTGATTTTTATTATAATGGAGGAGTATTACATTTTGAAAATCATTTATATGAAATGTCTATTTTTTTTATATTTTAATTCATTCTACTACGAGATCTAAAATTTTAGAATGTCTTAGAACTCTATCCATATATTTTTGCTGTGTAATGTTTTAAAATCCAACAACGCATATTTTCTCAGCATGATTTATATCAGAAAAATATGGGTTTTACAAAGATTCCATTTGAAGTCTTGTAGGATATAACAATCGATTATATGTTCGAGAGTGCGAGGAATATGCATCTACACTATGATAAATTGAAAATGCTTTGAATTATAGAAGGAAGAAGATTAAAAATAGTGGGAATGTGTTCGATATTCCCATTCTTTTATAGCCTTCAATAGACCTATTCATACAAAAGAATGTGTACATCCCTATAGACTAAGGTAATTGCCATCAACGGTCACATAACATTCATGTTCGTTAGGAAAAGTCGCATCTATTTGAAAAATGAGTGTTGCCTTCTATTACACTGAACTAGTACCCAGCCTGACATTTCCCGATACGATATGGGATTGGCAGGCGACACACGCGTGTTAAATCACGGCCATGTACCCACACACACATGATTATCTAATCCTAAGGGAAGATATGTATTGACGGGAAAGAGTACAGAAATTTATTTTTATAGCTCTTTTATTTTAGCCAAAATGGGACTTTAAGTATATATCTTCATTTGATTTAATGCAAGGATTTTTTCCAGTATGTGCTTTGATGCAAGATTATTTTTAAGTTGTGCTATTCTATAATTTCAGTTTTCATTCATTTGATAATGTTGCTATATTTTAAAATATGTAATTACTGAGACAATTTTGATCGTATTAGACTTTTAGTGGTTTTTTTATAATAAAAAACATTGTGCATAATACACGATGAGGAGGCATATGCATCATGAGAAGATGGCGAAAAGTATGCATAAGAACCAACAATGTGTACATGTGAAATAAACTTACTTTGGGTGCAAAAGGTGTTCACATGACTCAGATTTTGTGGTACTTAAGTTTAAATTTTTCAGTGTATCTTGTTTGGTATCTCATATTTAAAAATAAAGAATATTTTACCTTCTTTCGAACAACAACAAAGAATATGTAATATGCTGCAAAAAGAATGAATATTTATAACATAATAACAATTTTTTTGTGCATACGATAAAATATGCAGTAACGCAATGATATGCTTTTTATCTATTAAATTTCATTTTACAATTTTTTGTATAATTTCATGTAAAACAAAATTGAAAAATATGTATCCAAAAACTAATGGGTGGATATATTTATTTATAATAGAGTCACATTTAAATTACTTTTATTCAAAAATTGATTGACAACGGAGACTTGTATATGTCTTTGTTATTAAGTTCATCCTACATGGCATATGTATAAATATGGACAAGAGAAATATTTAAATTTCCTCTATTTATTGTTAAGGACTTGATTTTTTTTAGAAAACATTAATTTGCATCACCGGCTATTACGGGTAATTTAGCTATATTTTGTGCCATTATTGTTACTACTTAATGAATTCCTAATTGCCTACAAAATTATTATCTTTGCTAGTGATTTTGCCAAGCATAAGTCCTTATTTTTTTGGTTTTGTCTTCAATGCAAAGATTTATGCACCAATTTTGGCTTAGCGATGAAGCATTGAAATTTTGTAGAGTAGTTTAAATATTGCATGTTGAGCACTTTGAAGGAGTAAATCCATAAGGGGTTTAAACGGTTATGTACAACCATCATGGTAAGGAATAGTAAATTTGATTATTCCCTCATTTTTCTTTTCTCATCTAGTCACCCTAATCCATGTTATAATGACTGGGGCAAAATAACTCAACTAGACTTGTTGCTGAGCCACACCAGATAGTTCCAACAACAACAAAAGCTTCAAATAATAACAACGATACTCCTAAAAAGTACAGTTTCAATATTGCTCATACATAATCATTTGTAATGACGTTGAGGATGATAGACACTTCTCAGAACTACATCCACATAAGACTTTTTTGGATCAACCTGACGCTTATCTTTATCAACAATCAGTTGACTACTACTTTGGATTTGTTAGTGGCAATTTGTCTTGAACTACTCACCATTTTATTAATTACATACGTATATAGACAACCATCATATTATCCTTTGTTTTCAACCCAAATGTTAAAACAATAAGATTAAAATGATTCTAATATATTATGTCGCAAATTGTGTTATATTTTATATCTAAATAGCCAACCACACACACGCTCTCTTTACATATGTGTTGAGGTATATTACTTCTATGATTTAATTGGTTTCAAATTTAAATTCTATTTTGACATAATTAGTTTTTTGTTAATCATTAAGTGTAACGACCGGGGGGATTCGACGCCCGAATTCCAACAATAATACATAACCCGTATCACTTGCCAGAACTCAAGTATCAAAAACACTAGATAGTTAATGAAAGAAAATAGATGGTGAGATAAGAAAGAAAGAAAATTTAGAATAGAAGAAGAAGAAGAACACCACAACATCAGAGTCTCACATCGCAGCAGAATAAAATATAATAGAAACAGAACTTTATTGAGAGCTTTAAAATAAAAACTTACAATCATCAAAGTACAGCAATACATCTGGACAGTTATATAATAATCTGTCCTCATATACAATAAACAACGGAATAAATCTAGATATCATACGTCTGAACACCTTCAGCTCGTCTCCGGACTTCACAACATCCGATAACCTGAACCTGCACAACCCGGTCTAACCCGAGCATTTACAAAACGCCGGATCAGTCTGGTGAACCAGAGTGAGAAAAACTTGCTAAGTTTAAAACATCACACAACTTGATTTTTAAGTCAAACCATTTCTTTTTGAAATCATATATTTTTATGATATTATAATAGTGTCTAAACACAAGTAAATATCAATCTAGCGGAACGCTTGCATCTAACATTCCACATATATAGTATACAATCAAAACCGCGTGCTCTTATTGGAGATTGGATTTCCAACTATGACAAGGTATGGAACCACCTTTCGATAGTGTATCTCTAGAGGCGAATAGACTGGGTTCAACAAGAACATCTTGTAACCCGGCACACATGACCGACCACTCATTTTGCTTGAGTGTATTGAATGTATATCACCAACCGTTGGGAGCAACCCTACCGTTTCCCGAAAAGGGACAACATCAAAATAGATTAAAGAAGGAAAGAATTATCTCTAGATAGGTGATTATACACCCTACTTGGGTGCGACCCACTTAGCCATGCTACTTGCCCGATTTTTGTCGTTTCCCAGTTGAAGAGGCTTGAGGTTTAACACTACCTTTAGCACACATATCACCATTCACTTTGAATGCCACACCGTCATATCCGCCAAATCAGTAATTGACATTCACAACCATACTCTGTTCGTTAAGCTAAGCGAACGGCTGTTCTCCGCCACTAACAGAAATACGTTTGTAAAAATCAACGTACGCGATTCTTAAGAAATATTATATCAGACATTCATCCAGGAACAGGATGAACCGAAGGTACCCTCCTACTACATCCGAAGTATCACCCTAGAGATCAGTAACGAATAGTCCTTGCAAATCCATAGATTTCAACCACGTCAGAACCCCAGTATATCTCTGGGTCGACTCAGAGATTTTAAGTGGTTATTCCGTTTTATGAAGATCTATGGTCTTCGATTTCTCCGTCTCGACCAGCATCTGATATCTTTCAAATTTTCGTATTTGTTGGTCGGAATGGTATTCGAATAAAATTCGATCCCGGTCTTTCCGTAACAACAATCGTATTGGCCAGGTTTGATAGTCAGTTATTTAACTATCAAATAGACAACCATTCAACCATAAAATAAAAATATACTTACTGGTTTAGTACTCAACATCATTTGGCTTATTTATTTAAAAATATTTAACGATAGGTTATTTTAACTATTCCAATATTTGGAAATAACATTTACACTTCTTACTAATATTTGTAAAACCCTTTTATTCTAATACTTCGAAAAATATATTATAACACTATACAACATTCCATTTGATTTTCATTTGCCCAATATTCTTCATTTTCTAAACTGGGGAATCAGTTTATCTTCTTATTCGTAAAATAATCATTACGATAATCTCTTTTGTTTCAATACATGAAAACCATAGCCCACACTTTCCTTTTAGAATAAAACCATTCTAATTCTCATTTTCTCACTTCGAAAATATCGTTACGAATACGCACAATCTCCTTTTCATTTCCGTTACTATGGAAATCTCATCTTATATATTCTTAACTCATTTATTTCATTTTTTTCTCTTAGGAAATATCTTTTTATCCTTACTTAAGCTTTCTATTTCAGTTTTACTTTGGAAATATCTTTTATCCATGCATTTTTGTATTTTGACATTCATTAGTCCTTGACCATAGATTAGTAAGAGAATAATCCCCTGAGTATCAACCTCGAAGATCGAAATCAACATCAGATTAACACTCAGCAAATCACTCAATTTAATCAATCTCCAATTAGGTTCCAATTATTATCTTAACTCGTTATCAACTCATTTTATCAATTATAATCCATTCAACCCTTTTCCATTATGAAAATATCATTTTAATTCCATCTACTCCACTTAATTTCATTTTTTAGTCCCGCCCATTTAAAATCAACGTTTTACTTCACATCTCATTTATAAATCTTATTTATCAACTCAGGTTTTATATAAATCATTTTTATATCCTGATTTCTTTTACTTATCCAACTGTTAAGTAATATTTCATTTAAGCTATCGTACCCACTTAAATCTCTTTATTACTTAGTTATAAAGCTCGATTTTAATATAAAACCCATTCAGATTTCCTTTTGCAATTCAACTCGATTTCATTTCAAACTCTAATTTCTTACTTAATTGAATTTCACTTAAAAAGAAATCTCTTAAATTATTATTAATTAAATTAATAATTTACTTCATTACTAACTACTATAAAAGTAGTTAACCCTTGATTAACTAAAATAAATAATAAATTCTCTCTATGTCTTATTAAATTAAAACAAATGTTCGTTAAACTATTTCAATAGATTAATTTATAATAAACTAATATAATTTAATAATCAATTCCAATAAAAACGGTTGTCTTCGTCAATCCAATCGCGGTTATCCCGTTAACCAATTCTGATTAATTCTCCCTTTAAATTAATTAATAATATATAATTAATTTAAATAACTTCATTTAATTGTTTTCTTCGAAACAATTAATCTAATTTTTAACCGTTTGGTTAATTTCTACTTGCTTACTTATAAATCCCCTTATTATAAAAATTTGCTTAATAAAATAATTCTATAATTATTTAAAAATATTAAATAATAAATAATACTTATTTATTTCCATTTATTAAACTTCTATTTAAATAAATAGATTCAAAAATCTATCTTCATTTATAAGACAAATTTTTATAACTTCATTCCAGTCTATTTACATGACGGTAAATCCTTATTTCTAACACAATTGATTTTCAAGCCATCTGATGCCAATTACTCAACCAATACTGCCCATTGGTTAAAAACAAACAACTATTGAATTTCAGTTCAATAGTCAACAACCAAATCACTTGTCCAATCCATATTGGTGAAACAGTTCATATAATTGTGACATGAAAATAACAATAAATTTTGAGGAATCTAATTGGATCCCTCCAACCTGTTTCTCCCTGCATCAAATATGTTATCTCAAATAATATTATTCGATTCAATAAGCAGATATAATATTTAAAAATAAATAATAACTGTTATCTAATCCCCCATATTAGAATCTAATACGTTTATATTATTATAAACGTAACCAACAAGGTAAGTTACCTTATTTGGAAATAATCGTTAAAAATAACGATTGGTTCAAATTAAATTAAACGAACTTTTAATTTAAATCGTTTCAGTTCAATACATATAAATATATATGTATATAGCATCCATCAAACAATTAACAAACATTGCACACAAATAATAAACCCTACTTATATAAATATAAGTGGGTAAACTGAGTGAGTTAAACTCACTCTGATTTGGTTCGTTGAAAGGTTTGGTTACGATTAAATTAAACAATTGTTTAATTTAACAGCAAATCCCAGTTGTCTCCTGCACTGTCCGAATCCGTTCCAGAATGTTTTGCTCGCCGCCCGATCCATTTTCAGTTTGGTTTCGTCGGATTCGAACCTTGAAATCAATAATTATTAACGGTATAAGTTAACGATTTTAATAAATTAATTAACTCTTATTTAAACTAGTACTTAACAGTAATTGTAATACCATGATAATATTATCTCATTTCTGAAGAAAACAGCTAAATATCTGGCTACCTGCTGCCAAGCTCTTCATTCATCAGGGATTGTATTTTCTAAATGTTCATGTGAATTTCCGAATACAAACTTTGCTCCAGGTTTTTCAAAAGGCAAGGGGCCGATTGTTTTTCTCTTCTTATAAAACTTGCATCATAACTCTTTACTGTTCATGTTTAATTCTACCCTACTTCTTTCAAACAAGGACCCCATTTGCTCATGTTAACTACCCAAACTGCCCACGCCTACTTCACTGATGCTTCATGAACCCACCTTTTAAATCTGTACTGTTTTCCATGCACTCAACTTCAATAAGCCTGATTGCATACTATGTTTCTTACCCATTTTGTCCGAGACTTCTGCTGATCCCAAATTTTTGCCCAACCCCCTTTTTAGCGCTACTGCTCCTCTCCGCCTAACAGACTTCACATACCATTCCATCCACTAGCCAATATCCTCCATCATGTCTTGTCCAATTTGTGTACATGCTGTGTATCCCTTTTGTCCCCATCTACTTCCTAAATTCATGTGTCTCAACTACAAAGCCCTTCGCAACAGTACCCCATGCTTCACCACGTCTTCCCTCTTTAAACTTACGCATGTTGTCTCAGTACATAGAAAACCGCATTTCGTTTGATCCATTATGTTTTATAGTTGTTCCCACTCATAAATCATTTTAGCTTTCAATTGTTTTCACGTTTTGACTTCGTTCTGCATATTGTTTCCACGCAAACAAGCTTCTATGTTTGTTCAGTACGTTGTACAAACTCACGCAAGGCTTCACATTATTTCCTTCACCCTTTTTACCATGCAAATACTGTTCACTTCGTCTTCTTCATTCAATTCAAACTCTCCAGTACACACAATACTTCACGTTTTAAATTACACTACCCACTTTTGTTTTGCTCAACTTCCTTCTATTTACTGGTTTACCTTCCACTGCTTGCATCCTTTCACTTCGTCCCTTATTTCAGATTTTTCACGCCTCGACCATCGACCGGAATCAGATGTCGCCCTGACATGCGCCTTGGCCAATGCCCCCATCGCCCAAAACAGCTTCCACTTCAGTCTCCATATTGCTCTTGAAACCAATGTCAAACTGTTCAGCTTTCAGCTTCAAACACTCACGAACGAGACAACCAACAAACATCACAACTGTCCATTTTGGAGTTCTCGTAGAACTCAACGTTTTATAATTTGGACAATTTTCAAATGGATGAATAGATTAGGAGAAAATGATGGGAAAGTAGTGAAGTTTTCAGCCTTTAGAAAGGAAATTAGAGGCAGAAAATTGTGTTGAGCACGGCTGACTTTAGTTTAGGGTTTTCTCTGAAATGTTAGAACGTTAGGGTATTTATAATGGTTTGTTTTAATATTAAATTATTACAACGAAGCTTAAGGGCAAAGTAATGCGCGAAAATAACCCTCTATGATCTCCGACTGAAATAAAAATTGTAATCCTAACATAGAAAAATATTCGGGACACGATGGGACAAGTTTCGTCGAATTCCGATATCATTTATGAAAATTCCTTTATAAATCACAGGTGAAAACACACGTTTAAATTTCCCACGATCACAAAATAAATCCAAATAACTTGAAATTTTGAAATCCTATAATAATTAATTAATATGAATCCAACGTCACATACTTCCTTGTATTCCGAGACTGTTTCCTGGTACGCTATTTAATACGCACACCAAGTGTCATTTTGGACACCCAATTACCCGGTCTTCAAAAATAACAAACAATATATGTTTTTCTGACTCTTAATGCCAATACAGATTCAACGGAATTCGTTTCGTGGCTTAATTCAATCGTTATCTCAAGTTATGATCAAAAACCTTTTTTAAATCGAATTAAATTATTAATAATTCCATAGCGACTAATTTAAATTTTGAATTGGACATAGCTAACAATCTATAGCATGAAATCTCGATTTTTCTCTTCCATGTGAAAAATATAATCAAATTGATTCAAACATTTCTTATTTCACAGAATTTCGACTTATATCGGATCCTGTATTTTCAGTTGAAGTTCAAAACTAAATATTACGAACTACTACGGCATTACGAGCTCGTTTTGTATTAATATATAAATTAAACGTTTAATCTTCGTTATATAAACAAATTATATATTTAAAATTCATTTAAAATTCCAAAACAATATTTAATATAATAAATTAAATTAAATATCTAACTACAAAAAATACGGAACGTTACATTCTTCCCCCCTTAAAATAATTTCGTCCTTGAAATTACCAAGGTTGAAGACACGTTACAACCTATTAACCTTTCAAACTCCAATTTATTTCAAATAAAAAACCAATTCACCATTGTAAATAAAACTTTTCAACACCTGTTCTTTGAGTGCACGTATGCATCGTATTTGTGGGTCCGTTGCAAAATGAACCTTGGCTTTCCTCCCTCAGTTGTCGAACCTCTAGTCCTCTATAACAAAATGTCTCTTCTTAAATCCAGGTTTCGCAATAGTGATATCATCCAAGACCTTGCTTTCTGCAGCATAATTACGACTATGTATCAAATATGGACATAACGAAATTCAAGACTTCATGGAGATTTGAGCAGAAATAAATTTCAACGGTGGGATCTAATTACTCTAGATATCAAATACCTTCTACGCAGATCGAAGAAGACTATCAGCAGGTATGAAGACGAGAAGATTCTGGAGCGATGGAGGATAGATGTTCTCGATGAGGGCTAACTACGGTGGTTTGTTTTTTAGGTCAAAGGCGGTGACCATTTATGCATTTGGGGGAAGTCTCTGTTGAATTAATTATGTAGACTCTAGAAGTGGATGAGTCATGAATACAGCTGGACGTTGGTTTATTTGCTGGGTTGTATTTTTTCGGTAACGTCCGGATCTGTTTTTTGTAGTGTAAGCCGTTTAGTGGGCTTTGATTTTTTTCTTTTTGGGCCGGGCAATTTGTTGTTTTTGGTTGAGAAATGCCCTATGTACTTATAACTTCGTACATATTTTTATTGATGTGTTGTCAATAAAGCGCCGCACTCTTTTTTCCTATCTAGTGCTTACTCTGAGCACTAGTTTAGGTTTTTAACGAGACGGTTTACCCATTTTCAAAAAAAAAACTTTTCGAAAATATTGAAAATTTTCTAATGCATTAAATTTCTAGAAAAATTCGGCAGAGTCTCCCTTGTACAGAGTGGCTTATGCGATATCGCAAGATCAAATAATATATATACATTGACCCATCCGATCGAAAAACAAAATTCAAAACCCAAAAATTTATATTTCGCGTAAGCGTACCTTATGCGATCGCTATTGAGCATACTTTCTCAACTTATTTCGATATACTCAACCAAATTCAATTCTCTAGCCTTCTGGTGTCTGTACTTAACTCCATTCAACATGTAAGTAACAATTACATGTAATTCATTGATAATATTTCATTGGTTAACAAGTATAACCATACAGATTGTCAAAATGAAACATATAACATCCTTCAGGGGTAAATACAGGGTTTAGTCATTCGCCTTTCAATTCATGTGTGATTCCATTCCAATTATCATTCTGGAATTCATTTCTTTAGCTTATAATCCATTCAGCTCTTCATTTAACCATTAATGAATTTATATTCAACCAATCTAACACACAATCAACAACAATACACAATCAACATGAGCCAATCATTCGAGTGAATTCAAATTCAATATTAATATTTACTTGGTTATCTTTACTTTGATCATCAATCGATTAATATCTGATTGATTTCCCTAATTTATCAATTTAATTTCCAAATTTCAAATTTGCTTATATAATTCCAATATTCGTTCTTAACTTAATCAAGTTAAGTTTTAACTTCACATTCAATTAACTAATTTATTACCAAATTAGTTCATTTCCATTTCAGATTCAATTACCAATTGATTCTCTAATTAGTTCACTTTCATTTTAGAATCTAAATTCTGATTTTATTCCAAATATCATCCAATTCCTCTTCAAATTTTTATTTAACTTATTTTTAAGTTAAATTCTGATTCATTTTAATTTCCAATTAAAATTTCTCGTTCACAAATTCCATATGTGAAACCTTTTCGGCTATATTAAACCATTCAAATTTCAAATCCAATTTGAATTCCGTTCCAAATCAATCAAACACATCAATATATAAATAATTTGATAAAATTATTTATTTTCTATACAAAAATATATTTCAGGTAAAATTACTTTATTTACCCTCTTTTCAAAACAATATCATGTCAATTTCCAGCTCAATGCTTCTCAACACTTGAACCAATCCAACAACATAATACAAAACATTTGTATATATAAAATTTACAAATATGCTCTCATATATATACACTCCAACTCAATCTAGGGTATTACTAACCCTATCTCGATCGAGTTACGCCACAGAGCCAAGGTTATGACTAAACCTTTGCTCTAATACCACTGTAACGACCCGGGGGATTCGACGCCCGAATTCCAACAATAATACATAACCCGTATCACTTGCTAGAACTCAAGTATCAAAAACACCAGATAGTTAATGAAAGAATATAGAAGGTGAGATAAGAAAGAAAGAAAATTTAGAATAGAAGAAGAAGAAGAAGAAGAAGAAGAACACCACAACATCAGAGTCTCACATTGCAGCAGAATAAAGTATAATAGAAACAAAACTTTATTGAGAGCTTTAAAATAAAAACTTACAATCATCAGAGTACAACAATACATCTGGACAGTTATATAATAATCTGCCCTCATATACAGCACACAGCGGAATAAATCTAGATATCATACGTCTCAACACCTTCAACTCGTCTCTGGACTTCACAACATCCGATAACCTGAACCTGCACAACCCGGTCTAACCCGAGCATTTAAAAAACGCCGGATCAGTCTGGTGAACCAGAGTGAGAAACACTTGCTAAGTTTAAAACATCACACAACTTGATTTTTAAGTCAAACCATTTCTTTATGAAATCATATAATTTTATGATATTATAATAGTGTCTAAACACAAGTAAATATCAATCTAGCGGAAAGCTTGCATCTAACGTTCCACATATATAGTATACAATCAAATCCACGGGCTCTTATTGGAGACTGGATTTCCAACTATGACAAGGTATGGAACCACCATCCGATAGTGTATCTTTAGAAGAGAATACACTGGGTTCAACAAGAACATCTTGCAACCCGGCCACACATGACCGACCACTCATTTCGCTTGAGTGTATCGAATGTATATCACCATCGGTTGGGAGCTATCTTACCGTTTCCCGAAAAGGGACAGCATCAAAATAGATTAAAGAAAGAAATGAATTATTTCTAGATAGGTTATTATACACCCTACTTGGGTGCGACCACTTAGCCTTGCTACCTTCTCGATTTTTGTCATTTCCCAGTTGAAGAGGCTTGAGGTTTAACACTACCATTAGTACACATATAACCATTCACTTTGAATGCCTCATCATCAGATCCGCCAAATCACTAATTGACGTCCACAACCATACTCTACTCGTTAAGCTAAGAGAACGGTCGGTGCTTCTAAAAGATTTTTGATACTATGTCCAATTCCAAAGTTCGTTCTATACATATGACCAGCAACAAGAATGAAACAACAATTGGTACCATAGAGAAGATTCTCCGCCACTAGCATAAATACGTTTGTAAAAATCAACGTACGTGATTCTTAAAAAATATTATGTCAGACATTAATCCAAACATGTCATCCAGGAGCAGGATGAACCGAATGTACCCTCCTACTGCATCATAGGTATCACGCTAGAGATCAGTAGCGAGTAGTCCTTGCAAATCCATAGATTTCAACCACGTCAGAACCCCAGTATATCTCTGGGTCGAATCGGAGATTTTAAGTGGTTATTCCGTTTTATGAAGATCTATGGTCTTTGATTTATCCGTCTCGATCAGCATCTAATATCTTCCACGTTTTCGTATTTTCCGGTCGGAATGGCATTCGAATATAAATTCGATCCCGGTCTTTCCGTACCAACAATCGTATTGGCCAGGTTTGATGGTCGGTTATTTAACTATCAAATAAACAACCATTCAACCATAAAATAAAAATATACTTACTGATTTAGTACTCAACATCATTTGGCTTATTTATTTAAAAATATTTAACAATAGGTTATTTTAACTATTCCAATATTTGGAAATAACATTTACACTTCTTACTAATATTTATAAAACCCTTTCATTCTAATACTTTGAAAAATATATTATAACACTATCCAATATTCCATTTGATTTTCATTTGCCTAACATTCTTCATTTTCTAAACAAGGGAATGAGTTTATCTTCTTATTCGTAAAATAATCAATACGATAATCTCTTTTGTTTCAACACTTGAAAACCATTTCCCATGCTTTCCTTTTAGAATAAAACCATTCTAATTCTCATTTTCTCACTTCGAAAATATCGTTACGAATTCGCACAATCTCCTTTTCATTTCCGTTACTATGGAAATCTCATCTTATATATTCTTAACTCATTTATTTCCTTTTTTTCTCTTTGGAAGTATCTTTTTATCCTTTCTTAAGCTTTCTATTTTAGTTTTACTTTGGGAATATCCTTTATCCATGCATTTTTGTATTTCGACATTCATTAGTCCTTGCCCATAGATTAGTAAGAGAATAATCCCCTGAGTATCAACCTCGAAGATTGAAATCAACATCAGATTAACACTCAGCAAATCACTCAATTCAATCAATCTCCAATTAGGTTCCAATTATTATCTTAACTCGTTATCAACTCATTTTATCACTTATAATACATTCAACCCTTTTCCATTCTGAAAATCTCATTTTAATTCCATCTACTTCACTTAGTTTCATTATTTAATCCCATCCAATTAAAATCGACGTTTTACTTCACATCTCATTTATAAATCTTGTTTATCAACTCAGGTTTTATATAAATCATTTTTATATCCTGATTTCTTTTACTTATCCAACTGTTAAGTAACATTTCATTTAAGCTATCGTACTCGCTTAAATATCTTTATAACTTAGGTATAAAACTCAGTTTAATATAAAACCCGTTCAGATTTCCTTTCGCAATTCAACTCAATTTCATTTCAAACTCTGATTTCTTACTTAAATGAATTTCACTTAAAAAGAAATCTCTTAAATTATTATTAATTAAATTAATAATTTACTTCATTACTAACTACTATAAAAGTAGTTAACCCTTGATTAACTAAAATAAATAATAAATTTCTCTCTATGTCTTATTAAATTAAAACAAATGTTCGTTAAACTATTTCAATAGATTTATTTATAATAAACTAATATAATTTAATAATCAATTCCAATAAAAAACGGTTGACTTCGTCAATCCAAAACACGGTTACCCCGTTAACCAATTCTCATTAATTCTCCCTTTAAATTAATTAATAATATATAATTAATTTAAATAACTTCGTTTAATTGTTTTCTTCGAAACAATTAATCTAATTTTTAACCGTCTAGTTAATTTCTACTTGCTTGCTTATAAATCCCCTTATTATAAGAATTTGCTTTATAAAATAATTCTATAATTATTTAAAAATCTTAAATAATAAATAATACTTATTTATTTCCTTTTATTAAACTTCTATTTAAATAAATGGATTTAAAAATCTATCTTCAATTATAAGATAAATTTTTATAACTTCATTCTAGTTGATTTACATGAAGGTAAATCCTTATTTCTAACACAATTGATTTTCAAGCCATCTGATGCCAATTACTCACTAATACTGCCCATTGGTTAAAAACAAACAACTGTTGAATTTTAGTTCAACAGTCAACAACCAAATCACTTGTCCAATTTATATTGGTGAAACAGTTCATATAATTATGACATGAAAATAACAATAAATTTTGAGGAATCCAGTTGGATCCCTCCAACCTGTTTCTCCCTGCATCAAATATGTTATCTCAAATAATATTATTCGATTCAATAAACAGATATAATATTTAACTATAAATAATAACAGTTATCTAATCACCCATATTAGAATCTAATACGTTTATATTATTATAAACGTAACCAATAAGATAAGTTACCTTATTTGGAAATAATCATTAGAAATAACGATTGGTTCAAATTAAATTAAACGAACGTTTAATTTAAATCATTTTAGTTCAACATATAAAAATATATAGGTATATAGCATCCAAACAATTAACAAACATAGCACACAAATAATGAACCCAACTTATATAAATATAAGTGGGTAACTAAGTGAGTTAAACTCACTTTGATTTGGTTCGTTGAAAGGTTCGGTGACGATTAAATTAAACAGTTGTTTAATTTAACGTCAAACCCCAGTTGTCTCCTGCACTGTCCAAATCCGTTCCATAATGTTTTGCTCGCCGCCCGATCCCATTTTAGTTTGGTTTCGTCAGATTCGAACCTTGAAATCAATAATTATTAACGATATATGTTAATGATTTTAATAAATATATAACTCTAATTTAAACTAGTACTTAACGGTAATTATAATACCATGATAATATTATCTCATTTCTGAAAAAAAACGCGACAGCTAAATATCTTCCCACCTGCTGCCAAGCTCTTTGTTCATCAGGAATTGTATTTTCTACATGTTCATGTGAATTTCCGAGTACAAACTTTGCTCCAGGTTTTTCTAAAGGCAAGGGGCCGATTGTTTTTCTCTTCTTATAAAACTTGCATCACATCTCTTTACTGTTCACGTTTAATTCTATCCTACTTCGTTCAAACAAGGACCCCATTTGCTCGCATTAAGTACCCAAACTGCCCATGCCTACTTCACTGATGCTTCATGAACCCAATTTTTAAATCTCTACTGTTTTCCATGCACTCAACATCAATAAGCCTTATTGCATACTATGTTTCTTACCCATTTTGTTCGAGACTTCTGCTGATCCCAAATTTATGCCCAACTCCCTTTTTAGCGCTACTGCTCCTCTCCGCCTAACAGACTTCACATACCATTCCATCCACTACCCAATTTCCTCCATCACGTCTTGTCCAATTTGTGTACACGCTGTGTATCCCTTTTGTCCCCATCTACTTCCTAAATTTATGTGTCCCAACTACAAAGCCCTTCACAACAGTACCCCATACTTCACCACGTCTTCCCTCTTTAAACCCATGCATGTTGTCCCAGTACACCGAAAACCGCATTTCGTTTGATCCATTTTGTTTCATAGTTGTGCCCCCTCACAAATCATTTTAGCTTTCAACTGTTTTCATGTTTTGACTTCGCTTTGCATATTGTTTCCAAGCAAACAGGCTTCTATGTTTGTTCAGTACGTTGTACAAACTCACGCAAGGCTTCACATTATTTCCTTCACCCTTTTTACCAAGCAAATACTGTTCACTTCATCTTCTTCATTCAATTCAAACTCTCCAGTACACACAGTACTTCACGTTTTAAATTACACTACCCACTTTTTTTTTTTGCTCAACTTCCTTCTATTTACTGGTTTACCGTCCACTGCTTGCGTCCTTTCACTTCGTCCCTTATTTCAGATTTTCCGCGCCTCGACCGTCGACCGGAAATCAGATGTCGCCCTGACATGCACCTTGGCAAACGCCCCCATCGCCCAAAATAGCTTCCACTTCGGTCTCCATATTGCTCTTGAAATCGATGTCAAACTGTTCAGCTTTCAGCTTCAAAAACTCACGAACGAGACAACCAACAAACATCACAACCGTCCATTTTGGAGTTCTCATAGAACTCAACGTTTTATGCTTTGGAGAATTTCAAATGGATGAATAGATTAGGAGAAAACGATGGGAAAGTAGCGAAGTTTTCAGCCTTTAAAAAGGAAATTGGAGGCGGAAAATTGTGTTGACCAAAGCTGACTTTAGTTTAGGGTTTTTCTCTGAAATGTTAGGATGTTGGGGTATTTATAATGGTTTGTTTTAATATTAAATTATTACAACGAAGCTTAAGGCTAAGTAACGCGCAAAAATAAACCTATATGGTCTCCGACTGAAATAAAAATTGTAATCCTAACATAGAAAATTATTCCGGACACGATGGGACAAGTTTCATCGAATTTCGATATCGTTTGTGAAAATTCCTTTATAAATCACAGGTGAAAACACGATTGTAAATTTTCCACGATCAGAAAATAAATCCAAATAACTTGAAACTTTGAAATCCTATAATAATTAATTAATACGAATCCAACGGCACACACTTCATCGTATTCCGAGACGGTTTCCCTGTATGCTATTTAATACGCACACCAAGTATCATTTTGGACATCAAATTACCCGATCTTCAAAAATAACAAACAGTATATGTTTTTCTGACTCTAAACGTCAATACAAATTCAACGGAATTCGTTTCGTGGCTTAATTCAATCGTTATCTCAAGTTATGGTCAAAAACCCTTTTAAATCGAATTAAATTATTAATAATTACATAGCGACTATTTTAAATTTTGATTTGGACATAAGTAATAATCTATAGCATGAAATCTTGATTTTTCTCTTCCATGTGAAAATTATAATCAAATCGATTCAAACGTTTCTTATTTCACAGAATCCCGACTTATATCGGATCCTGTATTTTCAGTTGAAGTTCAAAACTCAATATTACGAGCTCGTTTCATATTAATATATAAATTAAACGTTTAACCTTCATTATATAAACGAATTATATATATAATTCATTTAAAATTCCCAATCAATATTTAATATAATAAAATAAATCAAATATCTAGCTATAGAAAATACGGGATGTTACATTAAGGATATAGTTTGAATTAATGGAAAATTTGGAAAATATATTTTTGTTGAAAATGTAAAATTAAACAATTGGTTTTCCATCATTGCACAGTTGTGTCAATATAGTTGTCTCATGAGAACGTGAAAATCAAAATATCTAGAATATAGGTTTTCTTGCCACGACGATCAGTTTTTTAAAGTGACCCGCAACACTTTCTATTATAACGAATAATAAATACATTATTACAGGAGTTTGATAGATTGTCTAGCTACTACTATCATTTTTAAGGCGAACCGTCCACCACATCTAGTTTTTAGAGTGGACCGACCGTTGCAACTATCTGAGCTTAGAGAAAAAGAGCTATACCGTTTGTTTAGACTACAAAATTACATAAACAACTCCATACAGGAGTGAATTGCATAATAAACTAACTTATTCACACAGGAGTTGCTTTCAATACTCATACAGGAGTCCAAAACCTAACAATTGTAAATTGCAAAGGACTACAACAACATTACATAACAAACCTTGCATTTAGGTTCACATGGAAGATCAATAAAACTAAAATTGCATCCTTTCTGAAGCGCAACTGCGACCACAGTAGGAAATTGGTAAGGAAGATTCCATATATAAGATAATTCTCAGTTAGCCATGAAATCACAGCGAACAGCTTGACATGGATAATCTTGACAACCTAAGCACACTAGCAACAATGGAAAACTACAATTGCATGTCTACGAAATAGGCACAACATGAAGTAAAACATGAAAGTGAACAAAGCAGCAAACAAGAGCTTTTAGCTTTCTCACTCTCTGTTTCCAAGGAAATCTCCAAGGTGAAAAAAACAAGAATACGGTTGCAAGTAACACGATCACAACGACAGCTTGTTGAAACCCAAAATCAAAGGTCTTCCCTAATTTGAAGCACACCAACAAAAACAAGAAGAAAATCCACCACTATAACAAACCAACACCAGCAAATCCAAGCCAAACAAGAAAAACACTTCACAAATCAAAAAACACAAACCACCACATACTCAAGTCCAAACCCAAAAGCTAACACCTAAAACTACCCAACCAAACCCGTGACTACCAGAAGCTATACTCACCAGAGCAACACAACAGCTCATCGATAAATCAATCCAGACCAGAAAAAAGGGTTTTGGTTAGCATTTTATTGAGAAGCAGATCTGAAGAGCACAGTAATAGTAGAAACGGGGGTCGCAAGAGGACTCAAGCAAAATAAAGATCCAAACAAGTGAAAAGTGGCAAGGTACACCATGTGAAACGGGGATCTAAGGTTATGAAAGGCCAAGAAAAACTAGGCGGTAGCAGTAGTTTGAGGAATGATGAGATGTACGAGGCAAAGCGAGTTTGGTATAAGGAGCCAAAAGCAAAAGCACCATGATGACAAAAGATGAAGTGAGAGAAGATCGGAGAGAAGATTAGGAAGTGAGGGATAAGAAAATGAATAGTTTAAGTGGAGCATTTAAGGGAGGTAGGAAGAAATGAAGAAAAAAGCGAAAAGGGACCTGCCGCCATTAACGGTGCTAAATTGCTTTCGAATCTATCTATAGGGTATTGTTATTGACATTCCAATTATTGCTAGGGGTTCATTTAAA
Source organism: Allium sativum (assembly GCA_030737875.1). NCBI lineage: Eukaryota > Viridiplantae > Streptophyta > Magnoliopsida > Asparagales > Amaryllidaceae > Allium > Allium sativum. The sequence continues at coordinate 232,757,537 of CM060913.1, read as the reverse complement.
AAAAAAATTAATTGTTAAGGGGAGTACCAATGAAGATAGCAGCCCCTTAACAAATAAAATTAATTTTACCGTAATACCCTTTTATGCTTAATTTCTTTGTTCTGTTCACTGAAACCGAATGAAAATTTACAGAAAGACAATAGTCTGCCGAACAAAAACAAGAACTACGACCGCCCAGCTCCAAAACTTACATTTCACCCTCCTTTACATAATTCGACAAACCGACACCAAACAAAATTTAAAATACAATCAATCACGTCGAACACATAAATTTAATTCGACAACGATACTCCGTTTATGTCAATTAAACCATTTTTCACAAGCTTGACAATAGCGAATCGAACAAATACACCCAAAACACAAAAGCCATTTTTGAATACATCTGTAAACCGTGATTCAATCAAACGATTAACCCTAAAATTGATTTGGCATACATTAGCAACACCTTCTCCACTAATTTAGGATCTTGTTGTGAAGAGCATTTCAGGTTCTTCGTTCTATCCATTAGTTCTCTCCTGTTTGTGATGAAGAAATGTAATCGCGTGCGAAGTTGAGTTTGCTCAAAGTGTTAGCACTGATTTTGGGTTTTTAAATGATTTAGGTTTTGCGTATCTGTTTATTGGGACAGGATAATATTAGAAGACAAAAGAGTATAAAATAATAAGTATGTACGCCCCTTAACACTTTTATAAACAGTGGAGTGATTATAGAAAATGACTTGCCCTTAACAATAGTTGGAGTGTCAATAATCATATCCTATCTATAATACAGTTGAAGTATACTTAACATTGCATTTGTCTCCTAACCAAATATAAAACATATAACTAAAAAAATATAAGATATATGTAACAATAAAATGCCAATCAATTGGGGATTATAGGGGTGTAATTTATCTTTAATCCTCTATCACCATAGCAAACAAACAATAATGATGTATTTAGAAGAGATACTAAAATATTTATATACTCTAAATAACAATATCAACATGTAATGTGCTTAGTACATAGTGCCCTCACTTATTTAATAAATAATGATACGAATATGGCGGATAGACTTGGAGAAATTTGACAACAATAAACAATAAAGTAGTTATCAAATTTCATTGGAGGTGATTTTTGTAAAATTATATATAAAATAAGACATTATAGCTACATAAACTAACTTATAAATTACACAATTACAATACTTGATATTCCACAACCTTATCGGTTATTTTGTTGAATATCAAATGTGTAAAATAGAATTTTGGAGAAAATTGCATGGTGGAACAACATGATGCAATTGTAATATCAGATCTTATAAATCAAACTAATATGATACTAAAATATAGGAGTGGTATAAGTATCTCTAACATAGAATGCATGTCACGTAGGAGAATTAGTCTTGAATTAGACTACAACAAATTTTAATTTTAGGTTATAGAACACGCCAAGGATGACCAACGGTTGAAATAATTGTGTCATTTACTAATGCTTACACTAAAATTTGAAATTCATATTATAGAGGTTTATTTTTCAAAAATTAAAATGTACAAACTAAATCTCAAATTAAAAATTAATTAATTAAATTGCTCAAAACAAAACCTAAAGTTAAACATCAAAAGCTTTCAAATTTCTAGCTACATATGCAATTTATAAACGCAAAATCTTATAGTTGAAAGTTTTAAACATTCGTACGTTACTAAATCAGATTTAATGTATTAATTTCAATGCTTTAAAATTTGCAGTTTTAATTATAGTTTGTCCCCCGTAACACAAAATTGTATACATTTTGCAATCTCCTAGCAATTACATGAAATGTGACAAAAATTAGAATACTTGGATGCAAAAATCTACATTCAATCCATGATAGACAACCTAAAAAATAAATTTAAATGCATTGTTAATATAAAAAATGCTCGTGGTTAATGATATTGCCTTTGTCGTAAAAATTTACCAACGAATGTTTGGCGAATGGTGACATTTCTTTAGCCAATAAAAACACATTGTTAAAAGGTTACAAGTAATTTAAATTGATGAATGTAACACTCAAAATTTACAATGTTTAATATAAATTCTTGGGCTAGGACCAAGGTTTTTTTTCTCCCGTAAATGAAACTAACAGTGTCCCCCTTTCAAATTGGGAAAGATATCAAATAATATTTCAAGATTAAAATAAAAAGTGTAATCTCTTAGATGTGTAAAATCCACAAATGAATCATACATTTGTAGGTTGTCAAATGTCAAGATCAAAACTATTTTTTCGAGTCTTATAATTTTTAAGTTCAGATTTCTCAAATTTAAAAATATTAAATATACTCTTTGCTTATTTTGGAAAACAAAGTTTACAAAAAAAAATCAACATTATGATTTGAAATGTAGGTAGTGTAAAAAGAAGTTCAAAATTTAAAACTTATGACATTTAAAATACTTTCAGTTCAAAAGGTTTATATTTGACCAAAAAATGGCACAAACACCAAAAGACTAGCATTTGTAGAGAAAAATGAAGAAATGTTAAATGAAAAGGAGAGAAAAACAACAAACACACACAATTTATAGTGGTTCGGCGTTAACGAGCCTACGTCCACTTTATAATTCCTTGATTCGCTAAGAAAATACAATTTCAATGAATATAATCTACAAACACTCAAGATACAACACTTAAATTTTGAACTTCAATGGTAGAATTCGAAAAATGACTTGAATTGATGTTGTTGCTGGTTAGAGCATGTGTGAAGTATATGAGTGCCAAAAGCCCTTGAAAATCTTCTCAAAGTTGTGTATTTATAGCCATAGTAGCAGGTTGGTCCGGATCGAACATGTGGCATCTGAACCGTGTTTCTTCGAGGTTGTCGAGGCAGCTGGAAAACTATTACAGAAAGGCATGCCATCTGGTTCGAGATACGTGGATTCGGATGTGGACACATGGCAGCATCTCCATGCCTTTAGGAGATCGTGGAGGGAGTGTTGGAGTTGGCAGTACTATCCTTGCCTGGATCGAATAGGGTTCAGATCAAAGGATTCAATTCAGAGCTTTGTTGGTTCTAGGGGCTTCGTACCTGGGATTGTTTCTTTCGATCAAATCAGTTCGAACCGAAGGTATTTGAACCAAGGCTTGGAGTTGCACAAACTATACTTATCGACCCAATTTTCCTTGAGCCAAGACCTACTCTGTATCTAGCATGTATTTGAGGCTCTAGGACTCTTGGTCATGAGTATCTAGACCTTGGACAGCTTACTAAAAGACAGGCTATCATTTCCCCCCAATATACATCTTATTGTAGATGAGATGTGCTTTGAACTCATTGAGCCATCATTTTCCATGTCAACAATGGTTAATAATTGTGACCCTTTGTACATTCATGACTCTTAGTGTCCTTCACTACATATAAATAGCGGGTCGTATCCAAAATTATCTTTGTTGTACTCCACAAGCTAAAGTCTTTGACCAGAGCAGTTATAGGAACATAGACAAATTCTTCAAACCTTATCGAATCAAAATGTTAGATTTACCTATTTTAAATCATGTTGAGTCGTTGGCTCTCGTACGGGAGTATACACATACAAGTCGTTCCAAACAACTTTTCCTAATGAACGTCGAGATAGACTCAAATCATATGAGTCCCTCATATTGTCAAAAACATGAGGGATTAGTAGGAATATCCCTTTCTCTTCTTTAATTTCTTTCTAGATTCTGGTTTTCGGATCGAATATTTCGGTTTCCCTTCGGATCGAGTTATTTGATCCGGGGCTATTCCGATCTAGTGCCTCCCCGTATTTATTGATGCGGAATTAAGGACAAAGTCAAGCCACCGTTTTGTTGGGATCTGAATAGTCACCTCAGTATGCTATATAAGCCAACTCGTTCCCCATTTTTACTCTTTACCATCAAGCATTATTATCTGTAACCCCAAATCTAGATAAACCATAATCTCTAATCTGATTACATCCCTTTCAACCTTCGAATAATGAATTAAAGGTGAGTTTACATATGTTTAATTAGAGTTTTTATTGGAAGTCACGTATGAATTTTGTTTTGATTTCAAGTCAAATGACTTTGATCTTCCACGGCATCGATGTCTCGAATGTCAGGGGTCACCGCCATCGTCGGTGGCGCTTGAGCTGTCATCGGCTCATCAGCAACGTTTATGGCACTACCTTGGTGACATGACACTCGTCTTCGTGGTTTGGAGGTGACAATTTTAAAGAAATGGAGCTCTGGGTTGCCATGGATGGTTGGAGGCATGAATGGTGTTTAGCAGGGAAGAAGAAGAAGAGAAGGGCTTCGGTTCGAAAAAACTTAGAGGCAAAGACACTAAGTGGAGTTAAGGAATTCTATAACACCCCGTAAAAATATACTAAATAGACTAAGTGATTAAATGGGTTAAATAAACAATAAATATAACATTGTGGAAAATGGAAATTTTGGACAAATAGGAATTTGGTCACGAAACTATTGTATTTGGGTTTGCGAAAAAATTCTGATATGTTTTCATATATAATATGTTGAAAATGGAGTCTATATGAAGAAATGATAATTAGATGAAATCATAAATAAACACACACACACACACACACACACACACACACACATATATATATATATATATATATATAACAAAAAGGAGAGTCTAGCCATTCTCCAATGGCTCACAAAAAAAGATTTATAGAATTGGCTACAGAATCAGTGCATACATAATACAAAAATGAAAGTACAAAGTACAATTGTAAACCGTCCAATCCCAGAGTAAAAATCCAACAAGCGAACTCTTACCAGCCTCTCGCTAATCACAATGACAAAGGCCAAGCGTCCAGTGCTCCATTAAACAAAGCTGAAAGATCAGATAAAGACCGAGTGAAGCATATAATCCAGCAAGAAACTCCAAGCATCTGCATCTCTAAGCTCCAGCTACTGAGAGATCCAAAGAGATCCACTGAGGCTCTATCCGAGAAGTACCTGTAAATCCAGGACCTACAGCACTAGCAAACAACATAAGAACTAAAACGGAGGGAGGGTGGGGGAGGTGTGGAAGAGTATTAGAGGACGGTGAAAGCCCGCTCTCAAGACAAGAAAGGGATCAACCAATCCTGCCCTCGGGGCTGACGGTACTGTGGACACAGCAAAAATACTCTCTAGCCTCCTCAAGAGGGAGCCAATAACTCCTTTAAACGACCTACCTCGAAACACAAGGAAAACATCGTTTCTTACCCGCCGAATGATAATAGGAGCATCTATAGGGATTTCGTCAAATATTGCCTTATTCCGCGTGCACCAAATATGCCAGTATATAAGACAAGGAATCAAACGAAAAAGGATCTAACAAATAGACTTTCCTGAGATACCAGCCCACCGGAATCTCAGTAAATCAACAAAAGAAGTGGCCTTACCTTGGAGACCAACCAAATTCCTGAGGAAATTCCATATAGCTCTGGCAGAAATGCCACGGAGAAACATGTGAGAAATAGTTTCCAACTCACCAGATCCGCAGCACCGGCAACAGACACGATTGGAATGCCAGTCCTCTGAATGTTCCCGTCTATTAGAAGCCCTTCATGCAGAGTTCTCCACATTAACAGATAAACCTTCGGAGGTAATCAGACATCCCAGATGGAAAAAAGAGGGAGAGGCGGAGTCTAGGTCCTCGCCGAACTCCACATCGCCTTAATCAAGAAAGGACTGCCATCCCACCCAGATCCACCTTCATGTGAATCAGAAAAGGACTTCATAGATTGCAAACGTTTCCACGTCTCACCAGTGTAAGACAGGACACCGGTATAATTCGCGCTCAAAATCCTATGATACTTAGCGTGGAGGAACATGGTCCATATGGAATCGTTTGCTCCAAACCAAGCCCACAACTTTCAAGCAAAGGCAGTACAGATATCCTTTGGATTTCGGAGGCCTAAACACCCCTCACTTTTGGGATAACAAATGATGTCCCACGGAATCCATTGATGTCAACAAGCATTCTCCTTTTTGGCTCAGAAAAAGGACGAAACCGATGACCAATAAGAGCGGAAGAAGGAAGATGTAGGAGTCATAGCAGCAAAGACATGCGATGCTATATAGTCCAGAATAGACTTTATGAGAACCGGTCTACGGTCCTGAAAGAGAAGGGACGCATTCCAACGAATGATCTTACCCTATGCTTGGTCGTTCAAGAGATCGAATATGGCGTTGATCTTCCTACCACTGTAAAGAACAATATGAAAGTACGACCAGGGAAGGGAGGCAACCTTGATACCGGTTAAGGTTTCGATCCAAGAAGTTCTAACCGGAGACAAGTGTTTCGTAGGGTCAAAGCAACTTTTAGCATAATTAACGAGTTGTCTCGCACATTTCTTGTACTGTTGAATGAGACTAAGAAGACGACAGATAGAGCGATGACCACCATTAGCGAAAGTGATATTTTTGTCAGCAAACGATAAAGAAGAGATAAGCGGGCAACCCTAAGGAATGCCAAACCTCTAAATCTGACTTGCTATCGTAAGTGAATGCAATCCACGGACAAAAGCTTCAACAGCGATGATGAACAGAAAACCAATAGTTTGAAATGAGCCTCCAAATAATATCAATAAGAGCTTCTAGAAAGCCGAAAGACATCAGAACCCTTATGACGAAGAACCAATACATCCAATCACAAGCCTTAACCATGTCCAGTTTAATGACCACATTAGATCCTCTGACTTTCTGATCGATCTGGTAGACCAGTTTCTAGGCTAAAAGGACGTTGTCCGTAATCAAGCTTCCTTGTACAAAGCCCGCCTGAAAAGAGGAGATAATGCACTCCAGAAACGGAGCTAGCTGAGAGGCTAGAACCTTTGAGATAACTTTGCAAGAGAAATTACAAAAGATTACCGGTTGAAAATTTGCGCATGAACGAGGATTCTCGCACTTGGGAATAAGAACCAAATTGGTGGAAGCCCATCCATGAGGGATACTTCCACAAAAAAATACTGAATAGCTAGACAAAATTAAGCCCGGATGATCAGACAGAAACTCTGGTAGAAGACCTCCGTTGAAGCCGTCAGGCCCACTCGCACTATCCTTACTAAGTGCAAAGACACAAGCACATATGTCATCAGAGGAAGGAGGTACGACAAGGTCCATACTATCTGAAGAAAGAAACAACCTAGGAATGAAAGCTAACAGGGTCGGATTAGAGATAGACACACATGGAGAACCCAAAAAGTCTTGGAAATGGGATACAATAGTTTCTTTGACTTCCTCCAGTGAGGAAGCCATAGATCAGGGCACTGGATCTGATGAACTAAGAGAAGATTATTCTTCTTTTGGATAGAAGAATGGAAAATTTTGGAGTTCATATCTCCTTCGACCACCCACTTGATCCTCGCCTTCTAGCAAAGTTATTTTAATATGAAGTTCCGACGAGAAGGCCAGCTGGGAAAGCTCCTACGCCTACTTATTAGAAGAAAAAGGTTCCTCATTAAAGTACAATTCTACCAAGATAAGACTCTCTCCGGTCATTCTAACACGGTCAAAGATATTCTAGAAAACTAGCACGTTCCAAGCTTGGGGGCAAGTCCTGAGATGCTTCAGCTTACTAGAAAACACAACAAAAGGAGAGCCATCAAAGAAGTGTTCTAAGACTCCTCCACAACTCAATGAAATGAGTGGTGGGATCCCCACATACTCTGGAACCTCAAAGAAGATGAACCAGAAAGAGAAAGGGGAGAGCACCGAAGAATCATTGAAACATGATACGAGATGGAAAGATGAAGATGGGAAATAGAGTAGTGAAAGGAAGGTTGAACCAACCCTTCGATCCAAAGACTTTATCAAGATGACAGAGAATTCGGTTGGGACCACCGAGTAAAGGAAACCTTAGAAAGACCCGAGCTGACGACGAAGGCATTGAAATCCGCAACTGCTGCCCTATTAACAGTGTTGCCAACCCAATTTTCAGCTTGACAGGCGACTATATTAAAGTTGCCTCCCAAAATTGAAACCTCAAAAATGAAGTCAGAAAGAGAGAAGATGCCATACCAAAGGGTCAATCTCTCTACCCAATCACACTTGGCGTAGACCGCCGAAAACAGAAAGGACGAGGCAATAGAATGGGTCGAGCAAACCACCGATAGAAGTTGAGTAGAATCAAAAATCGGGCAAACTACAACATCTTTGGACCAAAGGATCCAAATATTTGCAGACACAATGGCTAAAGATCCCCCAAGGGACAAGACCAATTTGGTGAGCTCATCTAGACCCATAAAAAGCTCAAGAAGAGTAACCAAGCAAACAAAGTGCTTCCTAACAATATGCCTCAACCTAGCCATCGAAGCATCATTACCGATACCACGAATATTCCAAAATAGGAAATTCACCATCCAGTGACATGAAATAAAGCAGAGAACAAAAAAACAAAAAAATAAGCAACTCCTAAGGGGGGGGACACCCAAATACAGCTCAGACAAGATAAAGCGTATGTCCGGTAGATTGAAAGGTCTTCTCGGATGCCACTATAGAGCGTGTGTGGATGGTGCGAGTGTACATATAGACGTTTGAATTAATAATATATATATATATAAACATCTAAGTAATAACAATGACTTAATTAGAATAATAAAACATTCCCTTAGGTGAATTTGAAATTCAAACGATTAGATAAGATCAAGGGGACACAGAATAAATTATAGAAGGAAAGATATTAATAATAAAAGGAAAGTTTTAAATTAATTAATTACAAACGCGCACCACCTGGTTTACTAGGCATTTTCGCCCTTGAGCGGTCGACAACCAGGGGTTGACTGCCCTTCATGGGGGGGTGTCGACCGCTTGATGTGGCCTAGGCATGGTGAAGGCGGTTTAGGTTAATATAAGGGTTAGTTTATAGGAAATTAACAGTTGTGATTAAATTACTTTAATTTAATGGCTATTATTCACTTACACCCCTATAAATACCACCCTATTCACCTTACTATTTCCTAACCATCTCATTTCCTTGTGCCTCCATTCTACTGCTGAAATTCCAAAAATAGATTTTTTTTCTTCTTCTATCTCAATCCTATTTCTATTTTCTTTTCTAATCCTAATTCTAATTGGATTAACATTCTAGAATCATAAATCTATATTGGTGACTCAACTTTATAGGATCCTTTCATATAGTTCTACAATCAGAATTGGAAGAACAACGTCAATTTGCATACAGTGTTCAATTTATTGATATTTTTACCATTTCTACACCTGTGAGTGGAAATAAGATTGGTTTAGACTATTCCCACTATTTTGTAGATTTTATATGAATCTGTATGCCTTGGAGATTTGGGGTTTCATGATAATATCATAATAAAAAGTAAAACCCCCCCAAATCTCCTATATATCTTTATTTGTCGTGAAGCTTATCAATCAATGTTTGGGTTTGTAAATTATTTGGTAATGTTTGAGGAAAGATTTGGTGATTATCTTTTTGTCGGCTGGATTTTCCTATTTTGATGATAAATCAATTATAAAATGCATGTAGTATAAAAGGGTTAAGATTTGATTGGATTGCATAATTTGGATAGGTTTAGATCTCTATTCTTAATAGATAATTTGAACGTATTCAGACCTGTAATAGTTAAATATTAACGTTTCTATATGCAACGTAGAAAAGTGAAAATTTGATTCAAGCATAATTATATATATATATGTATGTATGTATGTGTATGTGCTAAATATGTATATATGTATATAACGCCTTGTTGCTCTTTCATTACCTAAATAATTCTAATAAGTCTAGGATACAAGTTTGAATGATAAGTGTTGATATTTTACCATTTGCTGCTTATTATTAATTATGCCATGAATTGAATAGTTTATTATGGGAATTATCCTTGTATACCTTATATGTGAACAGGATTGACAAAATTCACTGTTGTAACATTTCTTAATTCAAAAGGTAACTAGCATTTATAGCGATTATTAAACTATATATTTATACACCGTAATCAGCGTAATAGTTGCATAATAAATATGTTAGGATAAGATTTGAATTTTTTTGATGTCCCTAAAGGAATCATTGCTTGTGTGTGCTCATAAATTGCTTATATATGTATATATATTAAATAATGACACACAAACACGAGGTTAGTCGTCATTGTGGTAGAAGCCTTCCCGGAACCAACCAGCAAATCCAGCAACCACAAGTGAGTCTGGCTAATGCGAAAGGTCTCGGGTGTCATGGGCGATTATGTTTATAATACTATGACATGAGGTTAAGCCCGCTCATAGTAGAAGTTTTCCCGGAACTGCCGGGCAAAACCATCATGTACAAGTAGTCGGTTTAATGTGAAAGTCTAGTGTATATATCTACATCTATACCTATTATATGTGTGTGAATAGGTAGGCTTAATACCCTCCTTCAGAAGGTCTTAAGTGGCTGACTTTCTTCTTGTCTAGTTTGGGTCTTAGGTGGTTAGGACTAGACCCATTCCGAAGGTTTATTCCTTGGTTTGGGCCAAAATCATGAGACCCTCCCTTATTAGATTCGAAGTGGTCTATGGGTCCTCCTTCTCGGAAGTGGTCTAGTCATGGCGAGTAAGATAGTTTACCAGAGTGTCCACTTACTCTAAGAGCTTTATAGGGCCAACCTAGGGCGGGTTAGGTATACGTGTGATGTAGCATGCAATTTATTAACCACCGTCTAAGGGAAGTCTTATGTGGCATAGTTGTACTACCGTAATATCAGTTAAGTAGTAACATGAGGCATTCGCCGGAGGGGTTTTAAATGGCTATATGTGGGCCTACCTAAACCATTATTAAGTGGCAAGATACTACTTCTCATATTACTTGTGAGAATATATACACTTATGACATTGGCGTGATAGGGCAAGGCCTTAAGTAGCTAGGGTCCACCTTACGGTCATAAGAGATCATAAGAATCCACCCTTAATAAATACACGATAATGGGCCTTAAGTGACCGAGAATGATTACCTCGTTGGGTCTTAAGTGATGGCTGATCCACCATAAATACATTAATGAAGGTCTTAAGTGATTGATTCAGATGTCCAACTCATTAATATAAATATACCATTGTGTGTGCATGGCTGTGTGTTTCGTAGACATACTTTGAAGTATATAACCTGCCAAAATTAGAGTATAGCCTTTAAACACATGTTATTTTCAATCACCAAAACTTTATGTTCTTACCCCTCTCATTAACATATCCAATAGGTTCAGAAGGTGAGGCGCAGGCATGGTGGACGAGATGATGATGGAGCCTGAAGAAGGCAACAAGACTATTATTATGTTATTGGTTGTTATTGCTCTTTTATTGTTTCAAGAACTTGATGGTGAATAATAATGATGTATCGTTGTAAACATGTTAATAATAATGATCTACCCCAAAAGCCAAATGCAACTTTACTGGGAAGCTTAATCATTCTATTTCCTTTTTAGCTTGAATACTATCTCAGGAGTGTCCCATGATGGATTCTTCCTTTCTTTTCAAATAGTAGAATGGATGGCAATCCTTCCGGTAAAGGAAACCAGGCAAAACCTCGATATTTTCCAGAATAGTTCCAACAGTATCTCTGGACTTTGGAACAAGCCCCTATCACCAATCCTGCCCTAGTGGAGCCTGCAGCTCGAACCGCTGGCATTTGATTTTCCTCGACTCTGTAAAGATTTCAAGAACCCTAGCAGAAAACCATTCTTAGGGACATAAGGTTTTATTAGGGCCCAATCATGGATAATGGACTGTAAAAGGATCTTTGAGGCCATGGGATGGTTGGATGAGGTTAAGAGGAGAGTTATGGCCTGACACCTAAAGGAACAAACCCTTGAATGGAGGAACTTAGTATCTGGAGAGAACGTGGGACGAGTATTTACATGTTCTTAATTAAAGACGTTTTGAGACAAAATTTCTACCTAATGCTGAGATGACAATCCAATTAGAGAGGTTTATCCATCTAAATAAGGAAATTTGAGTCTACAGGAGTATGTGTCCAAATTCACTGAGTTGAGCAAGTTTGGTAGAGGTTTGGTGGATACCCCAATGAACAAGGCTTCAAGATTTGTCAAGCGGTTGAACTCCCCATTAAAGGAGACTTTAATACCTCAAGTAACGTTTGGATCAACATTCGAGAAATTAGTGGAGACTGCCATCTTATGCACAGCTGAGAGATCTAAGGAAAATAAGAGTGGTGAGAAGAGAGAAGATGATTCTGATTCTAAGAAGAATAAAAAGAAAGAATGGTGGAAGAACAAGAAAAGGGGGTAAGTTCAAGAAAGAAGCTAAGACTTGTGCAAGGTGCAGTCGTAAGGGCCATGAGGCCAAAGACTGTAGGGTTAGTCCGACAAAGAAGGAGTTTAAAGGGAGGTGTTTTAATTGCGACAAAGAAGGAAACCTTTCCAGGGAATGCCCAAAGTCCAGAGTTGTTCAGAATGGTTAGAATTATGCATTGGTTGCAGCAGCGATACAGAACCAACCCCCGAAAGATCAAGGTCAACCTACGCTAGAAAGTATAACTTCTATTTTAGGAATTTTCATATATACCTTGTTTGACTCTGAAGTGACCCATTCTTTTATTTCTAAAAGCTTAGTTGATTCTTTGAACCTTTCCTTATCCATCACTAGTAATCTGATAAAGGTAGCCAACCCTATAGAAGGAACTAAGTATCTTGAGTTGATATGTAAAGACCTAGTATTGGATATCGACAATGTCAAATTCCGTTGCGATGCATATGCATTGGATTTTATAGAGTATGGCCTTATTCTAGGTATGGATTGGCTATCATTTTATGGAGCCATTTTATATTGCGACAAGAGAATTTTTCATCTTAGGAGCCGAGGAGGGTGTAGTTTAAGGTGTTAGAAATAAGGATAACACCCTATTGTGTGCCTTGTCTACTATTTCTGAAGGGTCGTCTTCGTTCCCTATAGTATGTGAGTTCTTGGATGTCTTGAGGAAGTCATGGGACTTCCACCCCTTAGGGAGATCCTTTTTCGTATTAACCTAGAGAAGGATACCAGACCAGTGACTTTACCCTTGAGGCGTATGACGTCAAAAGAAAGGAGAGAGTTGGATAAGCAGATTTTGGAGTTGCTATAGAAAGGTTTCATTCGACGGAGTACATCATAGTGGGGTGCACCTGTTATTTTTGCCACCAAAGCTGATTGATCCTTAAGACTTTGTGTATATTATAGGGAGCTAAATAAACTTACTAAGAAGAATAAGTAACCCTTACCTAGAATTGATGGTCTGTTTGACCACTTGGGAGGACCCTGAGTATTTTCCTAATTAGACCTTGCAACTGGATTTCACCAATTGAGGATAGGAGAAGACAGTAAGGATAAAACGACATTTAGGACAACATATGGATTAGTTCAATGGGAAGTTATTCCCTTTGGACTAACGAATGCACCCGCCTTCATTCTAGATCTTATGAGTAGAGTGTTTAGGGGCATTATCGATAAGATCATGGTGGTTTTTATAGACGATATCCATATATTTTCCAAGGACCATAAATAACATAAACATCACTAAAGGCAGGTCCTAGGAATTCTAAGAGAGAACCAGTTGAAAGCCAAGTTTTTAAAGTGTCATTTCTAAAAGGAATAAGTTATGGGGAATATCGTGTCGGGGAAGGGTTCAGCAGTTGACCCCGCTAAGATCGAAGCAATTATGAATGCAAAGTACCCAGGAACGCTACAGAAGTGAGAAGCTTCTTGGGTTAGTAGGATATTAGCGAAAGTTTATTAAAGACTTCTCAAAGATTGCTACCCCTTTAACCCAACTGACGAAGAAGAACTTGGTATTTTGTTGGAGTGATAAGTGCGAAGTGGCTTTTAGGAAACTAAAAGAAGCATTGACTATGCGCCAATTCTCGTCATCCCCGATGGTTCAAAAATGTTTACAATTTACACTGACGCATGCGAAACTAGTTTGGGAGCGGTTCTCATGCAAGAAGGAAGAGTAGTTGCCTATGCTAGTAGACAACTCAAGGACCACGAGAAAAGATATCCAGATCATGACCTAAAGTTAGCTAAATTGATAATTGCCTTGAAGATGTGGAGGCATTATCTTTTAGGGAAAAAAATTGAGCTTTTCACTGACCATAAATCCTTAAAAGTATTTGTTCTCACAACTTGATTTGAATTTAAGACAACAATGATGGATGGAATACAGTTCCTCTTTTGATTTCATGATCCAGTATACCCTAGGGAAGGGGAACGTCATGGCAGATGCGTTAAGTAAAAGACATGCATCTTTGAATGCAATCTTGAAATGGAAACAATTAAAGTTTCTCTCCAACTTTAACTTACATTCGCCACCTGTAACTTCTAGTTGTTTCCTAGGGGTTATGTTGGTTAGGACGTCTTTAAGGGAAATGATACGTAGTGTGCAAGATATGGACGAGGAGCTCTGAAACTTGAAGGTTAAAGTTGGGAAGAAGGAGATCTTTCCTCATTAAGTTATATATTTTCTTAGTGACGATGGGAGTTTGCTTAGGGACATGCGACTTTGTGTCCCTAAGGATGAAGAGTTTAGGAAGGAAATTTTAGAGGAGTGTCATAGGTCAAGGATGATCGTACACCCTGGTGGAGATAAAATGTATAAGGATATGGAGAGAAATTTCCACTGGGAAGGAATGAAAAGAGAGATAGCCGAGTTTGTGGCCAAGTGTAACTTTCTAAAAAGTTGAAGCGGAGCTAGGAAGGCTTGGAGGATCACTGTTGCCTTTAGAGGTTCCCATGTGGAAATGGGAGTATATTTCCATGTATTTTGTTGATGGGCTTCCAAGGTGTCAAAGAGGAAATAAAGCTATTTCAGTTATAGTGGACTGTCTGACCAAGAGTGCTCACTTTATACCAGTCAAGAAGATTAGGACTGCGACTTAATTGACCTAGTTGTATGTCAGAGAAACAGTTAGACTACAAGGCGTTCCATCAAGTATAGTTAACGATCAAGACCCTCTATTCACAAGTGTGTTTTAGAGAAGTTTACAAGCAGGACTAGGGATAACGCTCAACTTAAGTACAACCTATCACCCACAGACCGATGGCCAGACAAAAAGAGTCAATCGAATTCTCGAAGATTTGCCTAGAACCTGCATTATCGACCTTGGAGGAGTTTAGGATTAGCACCTACCGCTTGTGGAGTTTACATATAACAACAATTTACAAGCAACGACTGGTATGGCTCCTTTTGAAGTACTTTATGGTTGGCCATGCAAATTGTCAACTTGTTGGTGGGAGACTACTAACAGAGTTCTACTAGAACCAGAATTTTTCCATGGTTCAACGGAGAAGATTTCTTAAATTAGGCAAAGGACAAAGGTAGCTTAAGACCATTAGAAATTTTATGCAGATAAGAGGAGGGAACTTGAGTTCAGTGTCAGAGACTTGGTATTTGTAAAGGTTTCCCCTCTCAAGAAGGCTATTCGTTTTGGAAAGATTGAGAAGTTGGCTCCCAGATTTATTGGACCTTTTCGGATCTTTGAAAGGATTGGATCTTTGGCTTATCGTGTGAATATCGCTGAGCGCTTAGCGGGAATCCATAACGTCATTCATGTATCTCATTTGTGGACGTGCCTTCATGATTCTTCTATTAGACTCGAGTTTGATGAGATTGGGGACATAGGAAGCCACAAATTGGAGTATATGGTGCCCTGTGCCACTGCAAATATTGTAGAGCTTGAAATTAGAAGACTCTGCAATAGGACCATTTGCCTTATTCGAGTACAATGAGGAGATGACCCTGTGGAAAGCACTTAGGAGACTGATGATAGGATGAGACAGACCCACCTAGAGCTTTTCTTGAGTAATTTTCCCTTTAAGTTTACGTTTATGGATGCATTGTGGTTGCTAGATTGGATGGTAGGGAAATGGATGCAACACAATTTCACAGTGCACTCCTATAACAATATATGCATAATGTGATATTTTACATGCATACTGCATCACTTATTACAAAGGCACCTTAGGACTGAGCTGACTTTAGTAAGTCTACAGTTCATAATCACTACGAGTCATGAATGTATCATAACTGAATTGAAAATAACATGCATGTTTAGAGCGAGCTGTGTTTTTCTCCCCTTCATACATTTCTGGATGAAATCTAGTTTAAGGGGGGAAGAATGTAATACCTCGTAAAAATAGACTAAATATACCGAATGATTAAATGGGTTAAATAAACAATAAATATAAAAAAGTGGAAAAATGGAAATTGGAAAAATGGAAATTGGAAAAATAGGAATTTGGTCACGAAAAGGTTATATTTGGATTTGTGACAAAATCATGATACATTTTCATATAAAATATATTGAAAACGGAGTCCATATGAAGAAACAATAATTAATAAAATCATACTGTAAATATATATATGTATAGACGTTTGAATTAATAATATATAAACATAAGGGATAACAACGGCTTAATTAGAATGATAAAGCATTCCCTTAGGTGAATTTGAAATTCAAACGAATAGATAAGATCAAGGGGACACAGAATAAATTACAGAAGGAAAAACATTAAAAATATAAGGAAAGTTTTAAATTGATTAACTAAAAACGTGCGCCACCGGACTCACAGGGCATTTTCGCCCTTGAGTGTTTAACACCCAAGGGTCGACCGCCCTTCATGGGGGGTATCGACTGCTTGGTGCGGCCCAAGCTTGGTGAAGGTGGTTTAGGTTAGTATAAGGGTTAGTTTTATAGGAAATTAACAGTCGAGATTAAATTATTTTAATCCAATGGCTGTTATTCCCTTGCGTTCCTATAAATATCGCCCCATTCACCTCACCATTTCCTAACCATCTCATTTCCTTGTGCCTCCATTCTTCCAGAAAATAGGTTTCTTCTTCTATCTCAATTCTATTTCTATTTTATTTTTTAATCCTAATTCTTATTAGATTAACATTATGGAATTCTAGATATATATAGGTGACTCAATTTTATAGGGACCTTTTATATGGATCTGCAATCCGAATTGGAAGAACATCGTCAATCGCATACAATGTTCAATTTATTGATATTTTCATCACTGTTACAGCTGTGAATGGAAATAAGATTGGTTTAAACTATTACCTCTATTTTGTAGATTTCATATGAATTTGTATGCTTAGGGGATTTGGGTTTTCACGGTAATATCATAATAAAAGCCCCTAAATCTCCATCTTTATTTGTCGCGAAGCTTGTCAATCAATATTTTGGGTTTGTAAATTATTTGGTTATGTTTGAGGAATGATCTGATGATTATATTTTTGTTCGGTTGGATTTTCCCATTGAAATGAAAAATCAATTATAAATTTCTTGTAGTATAAAAGGGTTAAGATTTGATTGGATTGCAGAATTTGGATAGGATTAGATCTCCATTCTTAACGGAGAATTTGAACGTATTTAGATCTGTAATAGTTAAATATTAACATTTTTATGTGCGACGTAGAAAAGTTTTTTTTTAATTTAAACAGAAGTTTATGTGTGTGTGTGTGTATGTGTGTGTGTGTTGCATATGTATATATGTATATAATGCCCTGTTTCTCTTTCATTACCTAAATAATTCTAACAACTCTAGGATACAAGTTTGAATGATTGATGTTGATATTTTCCCATTTGTTGCTTGTTATTAATTAATGAATTGAGTAGTTATTATGGGAATTAGACTTGTATACCTTATATGTGAATATGATTGACAAAATTCACCGTTAGTGCGTTTCTTAATTCGAACGGTAATTAGCTTTTATAGCGATTATTAAATTATATATTTATATAGCGTAATTAAACATAATAATGACATAATAAATACGTTAGGATAAGATTTGAATTTTTTAATGTCTCCGCAGGTATCGTTGCTTGTTGCTTGTGTGTTTATATAAATCTATACAATACTTTAAAAACTGAGTAGGGAATGCTGTGCTCTCAGACCTCTGCACTTTCATTGGAAACCAATAGTCACAACCTCTTAAGCCTCCGCATCATCTTCGGTGGGAGCCACTCAATTGTTTACACATGTATTTAGAAATTAGAACGTCATTTTCAGCTTCTCCTCTCATCGCTTCCCCATTTTCAACGAGATCAATTCTTCTGTACCCAATTCCCCTATCCCCCATGTCCCCTCCAATTAAATCTCCCTATTTCGTTTTTTTGCATTTTAGTCCCCGGATAATTAAAGGGTTTAACTGCAAAAGGCGAAAATCAGGAGGCTGTGATTGGTTGGGGACTCTGGACACACCGAATTTCGGGACAGAAGAATTGGTGCGATTTTCAACCTATAACCTAAAACACAAAAAATTTCTCCTAATTTCTTAACGAAAATCATACTCAAATTATAAGAGGATACTTCTTCTTCACAAAGCATTTTTCTCTTTAGCCTGCTATTAATAAAAAATAATCAGCGATCCACTCATTTAAACTACTTGCATAATCACCAATTCCATACCTCTTAGGGCTCAATTTGACCATTGACTGTAACACTTACTTCCTCCTCTTGTTCGGAAAACATATATTTATAAGGGTTGCTTCATATCTGACAATGCTCTTCTCCATTTTGGTATGTTAAAATTTAATCTTTGATTTCTTTTATCTTACTATTCAGCAATTGTGAACCAAATAATTATTACTTTTGATCGGTTCCAATCTATATTAGGCCCCTTTTTTAGATTGATTTGAGTTTACTTCACTTTTAAGTTGGGTAAAGAACAAAATGTCATCTCGAATATAAAGATATGTAAACATGCAGATTCTTTTTTAGTTTGTGGCAATTACTTGAATCTTCTCTCTTCCCTTTAGATGCACTTTCCTGTGTTCATGTTGAATCGGTGGCTTTTAATCCATACAAGGTAGAAGTCAAAAGTGCCAAAGGATGGCCTCTCCTCTTTCCTACCTTCACGTAAGCTGCTTTTCTGAGTTATTATTACAAAATATGTTCTCTCTACTTGGTTATTTAAATGTGTTAATTTTTATGGTGTTAGAGATTCAACCGAGGAAGTTGAAATCGATTTAATAAGTGCTAACAAGGGCTTGAGTCAGCTTCATACTACTATTTTAAACTCGACTTTAAATTTAAATAAATTAATTTGGTAATTTTATTATGCAGGAAAACATATCTGGGATTCTTTTATGCCAAAAGCAAAGACAAATGTTTGAACTCTATACCAACTATCTGTTAGGTTTTCTACTTCCATGTAATACTTAATTATCGACTTTGTTTTAAAATAATCATGTTAAATTTGCACGTGTAATATGGGTTTGACTGCTTCTTCTACCTACATAACGATATCAGTTCATATTTGGAAGCCATGCATTTTTTTTAATCTAATTGAAAATTATACTTCAAAAATATTGTTCATCCCACAAAAATTCATGTTAAAGTCCTGGATACTACCATTGCAATTTGCAACAACAATGATGTCATTATGTTAACTTAAGGACTTTTATTTGTATATCATTCGAAACAAATCTCCCTCGAGGTGGTGCTGCATGTATTATTCTTTGAATATAGTATCCATTTTTCAAGTGAAATTACTACTCTCACTGTTCCTATATCCTAATCTACAGGGGCACTAACTTCAAAGTAAATTATCATCATGTTTAATATCAGTGAAAAGACCCCACTTTCAAAACATTATTTTGCCATGCTTTTGTCATGCAATTCATATTGCAGTTTACTATATTTTATTTGTGAAATTCTACATGCCACTCGAAGCTATAAGTTATACTTATGTAGAATCAATAATTCATTATTTAAGATATATCATGCAAATTAACATGCACATATGTTTCAAATTTGTAATATTTTGGTGTTTTATTGTCATAGTTTCTTATATAGTCATCGTATTGAATATACTACACCAATAATCTCAAAGAGCACTTGGAAGTTTGCATCATTTTTATAATTTTTTATTTCATTCAAGATAATATTCACGCCTGTTTTTTTTCACAATTATGACTATTAGTTTAAAAAAAAGAGAGAATAAAGATATGGAGAATTATCATAAAAATCACCCAAAACTAATTATAAGTAAATTTGTTTTTATATTATCTAAAGTCACATGACTCTTCATACCATCTCTTTACCATCATCTTCCCAACAAATCCTCTTATGTTACCACCAACAATAAGCCTTTGACTTGGGCATTATACGTGTGTATTGTTGGTGTAACGTAAGTTCTTATTTCTTTTTTGTATTACGTAAGTTCTTATTTCTTTTTCCACTATATGATTAAACCTTAGTAGATAGTATAAATAAAAGAATTGTAATCAGATATAAGTTCTCTGAAGCATGATTTGTAGTCATTTTAACATGTATAAATCCTTTGGATTTTTGGTGCACATCTAAAGCATACTCTAAACTTTCTACCTGTAATAAACATGTATATTTTCTTTAAGTTTTTCCACCTTAATTTCATCCTTTAAATATAAATTTCCTATAATGAATAATTATATTACGATCAAGTACCCTGAATTTTATTGTACACATCAATTTCAGTCTTCCTAATAATCATCACAATACAGTTAAGAAAATATAAATAACATGATTTTTGGTATTAGGATGCTTAAAAATCACTTTAAGATAATATACAACACATAATTGTATTTTCGCTTGATGGTGCTTTGAGAAAAGAAGAGTGCCAAATAAATACAGTTCAATATAACTTTTAGTGATAAACAAATGGTGATAAACGTAAGATAGTTAATTTGTATACATGGTTTTATAGTCCAGTCAATTATTAATATACTAAATGATTTGTTTTAGTTTTTGGCACACTGCACATATGTACTATTGATGTTGAGGTCACGCCTCATTGGGCCATAATATGCATTTCTTAATAATCTATTACAATTAATCATAATCCATGATGTTATCAATATTTTAATTAGTTTCCTCTCCTTTCACTACTATTTCCAATGTTCCACATTCCCTTCTATCAACATTTTTCCATATTTACCCATGTCATCCCTTCCTTCTTTTCTACAGTTTCTGATTATGATTCACTAGAAATTTCTCAATGATAAGCTTGAATCAAATGAGATTCTTTCCATTAAAAATTAAGAAATCATAGAAGCCACCTAGCATCAACTGTTTCCTCTAATGATCAATATTTACTTGTGCCTTGAACCTATCATTTTTTCTATACCTTCGATGTTGAATTTACATTTGCTTTTTTGCCATATTCGCCATTGCCAGGCCATTCACTACTACTGCTTACTTTGGTTTTAGAAGCAAAAAATCCATATTATCATTCTCATGCTTTGGTCAGTTTTCAATTTTTTGTATTGTTGTTTTACAAATTTGCAGGTTTTGCTTCCTAATTAAAGATCCAGTCATGAGTTTATTGAATTAATTTAAGTAAGTTGATTGGTGGATTTGTTCACCGCTTCTCATTTTCAAAACATTTTTCATTTAATTATTTATATATATTAACTGCCATTGGTGAGTTGTTCCAATTCATTTATAGTTTAGACTTGACTGATGATCCAAGCTATTATCATTTATAATTTAATAGATTAACGTATTTTGCTACAATTGTAATTATGCCCAATTTCTGGTTGTACTAATTAAGCAATTATCATATGGATTGCGACCAATAAGTTTATTATCTTCCACCTAATTCTTGACTAATACTTTGAGTGACCAAAATCCAGTTAGATATCACATGAAGAAGCTTTAGGCTTGCTAATTGTATTATTTATCTGTAAATGATTTTAACATAGTACTGGATTAGAAGATGCTCACTATTGATATTAATTTTCTTGCAGATTCTTATTAGGAAAAATGATCAAGCACCCTTGAATATTCAAAACTAACTTTTACAACATTCATGTGACAATGGTTTATGTAACGATCAAGGTAAGTGTAAATAATATGTTAGATATGTTTATTTGTTATTTTACACTATTACTCCCTAGGATTAACTACATTTACAACTAAGCACAACAAAAATCTAAGCTCCATTCATATGACACTGCTTATTCTTCCACCGCTTACTGGAAGTAGGTTATAATATATTTTATAATCAATGTGCCGAGCAAAGTAGTCAAGTTGAAAAAGCACCGGACCCTCAACTAGCGCTTTTTTGTGCCTAGGGTTTTTTGGGCACCTTGAGCTTCAGTTTTGCTGTTTTACAACAACAAAAAACTGCACCTAAAAAAATCCCTAAAACTTAAATTTTGGCTTTAAAAAAACTACCCTTATTAAAACAAAAACAAAAAAGCTGCACTTCTTAAAACATAAAAAAGATCAAAAATTACACTTCTTAAAACAAAAATAAAATAAAAAGCACTCCTTAAAAAACTGCACTCTAGAAAAAATTGAAATTCCTACTTAAACTACAATTTAAAAAACTGTTCTGCTTAATTTTTTTAAAAAAAGCACTTTACTTTTAAAAAAAAATCCCTTTTATTTTTTTTACTATAATGTTAATTTAAATTGAATTTTAATTTTGAAGCTAAAAATTTTATGTTCAATTTTTATTTCAAATTAAAATTCGATTGATCATTAACGGATAAAACTTAAAATTTAGTTTGAAGCTTTATGTTAAAACCTAAAATTCAATTTTAGTTTCAACTTAAAAACTATAAATTGTAGACACTAGTAGTAGACTAACATATAAACTTAGGTAAAAATAAAAAAAACTTTGAAAAAAATTTAAACTAAATTAAATTTAAATCATTTTAGATCAACTCGAGATCGAGATCAGTGGCAATAACTTGAAATCGAGATTGACGGGAGGGTTCGAGCTTAGGTGGCGGATCTGACAAGGCAGTGGTGGTGGATGAAAAATAGCGGCTATAGAGTTGATGTCGAGATTCATAAAAGCTTCGATTCTTTTTTTCCATTCGATGTTTGCCCTAATTTCATGAAATTGGGCTCAGTTTTGGGCCTGAAGCACGAAAATATTGGACTTCAATGAAGCGCTCCTTCCTAGGGCTTCGCTTTTCTGGCGCTTTATCGCCTCGAGCGCTTTTTTAGCGCCTCGAGCATGGCTGATTCCTAGGTGAAGGCTTTGATAACTGGTTGTAGCTTAAACTAAAAGGATAATTGATTATGGGGATTTCACTACCCAAGTGCTACATTTTGTTGCATGGTTTTACGAATCATTAGTAGGCTAGCTCTCTTCATGTCATTTTATGTACATGTGAGTGATGTTCACTGAAAAATAAACTACCACATATCTGTCTGGGTGTTTACTGTAATTATAATGTCAATACTTTTTACCTTCTTTAAGGAAAAAAAACATTTGTGATAAATATGAAAGTTATTATCTTAAAAAGAACAATTTCAAAGAGTTTCTTAACCAAGTGAGATTATGACCAATATGCCTGAAACAAGTGTCACATATTGCTTATTAGAGTACCAATAGTCATTTAATCATATATATATAAAATTCCATAACATGACCATGTTTTTTAGGAGTAAGCTTTATAGACGTTTGGATAATAACTCAAATCTGCTTCAAACCATTAGAAGACTAAGGGTACGAAAGTGAGATTTTGGCTGACTTTAGCATCAGCTTCACCAGGTAGAGCATGATAGAAACAAATGTAAGCATGTATTTTTGATTATAATACTTTTATGGCCTATACTTAGCCAACATAAGTTTTCAAATGTTTTGCATTTCTAATTTAATTACTGAAACAACGATTGATTTTAGTAGAAGAAGTACCGTGTTCATTTTTGAAATAGCAAAAAAGTCGATCGGGTAGTTGACATTGCCAACGAGGGTATAACGTCACATAATTAGTTGAATTTGGCAGCAAGGGTAAAGCATCACATAAATACAATTGAATGATCCATAAAAATATGTTAAAGCAAATACTAAAGTTTTAGTAAAAATATTGAAGAATGAGAGGCATTAGACGTTAGTGACTTGCATCAACATTTGGGCTAGATATACGAAGCTAATATTTTTTTTTTTTTTTTTTTTTTAGGGCAGGTATAACTTTTAGTTTGGGCCATACTTGCACAATAACACGTTGATGTGTAAGAACTTACACGAGTGTGATGAGTATGTCACGCAGACCATATTTTTATTGGTAACTTTGCAATATAAGTGGAAAATGCAACTTTATTTTCCCGTGCTGGTATTCAGATTTAAATGTGGAATCCGATCAACTTAAGCGTAATTTTGTACCAAAAGATAAGTAAATACATTTGATTTTTTTTAATATAAACTTCTATGATGTTAAACTAGATGAGCACTCATGGCTTTTGAAAATTCATTTCAAAATTATTCACATGTTCACCTTATCTCCATAAATCAAGATTTTATTTTGGTTAATGAATCAAATAGGAAAAAAGATTCCTGGTGGGTTAAATCTGTGATAGAGGTCTTGATGTTGACTTGAGCAGCGGCTGTATACACCATTTTGTATATTGCATGCCTTGAGTTCGACATTGTAAAACATATAAACTAGGTAACTCAATCTTTTAGCAAATATGCATATTACAAATCAACGTTGTATTATATAGCTTATGATATGTACATAGCCTATAGTATTATATCTTATGATGCAAACACATGAATGAAAATTTTGCTTCTTGCTTCCAAACCATGTTGTGCAATTGTTCCAATTTTACACTCCCTTGTGCATGGATTACAGATGAAGAAAACAAAGTGATTATTCCATTGCGACGATGCCTCTTTAAATATTCTAGAAAAGCATTGTTTCATTTGTTAATCTACAACGTAGTACCATCATTAACAAATTTGACTATTATTTGTTGTAGGGATAAGGAGGAAAGAAGCTGAGCAAAGAGTTCTGCTCCCGCAGCCTAAAAAGTGAAGAATAATTACTGTTCGATAAAAGTGAATTCAGCTTTGGACTAAGCGTCTATTAGTCAATTATTTAATCCATTTTACATGACTTGCTTGATGACATGAAGGACTTCCAAAGAGTAGCTTACTATTGAAACCAAGTTTTATATTCATTTGTCACAGTAATATCTAGCTCAGTTTTTTGTACTTGAATTTAATTGTCTTTATTTTATTTTTGTTACATCATGGTTCAATCTTTTGTATTGTTGAATTTTTTTTTAGATTGTTAGCATTGTAGACATTTTGTGGTTTTTCTATTCTGTATTCATGGAACATCGTAAAGAAAATATTGAATTTTTTACAAGGTGCTGTGATTTATGGCAGTCACGTTATTCAGATTTCATTCACTTATATATAGACATGTATGACAATTGGATGTTAATGGTATAATATTTTGAAGTTTTAAAATATCTGTAGTATTTTAATAACATAATGTCAAAATGGCACGAATTGTTTTAATCTCTTTCAACTGCAGATCTCTAAGTTAGTTTGTTACTACTTAACCAATTGCCTTTATTTAAATGTTTAATAGTATCCACACGAATAAAAGTTACTATTTTGAATGATCCGACTTTCACACCATTATAACTTTGAGTTCTCAAGTGTTCAATAGCAGCAGTTTTGTAGTTGTCGTTTATTATTATTGTTGTTCTTAAATATTTATTACTTCAAATTTATATCATCTTAGTTAATTTTTAAATATTCAACAAAGTAGCATGTAATATTTTCAACGTCTTTGTCATTGAAATATGGATTACATGACCTGCAACATAAGTTTTAAGATTGTAAAATACTTCTGATGTTCGTATGGTATTACGTTGTTAGCATTTACATACTAAATTAGACATCATGCTTTGTAAACACATCGCCATTCAATCATATTTCCAAAAATATAAAGACAACCCATGTGCGAAGCACGGGTTCTCCCTAATGGCTTATATATATATTGTATGTATGTGTATATTTATGTGTGTGTGTGTGTATATATATGTGTGTGTGTGTGTGTGTGTATGTATGTGTGTGTGTATATATATATATACATACATAATAATGACACACAAACACGAGATTAGTTGTCATTTGTGGTAGAAGTCTGCCCGAAAACAACCGGCAAATCCAGCAATGGCAAGTGAGTCTGGCTAATGTGAGAGGTCTGGGTGTCATGAGTCATTAAGAAATTATAAATAGGATTATATATGTTTGGAATAAAAAATGAGCTTTTCCATGAATAGTTCTAAATAGACGTTATAAAAGGAAATTGGATTTGAGATGTTAATTACAAGTATAAAATCAAAAGGACCTGATTGTATATAAAGAAATATATTCACGATTAATGTGAATAATGGTTTAAATCAAATATTTTGGAAATGAAATGTCTATGAAGGAAATTTAGATTTTGAAATATGAACCCAATTTGAAGTTTGAATGAGAAAGGGAAATGGGTAATCGTTTCTAAGGAAAACGATGTGATTTATTCCAAAATTCGGAATATAAAATAAATTGTGATAACGTTTTGCAGACTGGAATGGTTATAAAGGAATTTGATAAGGATTTGGAAAGGATAAATTCAAAAGTGAATTTAGAACTTGAATTAACCAGAAATGGTAGATTAATTCCGAAGTTTAGAATATTAATCGTATATTGATTATCCAAAAAAAAATTGTTGAAATTCGATTATATCGAATTCAGGAATGTACTTTTTACTTTCCGTTTTATTAAAATTTAAATATTTAAATGTTATTCATTTACATATTAATTTATTTAAATTAATGAATAAAGGTTATATTTTAAAATTAAATATTTCGGAAGTAAGGATTATAACGCTATCGTTAAAATCAATGTTTTCCATAAAGTAAGCGGATTCTTAAATTGAATCTGAGAATTGCGTAAGCGATGTTTTCGATGGAATTTAAAGTTGTGAGTCTTGATTATTTCTAAGTTAAGAATGTTGTTCAGTTAAGGTCTGAGAGGTAATTATATCCTAACTTGATTGACTTCATGATTGGCGGAGGAATGGTTAAGGTTCAGTAGCAAGGATTGATTGGTGATATAGTTAGTTAATGAATGCTTAATGAGACGAGTTATAATAACGATGTTTTATATAACATCGATTTAATTTAAAAGGATTTTGGAAACGTTTTCCAAATATAGTTAGAGATGTTTTCTAAAAATAGAAAATGAAATGGGTTGGTTAATGAGAAGTTAAGAGATGGAAATCGAAAAAAAATTCCAACGTCAATAACATATATGTTCTAAATATAGGAAATAAGATGAAAATGTTTTCGACGTTAACGACGTTGTTGGCCTATTTCGTGACTAGGCCACACAAAGTCCAGACAATCATTTATGAGCAGAAGAATCGGCTCAGATCGATAGAGAAGGTTCGAGTAAAGGAGAAAACTCATGCACCAATGATTGCTAAGTAATCGGATCAGGTTCGATACACTCGCAACACAGAAATGCCAGCCCTAGAATATAAGTACTGGATCGGGTCAGGGGAAACATGGTCCGACCCCATCAGCATGTAGAGAGAAAGAGGCCAGTTTACATCATCGGTTCGGATCAGAGATACCAACCTGACCCGCCTGGACTAAATTCGTGACCTTTTCTCATTCCTATACAAGCGGACCGGATCCTACCTCAGACCCACAAACTAAAACCCATTTCGCCACTTTCTCCACTACTTGCGAGTTTCCCTCTGATGATGTCACGTGGCCACTCAGCCCTAACCAACTCTATGCCTATAAATACATGTTCACGCACCATTTTCAGGGACTTTTGACACTTAGTTTGTTCATGGCTACCATGACCAGTATTCCTCCACAGAAAATCACCATCTCTGTAATAACCCGGAAAATCTGAACTAGTTTAAAAATTTTTAATTGGCTGTTTTAGTGGATTTTAAATATTTTAAATAAATATTTTAAATAAATATTTTAAATAATAATGACAAAAAGTATGTTTGAATCGAAGTTTGAAAATAAATATAATTATTTTAAATTATAAACATGGCCTGAAATGGTGAGGCAGTTTCAAATTTTCAATTCAAAATTTGAATGACTGTACCGGGTGCAAAATAAAACGGATTCTAGTGAAACCAAAAATATTTAAATCTATTAGTGAATATCTTTCTAACGAATCTGAAAAATTGAAGTTTCATAGCGGAAATCAAAAGTTATGGCCAAATGAATTTTCAGAAAGGTCGCTATAGAGAATATATAGCCCGTGAAAATAGACATTTTGCAAACGACCTCAGAATTTGACGAAACCACTCTTGTTGGATCTGGGATGTCAAATTATTGCTAGATTTCAAATTCCATAATTTTTGAAGTTAATATGTGAGCATGGCGAAGGAAAATGTGTTTTGGTCAATTACAGTTAAATTGGATCGACCAGAAAATGGCCATTTTTCAAACGGTCTCAGAATTCGACGAAACTAGTTTTGTTGGGACCGTATCGTCAAAACATAGCTAGATTTATTTTTTGGGAATTTTTAGAATCAGTATGTGGCCCCGGCAAATTGAAATGTATGTTCGAAATAAATATTGAATGTTTTATGTTTTAATTTGAAGGAAAACTAACTGAAACAGTCGAATGGACCTTCGAAGCATATCCCATTGTGTTCGGAATGGGGGTATTTAGCTAGGGAAGACAGTCGTTGGGTTTGAATTGGAGTTCGTAGGAGATAAGGGGTATTTTAGAAATTTAAAAATATATATATAAATAAATAAAATTCTATTGGCCAGCACCCTCCCTCTCTCTCCCCGACATTCTCTCTCCCTCCTCGATTAAAGGCGGAAAGCCATTCAAACCTTCCAGCCCCGATTCCGACTGCCACAGCCACCATTAGCCCTCCCTCCAGTTGAACTTTTTGAAGAGCATCCTCCACTCTTCAAATCAAGACAAGCCGCTCCCTCTCTCGTCGCTTCAATCGAGAGAACGACCCCCGTGAAGTTCGCCGTTTCAAACCGCCGCGCCGCCTTATCTCGACCACCGAGCTTCCTCCTTCGACCATCGACAGGCGCGCCTCTCTCCCATCTTTCACGTGGCGAAGGCCGATCGACGTATAGTTGCACGGATTTCAAGAAAAACTAAAACCTAGTTTTGAAGGTTTTGTGGAGGTAACGACCTGTATTTTATTTTATAGTTTATAACACTTTAATGCGCTACGGTTTATGATTTCACAATAAAAATCATATCTTTTTGCTATGTTGACGAAATTCAGTGAAACAAGAGACACCGGGACCTTGAGGACGTCTTCTATATTTTAGAAGAGACCGCATATTTTTCTGAGCCTTCTGTAATTTTTGGTGGAGTGGAACCCAATGTGAAATTTCTATGTTATAAACGATATGGAA
The DNA here is from genome assembly GCA_030737875.1 of Allium sativum. NCBI lineage: Eukaryota > Viridiplantae > Streptophyta > Magnoliopsida > Asparagales > Amaryllidaceae > Allium > Allium sativum. The sequence goes on along the minus strand of CM060913.1, from coordinate 232,728,441 downwards.
ACGACGATGTACAAATTATATAGTCGATGTATGAGTTATATAAGCATTGTACACCACATGTATAAGCGTTGTATAAGTTGTATGTTCGATGTATAAGTTATATATGCGTTGTAAAAATTATATATGCAATGAAATGACATTGAAATGAATTGAAGTGAATTGAAATATATTTACATACGAATATATATATATATACTCCCCTCGTCCACAGACCATGGACGATATTTATTAGTTGTGATATTGTTTGGATTATTTGGTATATGTGAAATTTGGTGAATAATGCGAATGTTTGATAGAATTGTTTGTGGTTGAGTATGATTGTGTGGTTGAAATATACCCATTTGTAGTTAAAAATAGAATTAGAATAGGTTGTGGAAATGAAATAAAAACATGCTCGCCTGCGTGCGAATTAGATGCATGAAATCCCCATTGTCAAAAACCGCAAAGTTTTAAGGTAGAGCGAGGAGCCGTACACCGATACGGTCCTGGTTTTAACTACCTGCCGTTATGCTGCCGAAATTTTCAATAATATTTCTGTGTTTAATTTATTTTCATGTGTTGAAAACTAAATTCATGTGTTGAATTGAAATTCATGTGTTGAGTGACATTTGTGTTTTGAAATAAATTGTTTTATAATAAAAATCACATTTTTATCATCTGTTTGAACTATATAAAATAATCGTGTTTAGAAATAAATTGTTTTGTAATAAAAATCACATTTTTATCATCTATTTGAACTATATAAAATAATCATGTTTTGAAATAAATTGTTTTATAATAAAAATCACATTTTTATCATATATTTGAACTATACAAAATAATCGTGTTGTGAAATAAATTGTTTTATAATAAAAATCACATTTTTATCATCTATTTGAACTATATAAAATAATCATGTTTTGAAATAAATTGTTTTATAATAAAAATACATTTTTATCATTTATTTGAACTATATAAAATAATCATGTTTTGAAACAAATCGTTTTATAATAAAAATCACATTTCTATAATATACACGAATTGTTAAAAATAGTGATGTGTTGAAATAAGTGGCTGTTGGACAAAAATATCATTTTTATCAAATGTATGTGATGAATATGGTTTTGAAATCGAAGAATGAATTATATTTACATATATATATAAATATAATTATAATATATCGAATAACGAAGCTGCAGTTCGTATTTTGAAACCGTGATTTCAAACGATTATTGCGGGATATCCGACCATCGGATTTTCCCGAAACAACAACCGTTGGGTTCGCTTTGGAAATATCTTTCCAACGACACGCACTTTGTAAAGATCCAACGGTTGGATTGTCTGGAATGTTTAATTCAAATCTGAAGAAAAACAGCTCCAGAATCGATTATATTTATATATATATACACAAATATAATTAAAATAAATCGAATAACGATGCTGCAGTTCGTATTTTGGAATCGAAACTTCAAACGATTATACCGGGAGATCCGACCGTCGGATTTTCCCAAAACTGAAACCGTTGGATTCGTTTTGAAAAGTTCTTTCTAATGATATAAAATTTGTGAAGATCCAACGGTTAGATTTTCAGATATGTGTAAATCAAATCTGGAAAAAAACAGCGCCACGGCCGCGCTATGGCCCGAAGCGTCGTTTGAGTGAATTGGCTATTTTTAAATAAATAAAAATAGCGATAAATCATGATAAAATATTATAAACAATATAGAATGGGAATAAACTGAATTTGCTCGGTTTATGTGATATTTGATGGTTGAATGTGTTTGGCATGAAAATTACATTAAAGAATAGAATTAGTGATATCGAATAATTTAACTATTGAAATGAATTGATTTTAAATTCTAAATATACGGGAATTATTTGAAAAGGCCGAGTTGATTCTCATTTCAAATAATTGATCGACGATTGAAAGTCGAAGATTTGAAGACGGTGCAGGACCGATGACCTTCACGTCGAATGGAGGGGTGCTACTGATGCTCATGATGGGAATAACTACCTTGAAGGGGCTGAAGTAGTAGCCGTTCGGACGTACTTGTTGATTGTACGGATATGCGAGGTATTGAGTGTCTCCGGTTTAGTTCAGACCCAGAACGGACTTGTAAATGGACTGTGTGTCTGACGTTGGATTTCATTCTGTGTGATTGATATACATCAGTTGCATGGCGTGAATTGCCTGTGTGGCATGCTGAGATGCAGTGATCAAAGCTTTTGTTGAAAAGCAGACCTTTGTGATTAATGATCAGAGCACTGCCTGTGTGGCAGAGCTTTGTGTATAACGTGAATTCGCGAGCCTCACACCCCGGTATGGACTAGAAACAGGAGAGGTCTTCAGGAAGGACATGCGTTTCTTTCTAGCTAGGGTGGTATCAGTGACCTACCAGCCCTGACATTTATATTATTTTTACCTGTGTGGTTGTTGCTGTTGCGAGGCGCCTCGGATATATCGGTGACTATGTGGAGCCAATGGAGTCATAGGACTGATTTACGCTCCAAAGGGCGGGGAAACGTAGTGTTCAGGGTTTAAGTTTAATCCACATCGAGTGTACCGGCCTTGTTGCTCCAAGGGGCAGTTGCGGCTGTTTCTGAGACATGGTAGGCTAGATTGTCTCGAAGCGGTGAGGACGATCCCTGGCCTCGGTTCATGACGGAAATCCAATTTCCAAATACGACATCGTGCGGTTTTGATTGTATATATATATATATATATATATATATATATATATATGGCGACATGATATATGGTACCCATGCCGTCTATGATTGATAGTTATGATTCAAATTGTTTTTGAAACATATAAACACTAGCAATAATATCAAATGAATTGTTTTGATCATATCAAGCATATTTTGGCCATTATAATGTAAAACTCTATCCTCCGGTTTGTGTTTCATTGTGTGATGGGAACTGAGTCTATAATGGCTTCATTTTTATGAAAAGCATTGCGATGTTTAAAAGATTCATTTGTTTTTAAAGCACTGGCAATCCAATGGAGTAAACCTGTTCCGCGAAAGCGGTGTGGTCCTGTGATTAGCCATATTGTAAAATATGTTAAATAGATTTCTCATACCAGTCCCATGACTGCCTTGTAGTTTGTTACACTTGCAAACTCGGGTGCCCCTTTTTATACACCGGCAACCTTGTATTCAGGTTTTAGCAGGCTCTTTCTGGGTAGCTGGAGCTGAAGATGGATTTGATCATTTATCTCTTTTTATGTTGTTCAGCTCCTATTGTACATTTATGTTTGTTTTTCGCTGTAGACATTCATGTATAGCTGAACTATATTTGTACTAAGTATGATCCTGTATACTGTGTAACTCTGATGTTTATTATATCCATTATATTCTGTTGTACATTATCTGGTGTATTTATTTATTTCTGTATCTACTGTTATCTGTTTATGTGTTATATTCCAAATATTACCGTTGCCTTCATGTTACGGGGTTTGGGTCGTCACAAACGTGGTAACAGAGCTTTGGTTAAGCTTAGTTCTGGAATATAACATATTAACGAACTCGTTAGAGATAGAACCAGTAGAGTTCTAGGACGAATAACTCATTATTGATATGATCAGTAATGTCCTATTATGAGTATAGCAGAATAGCTCGTTAGAGATGGGGTCAGAAATGCCCTAGAACGAGTTGAGAGTTATATGTTTATAAATAACGTATTTGTGATTATATATATAGTCTGGTTTTAGAATTATGATTTTTGAATGATTTAAAAAAAAGTGCATATGAATTAATTGATATATTTTTAAAAGTTAAAAATAAATTGATTGATGTTTGTGTTGTGTGATGGTGGATTTGATTTATTAAATTATTGGAATGATAATTAATTTAATCAACAAGAGAACGAATGGTAAAAATTTATTCGATTAAATCACACATTGAACTGATTAGAGAATAGATAGAAATATATACATGTATATTATATACGTTTGAACAGGTAAATGGATTAGCTGTTGATTAAAGATTTTATTTGCGTGCCCGACAAATAGGCAAACCTTAAAGAGTTGGATGCGTAATTTTATTATTATATCAACTCCTGTGAATGCCATTGGATGCAGAGTGCTGGTTGTTCTGTGTGTAATTAATAAATGTCGCCATAGGATAGTAACAATTAATTTTGAACTACACTACGTGACATACTTCTTGAAGGGGGCATACTTCTTGAAGATAGCATACTTCATCATATACAACATAAGCATTTGGAGCTTGTGTCAAGAGGATGAAGATTTACCATACGAGCGAGAGGCTTGTATGGCGATGACTATATTTTACAGGTTGAACTGATGACAGATATGGACTATATATTACAGGTTGAACTGAGGACTGATATGGACCATATAAAATTGTAATGATAAACTGCCAGATTAATAAAAACCCCACACGGGTCTAGAGATGATAATAAAGACGTCTCTCTAGTCTTATAAGGCACAAAAACTATTTATGGGGTGACGAGAATTTATTCTCTGGAGTTATCATCTATACACACTCCACCGTGGACACTAGAATATACCACTATAAATATGTGTATGCTTATTAGGACTTATTGGGTACCTAATACGGCCCGATAAATTTCCAAACCCCTCCCCATACAAGGGAGGTTATAGTGAAATTTTTCGAAAATTTAGGGTGTTAGCCAAATTTTTGAAGAATTTGAAAATTCTTAGAAACTGAAAAGTTGAAGAATGGAAGCCAGATTGAAAATAGAGTTGGTTAATCAAACCACTTTCAACTTTGTTCCTTTTCGAGGATGAAAAGTTTTAAGTGGGGGAGATTGTAACAACCCGGAAAATCTGAACCAGTTTAAAAATTTTAAATTGGCTATCTTAGTGGATTTTAAATATTTAAAATAAATATTTTAAATAATAACGACGAAAAGTATGTTTGAATCGAAGTTTGAAAATGAATATAATTATTTAAAATTATAAACATGGCCTGAAATGGCGAGGCAGTTTCAAAATTTCGATTCAAACTTTGAATGACTGTACCGGGTGCAAAATAAAACGGATTCTAGTGAAACCAAAAATATTTAAATCTGTTAGTGAATATCTTTCTAACGAATCTGAAAAATCGAAGTTTCATAGCAGAAATCAAAAGTTATGGCCAAATGAATTTTCAGAAAGGTCGCTATAGAGAATATATAGCCCGTGAAAATAGACATTTTGCGAACGACCTAAGAATTCGACGAAACCACTTTTGTTGGATCTGGGATGTCAAATTATTGCTAGGTTTCAAATTCCATAATTTTTGAAGTTAATATGTGAGCGTGGCGAAGAAAAATGTGTTTTGGTCAATTACAATTAAATTGGATCGACCAGAAAATGACTATTTTTCAAACGGTCTCAGAATTCGACTAAACTAGTTTTGTTGGGACCGTATCATCAAAACATAGCTAAATTTATTTTTAGGGAATTTTCAGAATCAGTATGTGGCCCCGGCAAATTGAAACGTTTGTTCAAAATAAATATTGAATGTTTTATAATTTAATTTGAAGGAAAACTGACTGAAACAGTCGAATGGGCCTTCGAAGCATATCACATTGTGTTCGGAATGTGGGTATTTAGCTAGTGATGACAGTCGTTGGGTTTGAATTGGATTTCGTAGGAGATAAGGGGTATTTTAGAAATTTAAAAATATATTAATAAGTAAATAAAATTCTATTAGCTAGCGCCCTCCCTCTCTCTCCCCGACATTGTCTCTCCCTCCACGATTAAAGGCGGAAAGCCATTCAAACCTTCCAGCCCCGATTCCGACCGCCACAGCCACCATTAGCCCTCCCTCCAGTTGAACTTTTTGAAGAGCATCCTCCACTCTTCAAATCAAGACAAGCTGCTCCCTCTCTCGTCGCTTCAATCAAGAGAACGACCCCCGTGAAGTTCGTCGTTTCAAACCGCCGCGCTGCCTTATCCCGACCACCGAGCTTCCTCCTCCGACCATCGACAGGCGCGCCTCTCTCTCCTCTTTCACGTGGCGAAGGCCGATCGACGTATAGTTGCACGGATTTCAAGAAAAACTAAAAACTAGCTTTGAAGGTTTTGTGGAGGTAACGACCTATATTTTATTTTATAGTTTATAGTACTTTAAAGCGCTACGGTTTATGATTTCACAATAAAAATCATATCCTTTTGCTTTGTTGACGAAATTCAGTGAAACAAGAGACACCGGGACTATGAGGACGTCTTCTACATTTTAGAAGAAACCGCATATTTTTCTGAGCCTTCTGTAATTTTAGGTGGAGTGGAACCCAATGTGAGATTTCTGTGTTATAAACGAAATGGAAACGACGATGTATAAATTATATAGTCGATGTATGAGTTATATAAGCGTTGTATAAGTTGTATGTTTGATGTATAAGTTATATATGCATTGTAAAAATTATATATGCAATGAAATGACATTGAAATGAATGAAGTGAATTGAAATATATTTATATACGAATATATATATATATATATATACTTCCCTCGTCCACAGACCATGGACGATATTTATTGGTTGTGATATTGTTTGAATTATTTGGTTGATGTGAAATTTGGTGAATAATGCGAATGGTTGATAGAATTTTTTGTGGTTGAGAATGATTGTGTGGTTGAAATATACCCATTTGTGGTTAAAAATAGAATTAGAATAGGCTGTGGAAATGAAAGAAAAACATGCTCGCCTACGTGCAAATTAGATGCATAAAATCCCCATTGTCAAAAACCACAAGGTTTTAAGGTAGAGCGAGGAGCCGTACATCGATACGGTCCCGATTTTAACTACCCTGCCGTTATACTGTCGAAATTTTCAATAATATTTCTGTGTTTGATTTATTTTCATGTGTTGAAAACTAGATTCATGTGTTGAATAGAAATTCATGTGTTGAGTGACATTCGTGTTTTGAAATAAATTGTTTTATAATAAAAATCACGTTTTTATCATCTATTTGAAATATATAAAATAATCGTGTTTTGAAATAAATTGTTTTATAATAAAAATCACATTTTTATCATCTATTTGAACTATATAAAATAATTGTGTTGTGAAATAAATTGTTTTGTAATAAAAATCACATTTTTATCATCTATTTGAACTATATAAAATAATCCTGTTTTGAAATAAGTTGTTTTGTAATAAAAATCACATTTTTATCATCTATTTGAACTATATAAAATAGTCGTGTTTTGAAATAAATCGTTTTATAATAAAAATCACATTTTTATAATATACACGAATTGTTAAAAATAGTGACGTGCTGAAATAAGTGGCTGTTGGATAAAAATATCATTTTTATCAAATGTATGTGATGAATATGGTTTTGAAATCGAAGAATGAATTATATTTATATATATATATAATTATAATATATCGAATAACAAAGCGACAGTTCATATTTTGAAACCGTGATTTCAAACGATTATTGCGGGATATCCGACCATCGGATTTTCCTGAAACCACAACCGTTGGGTTCGCTTTGGAAACATCTTTCCAACGATACCCACTTTGTAAAGATCCAACGGTTGGATTATCTGGAATGTGTTTGGTTGAATGTGTTTGGCGTGAAAATTACATTAAAGAACAGAATTAGTGATATCGAATAATTTAACTATTGAAATGAATTGATTTTAAATTCTAAATAAACGGGAATTATTTGAAAAGGCCGAGTTGATTCTCATTTCAAATAATTGATCGACAATTGAAAGTCGAAGATTTGAAGACGGTGCAAGACCGATGATCTTCACGTCGAATGGAGGGGTGCTACTAATGCTCATGATGGGAGTAGCTACCTTGAAGGGGCTGAAGTAGTATCCGTCCGGATGTACTTGTTGATTGTACGGATATGCGAGGTATTGAGTGCCTCCAGTTTCGTTCAGACCCAGAACGGACTTGTGAATGGACTGTGTGTCTGACATTGGATTTCATTCTGTGTGATTGATATACGTCAGTTGCATGGCGTGAATTGCCTGTGTGGCACGCTGAGGTGCAGTGATCAAAGCTTTTGTTGAAAAGCAGAGCTTTGTGGTTGATGATCAAAGCACCGCCTGTGTGGCATAGCTTTGTGTATAACGTGAATTCGCGAGCCTCACCCCCCGGTATGGACCAGAAACGGGAGAGGACTTCAGGGAGGACATGCGTTTATTTCAAGCTAGGGTGGTGTCAGTGACCTACCAGCCCTGACATTTATATTATTTTCCCCTGTGTGGTTGTTGCTATTGCGAGGCGCCTCGGATATATCGGTGACTATGTGGAGCCGATGGAGTCGTAGGATTGATTTACGCCCCAAAGGGCCGGGAAACGTAGTGTTTCAGGGTTTAAGTTTAATCCACATCGAGTGGACTGGCCCTGTTGCTCCAATGGGAAGTTGCGGCTGTTCCTGAGACATGGTAGGCTAGATTGTCTCGAAGCGGCGAGGACGATCCATGGCCTCGGTTCATGACGGAAATCCAATTTCCAAATACGACATCGTGCGGTTTTGTATATATATATATATATATATATATATATATATATATATATATATATATATATATGGCGACATGATATATGGTACCCATGTCGTCTATGATTGATAGTTATGATTCAAATTGTTTTTGAAATATATAAACACTAGCAATATTATCAAATGATTTGTTTTGATCCTATCAAGCATATTTTGGCCATTATAAGGTAAAACTCTATCCTCCGGTTTGTGTTTCATTGTGTGATGGGAACTGAGTCTATAATGGCTTCATTTTTATGAAAAGCATTGCGATATTTAAAAGATTCATTTGTTTTTAAAGCACTGGCAATCCAATGGAGTAAACCCGTTCCGCGAAAGTGACGTGGTCCTGTGATTAGCCATATTGTAAAATATGTTAAATAGATTTATCATACCAGTCCCATGACTGATTCGTAGTTTGTTTCACTTGCAAACTTGGGTGCCCCTTTTTCTACATGGGCAGCCTTGTATTCAGGTTTTAGCAGGCTCTTTGTAGATAGCTGGAGCTGAAGATGGATTCTTTCATTTATCTCTTTTTATGTTGTTCAGCTCCGGTAACACCCCACCTCGACTAGGGTCACTCATAAAGGGAATGCACTAGCTTTGGTGGAGCATTATCTAGGTAAACATATACAGAAATATTACAAGACAGAACATATAAAACAGCGGATGAAGAACCAAATTTCATTGCTTTAAAATCTAGAAAGGTCTAAAGCCTTTTACATCAAAATGCCATTAAATCCATTACAACAAATTCTGTCTTGCATAAATAAAGAAGCATAAACTTAAAACATCAAAAGTAGCTTAATTCCCCAAAGGTAGAAGAAATGCAGCCATAGCATAGCTCAAGACAAAACCGTACATGAGCTGACGGAAAGCAAGCAGAATCCAAGCTAAGTGCTAGAGTTTCCTCCCTGAGAACCTTTGGGAGGGGGGAACGAAAGAAAAAGAGGCAAAAGAAAACGAATCAGTCATAAAGACTGGTAAGTCCAAGTGACTTTCAGCATAAAAACAGGTAAAGGTAACATGACATGTATAAACTAAAAGTAAACATAAGTACAATGTCAAGATGGATAAAATAGACTTAGATAACATGATGAATCAAGTATAGGTCAAGTATAGCATCACATGTACAAGGTTCGCTGCACCAACTGTACTAGTAGCCCAACCCATGTCAAGTATTAATCATGAAATGATCCCTGGGCCCCAAAATCGTGAATGACCCATCACTGGGTCCAACGGAACGATCCACTAATCGATCGGCTCCCTACAAGTTCTAGCTCGTTGTGTTTCTATGTCATACGGCCCAATCACGAATGTAGTCACCTGTGCTAGGTCCACCATAGAGTGTATCAAGCCCTATGGTGCCAACCACGGGCACGAATCAAGAATGCACAGATAAACCTATTGATGCCCTATGCCTGCTTTTTCTGCCCCGGAGTGTGTGCACGCCCGCACTCCGCTAGAACCTACACTGGTGCACCCACACAGCCGTCATTCTGGTCGCTTACAATCAGCTCAGTAATCGTGCCCCACCCTGCCTAGTTCCAGGGTACCATGATACAACTAGTGGGTTACTGTTGAAACAGACCGCGTAACTAGGGTTTCCGTCCAATGGGTTAAGTGTTGTCATTTAAATTCGAGACTTAACCCTTATCAGTCTAGCATGTCAAATTGGCTAAGTGTTGTCATTTAAGTTCGTGACTTAGCCCTATAATTCATGTGTCAAGTTGGTTAGGTGTTGTCGTTCAAGTTCATGACCTAACTCAACCAATCATATTTCAAGTTGGTTAAATGTTGTCTTTCATGTTCATGACTTAACCCTATCATGTGGCATTAATTCATTAATGCACCCTAACCTCTCCCATCAGACCTGTTGTTGTGGTCACTGGATATGCCGGGCGGTTCCGGGCAGATTTACACCACAACTCAGTCTGACCTCGGGTTTCAAGCGCGATATGACCAACTACCCATATTGGATCCTATTGTTTGCAGTAACTGGATTTGCCGGGCGGTTCCGGGTAGATTTACACTGCAAACTCAACCCAACCTCGAGTTGGCCATTTTCAAGTTCATTCTAGTGTCATGACCATGTTCAAGTTTCATGTCAAGTTCGTGCCAAGCTTCATATTTCAACTTATGCCTATTATCAAGTTCATGATTCATGTTTATAACCAGTTCATGTTTTGCCTAATCTACCCAAATCGTATTCCCATCGCATGTAAATGTTAATCGATCTAAATTACAAGCAAATCTAAATCTTGAGATAAAGGGAATAACATCAAAATTATGATAGGCAGAAGGGACAAGCATAAAGCGATAAAAGAGATTACAAGACTGGCATGATATGACTTGAGATAATCGGATACAACATCATTGGGATAAAGAAATTAACAAGGTTTTCAAATCTAGCAAAATAAGGCGATAGTCCTGATAAAAACTTGACATAAAAGAATAGGTATACGAAAGCAAGCCAAATACAAGGATAATGGATCCAATGGTTTTGGTGTACATAATAGCGAATAAACTAAGCAAGTCACACCTTAGGTATGAGATCCAACAAACTGCAAATTTGGTGTTCAACATAGGTTTCAACTATGGGCATGAACAATCAACTAATAGTTTCTGGTAATTAACCCCAATAGTCATAGTCATGGTCATAGGTAGAAATCTCATAATTAAGAACCACACGCGATTAATCACAATAGTCATGGTTAATTATCCAAAATAGTTCTAGGCAATAGTCATAGGCAATTAACAGTAATAGTTTCAAAGTCATGGTCATAGATAATAGCCTTATGTTCATAGTCATAGGTAATAATTCTCATAGTCAAGAGTCATAGGTGATTAGCCACCATTGTCTTGTCATAGTCATAGGCAATAGTCTTATGTTCACCGTCATAGGCATAGGCATAGTCTTATGTTCACAGTCGTAGTCTTTGTCCATTAACAATAGTTTCAACGTCATAGGCATGTTAAGGTTATAGACACGAGAGAGTTTGATTTACAACATGAATAGGTCCAAAGCAATATTCACGAAAGTCAAGATCCAAGATGAACAAGAATAGATACGAATCAATTACCATACATAGATCCAATTCCAATTTACAACATGGATATTAAGTTTACAGCTTTTATCTAAAGGTAACTTGAACTTACAGTGCATGGATTGAGAATTAGAAAGAAGAATTTGATTGTTGAATTTCTATTTGATTGATCATGTTCTAATATAAATCCCCCAATTTGCAAATCTCTAAGCGTAGTCTTGATGGAGAAGGAGCAGTCCTTTTTCTTCCTTTTTATCTTATTATTTAGATTATCTCAGAAACAACATAAGGACAGAATGAAATGGTGTGGAGAGAATGAGGCTAGGGGTGAGTTTATATAGGATTAGGCAGACGAATCTGGACAGAAAACGAGTCTAAATACATCAGGATGTATCTGGTTCAAGAAGTGGGTTCGGGAGGCAGGTCGACCCCCAGGTCGACTCCCCAGTCGACCTGGTCATGGGGAGGTCGACACCCCAGTCGACTCCCCAGTCGGCCTGGCTAGGGGGGAGGGGGGGTCGACTCCCCAGTCGACCTGGGTACATGGGCAGGAATTTTCCCGCCAGCCTTCTCTGGGTTTGAATTTCGAATTTCTGGCTTTATTTTCGAGCTGTTTTATTTTATTTAAATTCCTGAAACTTCGGAGGGTCATATCTTGGTCATACAGACTCCGATTTTCGAAAACTCGGACTCAATTTCATGCAGAATTCCGAGACGAACGCAATGGCGCAACCCATTTCCCCTGATTCTTATTTTAAAATTTAATTCTGCCTTGATTTATGACGTTAACATGTTATAAAAAATCGGGTTGTTACATTCTCCCCTCCTTAAAGGATTTCGTCCCCGAAATCTTCAAGTTAGGAAGAATATATCCTACCATCCAATCATCCATCTACTCAACCATCATTCATGAGCAATCATTGTCCTTAAAAGATTTCTAATGTTATATGAACATATGCAGAAAGTGTGTGTATATGTTCCTTATCTAATGCAAATGATCAGGCCTGTTTGATCTTCTTAATGCAAAATATGTTTAGTGTCATGAATCCAACATGTATGCAAATAATCCTAGTCACATAAACACTATATGTGTGCACAAACATCCATCCAAATGCATCATCCATATGATAACACATCCAATTTCATCCATAAACAAGTATAAACACTCATGCATATGCAATATGAAAACGTGTCTGAGCCGATCTAGTGCCTAATGTGTGTTATGCAACCACGAGCAACCACTTGCGACCACTTGCAACCATTTGCAAACATTAACCATAACATGTTTCAAATACATGTTTACATCCATAGGGTTCTACCTAAGGTTCTCAAAATAGGATCGAAAAGATATACAAGACAAAACAAAGCATCAAGGAGGAGAAGTTAAAGATGTACAACCAGAAGGTCCTGCTTGCGGGGCTTGCCCCTGCTTCTTAGGGCAGTTCTTGCTGATATGTCCAGTTTCAATACACTAAAAGCATGCTCCCATATTCATCTTCTTCTTTCTACAATCCTGGACTATATGCCCTTCAATACCGCAGAAGTGGCACTTTCTTTTCTCACGTGTCTTGTTGCCATTATTGTTGTTGTTGTTCTTACCTCTTTTCTCGGAGTCTTTCTTCTTGTTTTGAGAATCATTCGCCTTGACCTCCTTCTTGCCATTCTCGTCTTCTTCATGAAGTAGGGCCATATCTACCAAGCTCTCAAAAGTAGCCCCCATGGGTACATAAGTCATAGCAAGGCTGTGTAGCGGCTCATTCAAACCTCTGACGAAGCGAAGGTCCTTCTTGTGTGGGTGTTCACTAAATCCAGCCCAAATCTAGCCAGTTGATTAAACTGATTGACGTACTCCCTTATCGTCATGCTTCCTTGATTAAGAGTTAGGAACTTCTCCATCTGCAGGCTTCTTTTAGCTTGGGAGAGAAATTTCATCTCAAATCTCATCCGGAAGTCTTCCCAAGTTTCCACTGGCCTCTCAGAATGGGTAATCTCCCACCAATACGAAGCTTCATCTTTAAGCAACCATACTGCTAGCTGTATCTTTTGCATGCCGTCAACTTCGAAGATGACGAACAAATCTTCGGTCTCCTTCAGCCAGTTCGTCGCTTCCACAAAGGATTCAGTCCCATAGAAGTCCTTTCCACCCATAGCCTTGAATTCTCTACACGTCTTTGCGAAAGCATTTCCACGAGGAGGAGGAGGAGGAGGAGGAATCGCTGCAGCTGGAGGAGGAATATCCACTGGGTCTGCATCGTTGGCCCTAGCCTCTAAGTACCTCCTGAACCAGCCAGGTATTGGCACGCCCTCTGGAAAGTTAAGATTCCCAGACATGCTGAGAAACGAAAAGATAGAGATTCAAACGAGGAAACAAAGGAAACTGCTAATTGCTTTTGGGGAATAGCCTTTTCAAAATAAACTTTTCTTGAAAAATGCTTCTTTATAAACGGTTTTGAAAATAGTTTCAGAAGGTTTTTAAAAGCTTTTGCCCAGTCTGGTAATCTTGTGCTCTGATACCAAATGTAACACCCCACCTCCACTAGGGTCACTCACAAGGGGAATGCACTAGCTTTGGTGGAGCATTATCTAGGTAAACATATACAGAAATATTACAAGACAGAACATATAAAACAGCGGAAGAAGAACCTAATTTGATTGCTTTAAAATCTAGAAAGGTCTAAAGCCTTTTACATCAAAATGCCAATAAATCCATTACAACAAATTCTGTCTTGCATAAATAAAGAAGCATAAACTTAAAACATCAAAAGTAGCTTAATTCCCCAAAGGTAGCAGAAATGCAGCCATAGCATAGCTCAAGACCAAACCGTACATGAACTGACGGAAAGAAAGCAGAATCCAAGCTAAGTGCTAGAGTTTCCTCCCTGAGAACCGGGGGGAACGAAAGAAAAAGAGGCGAAAGAAAATGGGTCAGTCATAAAGACCGGTAAGTCCAAGTGACTTTCAGCATAAAAACAGGTAAAGGTAACATGACATGTATAAACTGAAAGTAAACATAAGTATGATGTCAAGATGGATAAGATAGACTAAGATAACACGATGAATAAAGTATAGGTCAAGTATAGCATCACATGTTCAAGGTTCGCTGCACCAACTGTACTAGTAGCCCAACCCATGTCAAGTATTAATCATGAAATGATCCCTGGGCTCCAAAATCGTGAATGACCCATTACTGGGTCCAACGGAACGATCCACTAATCGATCGGCTCCCTACAAGTTCTAGCTCGTTGTGTTTCTGTGTCATACGACCCAATCACGAATGTAGTCACCTGTGCTAGGTCCACCATAGAGTGTATCAAGCCCTATGGTGCCAACCACCAACACGAATCAAGAATGCACAGATAAACCTATTGATGCCCAATGTCTGCTTTTTCTGCTCCGGAGTGTGTGCACGCCCGCACTCCGTTAGAACCTACACTGGCGCACCTACATAGCCATCGTTCTGGTCGCTTACAATCAGCCCAGTAATCGTGCCCCACCCTGCCTAGTTCTAGGGTACCATGAAACATCTAGTGGGTTACTGCTGAAACGGACCGCGTAACTAGGTTTTTCGTCCAATGGGTTAAGTGTTGTCATTTAAATTCGAGACTTAACCCATATCAGTCTAGCATGTCAAATTGGCAAAGTGTTGTCATTTAAGTTCGTGACTTAGCCCTATAATTCACGTGTCAAGTTGGTTAGGTATTGTCGTTCAAGTTCATGACCTAACTCTACCAATCATATTTCAAGTTGGTTAAATGTTGTCTTTCATGTTCATGACTTAACCCTATCATGTGGCATTAATTCATTAATGCACCCTAACCTCTCACATCAGACCTGTTGATGTGGTCACTGGATATGCCGGGCGGTTCCAGGCAGATTTACACCACAACTCAGTCTGACCTCGGGTTTCAAGCGCAATATGACCAACTACCCACATTGGATCCTATTGTTTGTAGTAACTGGATTTGCCGGGCGGTTCCAGGCAGATTTACACTGCAAACTCAACCCAACCTCGAGTTGGCCATTTTCAAGTTCATTCTAGTGTCATGACCATGTTCAAGTTTCATGTCAAGTTCGTGCCAAGCTTCATATTTCAACTTATGCCTATTATCAAGTTCATGATTCATGTTTATAAACAGTTCATGTTTTGCCTAATCTACCCAAATCGTATTCCCATCGCATGTAAACGTTAATCGATCTAAATTACAAGCAAATCTAAATCTTGAGATAAAGGGAATAACATCAAAACTATGATAGGCAGAAGGGACAAGCATAAAGCGATAAAAGAGATTACAAGACTGGCATGATATGACTTGAGATAATCGGTTACAACATCACTGGCATAAAGAAATTAGCAGGGTTTTCAAATCTAGCAAAATAAGGCGATAGTCCTGATAAAAACTTGACATAAAAGAATAGGTATGCGAAAGCAAGCCAAATACAAGGATAATGGATCCAATGGTTTTGGTGTACATAATAGCGAATAAACTAAGCAAGCCACACCTTAGGTATGAGATCCATCAAACTGCAAATTCGGTGTTCAACATGGGTTTCAACTACGGGCATGAACAATCAACTATAATAGTTTCAGGTAATTAACCCCAATAGTCAAAGTCATGCTCATAGGTAGAAATCTCATAATTAAGAACCATAAGCGATTAATCACAATAGTCATGGTTAATTATCCAAAATAGTTCTAGGCAATAGTCATAGGCAATTAACAGTAATAGTTTCAAAGTCATGGTCATAGATAATAGCCTTATATTCATAATCATAGGTAATAATTCCCATAGTCAAGAGTCATTGGTGATAAGCCACCATTGTCCTTGTCATAGTCATAGGCAATAGTCTTATGTTCACCGTCATAGGCATAGTCTTATGTTCACAGTCATAGTCCTTGGCCATTAACAATAGTTTCAACGTCATAGGCATGTTAAGGTTATAGACACGAGAGAGTTTGATTTACAACATGAATAGGTCCAAAGCAATATTCACGAAAGTCAAGATCCAAGATGAACAAGAATAGATACGAATCAATTACCATACATAGATCCAATTCCAATTTACAACATGGATATTAAGTTTACAGCTTTTATCTAAAAGTAACCTGAACTTACAGTGCGTGGATCGAGAATTAGAAAGAATAATTTGATTGTTGAATCTCTATTTGATTGATCGTGTTCTAATTGAAATCCCCCAATTTGCAAATCTCTAAGCGTAGTCTTAATGGAGAAGGAGCAGTCCTTTTTCTTCCTTTTTATCTTATTATTTAAATTATCTCAGAAGCAGCATAAGGACAGAATGAAATGGTGTGGAGAGAATGAGGCTAGGGGTGAGTTTATATAGGATTAGGCAGATGAATCTGACAGAAAACGAGTCTAAATACATCAGGATGCATCTGGTTCAAGAAGTGGGTTCGGGAGGCAGGTCGACCCCCAGGTCGACTCCCCAGTCGACGTGGTCATGGGAGGTCGACACCCCAGTCGACTCCCCAGTCGACTTGGCTGGGGGAGGGGTCGATTCCCCAGTCGACCTGGGTACATGGGCGAGAATTTTCTCGCCAGCCTTCTCTGGGTTTGAATTTCGAATTTCTGGCTTTATTTTCGAGCTATTTTATTTTATTTAAATTCCTGAAACTTCGAAGGGTCATATCTTGGTCATACGGACTCCGATTTTCGAAAACTCGGACTCGATTTCATGTAGAATTCCAAGATGAACGCAATGGCGCAACCCATTTCCCCTGATTCTTATTTTAAAATTTAATTCTGCCTTGATTTATGACTTTAACATGTTATAAAAATTCGGGTTGTTACAGCTCCTATTGTACATTTATGTTTGTTTTCCGCTGTAGACATTCATGTATAGCTGAACGGTATTTGTACTAAGTATGATCCTGTATACTGTGTAACTCTGATGTTTATTATATCCAGTATATTCTATTGTACATTATCTGGTGTATTTATTTATTTCTGTATCTGCTGTTATCTGTTTATGTGTTATATTCCAAAGATTACCCTTGCCTTCGTGTTACGGGGTTTGGGTCGTCACAATCTCCTCCAGTAGAATCCATGAATTCAGAGACATAAATTCATGATAATCGAGTGCTTGAAGTGATTCAAAGCCTTGTAATTTTAATTCTATGTTGAATTAAGAAACTATGAAGTGGATATAGGCTCGTTAACGCCGAACCACAATGAATCCTGTGTGTTGATTGCTTTTCCTCTGTTTTTAGATTATAATTTTTTAGTGTTCTCCACGAATCAGAGATAATTGGGTTTTAGTGCCATTTTTTGGTCTAACATTTTGGTGCTTTCACTGAGAATGGACTGATTCTCAGCCATAGATCTCCTCATCTACTATTGGATGTCATAGTTCATTGAGGGGGATCCGTATTCAATTATGAAAGATTCGCTTGCTACTCAGATGCACACACCATCATGGCTCAGATCTACACAGCCTGTGATGGGTTTGAAGTTACTGGGTCTTGAAGGAGTTGGAGATGTGCTGAACCAGCAGCGTTTTAATTGGAAGTCAGAGTCGGATCTACCGGAGTATATTTGAACAAAGATGCACAGGCCTCGCGGATCAGATTGAGCAAAAGGTTAGACCAGATGGAAATTGGTATGGACACAACAGATAAATAGACCACCATCTCAGGTCGAAGTAACTGGAAACGAACAGTATACTGAATTAACATCAGTTCGGATAAGGCAGATGAGTATACCACTGACCCGAGGGTGACACCACGATCCGACCCGGAAGAGTGACCCCGACCTGAACCGTAGAAGAAGACCCGAACCGACCAACCAATGATCTGCCCACGATCCGACCCGGATATATGACTCGAACCGCATCCAGAAGACATATCCGAACTGCAATTTTAAAGCATGATCGGACCCGACCAGAAACGGTTGTTTTTGGGAAATAATTACGTTTTTCTGATCATTTCCGAAAAGGCTCTATCTTCCAAAATCGAAAAAATTGTGAGGTGCTCCATCTTCCAAAGGTCGATCGTCGCCGAAACCATGGGGCCCTAGACCCCCACCGGCGTTGCGCCCGGACCCGCTGACGGCTCGCCTTCGGCTCGGAGCACGGCTCGCCTTCAGCTCGGCATATATTTTGGCTAACAGTAGTCATCAAAGCTTGTCAATGAAGACAGATAGTCTGAGAATACCACAACAAGATGGCAACGACTGGGATTCTTCCCAGAGCCATGACACCTACTTACATCGGTAAGCAAATGTGAGGAGCTATCGATCAGATTCAGCTTGCTATCAATGACAATATACGAGACAGTGATTGTCTCATACCAGCTTCCTCTTCCATAGCTCCGATGTTGTATAGATTTCACCGATGCAACTGATATTGTTCCCTAACGAGTAGTGACCACCTTATTTATGTAACTTAAACTTGTCCAATCAGTGGAATATCGAATGACGGTTATATGGAACAGTCCGAGCACTACTCCAAAGATGATTTGTATGATCTTAGTGACCATGATTGTCAATGATGGGATAGCAAAAAGTAGCTAAGGATCCCAACATCCTAAAGCTACACTTATGTGATGAATGAAATATATCATCCGGTTCACCTCCTGAAGAACTTGGCTAACCTTTGCAATGGCTACTTGCTATCAACCGCATCGAGGACATCGAATAAGGGTTAGGTCAACATACTTTGGTGCCCAGAGTTAGGTACTAGTTGAACCACCACATGCCATGATTGGACCTATGGATCTTTTCCCGGATTATAGCATCTTGGCTGCACACCAGCCACCATACAACCTTGGTCAAGTGATGAGAGGTCGAGAATAAAGCAAATATGAATCAACCATTAGCTCTCTCTTCTTATTTCCATTGTGACATAACGCATAAATATTACTTGAAGTCTTGCAAGTTATGTTTTCGTATTCAAGCTTATCTGATCAAGGTCTAGACCGACCAGCTCCAGTAGAATTCAGAGCTTACATTGCACCTTAGTGTCTACTGCTCAGTCCTAACCGAAGCTGGAGTAGGGATGCCCCCTGATGACCAAGTCAGTGGAAGAGCTTGCTATTTGGCTAGACGGAATATGCTATGTAACATAGATGGCGTGGAACCCAAAAACGCTTCCCCTCCCGAGGAGATGTAGTGTGAAGGATGCATGGACTTAGCAAGGGAGACGTCGTAGAAAGGGTTGCTTGATGATCTGCCCGAAGACATAGATCCCAGAGAGGATGAAGATTCGAGATGCAGGAGGGAAACGTCAAACGAAGCAACTTCCCAAAGATTGAAAAGCTCATTTACAACTTGTTGATTGCTTCGAGAAAACTCGACCACTATTTCCAAGTTCATCTGATTGTGATACACACTGATTAGCCACTATAATAGGTCATGCAGCGACCTGCGACATTCGAACAATTGCTTGAATGGAACATTGGGCTGAACCAGTTTGATCTCAATTCCCTCTTGAAGAAATCCATACGGGGGCAAGCGTTAGCCAACTTCATCGCTGAGTTTGTTGTTCCCTAAGAGGATGTGTTAAATGAAGAAGATGGCCCCTCAGAATGAAAGATGAAAACCAAGCACCTGGAAGTTGTATACTGACGATGCAAAGAATAATCAACATTCCGGCGTTGGAGTTGTATTGATTCGAAGGAAATTCAGATGAAGGGACTACGACTTGTATCTCACCTAGAACTGGTAGAAGAGCTGTTGGATGGATGAGAACATTACAACATATTTTATATTCCGCATACAGAAAATCAGAAAGCGGATAATCTGGCCAACCTAGCAAGTTCTGATAATTCAGAAGAGATGGAGATGATTCCAATTGAGACACTCGAAAGTTGATCCAGTATTGGAGACCGAATTCGGAAGAGAGTCATGGACAACTCCCTTTAGAAACTTCCTACAGCACGTAGCATTTCCAGTAAGGAGAAGTGAAGGGCGTACCATCGTTCGTTATGCCTCAAGATATGATATGCAAGACGATATTGCTTATTTCTTTTGAAAGGTTGTTTCGAGATAGATATCAACGAATCTCATTGCTCAATTCACTGCCCAGAATGATTTGACAATATCACTAATTAGCCTCCCGCTAGATAGGAGATGAACACGAATGAAACTTCTTACGAACGACGTTTTAGAGTTAGAAAGTGAAGATTCACAATTTCACTCCCTTCATCGATTCTAGTCAAGTAACTCATGCCCCAGATGTTGGGAGCAACTGGAGATTCGAACGTCGATTGCTCGTGATTACATCATATAATTCAAAGATGATACATCATAAGCTTGCATGACCGACTACCTCAGTCTTGCCTGAAGATTGGTGAGTTAAAGGTGTAGAACACTTAAGCGTGGATGTTGATTGATTGTATGTGCATCAACTCTTATTCCCGACGTGGGATCGTAGGCTTATCTGTAGATGGATGAGATAAGACTATCTCCCTAGCAGCCATATCCTATTTCCTAGCATGGAAACCGCAAAGCTTCTTTAAGCGTGGATCCATTATTCTCTTGCTAATTACCATCCTAGTACCAATGTGATGACATGCTGCCATTAGCGGTACAAATATGATTCCCTGACACTCAATCTTTGGCCTTGGCATGGGGGAAAGAAGACGGTTCAAACGAAATGCGACTTTGTCATTCGCTTACAGTATCTACCCAACTGCCTTTGTCGCTGACTCCGATCAAGGTTTGTTCATTCTTGGGACCGTCGTCCCCCAATGGTTTGAAAAGATATCCATCATCAGCTAAAGACTTTGGTAGTCATCTCTTGACGGAGACATGACAAGGCAAGATGGACCTGCATAGAACATGCAATGACATTTTTACTCAGAATGACATTCATTCCATTAACAGGATTATTCTTTAACCATGTCTTGAAGTCTTTGCATGATTTATGATTATTGATGTAATTCACTCAAATGAATTTATATGTGGATGGTGTAGGTATCCTAGATCAGGTACCGATCAGATAGCTAACAGCCGCATGTAGAATTACGGAACACTGCCATAACGAGCTTGACTGAACTGCTCGCTTACAAAGCCACACCCTCCGATTGAGAGAAGTTGCATAGCCCAAGGTGGATTCGAGATGACCAATCATTCCTTGGCTCACACATGGAAGACCTTAATATAATTGTTTGCATTCTAAAGTCAGAATCCGATTCCAGATGGACATAGTTCGACCGTCTACATGGCTCGATCCTATGCTTGACGCCAGCAGATTTCATAAATCTAAATGAAGGAGACAGCACTGCCCCTTGATATACTGACTTTTCAATCATGCAATTTACTCTTACATGCTTCCTGAGTTATTGACATGACTAACTCATGCGATATGAATGATGCAGGTGCCCTAAGTTCGTTGCCAATCACTCCTCCCATAGATTGATTTGAGGAATGCAAAGCGTTGGTAACATGATCTGACTGTTTGCCTGACTAACCCTAATCCTCAGACCTTGGATAGAAGTATAAACCTAGGACGATTGTGATGGGCGCGCCAAGATTACAGACCACACGATCTGTGACTCTAACTCTCATGATTCGAGAGAGAGTATAGAGGACGGGAAGATGACGTCCACAACTCTAACTGTCATGATCTGAGAGAGTATAAAGGACGGGAAGATAACATCCACAACTCTAACTCTCATGATTCGAGAGAGAGCATAAAGGACAGGAAGATGACATCCACCACTCTAACTCTCATGATCTGAGAGAGAGTATAAAGGACAGGAAGACGATGGCCACAGGGCATGATGGTGCACTACGATTAAAGACCGCCTTGACTACACTCTAACCTGGGCATACGACAAGAGAGTATAAAGGCACTGAGACCAAGTGCCGAAGATGGGTTCCTACCCCACTGAAGGATTGTGGGAAAGATTAAAAGATGATCTCGTACTCCCCACTAAAGGATTGGGGATAATATAATGTCGATCCTAATCAATCTCGAACAAGCCCTGGCCGGGCACTTTATTCAAGATTGATTGGGGGCATACACATTACATCCTCTTGTTGTTTATTATATAGTTTAGTAATAATTTTTTACTACAAGAACTATTATTTGCAGGGTTTCTGGATTGAAACCCTTATTTGATTTTGATGTGGTTTATTATCTATTACTTAGTTTAGTAATAGTTAGATTACGAGTACATTTGATAGAGATATGTAATAAACCTACAAGCTTGTGACAACACAGGAACATGGCTTCAATTACATAATGCAGGCTTGTACAAGATAATAGGATAAGAACGCGAGGGTCACACTTGCAACAACCACAACAGGCCAGTGGAAGACAAGCAGAAGACCTTGCCCAGAAGGCTGGCGTTGATGCCTAATGCTAGACTTCCCATGCGACTCAAGTCAATGATCGGAAAGAGGCCTTGAGAGTAGATCGTTCAACAACATATCATATGGCCTGAGGCAACGACCGAAAGGAGGCCTTGGGAATAATATCTCAAGTGCAACGATGAATATCACCATGAAAGTACACTGAATGAAAAATAAAACGACTCGAGCACTTGTATAATTAAATCACTTAAGCTCTGAAAGCAATGTCTCTATTCTATACATGCATGTCTAAATTGTAAGGTTGCTTGAGGACTGCCGAATGGATGCAAAGTGAATTCCCATTTGCTAGTCTCAAACAACTTCCCGATTAAAGGCCCGAGACAAGGGGGCACCACTACTTCGACTTCTAGCTTGCAAGAAAGCGGATTACTTGATACTCCGACTCAAGGTTTAAGAAGAAGGAAGATCATCTTCCATGCCGAGGATGTTGGCATGGGAGGTGCTACGAACGAAGGAAGTTGACCTATTTCCTCTCGCGGTGATCCCTCGGCATATCAAACCAGATATGAAATGGATGGTGACCTTGCTGAATTGAGAACCCAGATGGTTGGACAAGATGAACTTCTCCGAAAGAGACATAAAATGATGGATAACTTCTTTACTCGGATAGATGGAAGGCCAGGCAACTGCAACATACCACGGTTCAGATTGCATGATACCCTAGGACAGGTGGGGAACATCTTTTTGAGTTCCCATGGTGCAATCAACCCTTTCCAGACATTTGCAGCATGAAACTTCTGAATGTAACATTTTGGATGATAACGGTGGTAACGTGAGTTCCTCATTCTTAGACGGAGTCTAACAAGCCTGTACTCCAATTCCTATGAATGCATCAAATCCAACTCAAATTCAATATGAAGTTCCCATTCTTTAATGCAGGGGGCAAGTGGAAGCATTCGAGGTGACTATAATTTGACCTTATCGCCACCCGACTCTGATCCTCATAGCTTGGATGGTAGACCAAAGAATAACTTGAGCTAGACACAAACAAATCATTTTGTTTCGAACTATAACTCATGAATTGATGAGGGAGTATGAATTCATAGAAGACATGGATTTAATGCTCACCACTTAGCAAAACCCCCGTGGATGGGGGGTACGGGATACAAACATCGAGGAGCATGATTTGACTACCCTGTGACTTCATGCACATTTACTATTCTCAGAGTTCTTCAAAATCCTAGACTGCAACCAAAAGAATGATTGCTCTAGACTAACTCACATGCATCTAAGTAGTTGATCACCATACAGAATTAAAAGACAGAAGCCTGATTGACGGCTATTACATAATGCAGAACCAATAAGGCAGAGATCAGCTTCCACCCACTTCAAGACTTCATGCTAGGGGCACCAGCGTTAAATTTGATAATTGGCAACAAATTCTCAAAGACGAAGGCCAGATTGCCAACGTTAATTGATGATTCACTAGAGGCAACACACCTCAAAGGTGACGTGAGCAACGTCAATCAAAACTCTTTCACACGAGGCATCAGGGATTTCAACAATCTCCCGCCCTTCAAGCTACCACTTATGGATCTTGATTTATATTGTTGTTATACAATTTTGGAGGCATGCATCTGAATCGATCAACTCTTCGTTGAGTAATCATAGGTCCACAACTCCTGACCTAAGAACATAATGTTACTCATTTCGGTGAAACAGAGGTCCGACGAGACCCTACTTTCTTTCTTGTAAAGATTCAACATGTTGTGGCATCAATAGGTCGACCTGAACCGTCTATGGAGTTGATGGCAGCAGTATCCGGAATTATGGATAGTTCAAACTTCAAATTCTCTCTGCAACGATCCCCACCAAGAGGCTTTGACGGATTCACCTCTGAAACATACCTCGATATCTTTTTACCATGAGATTTGCCTAGAAACTTGAGTGAATTCTATCCTGAGACAGACAAATTCCTACAATAAGAAGGTGCTAGTGCTGAAATGATGATCCCAATGTTTTCATGATAAAGGATGGAGAACCATCTGACTCTTGAAATGATAAGGGCAGGGGAAGAGACCCAGAAAAGAATTATAGGATTGTGCGATTTTAGAGAGAGCCAATTTCATTGACCAAGTTTTTTAAGCTAAAAACTCAATGGAACCGAGTAAGAGAAGCAGACTCAACAAAACTGTGATAGCTATTCTAGGCTGCTGAAGCATGAATGGAGAGGTTTGACTAACTTCCTAATGACATTCATTACCTCACATTTGTGGTGAGTTTACCCAACTCCGCGACTGATCCAACAAGGGTAACTAAGTTTGTTGATGCCCGGTGAGGAAATCCCTGCTTTCAACTAAAAGTAAAGGGACGACGCTAAATCGAATGTAATTCAACCATTCACATATACAACTCTAACTCTTGCTGACTTGAGAAAGAGTACAAAATGACTTGGGTCGACTAAGATTGCTTAACCTGCAACTCTAACCCAATACGACAATGGAAAGTACAAAGGCTAAAAGACTAGATGTCTAATTGACTTGACCCAACCCCCATCAACATTGGGGGCATAAGCACTGACTTCCCTATCCTCAACTGACGTTAGGAGCACGAGCTTCAACTTACAGACTGACTTTGAACATAACCTTGACTTGATGCGTGATTCAGAACATATAAACTATATCTTCGGAATATGACATATTTGTCTTGACCGTCCAAGTGAGCCAACTAACGGGTCAAGCATGAATTTAAAAACTTGATCCATAATTGCATCAAATGGAGAGTGTGATAAACTCCTTTACTGCCTTACGACCGTAATGATCATACTAGACACTGGCTTGCATGTTTTCAGTAGCATCTTGTACTGAATCACATGTGATCACGGGACTATAAAACGATCCGGATTGGTCGTGGATTTCCATTAATATAGTCCAGGGTGACCATGAATTGTTGATTTTATATTGGCATGACCCGGAGTGATCGTGGCCTTTGAATTCCTTATCGTTACGATTCGATGAAATCGTGAGGTTCTAGATTAATATTCTAAAAACGAGATAGTCCAAAGCCAAGTCCAAATGTCAGATTCATGTGCCAATTCTGATGTGCTTTATCCTAATGGTCCAAATGCTAACCTAGATCCCGAAGATTCTTATACTACCCCATGACTTGAGCAAATACTTCATACATTGACTTGCATGTAAAAGAAAGTCTGATACAACCATGCGCTTGACTACGCAGGAAGATGACGTCGTTTGGCAACGACCTATGCGGGTAGAATCACACTCAAGAGGCAACGATCTAGCATGACTTTTGATGAACGAATTTGACATCTTGATTCGACGAGGTTTAAACGATTACTCGATCATCTTGACTGCTCTGGCCATAGGAGTTGGCCCGATAAGCACCTTTGAATGCAGCACGATACATGACAAGTTGTTCGTATAGGAAAGGATCTGAGTATCGTAATTACTCAAGAGGACACAATGATTGGATAAAGCCTTCTTAAGGACGAATGACATTCCAGAAAGATTCAGCTTGATTTATTCAAAGCATATCTCATCTTCGAAAAGACCTACTTTGAGGGGGCAAAATGTTGGCCTACTTTTTGACTAGGCCACACAAAGTCTAGATAATCACTTGTGAGCAGAAGAGTCAGCTCAGATCGATAGAGAAGGTTCGAGTAAAGGAGAAAATTCATGCACCAATGATTGCTAAGTAATCAGATCAGATAGAGGCAACCAGATCGGGTTCGATCCACTCGCAACACAAAAATGCCAGCTCTAGAATATAAGTACTGGATCGGGTCGGGGGAAACGAGGTCCGACCCCATCAGCACGTAGAGACAAATAGGCCAGTTTATAGCATCGGTTCCGATCTGAGATACCAACCTGACCCGCCTGGAAGTACAATTGCATACCTCAATTCGTGACCTTTTCTCATTCCTATAAAAGCGAATCGGATGCTACCACAGACCCACGAACTGAAACCCATTTCGTCGCTTTCCCCACTACTTGCGAGTTTCCATCTGATGCTGCCACGTGGCCACTCAGATCTAACCAACTCTATGCCTATAAATACATGTTCACGCACCATTTTCAGGGACTTTTGGCACTTAGTTCGTTCATGGCCGCTATGACCAGTATTCCTCCACAGAAAGTCACCATCTCCTCCAATAGAATCCATGTATTCAGAGAGATAAATTCATGGTAATCGAGTGCTTGAGTGAGTCAAAGCCTTGTAATTGTAATTCTATGTTGAATTAAGAAACTATGAAGTGGATGTAGGCTCGTTAACGCCGAACCACTATAAATCCTGTGTGTTGGTTGCTTTTCCTCTATTTTTAGATTATAATTTTTCAATGTTCTCTACGAATCCTAGATAATTGGGTGTTACTGCCTTTTTTTGGTCTAACAGACGTATATTTTCAGGAATATGGGAAATAAGGAGTTTGCGAAATTGGAAAACGATAATTTAATAACAAATTTAAGGGACCAGGATTATTTGTTGGTTGATAGAATTTCCATTTGAAAATAGGATCTTTGGTTGTATGTATGTTTCCTTTGATGGTTAAATCAATGGCTATCAAAGTTTGATTTATTTTATACCTCCATTGTCAACATGGAGAGATCGAGATCAGATTTATTATTTGAAAACTACTCCATATAGGCATAAGCGTTGTGAATCAAAATATGTCAAAGATAATTGAAGACGGAGTAAAATGTAAGGGCTGATCCGTTAATCCCAGGTAGAAATTACTAAAGATGGATTAATAGAATGGTTCCTTCAGTTTGTCCATTCCCAGGACAACATATATGGACAAATGTCTGATAGAGTATTTCTAGATGGTCACATACATTGATTTCTTCAAGTATACCAAGTTTGGCGGCGGAGAAGGAAACTTCTCTCAGCTTAACACCCAGAGTGTATTTGTGGACGTCAATTAGTGATTTGATGATGTGGCATTCAAAGTGAATGGTGGAAAGATGTTCTAAAAATATAATTGTGACCGCAAGCCTCATCAACCTGGAAATGACAGAAATCGGCCACTCAACATGACCAAGTGGGTCATTCCCATCTCGGGTATTATCAACTAATCTAGAGAAATTCCATTTTCTTCCTATTCTTTTCACTACTGTATGCTTTCAGTAATGGTTGCTGATCACAACCATTGGTGATAATATGCTCGATATACTCAAGTTAAATGAGTGACCAGTCATGTATGGCTGGGTTGTAAGATGTTCTTGTTGAGCCCAATGTATTCCTCTCTAGAGATACACTATCGGAAGGTGGTCCCATACCTTACCATAGTTGGAATTCCATTCTCCAATAAGCGCCCTGCTGTTTTTGATATATATTATATATGTGAAGCGTGAGATGCAAGCGTTCCGCTACATTGCTATTTATTTGGTTTAGACATTATTATAATATCACCAGATTTTGATATCAAAAATATTTTGGATTATTGTAAGGTAAAAACCATCCGTGTTTATGTGTGGATCGATATTACGATTATCTTTTCTTCTGAAAGGATTTTTGAAAGTTAAATCAAATGGTTGGAGCTTACTCACACCAGTCTCATAACTGACCCGGAGTTATTTTGTTTTGATTTACCCTAAACTTTTGGATGCCCAAATTTGTATGGGCAATCAAGTAGTCGGGATTTTTCAGATATACTAGTGGGAGCTTGGAGCAGGGGGGCTTCAGAGTTAGATAGCTACCATTTATATTCCATTGTGATGTGTTGTGTTGTACTCTGGTAATGGTATGTATAAACAAACAGATTTGTATTTCAAAAGTTTTGTTGTCTAATATAATTTTATTTGTTCCGCTGTGAGATTTGTGTTTTTCGTTTTCTTCTATTCTAATTTTCTTTCTTTTTCTCACCCTCTAACTACTTCCTATTAATGATCCGCTAATTTCTGATGCTTGGTTAGTTGACATGGCGTTTTGCGTCGATGATCAGGAATTGGTCGGTTCATTACAATTGCCAGGCTCAATGGTCTGAGGTCATATTTTCCTATTATAGTATCGGGTGATCTGATGTCTATGCTATGAAGCATGCAAGTCTACCTTCTCTTACTTCTCATTGATCGTATCCAGCGATTCTCGGAAAAGAGCCTTGCTAATCAAAGGATTATAATACGTTGTCCTATGAGAGGGGACTTCAAGCTCTATTGGGATGACTACCTCCGAGCCATAAGAGAGCGTGAAAGGAGTATGGCCAGTCGCTGATTTGTGGGTAGATCGATACACCCAAAGAGCTAACGTAATTCGTCAACCCATTTGGCTTTCGCCCTCTCAAGTCATTTCTTCAGAATGGACTTAATGATCTTGTTCACGACTTCTGCTTGTCCATTCGATTGCGAGTGTGCAACCAATGTGTATCTCTTCTCAATATGATGTTGTTGATAGAAATCTTTGAATAGTGTGCTATTAAATTGGTTTCCATTTTCAGTAACGGTGGTCTTGGGGAGCCCAAATCGACATATGATGTTTCTGATGATAAAGTTGATTACCCGCTCGGTCGTGATTGTAGTTAATGTTTCCTTTTCAGCCCACTTTGTAAAGTAAACCACCACCATGATTGCATACTTCGCTCCGCCATTAGATATTTGAAGGCTTCCAATAATATCCACTCCACATATTGCAAATGGCCAAGGGCTTACCATTTCGGTGAGTTGGTTTGGCGGAGCCCTAGGAATCTTAGTGAACATCTGGTTTTTATCGCAGCGTCATGAATAATGAACCGCATCTCCATTTACAATA
Organism: Allium sativum; assembly: GCA_030737875.1. Taxonomy (NCBI): domain Eukaryota; kingdom Viridiplantae; phylum Streptophyta; class Magnoliopsida; order Asparagales; family Amaryllidaceae; genus Allium; species Allium sativum. The sequence goes on along the minus strand of CM060913.1, from coordinate 232,698,892 downwards.
GGTCAGAAATAGTCGTACCATAATATCTTATTTGCCAAATTTTTCCCTCCCGTGTGGTCACCACAATCGACTTCGTGCACTTCTCATAATACGCGATTGACGTCGTCATTGGCGATGCACCGGAGCAAAAGAACCAAGAATCCTCTTTTATAAAGCGTATCGTGCTGCATAATATATCTTGAAGCTTTGCAGACAATGACACACTTTTCTTTCTTCCTTTTTGGAAGGGTTCTGTGCTGTAGAAAATTCTTTATAGGGGTCATCCATGATTCCCTCTCAGGCTCAGCTTCCAATATTTGATCAACCTCCATCTGATCAATGATCGGCGCATTCAGTACTTCAATTGGGACCATTTCTATTTCTTCTTGGCTATCAGAGCTAGCCAACATGTCCAATTTGTGGCCTTTTGATTCTCCTCCCGTGGAATGTGGGAAATGCTATGGTACTATAGCCGTCCAACAGTTCTTCTACCCATTCCAGTTAAGCGGCAAGCTGTGGTCCCTTTGTTTGATAATTTTTATGAACCTAAAATACAACAATTTGAGAGTCACAAAAAATTTCCAATGCAACTACTCCCAATTCCTTCATGAGTTTTGTCCCGGCAATCTGGGCTTCATACTTGAAATCATTGTTAGTAGCGGGAAACTTTAGCCTCAAGGCATAATAGATCGATCGTCCCTCAGGAGTTACCAAGACTACTCCAAAGCCGGAACGTCGATCATTGCGAGCACCGTCCATGTATAACTTCCATCCAGCTTAATCTCAAGAGGGCTTGTATTATCATCCAAGACATGTTCCTCAAGAGTTGTAAACTCGGCCATGAAATCAGCCAATACTTTCCCTCGGATTGACTTTCTTGGAAGGAAAGTGAGGTCAAACTGACTTAGTTCAATATTCTACTTAAGTAACCTACCAAACGCCTCAAGTCGCTGAAGGATATGTCCCAGCGGTTGGTCGATGTATCTCAATATCGGATGAGCCTGGAAATAGTGACGGAGTTTCCTTGGAGTGGTCATCAAGCTGTAAGCAAGCTTCTCTGTAACAAAACGAAATTTCTAAACCAATTTAAATTTTTTATTTTTTCTATTTTAATGGATTTTGAATATTTAAAATGATTTCTTTTAAATAATAATGATTTAAAATTTATTTAAATCAAAGTTATAATGTATAAATTTATTTTAATTATAAAACGAGCCTGAAATGGCGTGGTAGTTTGAAAATTTTATTTTAAATTTCAATTGAATTTATAGGATTCAAAATAAATCGAATTTCAGTAAAACCAGAAAGTTATACGTAAAAGGTGGGTTTTCTTTTGTAAACTGTTTGCGCTGTTTGCATAATGTGTGTGTTATATTTGCAATCATGAAACTAGTGTTTATTCCTTTATATTAATATACACAGTTTGTATATAATATATGAATGCTCATATGAAATAATAAGGCACACTGGTATACGTGTATTGCCAGATTGATGAGAAAAACAATACAACCACCACTTATTTTTCTAAAGCGATATGCTTTAAAGTCTGGAATTGGAATGACTTGAATCTTATGTTTATATTGTGTTGTTGGTAAGTATTTAACAACTTTGAGATGCCAAGTGCATGAGTGATTATGAATAAAAGATCCTAAGTAAAGTATTGTAATTTCACTAATGCTTCAAAGTTTAACTGGACTAGTTTATTAGAGTAAGAATGTAGTTATTCTACATTGCTCAGTAAGTCAGTCGGGACCTTATAAAGTTATGTACTTTGAGAACATGATTTAATGAAGGAAAAAAAGTTAAGTTATTCATGTTTTGGTTGTGTGGTGATCAATAATTTTCTAATTAATCAAAACATCTTTTACTATTTAATTAACTCTGATTTAAGTAAAAGAAGACTTGTATATCTTCTTATACACAAGTTAAAAACTGATTTGAATAATACTGATATTTTTATATTGGTGATTGTTAGAAAAAAAAAGAAACAAGATTGAAGAGAAGTTTTATTATTGATGAATTGTAATTGTAAGATAATACAAATTGTATATAGAAGTCCTCTATTTATAATACAAGAAATAAATGTAAATAGCCTTGAATAATAGGGATGTGACTGTTGCATTGTTATAATAGGCATATGACCATTGCATTGTTATAATAGGCATGTGACCGTTGCATTGTTATAATGGGCATATGGTCGTTTCTATGTTATAATGGGAATGTGACCTTTGCATTGTTATAATGGGCATGTGACTGTTGCATTGTTATAATGGGCATGTGACCGTTGCTTTCCCATTATTCGTTCTTTCCTTTATTACTGCCCCTCAAATTAGGGTTAGGTTTTGCTGACCTAATTTACCGAGAAACATTCCATCTTTTACTTCGTATTGTTTGTAATTCTTCAATTCCAAGTGCTTCTCTGAATCTTTGAAAGTTTTTAGCAAAAAGTGATTTTGTTAACATGTCGGCCCTCTGATAATAAGCTGAAATGTGATTCACTTGTAGATTCATCTTTTGTACTTGCTCTCGAACAAAATAAATGTCGATATCTATGTGTTTGGTTTGATTATGCTGAATATGGTCTGCTGTCATGTAGATTGTGCTTAGATTATCACACCAAATTATAGGATTCCTGCTAGATGATAGTTTAGCCTCCTTTAATAATGATTGCAACCATAAGATTTCTGCTGTAGTGCTAGCAATACTCCTATACTTTACTTCCGTACTAGATCTCAAGATGGTTGTTTGCTTTTTAGAATACCATGAAATAAGACTTTCTCCTACATAAATACAGTAACCAGAAACTGATTTTCTATCGTCTATATTTGTAGCCCAGTCTGCATCTGAGTATGTTGTAATGCTTAAGTCTCTGCTGCCTTTTAGCGATATACCAAAGTTGATTATTACTTTTTAATATCTGAGTGTTCGTTTCACTGCTGTCCAATGCTCACTTTTGGGTTCCTGCAAAAATTGAGACACTTTTTTAACACTAAAAGAAATATCAGGTTGTGTTATAGTAGCATATTGTAATGCTCCTACAACACCCTTATATTGTTTAATATTTAAGATAGCTTCCCCCTGTTCTTTGATAAGTGCTGGTTTTAGATCATAGGAGTTGGTTGACCATTTGCTTCAATCATATTTGTCTTGTTTAGAAGCTCTGCAATGTACTTTCTTTGACAGAGATGAATTTGTTTATCTGATTTCCTTTTGACTTCTATTCCAAGAAAATAAGATAAGTCACCCAAATCTTTTATTGAGAACTGATTGTTCAAATAATCTGCCAATTTTCTTATTTCAGTTTCACTACTGCCTGTAATAATTAAATCATCCACATATATAAATATATAAGTGGTAGATGATTCACTGATTTTTGTCATTAGTGATGTATCAGATCTGGTAGGTGAATAGCCTTGTGTTGTTAAATTTGCTTTTAGTCTTTCAAACCATACTCTGGGTGCTTGTTTTAGGCCATAGTTGCTTTATTCAGTTTGCATACCAATGTTGGATCTTGTGTATAGCCTTGTGGTTATTGCATGAATATCTCTTCATGTAGATTACCATTTAAGAATGCATTATTGACATCTAGCTGCTTGATTTTGTAATTATTGCTTAATGTTATAGTCAGTATAAGTCTAATTGATGGGGGTTTTACCACTGGTGAGAAAGTTTCATTATAATCAAATTCAAATTCTTGTGTTAACCACTTTGGAACAAGTCTTGCTTTATATCTGTTGATAGACTCATCTGGATTCTTTTTCAGTTTATATACCCACTTGCATCCAATTATATTCTTGTTGCTTGGTGGATTTACAAGTTCCCATGTACAGTTGTTCATCAGTGCTTGGTATTCTTCATCCATTGCCTTTCTCCATTCTTTATGTTTCACCGCTTGTTGATAACTATTTGGATCTTCTTCAGTAATGACTGCAGTATAAGTCTTTGGTTTGAATATGCCCCTTTTTGATCTAATTATCATTGGATGTCTAGTTTGATGTTGTGGTGATTGAATTGGTGAGTCATTTTGTCTTCTGCTAGTATTTTGATTGGTCTCATTGCTAGTTTCTTTTCTTATTGCGTCTGATTGCCTACAACTTGATTCTGCAGGTGATTGAATGGTGTGGCTAATTTGCTTTGGCAAATCATCACTAGTTTCACTATCACTGTGGTGACCTTCAGAGTTAATACTAGCAGCCTTGTCACTATTCTCTTGATGCCATGTGTCAGCAATGCTGTGCAAATCATGTATATTAACCTTTGGATTATATATTTTGATTGTGGTTTGTATATCTGGTCTTCTACAAGGAAAAATATTTTCTTCAAAATAACATGTCTGCTTGTAAAAATTCTACCAGACTTGTCTATACATCTAAACCCTTTTTTATTATTGCAATAGCCTATAAATATGCAATGTTTAGATCTATAGTCAAGTTTATGATTATTATAAGGTCTTGGTAAGGGAAACATAGACAACCAAATGTTTTTAGACTATTGTAATCAGATTTCACATTGAATAGCTTTTCTAGAGGTGTTATGTCTTTCAGGGTATTCTATTTATTAGATACACAACAGTACTGGCATCATGCAAAAATATAAGTGGCAAGGCTGCTTGAGCTAGCAAAGTTGAACCTGGTTCAACTATGTGTCTATGTTTTCTCTCAACTATACCATTTTGTTCAGAAGTATAAAGGCATGTTACTCTGTGTATAACTCCTTCATTATTAAAATAATCAGTTAGAGGTTTGTATTCTAATCCTCCATATGTCTGTATACATTTAATTTGACAGTTTGTTTGGTTTTCAAACATATCGATAAAATTTATGATAGCACCATTAGTATCAGACTTATCTTTCAAGAAATATATCCAAGTATATCTAGTATAAGAGTCCACAGATGATACATAATATTGATGCCCATAATCAGAAAATATAGGAGATGGTCCCCAAATGTCAGTAGTAATTAATTGACCATGTTTGGAATACACAATTAATGAATTAGAAAATGATAACTTGTGACTTTTCCCCATCTGACAATAAGTACATACGTACATAATGCAATTTTCCAGGAATAAATTTTATTTTATTATCATTAAGAATTTTGGTTACAATACTAGCACTAGGATAACCTAACTTATAATGCCATAGATCAAAAGTGTTTCTAATCTGAGTTTCATCAGTTATATCAGTCATATTACAATGTGAGTGATCACTGACAACAGAATTGTAATTGTTGAGATTGAATTCATAGAGTCCCTTCACAGCATTACCCTTTAGAAGAATTTCCTTAGTTAGTATGTCTCTAACTAAACAGTATGTTGGGAAAAAAATCAAAGTAAACATAGCTATCCCTAGAAAATTGAGACACACTAATCACGTTTTTCTTAATGGTGGGAACTCTTAATAAGTTATTCAAAAATAATTGTTTATTACCAGAAATACTACCTATGCCAGTATGAGAAATCTTAACACACTTACCATTGCCCATGCTTATTGTTTGTTTACCTTTGTATTTCTTGTTCCCTAGATTCAGGTTATTCAGATTGTTTGTAATATAGTGGCTAGCTCCTGAGTCTGGGTACCATGTTTCATCTTGATGATTAGCTCTGGCTTATTCATTCTGATTTCTTGTGTTGACAGATTGATTAGTTGTATCTCCTTGTCCATATGCTATATTAGCAGTGAAGTTGTTGTTCCTTTGATTGTTACTGTTGGCTTGACTTGCTAAGTAGTTTGAGTTGTACCTGAAATAACACTTGACAACAATATGGTCAACTTTCTCACATATTTGGCACTTTGGTCGATTGTTGTTGTTGCTCCGGCGTCCTCTTTCTCTGCCACCTCTAGCTCTAGTGGTGGGGTTGCCTCTCTGAAAGGTTTGGCCATTTCTGAAATTGTTATTTGCCTAATTTTTGTTATCATTATTTTTGTTAATGACATAGTTAATAGAAAAATCACTTTCTTGAGTTTTCTTACTTTCAAGCCTAGCTTCATGTGTAAGCAGAATTGAATGAACTTCATCAAGTGAGGAGAATTCGTTTTGTGAGGAAATAATGGCTTCTACAGCCTTATATTATTCACTTAGACCATTGAGTATAGTTAGGACTTGTTCAGAATCTTGCACTTTGTGACCAATAGCTTCTAACATGTCGCAGATAGATTTAATTTTGCTCAAATACTCTCTCACGGTAATGTTGTCTTTCCTTATTTTTTGCAATTGTCTTTTGTGAAACATAACTTTAGCAACTGACTGGTTGTTGAAAGCTTTTCTATTGTTGTGCATACCTCATTAGCACTTTTGCAGCCAATTACCCATGGTAGTAACTTTTGATTGATACAAGATAGTAACCATGAGCAGATTAATCGATCTAGCCAATGATATTTCATGTATTCTTCATTGTTGGCTATTTTTCCTTCTTGATCAGTAATGTTTTTTTATGGAACATACAAGGTCCCCATGATGAATCCTTCAAGGCCATACCCTTGAATTGTGGTTTCAGTCTGAAGTTTCCGTAATAAGTAATTATCTTCGTCTAATTGTACTATAATTAGTTGTGGTTGTGAACTAATTATAGTTTTGGTGAGTTAGTCTATAGCTGCAAAGCTCTCAATTGTTCCAGTAGCATTGTCTGAAGCAGTGTCAGTAGTCATGATGTTGAAAAACTCTTTCGAGCTGAAGAAGAGATGGATCGATGGTTGTTAAGCCTTAATGAAACTCTGATACCATGCTAGAAAATAAAATAGAAGAAACAAGATTGAAGAGAAGTTTTATTATTGATGAGTTGTAATTGTAAGGTAATACAAATTGTATATAGAAGTCCTCTACTTATAATACAAGAAGTAAATGTAAATAGGCTTGAATAATAGGAATATGACCATTGCATTGTTATAATTGGCATATGACCGTTGCATTGTTATAGTAGGCATGTGACCATTGCATTATTATAATGGGCATACAGTCGTTGCTATGTTATAATGGGAATGTGACCGTTGCATTGTTATAATGGGCATGTGACTGTTGCTTTCCCATTATTCCTTCTTTCCTTTATTAGTGACGAGTGATCCTGGAGTTGAAGGGTTATAAGAAGATAACCCTTGAGAAGAGGACCCAAGAATATTGTAATTTATAATTTAATAAATTAAAATTTGTTTTGAATTTTTGGGGTCCACTCAGTTCGTATCAGAGCTGTGGTTATAAAATACAGCTGTAGTAAATAAATTTTTATGATTATTGATAGACTAACTAATTTAAAATGTGTGTAAATATTGAGTGATTGGTTGACTCTATTTATTTGTTTAAGTAATGCAAATAATAAAAAAATAAATCAAGGGATTGCATTAATTTTTTCATAACTACCCACAAAAGATTTGTTGTAAGCCAAGAACTGGATGTTTCTATTTATGTGTTTGGGTGTTATGATTGATGAAATACATGAAAATGAAATGTGGAATTAGTAAAAAACACTTGGATAATAGCCTCAAGTTATAGCTAAGAACAGTTCTAATCTTGTTGTGTTCACTTGCATGTTTGTTTTGATGAAAAATTACAACTGATTTTAATGGATGGATTGTTTGTTTTGCTAATTTTTAATTAGATGTAATGCAGGATTATAAATATAACCCTATTACATGATGAAAGATGATCGGAATGACCTGCATGTTCATTTAAATAATTTGATGTGATGCTTGAGATTAAATGCTATAATGATTTATATGCAAATGATTGTGAATATAATAGTATCACCATCTATGAAAGCATTATTGAAGTATGCATAGAAAATTGTTATTTGAAACTTATCTGTGAATCAATTTGAATTGGATTCAATATAACTAGTGGAAAGGAAAATTGCATAGAAAATTCATAAATGAATAAGAATTGCATAATTCGCTTTATGTTATTGTTATGATCTTGGTTGAATCCTATTGTGTGATTTATTGAATTTGCATAACTATGACACTTTAAACAAGTATATGGATATAATTTTAGAACATTGGTAACAAAATGTGGTCTGAAATAATGTTGGGAGCAAGGCAGTGACATGAGATTGATGTTTCTTATGCCATGTATTCAACAGAAAGAGACTAGGGGTGCAATGGATAGTCATGTGTTGAGCCTCTAGTTTCGCAAACATTTCCTTAAATATAAATTGTGGTTTAGCTAGGCTTATCAAATAAATAAGCACTAGTTAAAGCATAGTGGTTGGGGATGAAGGCTTTAGGGTGTGCCAATTTAAACACTCATGGCCACATGATGTTAGCAATGCAAGTTCATAAGAGAAAGTGGTAGAAAATACCAAAGATATACCCATACTAGACACTATGAATAGCATATCTGAAAATTTTGACTTTTACTTATGATGAGTGTAAAATGGATGCTACATTAGATTTAGCTGAATGTTAATAAGCTAGTTGGGTGCTAATGTTTAGAAATAATTTGACTTTTTACTTATGTTAAAAAATGTGTTAAATGTTTACATAAATAATGACTGTCATGATTGATGGGAATGTACGGCTGATATTATTGGATATATTTGATTCATTTCTGAGGGAAGTGGGTACTCAGGGCTTGTGAATGGGTCAAATAGGGAAAAGGAAAGATAAATACTTAGTAATAAACTAAGGACTGGTCAGTTTAAGGAAATATTATCTTGAGCAGCTTGGCATGGGCCACAATGCAAGCTTGTACACGACTTGTTTAAGCCAAGAAACCTGAGTGTTTGGAAATAGGAAGGGGTTTCTAGACAGTGTGCACCTTATCAGTCAAGTATAATATAACCTGGTTAGAAATGAAAAATATAAATGAGTCTATAGATAAATTTATGAAAGATAAAGGCCCACTAGATTACATTAGAGAATGTTGGGAGGGTGGGATATGTGAGTATCAATCTGTATTACGCGAACGATTACATACTATGTTGTGCATAATGGATAACTGTTGTGTGGAATTGTGTGTTGCTTGAGTGATTAATTATGATCAAGCAATCAAAAATGTTGCAAGTGTTAATTTGAAGAACACTGATAAGTACACACATATAACTTCAGTATGATGATATCTACCCACACACACTAGTGAATACAGCAATACACTTGAATGGATTATTTGATGTGTTATAGTTTTAAATTAATAGGGACCCTAAAATATGCAAATTCAAGTTTGTTAAATGAACAAGTAAAATGTTGATGATACTTATGTTGATTTTGGGTCTGCTAAGTGTGAACAATCTTGAAATATTTTTACAAATGGAAAAATTAGATTTACACTTGTGTTGTGTTATGTGCAGGCATGTGGATTGTGATATTGTCTAGCATGTGAAAACCTTTACTCTAAAAACCAGTTTAGATATTATGATGTATATGCAAGTTAAATATCGGCTATTGCATTTCTTTGGTATAAATGAATGTGGCTTGCTATTGGACTTACTCTATTATTTTGAATAAATTGATACTTGGGAGGGAATTTTGATTTAAATAGGGAAAAAGGAAGTAAGAAAAAATTAGTAGTAAACTAAGAAGAAGGTCACCTCTATCAAGTTGGCTATGGGGTATGTGGATGTTGCATATTTGGTTGGGTTGCATCAGAAGGATGGTGTGAGTCTGCACATGGCTTGTTTTAAGCCCTAAGTTTTTTGTGTCTAGGAATAGTAAGGGAGATCCTAGGCAGTGTGCACTGGTGAACCTATGAATATAGCATTGGGCCTAAAAGATGTTAAAAATTAGTAACACACAAGGATTAATAGGCTAAGAGTATAGGAAGTCATGATGAGGGTGATTTCTAGTTGATACTTTAGCTTGAATCATGCATGCATGTGTGTATGTATACTCTATTGCAAATAGTGAGTAATTAATATGTGTTTATATTGATTCTGAAGAAAAAAACTAGGTATGATAATGGGTGATTGACACAGCTGATTTGATATGTAACAATATAACCAGTACAGATAAGCGAATGGTAAACATCTGTTCACTGTGAGTTTACTAGAAGTAAGATACTATTGTGGGTATGCTTATAAATGAATGATGATTCTGTGATAAATCATTATCACCAAGTAAGTAATTTTTATGTATATGTTTGCTAAAGATTGGTGTTAAAAATCTCTAGTTGTTTGTTGTGCTGTCAGCACAAAATTGTAATGTTTAATTTGTTAGATGCTCCCCTAAAAATCAGACTGATAAAATATGGGCTTGATTATATCTAATTTATGTCGAATCATATCCCATAAAGACTGTATCCATGAGTTATAAAATAGTAAATATCTCTCATCATACTTGTGCTATGATGTTTTCAAGAATCTTTGTGTGTTTCTTGTTGCAAAATAAAAAGGGTAATAAGGAAGTAAGGTGTCAGGTGGTAGGAAAGTAGGTTTCCATCTTATGTCTCACACCTGAAAATAAGATGGCAAGGGTGCAATGAGGCTCTCATGTACTGAGCCTTTGTCCATCAGAGTGTTTTCTAGAAATTGAGTTGAGTAGCAAGCAAGTGCATACTTATGTAACTTGATTGTGAGAACTAAATTGCAAGAGAATACATGGTGTACTATTCTTTGAAATAGAAACACCTTATCCTTGTTTTGCAGCAACAAAGAACACCAAAAAAGGATTATAATAAATAGAATGATCCAGTATCATAACTAATAATTTTTATTTTATAATGATACTTAACTCATTAATTGATTCAGTTTATGATGATACACACTTGATATAAGTACAAATAAATTGTAGGAAACAATTTCTAAAAGGAGGGGTGAATGCGAGGACCAAATTTATAGCTCTAAAATAATATTGTCTTACCAGTATATATATATATATATATATATATATATATATATATATATGAAGAGTGAATAAATAAATTATAATTCCTTGTATATATATAAACTGAATGGTCAAAATTGTGGATAAATATATATGTTAAATTGTATACTATGTGTGTAACATAAGTGTTATGAAGACAAGTACAAAGCTAAGGTTAAAATGAGTAATAGCTAGAGTTAGAAACACTAGCGGCATAATAAAGTAAATAAAAAAATAAAATCAGCCACCAATTTCATTATCTCCTTGTTCACGAAATAAAATAAAAAATGGCTGAATTCCCTGACAACAGAAATTAAGGGAAATTAATAAATGCATTGCTTCACGCCAATTAAGCATGGATTCGATAGGGATGGCAGCAGCGAATCTGAGAGTTCAAAAGTCGAATCGAGATCTGAAAGGAGCGAGGTCAAGATGAATATCTGTTAGTGTATTTTCCCTTCTTTTTTTTGGCGTTAAGACCTTTAATAGGCAGCCAAATTATATGTATGTTTTCATTGCATGCTTAGTACAATGAAATGCATATGTTGAATGTGAGATTCATAAGTTAATATAGATGATTTTCTTGAATGGATGCAACTTAAATCAATATTGATCTAAAAAGAATATTGTTATAGTAGAAATGGATGCATGATTGTTGATTGTTTGCATTTGTTGTGTATGTGGATCTGAATTAAACAAAAGAAGTTTTCATAAGAACGATTAACAGACCTAACATACATTATAGTAATACTGACCAGTAAATACCTAATATACATGAATCAGCTAATTATCATTGAAGTGAATGCTTAAGTATATATATTTGCAGAGCTGAATAATTTGTTGCTATGTTGTCATGGCTGATACTGCATGAGTTGTTGGTCACTGACTATCATGGGTATTCACATCAATATTTTGGTATGAACATAATGAAATTAGCAGAATTAAGTAGATTTAAGTAAAGAAACTTGGTTCAAGAAAAAAGTGGGAAAACATGTTAAAGTTAGTTTGTATGATATGTTCTCTGTTTTGTTTGAGTAATGTATTTACATTATGTGGCAGTTTCATTCCTTAATAAACAGGAAGCTAGGAGAACTTACATGCTTGTATACCTCTGTTATAACCATTTATATACATGGTTATATCTCAAAAATTGGGACTGTGCATATGATATTTGATATGTGTATGCTTGATGAATGGTTGTGTTGGTGATTCACTTTTAGATGCACTTATATTAAATCTGTAAATTGAGTATATATATGTATGTTTGTATGTATGAATGAATGAAGATGCATGTATGTATATATATATATATATTTTAGAAATAATATCTTTCAGATGGAAATTGAATGGATATACATGTATATATGCATGAAAATGTGTGTATGTATATATAATAGAAATAATATCTACCAGATGGAAATTGAATGGATATATATGTATATATGCATGAAAATTTATGTGTGTGTGTATATATATATTAGAAATAATATCTGCTAGATGGTTTTGAATCCAAGTATATATATATGCATGGATATATATATATATATATATATTAGAGTATAAGATGCTATTTAAAGTTGACTGATTAATATACAATGATATGAATGCTTGAATACATTTATGTTATGGTTGGTACGAATAGTAACTCGTCGATTGAGTACATATAAATATATGTGTGCAGAGTACATATAAACTGATAAGAAATAAGTATAAACACAAAGGTGATAAACACAAACTAAACTGGAAATGATTGGATGTTATTGTCTACTTTGCTTTGAGTGTTTGGCTTGTAATGCATGCTCTGTTTTGTATGGATTGATTAAAGGCATACTTTGATTCATGTAGGCATGGATGACTTATTCTCAAATACCCATATTTTTTACTGATGTAAATACATATATAATTCTAAGACCAAGTGGACACATCTTGACTTGACAATGCAAGTATATATCATAAAATCTAATGCTAGTATAGGAGCACAATTTGATTGAATAATATGATCAGACATTATTGTTATGAATATTTATATATATTGTCTGTCATGAATTGATGCTAGTCATCCCCAGTAAATAGATTAAATGTTATATATACATAGTGATAAGCATATGACCTGCTGCATATACCTTCTTTAATCCAGTTTAATATGCTTAACGAACCTTTTTCTTAAAACTGAAAGACGTGGAGATACTGTGCATTGAATATAATACTTGACAACTAGAAATCAGTGTCATATATACCGAATAAACTTATGAAATACACTCATACCAGACGTGCTATCTCTGACCCTGTTGATTGCACATGCAATCTCCTGTGGTGTCTCGTTCAGACGAGGCAGTCAGAAAATTTTGTTTTACAGGTAGGAGAGTACCTTTTCAATTGGGTTGATGGATTAATGGTTGTACTGTTAGAGGCTTAGGAGTATTAACTAACGTAACGGCAAGGAATTTCGCTCGATCTGAATCGATCGTTATACCGACTAAGACCGTTCGAAAACCCCTGATCGTTTGAGAACAGGACAAATCAGAACGCAAACAGAAAAACATTTCAATGTTATTACAACAATTCCATCAGAATACAAGAATATACAGAGTATAAATGAGTAAATTACCTTCCACAAATATCAGAGATTTAAATAAATTACATAGCAGCGGAAAAATATACATAGCACAACTGAAAGTGATACACGGATACAGAGCTTTCCGAGCATCGTTCCAGCTGTAAATCAGGACCCCGTGAATATAAATCTGCAAAACCAAAACTACTAGCTGCCCGTGCGGAAAATAGGGGCACCCAGAGTTTAGGTTAAAACGATAAACTCCAGGTCAGTCATGTGACTGGTGTGAGAACTAAAACAGTTATTAATATTGGTTTTAAAGTTTGGTAAATCAAGGGACCACGCCGTATAACACGGAACGGGTTTCCTCCCAAGAATACCAGTGCATAGAACAAACAGCGCAATGCTAAATAAAGAAAAATGAAGCTGTTATAAGACCCAGGTCCCATCACACAATGCAACGCAAGCCGGAGGATAAGGTTTTCCCTTATAACAGCCAAAGCATGCTTGATACGTTTAAAACACATTCTTTGATACTATTATAGGTGTATAGTGTCAAAACAATTTCAATCATAAATATCAATCATAGACGACATGGGTACCATATATCATGTCGCCATACTAGTTCTACAATTAAAACCGCAATATCACGTATTGGAAATTGGATTTCCGTCATGAGTCGAGGCAAGGGGCAAGCTCCTCTCTGCGTCCGAGACACTCTAGCAAATGTCCCAGGACCCCACTATGATCCTTTGGAACCTCCAAGGTCGGTCCTCTCTTACTTTTGAGGATTAATTATTCCTGAACACACGTTTCCCGGTCCTTACAGACCTATATCCGAGGCGCCTCGTATCCAACAACCACACAGGTGAAAAGTATATAAATGTCAGGGCTGGTAGGTCACTGACACAACCCTAGCTAGAAAGAAACGTCGTGCACTCCTTGGGTCCGTATCCCGTTTTTGACTCATACCGAGGTGTGAGGCTCGCGTATTCACGTTATACACAAAGCTACGCCACACAGGCCGTGCTTTGATCATCAACCACAAGACTTTGCTTTTCAACAGAAACCTTGATCAATTGCCACTTACGCGTGCCACACTGGCAATTCACTCCATGCGACTGATGTCCATCGATATACAACCTCTGAGCTCGTACGTTTCAAAGAAGGGCGTTAAGCAAGAGAATAAATTCTCCGCCGCCAAACAGATGTATATTTAACAGAGATCAATCAACACAGAATAAAATCCAATGTCAGACACACAGTCCATTTACAAGTTCGTTCTGGGTCTGAACGAAACCGGAGGCACTTTCCTCGCATACCCATCCATCTCCAAGTACGTCTGGACGATCACCAACTGTTTCCCTCATCTTGGGTGTACAGCCCAATCGAGATCATCACTAATCACCCAAACGGTGTGGAGACTTCTGGTGTTCAACCACCGTCTTCATCTTCGACATCTCGTCGAATCGGTTATTCAGAATGGGTATAACCCCGACTTTCTAAATAACCCACGTATATGATAAAAAAATGTTACACAAACACAACAAACGCCTCATTCCAATTCAGAATATTCTTTTATTCACAAAATCACATTCTTTGGGGAGAGGTTCCCATTAATTTTATCCAAGATAAATTCTTCTAAATTTATTCTTTAATCTTCCTTTGGATATCATTTCAAACTAGTCGGGATTAGCGAACCACACCGAAGTAATTATTTATTTTATTTCCCAATCCCAACCTATTTATCCCATGGAGCAAAACTGGTAATACTCCATATCTAACACCACGGTGTTATCGGTAAAATTAATTACCATTTCACGTTCAAATCTAATTACAGATTTAACTATCGCATTGGAGCAAAACTGGTGGTACTCCATTCTCGATCACCTTTCAGATTTTATAATTTAAATTATCAATTCACTTTTCAATCTAATTAAAGATTCATTTAAAACTCCACTTAGTTTTAATCCTTTCAAAAATCAACATCCTGCCTTTAACTGGGTTAAAGAACCAATGTCATCTAAAACACGATTCACGACAAACCCAAATCACATTTGATATTAAATACAAGGCTTTGAATAGAAAATATATCGGCTTATATTCAATATCAAATTCTGAAACCAACATATATCGTATTGGAAATAACGATATAAAATATATCTTTCAAATTCCCATAACAATATCTGTATAGTCACGAAATCCAACATCGAAATATTCCGAAGATAATTTCGATTCAACTCCAGTCCAATTCACATATTGGGAATATTGATTATTTTTAAAATCACTTTCAAATTCAATTTATTTATTTCAAAAATAAATTGATTTTTAATTCTAGTTCAAAACTAGTTCATTTTGATAAAAATATATTTTTATCCTTTCAAATGTGGAATTTTTCAGCCCAATTTTTCCCAAATCATTTCTTATGATTTTACACGAATTATAGATATTTTTAATAATTTTATCAAGGCCTGTACAGTCGATTTCCATCAACGGCCATCGAACTGCACTTACAACGACCTTTTCTAAATTTGATTTGGACATAATTCCAAATCCAACCGTTAGATTTCAAATTTCTAATATTCATTGGAAAGCTCTTTTCGATACGAACCCAACGGTTCCGGTTTTAGGATAATCCGATGGTCGGATCTCCCGCAACGTCAATTCGAAGTCAGTGGTCGAAATTCGCGAACTGTCGCGGCATGGCGCGTTCTATTCAGGCCATTATATATATAATATATATATTATATATTTCGTCGATTTCCTTTTTAAAACGAATTTTATAAATAGTTCTAAATTCGTTTCAAAACAATTTCATCTTCAATTTCAAATCGATTTGATTTCAATTCAATTCGAATTCATTTCAATTTTATTTAATCGAATTCAAATTCGTTTCAATTCAATTCAAATTCTAATTCATTTCAATTCAATTCAATTTGAATTTACCTTCTATTTAATTCAATTCGAATTCATTTCAAATTGATTTCAATTTCAGTTCGTTTTAAATTTCATTCAAAACGATTTCAATTCGTTTTTAATTCAATTTGAATTCATTTCTATTCTGTTCGAATTCAAATTCGCTTTATATTCAATTTGAATTCAAATTCACTTTCTATTCAATTCGAATCGAATTCATTTTCTATTCGATTTGAATTCATTTCAAGTTGATTCAATAAAATTTCAATTTAAATTTTTATCTAATTTAATTTGAATTTCATTTCAAAATATTAAATTTTGAAATCACTTTTCAATATTCATTATAAAACGAATAAAATCGATATAAATATCGTTCACGACAAAATAGCGCGTCTCTAATCAACACGGCTTTATATTTTTCAAAAACTTCGTTATTCTATTCAACAAATGAATATTTATTCTATTCAACATATGAATCTATATTTCTTTCAACACACGACTATTTTTGTTATGTAAAATATTTTATACAACTATGGTATCTATCGTTTGATTTTAATTAGAATCCACCGTGAAGTAGTTCTAATTTTAAATATGATAAAGATGTGAATTTTATTATTAAAATATTTTACTCAACACATAAATATTTTCAACACATGAACATTGTCAACACATGACTATTTTTATATTTAACACATGAATTTTCTTTTATAATATTCATTATTTTCCCGATTGGAATGAGGCTCAATCAATCACCATATAACGTTAATTATATGGATTCCATACAACACATATATATAATAGCAATGATAAACAATCACTCATCATCCAAGGTGCACCACACAACTGTATAAGCATCAAATATAAATAATCAACGCTTACACAGTCTGTCGACCCATCGATCGACATACAATTAAATAATTGGGATTACTGTACCCAAATATCATCCCAACACCCGTGTGGGGTTTCAAATCAACAAATACAGATTTTTATTTGTGCAGTTGGGCGATGTGTAAAATTTATCGACCCAATCAATATCAGTCAAATTAGTGTATATAAACAAATCGGCCGATTTGTTTATAAAAATTCATTTATTCACATTCACGTTAAAAATTATATTTTTAACGATAAAATATTTTACTTCAACCATCTACAATTTATTATCGATTTCACATCAACATCACAAACAATTTCACAACACATCAATTAAACAAACAAGCCATCCATGGTCTGTGGATGACGGGTGTCGGGTGCTGCTAAGCACCGTCGGCATCCTAGTATATATATATAACTAGAAAAGGAAATTTGAGTGAGAAGTTCTCACCAATAGCTATCCCAACTCCACGCCACTTCATTTATAGAAATCTTTGCCGTTCTCGCCTTTCTTATCACTTTCGTCGCCCGTATTCTCGACATATGTAAAAATCGAATTTTTACTTTGCTATTCAATATATAAAAATCGAACTTTTACTTCGCTATTCAATATATAAAAATCGAATTTTTACTTCGCTATTCAATATATAAAAATCGAATTTTCACTTCGCTTTTATATAGATAAAAATTCTATTTTTACTTTGCTACTATATAGATAAAAATTCTATTTTTATATCGATGTTCATACGATAAAGATTATATTTTTATATCGCCACTTATATAAAAATCACATTTTTGTTCCTTCTACATAATAAAGGTCAAATCTTTAATACTTCTATAATGTAAAAATCATATTTTTAATCTTCCACGAGTTTGAAAATTATATTTTCAACCTTTCTACATTATAAAAATTATATTTTTATCGAAGTAAAAATCATATTTTTACTTCACTACTTATATCAAAATATCGTCTTTTCATATTTAAAAATATCGTCTTTTCATATTTAAAAATATCGTCTTTTCATCACTTTAAAAATCACATTTTTATCTCAATGTATATATAATAAAAAATCATATTTTTATTATGTACTTCATTAATAAAATAAAACGAATTTTCATTTCTCTTTCTAGACGATAAAAATCGTATTTTTATTTCAAATCCCCTCACATAGAAATCGAATTTTTATACTTATTCCTTCATAGTGAAAATCAAATCTTTCTTGCTTTTCCAATGATATTTATTTTCAAATTATATAAATGCTAATCCCCATAAAAAAACTGATTTTACAAATAAAAATAAAATTAAAAACTTACAGATTTTGGTCGAAGGGGGGGCTGTGCTTCTTCGTCGGAGGTATTCAGGGTGGAGCGACGTCGGGTGGTGCGCGATGAGGTGCAGGCGGAGGTGGGTTGCGGAGGGGGTGGTCGATGCGGTTAGGGGAAAACCGAAGGGGAGAAGAAGGGAAGGGAGAGAAGAGGAGGGGGCGTGCTGGATGGCGGCGCCAGAGGCGCGCCGCCCCTGGTGGCCGCGACGGCGGCTTAGGGCAGAGGCGCGATTTCCTTTTTTTTCTTCTGCTTTGAAATCGATTTTGAAAAGGGGGGGCAGAGTATAAGGGGAGAGGAGAGAGAGGAAGTTAATTATTTTATATTATTTAATTTCTAAAAGTTGACTTTTACATACGACCTCTAAACGAGGCCCACCACCTGTCGTCCATAGCGTTTCACCCCCATTCCGAACACAATGGGATATGTACCATAAGCTGATTCGATTATTTCGATCAGTTTTCGTCAAAATCAACATATAACTCTATATATTGAATTTGAACGCGCATTTCAATTTATCGGGGTCACATACGAACTCTATAAATCCCAGAAAAATATTTCCTAGCTTCGTACTGACGATACGGTCCTAACAAAACTAGTTTCGTCGAATTCTGAGACCGTTAGAAAAATGGCCAATTTCCAGTCGATTAAAATCAACTAAAACTGGTAAAACGCGTTTTCCTTTACCACGCTCACATATTGGTTCGAAAAATTATGAAATTTGGAATTTAGCAATAATTTGACATCACGGATCCAACAAAAGTGGTTTCGTCGAAATCCGAGGTCGTTTACAAAATTCCCACTTTTAAGGGCCTGAATTCCATAGCGCATATTCAGAAATTTCAACTGGACATATCTTTTGATTCCCGCTATGAAATCTCAATTTTTCGGATTCGTTGGAAAGATATCATCCATTAGATCCTTTTATTTTTGGTTTCACTAAAATCCGGTTTATTTTGCACCCGGTACATTCAATTGAAGTTTGAAATCGAATTATCGAACTACCGCGCCATTTTCAATTCTATTTATAATTATATATAATTATTTATATTCTAACGACGACGTATATAATATATATGTTCGAATTCTATTCAAAATAAATTTATCCATCGTTTTTATTTAAAATAATCTATTTTAAATGTTCAAAATTCACTAAAATTGCCGAAATAAAAATTTTAAACTGGCCCAGATTTTCGGGTTGTTACAATTAACTGATTGCAGTGTTAATTGCATCTAAGATTTTGTATTAATTCAATGTTAAAATATGTTATGTTTGGTACAAACTGGTTTGTATATTATTATATGCTCAATGTAATAAACTCATGGTAAAATCTGAGTCATGTGTAACTGTAGCTGTAATAAATTGGGTTTGATTGTTGAGAACATATATTCTGTTGTAGACAGAAAATAACTAATATGTATTCAGTCGATTTGATTATACTCTGAGGTTGTTTGTGGTTGAGATGAAAAGTGGTCATACCATATTAAAAATACATGGATGTGGCTCAAGAATAGCCAAAACCAAGCTGTTAGATAAAGGTTTAAACGAGTTTTATCGAATATGTTTGTCGGATATTGTGTATAGATGTTGTTTAGAAGGGTTTCAGTTTACTTTTATATTGCTGAAATGAATATGGTATGCAATTTGATGCATACATATGTTCACTTCATTGCATAGTCAGTTTGATACTGTGCAGTTGTTGCACGAAATGTTTATTCCCTTCTGTTTTGCTGCATTATATATGAAATAGAAATTAAGACAGTTATAAGTAAAAGATGGGTTTTCTTTTGTAAACTGTTTGAACTGTTTGCATAATGTATGTGTGTTATATTTGCAATCATGAAACTGGTGTTTATGATTTTATATTAATATACACAGTTTGTATATAATATCTGAATGCTCATATGAAATGATAAGGCATATGGTATACATGTATTGCCGGATTGATAAGAAAAACAATACGGCCATCACTTATTTTTCTAAAGTGATATGCTTTAAAGTCTGGAATTGGAATGACTTGAGTCTTATGTTTGTTTTGTGCTGTTGGTAAGTATTTAACTACTTTGAGATGCCAAGTGCATGAGTGATTACACGATAAAAGATCCTGAGTAAAGTATTGAAATTTTACTAATGCTTCAAAGTTTAACTGGACTGGTTTATTAGAGTAAGAATGTAGTTATTTTACATTGATTAACAAGTCAGTCGGGACCTTATAAAGTTATCTGCTTTGAGAAAATGATCTAATGAAGGAAAACAAGCTAAGTTATTCTTGTTTTGGCTATGTGGTGATTAATTATTTTCTAATTGATCAACACACCTTTTACTGCTTAATCAACTCTTATTTAAGTAAAAGATGACTTGTATATCTTCTTATACACAAGTTAAAAACTGATTTGAATAATACTGATATTTTTATATTGGTGATAAGTGATCCAGGAGTTGAAGGGTTATAAAAAGATAACCCATGAGAAGAGGACCCAGGACTATTGTAATTTATAATTTAATAAATAAAAAAATATTTTGAATTTTTGGGGTCCTCTCAGTAATACCGGAGAATATCAAATATCTCCGCTAAGTCTTTAACATGATTGGTCGATTACTTCGACTTCACAAGCATGTCATAATCATAACTTCCATCGACTTCCCAATATGGTTATGGAAAATGTGGTTAACCAAACGTTGTTACGTCTCCCCAGCATTTTTCAATACAGAAGGCATCACTACGTAGCAATACAACCCTAAGTCTGTGATAAAGCCAGTATGTTCCTGGTCCGGAACATGCATTGGAACTTGGTTATATTCAGAATATGCATCCATAAATGATAGAAGCTCATATCCGGGTGTCGAATCTACTAACTTGTCAATTCGAGGAAGTGGGAAGCTGTCTTTCGGACATGCCTTATTTAGATCTGACAAATCTATGCATGGACGCCATTTCCCATAAGCTTTCTCCACAAGAATCAGATTTGAAATCCACTTAGGGTACGTTGCATCTTGAATGAACCTGTTACCCTTCAGCTTCTCAACCTCTTGTTTCAGAGTTGTTGACCTTTTCGAGCCGAGCATGCGCCTTTTCTGCTTAACTAGGATTATTTTGGATCAGTATTCAACGAATGGCTCATAATCGATGAAGATATCCCACATATATCAACATGGGACCAAGCAAATACATCAAGATTTTCCTTAAGAAAATCAACTAATTCCCTTGTCTGGAGGGAATCCAAATGGGACCCGATCTTCAAGACCATAGTTGGGTCATCGTTATCGATCAGAACTTCTACCGTAGTCTCGTTAGGTGTCGCCCTTCTACATCCCAACTCCTCATCTTCTCCACGATCATTATCCTTAAACTTATGGCTGGGCGATCCTGGTTGGGATGTGTCCATTACTTGCTATGTTTTGGCCTCCTTGGTAGGAGGGAAGGTGTCTTGTAATTCTTCGCCTTCTCCATTAAGGATTTCCTTCCACTCCACCAAATAGCATACCCTTCCTATTACCTGACCTCCCCTGACCATTCCCACTCCAGCCTCAGTTGGGAATTTCAGGAGCGAACACCAAGGAGCTATATATGCTCGAAATTCTACCAGGGTCGGCAAGCCCAGAAAGGAATTATAAAGAGATTTAATATCCATTACGAGGAAGGGGAGGGTTCGTACTCTCTGACAATCTACCTTACCTAACTCAACCAGTAATTCAACGAGGCCAATTGGTTCAGTGGTTGAACCATTGAAACCATGTACCCATCTTGTACATGGCTTTAAGTCTCTTGCTTCCAACTTCATTTGATCAAAAGCTTTTTTGAACAAAATATTAACAGAACTCCCGCAATTAGCCAGGACCTGTCATACAGTTGTAGGACCAATAATGGATGATATCACCAATGGGTCTATGATTGAGGTCTCCCCTCCCGAAACTTCTCTATCATGGAAAACGATGTCGTCCATCATCATTTTCTGTTGTTTGACTGAAATATTATCTTCGGGGGTGCCGCATTCCCCAACTTCCATATGCTTTGCAACATTCACATATCGTTCCATTGTTCATGTATTAAATCCCGCCTGATGTGGTTCTCCAACAACTGTTTTGATGACAATTCCATTCACCTTATAGTGGGCAGTGGCTCTGGGGGTCCTTTGATCTTGATTTGGGGCTGGAGCTCCCTGCCCCCTTCTCTTGGGGTCACCTTATATTCATCAAGCTTCCCTTCTCGTAGTAACTTCTCAATCACATCCCTCAAATGACGACATTCATTCATTGAATGGCCATAAATTTCGTGGAACAAACAGAATTTTCTAATTTCACATTTCTTTTCTATAGAATCCCGTGGAGGTGGCTTCTTATACTGCATAACGTTGCACATATCGAGGTATATATTCTCCAAAGTGTCGTTCATTGGTGTGTAACTCTCGAATAACTGGAATCGGGGTCTCATCTTAACATCACTTTTCTAATTCTGCTTTTCCTCTATTACCGTTCTTTACTTGGCGACCATTCCTCTTGTTCTGATTCCCGACATTGACTTCTACTTTTCCAGAGCTGTCACTGGATTGTCTTACATCTATATTACTTTGAATCTCTTCCTTCACAACTTCACTAGAACTCCTCTTTCTATTCAGGAATGCATCCTCTTGGCGCAAGCGCACATTTGCTTTCTCATAAAACAACTCTATCGTCGTAGGAGGCTTTCCAACTAAATTTGTTCTGAACTTCGAGTCCTTGTCCACACCGTCGACCACTTCCATTAAAACTGTCTCTAGGTTAGGGTTACTAATTCTGGTGATAACCATGCTGAAACGGTCGAGATATCCCCTCAAAGTTTCTCTAGGGGCTTGCTTAACAGCAAAAAGCTCCATCACATGTTTAGACTTTGATGCATGGAAAATTGAGTCAAGATCTTCTCGCTTAGCTCTTTGAAGTTAGGAACTGATCGGTGAGGAAGTTTGGTAAACCACATCATTGCAATCCCCTTAAGATATACCGGGAAGGCTTTACACATAATGGCATCAAGAGTTGCTGTCACGTTCATATACCCCGAATAGGGCATCAAATACTGTAGCAGATCCATCCTTCCCGAATAATGGCTCATAGTGGGCAGATAAAATCGTCTTGAGAACTGTGCCTTCAAAATGTTGTCGGTAAAGGAATATGGCTATATCTAAGCCCCAATCCTCATTAGCATATTCTCTGCTATCATTCATTATCTTCCTTATCATTGCTTCTACCTCTGCTTTTGTTAACACAAGTTCTAGTTTGGCACTTTCATTTCATCGAATTCTCTCTCCTCCCACTTCAGGCAACTTCACCTGAACCACCGTCCGGGCGGTACTTCCTTACCCTCTATGGTCTCATTCAATCACAGGATGAGTGAGAGGAAGTACGGGTGCGTAAGTAGTCCGGGAGTGTCACGTTTAGTGGGGTAAGCTTGAGACTGGGTCGGCTTAAGAATGGGTTCAGCAAAACTAGGATCGTTAGGCCGAGCTGAATCACTGCATTCTTTCGGGAAGGCAGTGTACCGAACTGGAGCTAACGAAGATTCTCTTGCCTTTCATAAGGTTTCCTCTGACATGACGGCTGTTCACCCTCTTCAGACGAAAACAAGCCTTTTGTTGTTTGACGATGTGGTGGAGATGGTGTCTTTTGCCTTTAGAACTCTTCTCATTGCCTAGCCGTTGTATCCACATCATTCCTCAGTATTTCATTATCTCGACTTTGGGCATCCAGGGCAGTAGTAGTCTTTTCTAACTTGTTGAACAAACGTGTAAAATCATCTTGTGTAACGAATGCCGAAGGAGGGCCTTGATTGGTTGTTGGAGCAGCAGGTTCAGTGACTGGTTCGGATCAGATCGAACTCGATTCGGGGAGGTTCGAACTTGGCTCATTCGATCTGGGACAATATGCTGGCACAATATGTAAATCAGGTTATTGTGCATCGCTGGATGATGCTTGTTGAGTTCTATCTCTTTTGTAAACCA
Organism: Allium sativum; assembly: GCA_030737875.1. Lineage (NCBI taxonomy): Eukaryota > Viridiplantae > Streptophyta > Magnoliopsida > Asparagales > Amaryllidaceae > Allium > Allium sativum. The sequence continues at coordinate 232,674,490 of CM060913.1, read as the reverse complement.
TGATGGTTAAAAGTGTTGAAAGTAACGAAAATATAGACTATTCCCTCGGACTTGGCGATCTGAACAGTAAATAAACAATCCAAAAAGGCTGGGAATTTAAACCTCTCAGTGAAAGCACCAAAATATTTGACCAAAAAATGGCATAAACACCCAAAGACTAGAATTTGCAGAGAAAAAAGAAGAAGCAACAGATGAAAAAGAGATAAAATCAGCAACAATTTATAGTGGTTCAACGTTAACGAGCCTGCGTCCACTTTATAATTATTTGATTATCTAAGAAATTACAATTACAATGAATATATTCTTCAAACACTTAAGATATAACACTTAAACTCTTGAACTTCAATGGTAGAATTCGAAAAATGTCTTGAATTGTTGTTGGTGATGGATAGTTGATGCAGCGCATCATGGAAAACGCTTGTATGCGAGCTATCGGTCGTCCAATGACCTAAGGCAGTCGCTCAGTGACCTAGAACGAAAAGGAAGGAAGAGCATATCGTCCATGAGGCTAAAGCTTGAAGAAGTGGAGAACCGATCGTTCAATGACCTAACAGAGTCGCTCTACGAGCCGATGAATCATAGAAAAAGACCCAACGTTCCAACAAGGTCGTTCTCGAGTTTGAAGAGAAAGGGCAGGTTTAAGGAAGCATTGTTAGATCGTACAAGGAAGGGGTCGTTCGCTCTTGGGTCACTCGCTCCAGAGTCAGCCAATCCTGGATCGTTTGCTAGTGGATCGCTCACCCCTAGATCATTCGCACCTAAGTCGTTCATTTTGGAATCGTTTGCTATCGAGTCAATCACCCTTGAGCTGCTATGGGCTGAACGCAATAAGATCTGTTAAAGATAAGATCATATGTTGGTCGCTCGTTCCATTAATGTCGTAGTTGAGTCGTCCGCTCTATTGTTTGTGTCGTGTTAAAGGATCACGTATCGTAGTTAGGACGACCACTTATATTGGGTCGTTCGCTTGTACTTGGGTCGTCCGTTTGGACAAGGCGTGATGTAAACCCTATAAATAGTAGTGTGAGTCGTAATGGTTGTTGACTTTTGAATAAATCCCTTGTGTGAGCTTTGTGCCACCATTAAAATTGGAAGTGAGTGTGATCTCCTTTCTCCATCTTCGGATATTCGAGTGCGCTCGAATCAACGAATTTGAAGCCGATTCACGGTATCGCTTGCGAGTGATCAACATTCAAAGAATCGTAGATCGACAACACGGTTTCTTGCGAGATCAACATGTTGAAGATAGCGAGATTCCGGCATCGAAAGATTAACAGAGTTGAGCATTTACCTCGTCCTTGATCTGGTTTAAACGAATCCATCCATTCGTGTAGAGTTTAGATCTTGAAGCTACGCCAGTTTGGTATCAGAGTGAGATTTCCATCTTTTGGTTGGATCGCCAAAGCCTTGATCGCCATTTTGGTTGGATCGCCGACGCTAGATCGCCACCTTTAGGTTGGATCGCCGGAGCCTTGATAGTCATCTTGGTTGGATCGCCAAAGCGAGATTTCCATCACTTGGTTGGATCGTCTGAAACCGTTCAGGTTTATCACCATCGCCGTTGACATCGTCCATTCCATTTCCACCACCACCAAATCATCAAACCGCCATTCATCATCATCATTTCAGATTGCCGAAGTTTTCCTAGATCGCCAGATCTAGTTAAGATCATCGCCACCGCCTTAAACCGCCACCATCTACCAGATCGCCATTCATTCTAGACAACCACTAATTTAGATCGCCGGAGCTGTTCAGATCATCAGATCTCATTCAGTTGCATCTATTAATCAGTCGCCATCACCTGTCCACGATCGTCGGAGCCAGTTAGACCACCAGATCTAATTCAGTCGCGATCGTCATTCCGTAGATCGCCAAATCTACACCATTTCCATTTAGACCGTCATGCCATTTAACTGCCATCGTCCAAGTTTGGACCGGCCGCACTATTTGGATCGTTCCAGCAATTTGGACAGTGCAAGTGTTTGGAAGTTTGATTCTGCTTATATTGAGAGTTCTGTCTCTTATAAAACATTATTAGCTTACAAAGAGAGAAAACAGATAGGTAGAATTTCACTAACCTATCAGCTCCATCATCCTTACGGACTATCATTCTTCTATGGAATGCAGGAATGCATCTCGGAAGACCAGTTCGTGTCAAGCTTACAGGAAAGGGGGGATTGCAGTCGTACGCTCAAAGGAGCCACTGTAATACCAATGGTATAAATATAGGGGGCACACCGCACAACATTTAAGGTACAAGGAGGTGTTTAACCATCCAGCCTTACGCCTGAAAGCATGAAGCCACCTGGCAAATAAGTATACCACTATACAGCGCTCCTTAGATAAGAACAAATAGTTCTTGCTGTTTTGGCAGTTGGTGCGTCTACTCGTTGGCTACTTTATACCAAACGAGCACCTAATATATCAAAATGGCTGCATTTTTCCTTATGTGGCTTGGCGAAAAACAACATCTTTCTATAAAGCTTGCTCTATTGCTTGCTTCTTCTTTCCAGTGGACATACTACATTCTACAGAGGGGAATCTCCGCTTGGAAGAAAGGATCACTGCTTAGGTAGCCGACCAAAAGATGGAAGGAAAGGGTTCTACGCTATCCCATCCTCTTTCGCGGGTTTCTCAGCTCACAAATCAGCCCCAGTATATTATCATTTGATGGCTCTCCACGTCAACAAGTTCGAATTTTGACTCAAAGATCATCTAGCTAGTCGTTTTCCCTAGAGAGTTGGTTGGTTTAAGAGAGACCCCGGATTGGACCAACCCTCGTTCTCACAAGTTAGTTATTAAATAATATTTAAGAAATCTTTCTTATTTGAAACCCAATGGGCCAAGCGGAGGTTTTCTGGCTTAACGAGAGCTGAGCCCACGACGATCTGTAATCGACGGGCCCGAGCTCCAGCTTTGCTTGCTTCGCGGTATTGCGTGAAGGCGCGCACGGCGCGGTATAAGGGCGGTGGGCGGGCTTAGAAGGCTTCTCCAAATCCCACGTATGAAGTTGAAGCACCCGGTTTACGAATTAATCAAACGAGCCCTATTATACCTTTCGCCAAACCAAACGTTGTTTCAAAAGCATCCGAATTAGCATCAGTAGACGCAGAAAGAGATCCTATCCCCTACGGCCTTTGCTATCGCTTTAAACTTCCCTACTACCCATAGGGAAAGGGTGCCCATCTTCAAAGCGACTTTCTCAACAAGCTCTAGCTCTAGGGCTTTCTAGGTCTTCATCTTTGGAAAAACTCTCTTCCTTATCATACGAGGCATCCAGATTTGAAGTTTATTCTGCTTTGTTTGGGAATTGATTATGCCGCCAAAACGTGTTAATCGTCATCAAAATTTGGAAGAGAAGTATCGGAGAGATGAAGCTGAACAAATGGAGAAAAGAATCAATGATAAGTTTGATGAAGGAATTGGAAGATTAGAAAAGCTTATGATAGATATTAATCAAACTAGAAGAAGAGTATCACCCGATTCAAATCATGGTGGACGTCGAATTTCACCATCAAATTCGGAAAGACATAGAAGATCACCACCTTTGGATCGAGAGAGAAGGAATCGCGATGATTATTCTCTTGAACTGTCCCATAGAGGTGAAAGACATGATCGATATCATCATCATTCAGTTTGTAAATATGAAAGAAGTAGCATTCGTGACCATTCTCAAGGACAAGATCGAGATCCATTTCGTCAACCGGAACGTAATCATAATTGGGAACCAGGGATGAAAACAGAAATTCCAGTATTCAAAGGAGGAATGTCAGCAAAAGAATTCCTAGATTGGTTGTCGAATGTAGAGAAAATTCTGGAGTTCAAGAATGTGCCTGAGAATAGAAGAGTTCACTTAGTTGCTACTCGTTTGAGAGGAAGAGCTATTGCTTGGTGGCAACAAACTAAGCTAACTCATGAAAGAATGGAAAAGCCAAAGGTTGTCACATGGGAGAAGATGAGGAAGATGATGAGAGCTACAATCTTACCTCACAATTATCAGTCTCTTATGTATCAACATTTGCAGAACTTGAAACAAGGAACGAAGTCCGTGAATGATAACACTGATGAGTTTTATCAATTGATTGCAAGGAATGATGTTATGGAAACAGAGGAACAGTTGAATGCTAGATATGTTGGGGGATTGAGAACTCAGATTTAGGATATGGTAAACATGTTCTATCCAATGACTGTTGCTGAAGCTCACCAGAAAGCTCTAGCTTGGAAGAAGCAAGGGGCGAGGAGGAGGAGTGTTCACGAATTTTAACAGTCAAAGGAAAGGAGTTAGTAGCAGTACTAATATTACTAAGCCAGTTTCAAAGCCTGTTGCCAATGAAGCTGCTAAGCCAAAGGTCACTTCGACGGTCAAGTGCTTTAATTGTCGAGAAGTTTGACATAAAAGCAATGAATGTCAAAAACTAAAGAATAGAATAATGATTGCTGAAGATGTAGAAGCTGATGTAGACTATTCTCTACCACCTAAATTTGACGATGATGTTGAAAATGAAGCAGAGGAAGTAGAGTCAGGAGACGAAGGGAATAGTTTAATGATGAGAAGATCATGTATAGCTCCAAAGCACGTAGATGATTCTAGTTGGTTGCGGAGCAATATTTTCCAGTCTACTTGCACTATTCTGGGAAAGATTTGTCGGTTTGTTATTGATGCCGGAAGTTGTGACAACATGATTTCTGAAGAAGTTATCAAGAAGTTAGGGTTGAAGACTGAGAAACATCCTCGACCATACAAGCTTGCTTGGCTAAAGAAAGGAGGAGAAGTCACCGTGGGAAGAAGAGCGTTTATTACTTTTTCCATTGGGTTGAAGTACAAGGATGATATTTGGTGTGATGTGGTTAATATGGACGTATGTCATTTGCTCTTAGGTAGACCATGGCAGTATGATCGATCAGTTCAGCACGATGGTCGAACCAACAACTATAGTTTCATGATTGAAGGTACTAAAATCACTTTGGTTCCTACGAAGCATGAGCAAAGTGACATCAAAGCAGAGAAGAAGGTGAATTCGACTAGTCTTTTATCTTTGAACGAATTTGTTGAAGAAGTGGAAGAGAGTCGTGAAGTGTTTATGCTGATTAGGTTTGAATCACATAAAGAGCCTGAAATTCCTGCTGAAGCTAAGCCTGCACTGAAAGAGATTGAAGATGTATTTTCTGACGAATTGCCAAAGGAATTATTTCCACTTAGGGACATACAACATCAGATTGATTTGGTGTCAGGTGCAGTGTTACCACATAGGCCACATTATTGAATGAATCCGAAAGAGCATGAAGAGCTAAGGAGATGGGTTAAAGAACTACTTGAACAAGGGGGAATACGAGAAAGTCTTAGTCCTTGTGCCGTAACTGCTTTGTTAGTCCCAAAGAAAGATGGTTCATGGAGAATGTGTATGGATAGTAAAGATCTCAACAAGATCACTGTCAGATACAGATTTCCTATGCCTAGACTTGATGATCTATTAGATCAAATTAGTGGATCTGTTATCTTTTCGAAGATTGATTTGAAAAGTGGTTATCATCAGATACGAATTAGACCGGGAGATGAATGGAAGACCGCGTTTAAGACTCGTGAAGGGTTGTACGAATGGTTGGTTATGCCATTTGGTCTATTGAATGCACCAAGTACTTTCATGAGAGTGATGAATCAGATTTTCAAACCATACATTGGGAAGTTCGCGGTGGTGTAGTTTGATGATATCCTGATTTATAGTACCAACATGGAAGAGCATATACAACACTTGAAGGTTGTATTAATGATTCTTCGTCAAGAACAATTCTATGCTGCAACAAAGAAATGTGTGTTCATGACACAAAGAGTTTTATTCTTGGGATACATTGTTTCTGAGGAAGGAATATAGGTAGATCAGAATAAAGTCGCTGCAATCAGAGAATGACCTCGACCAAAGACCATAACAAAAGTCAGAAGCTTTCATGGTTTGGCATCATTATATCGAAGGTTTATTCCACACTTTAGTAGTGTGATGGCTCCTGTTACTGATTGCATGAAAGGGAAACAGTTCATGTAGACGAACGAAGCACAATTGTCTTTTTAGAAGATCAAGGAACTTTTGACGACAGCACCAGTTCTCGTGTTGCCAGATTTTTAGTTGCTTTTTGAGTTACATACAGATGCATCGAAGGTTGGAATAGGAGGAGTGTTAAGTCAGAAAGGTCGTCCTATTGCATGTTTCTATGAGAAATTATCTGGAGCAAAGATGAGATATAATACGTATGACGTGGAGTTTTATGCTATTACACAAGTCGTGAAGCATTGGAGACATTACCAATTTCACAAGGAATTTGTCCTATATACTGACCATGAAGCATTGAAGCATTTGCAAGGTCAGGACAAAATTGCTACAAGACATACATCGTGGATTGCTTATTTGCAACAATTTACATTTGTCACAAAGCACAAATCAAGAGTAACTAATCGCATAGCTGATGCTTTAAGTCAAAGGAATCATCTACTAACGATTATGTGAGTCAAAGTAATTGAGTTTGATATACTTCTAGAATTGCTAATGATAGATTCATATTTCAAGCAGGTCTTAGACAAAGTCAAGGAAGGGAATATGAAAGATTATGTGCTAATCAATGGTTTTCTGTTCAAAGGAAATCAGTTGTGTATTCCAGATTGAAGTTTAAGGAAGAAAATTGTCAAAGAATTGCATGACGAAAGACATGTGGGTCGTGATCTTACTTTAAAATTGATTGTTGATTCTTACTTTTGGCCATCTATGAGGAAAGAGGTTGAGAAGTTTGTGCAAAGATGCCACGTTTGCCAAGTATCCAAGGGAATTGCCGCTAATGTTGTATTATACATGCCGCTGCCCGTACCTAGTAAGCCATGGGTAGACATTAGTATGGATTTTGTCTTGGGATTGCCGAGGATGGAACGAGGCAATGGTTCTATCTATTTGGTAGTAGATCGTTTTTCAAAAATGGTTCATTTTATTACGTGCAAGAAGACGGCAGATGCTGTGAATGTTGCTCAGTTATTCTTCAAAGAAATCTATCGTCTTCATGGATTACCTGAATCCATTAACTTAGACAGAGATACCCGTTTTCTAAGTCATTTCTGGATCAATTTGTGGAAAATGATTGGAACGAAGCTGAAGTTTAGCAGTGCTTATCATCCGCAAACAGATAGACAGACTGAAGTAGTGAACAGATCTTTAGGAAATTTGTTGAGATGCCTTGTAAAAGATAATTTAAAGAGTTGGAAGTTGTGTCAAGCTGAATTTGCACACAATCATGCTATTAATTGAAGTACAGGGTTAGTCCGTTTTAAATTGTCTATTCAATTATGCCAAGAGGACCGTTGGACTTGTCTACGGTTCCACCGCAAAAAGGGATTGTTAAACGAGCCAGTGATTTTGTTAATGAATTGCAAAAATGTCACATAGTAGTGCAGGAGAGATTGCTTAAGACGAATATGAAACATAGGCAATTTGCATATTTGAAGTGACAAAGTGTTAACTTCGAAGAGGGAGATTTGGTTTACGCAGTATTGACGAAAGATTGTTTTCCTGTTGGAACTTACGACAAATTGAAGGCTCGAAAGATTAGTCCCATAAAAATTGTAAAGAAAATCAATGATAATGCTTATCAGTTGAAGCTGCCAGAAGATGTGCATACTTCGGATGTGTTCAGTGTCAAGTATCTAATTCTATACTATGAAGATGAGCTTACCAACGAAGAAGAAAGTATGAATTCTAGGTCGAATTTTTGTCAACCAGGGGAGGATGATGCAGCGCATCATGGAAAATTCTTATATGCGAGCTATCGGTCGTCCAGCGACCTAAGGAAGTCACTCAGTGACCTAGAACGAAAAGGAAGGAAAAGCAGATCGTCCATGAAGCTAAAGCTTGAAGAAGTGGAGAACTGGTCGTTCAACGACCTAACAGAGTCGCTCCGCAAGCCGATGAATCATGGAAAAAGACCCAACGTTCCAACAAGGTCGTTCTCGAGTTTGAAGAGAAAGGGCAGGTTTAAGGAAGCATTGTTAGATCGTACGAGGAAGGGGTCGTTTTCTCTTGGGTCATTCGCTCCAGAGTCAGCCAATCCTAGATCGTTTGTTAGTGGATCGCTTGCCCCTAGATCATTCGAACCTAAGTCGTTCATTTTGGAATCGTTGGCTATCGAGTCAATCACCCTTGAGCCGCTACGGGCTGAAGGCAATAAGAGCTGTTAAAGATAAGATCATATGTGGGTCGCTCGTTCCATCAATGCCATAGTTGAGTCGTTCGCTCTATTGTTTGTGTCGCGCATATCGTAGTTAGGACAGCCACTTATATTGGGCCGTTCACTTGTTCTTGGGTCGTCCGTTTGGACAAGGCGTGAAGTAAACCCTATAAATAGGGGTGTGGCGTGAGTTGTAATGGTTGTTGACTTTTGAATAAATCCCTTGCGTGAGCTTTGTGCTACCATTAAAATTGGAAGTGAGTGTGATCTCTTTTCTCCATCTTCGGATATTCGAGTGCGCTCGAATCAATGAATTTGAAGCCGATTCATGGTATCGCTTGTGAGTGATCAACGTTCGAAGAATCGTAGATCGACAACGCTGTATCTTGTGAGATCAACATGTTGAAGATAGCGAGATTCCTGCATAGAAAGATCAATGGAGTTGAGCATTTACCTCGTCCGTGATCTGGTTTACACGAGTCCATCCATTCGTGTGGAGTTTAGATCCTGGAGCTACGCCAATAGCTGGAGCACCCATGAAGTATATGAGTGCCAACAGTCCTTAAAATCTTCTCAAAATCGTGTATTTATAGACATAACAACAGGTCGGTCCGAATCGAACAGGTAGCATCCGAGCCATGTTTCTAGGATGTATAAGCGACTGTTGGAAAACGGTTACAGGAAGACATGCCATCTGGTTCGAGTTTTGTGGGTTCAGACGTTGACACGTAGCAGCATCTCCATGCCTTTAGGGGAGAGTGGAGGAGTTGGCAGTACCAGAATAACTGTAATGACTATTAAATGAGATTAGAAAAATACTTAGAATTTCATTCTTCATTTATATGAGTTCCATCCATCATAACCGTGAGGAAATTTGAACAAAAATGAAAGCACATATAAAAAGATTAAGGTAATTCACTCATGCAAAACTGCGAGGACTTTTAAGTGAGAGTGAATTCAAGACAAATATTACATATATATATATATATATATATATAATATTTTCTTATTTCTTTTTTTTTCAAACTCTTCACATTATATAGAATCGTGATATATGAAAGAAAGATGGTAGTGAAAACGAAATAAGCACTAACTTAAAAAACATTATAACATTTCGTAACAACCCGGTTTTTCACATCAGAATTATACAGGTATTTAAATAAAATAGAAGAGTTTAAATTTGATTTGTGATTATTTGCTAATTGAATAAATGGATTAAATTAGATGAAATTTTTTATGGGATGAAATAATTTACTATATACATATATATTTGAAATAATTTAAAAATAATTTTATTTTAATTAAACGTTGAATTAATAGAATAGATGAGCGTCAAGTTAAATAGAATTAACAATTGTTAAACTGTAAATAGCACTATGAAATATGAATATATATACATACATATACACACATATATTGTTAACCAGCTGTTTGGTCTGGTTCCCAAGAGTAGTTAAAGCCCACACGAATTAGCCCATCACGTGGAACAACAACCCAACAGCGTTCTCGAGACATCTAGAACCCGAGTCTAGATGGAATCATGCAAGAATAGTCGAACCGGATCGACCAAACTACTCAACGATGGACCAATGTTCTGAGATCGGCCTCAGGCCTCACCACCAACTCACCCTCTGGCCTCACAACTCCTCAAACTTCATGCCCACCAAAGACCTTGTATCCCCCTCCAGGATACGAATTCGTATCCCTCCATGGGATACGAATTCGTATCTGTGTCTTGACAAGGGATGTGAATCTGTATCCCTCCATGGGACACGAATTTGTATCCATATCATGTTCGGGATATGAATCTGTATCCCTCTATGGGATACGATATGTATCCCACCGCCGCCTTGGGGATACAATTTGTACGCCTCCATGGGGCATGAATTCTTATCCCTCCGGTTCCACCGAGATATGAACTCGTATCCCTACGAGGGACACTAGTTCGTATCCCTACGATTCGACCGAGATACGAACTCGTATCCCTGCGAAGGATACGAATTCGTATCCCCATCCTAGGATACGAATTCATATCCACACTGTGACGATCTCAAAACCCCGTGCTACGGTGTTAAGGATAATCATTGGAATATAACACATTAATCATCATTAGCAGAGTACAGATAATAGCATAAACAAGAAATAGAATAATTTACACAAATATGACAGCGGAATCATATATATCACCACATCAGAGAGCACAGTGCAGGATACAACTTGGTGCATAATAATACATAATCAGTCTACATCGCCTGTGGCGCAATCACATATATAGAGAGTACATAAACGAAACATCGGTCTACATCGCCTGTGGCGGAATCATATACATATACAATAATGGCGGAAAAATCATAGTCATCAACATGTAGTCAAGCCTCGCCATGAGTCCAAAAGTGCACCTCTACTGTGGTGCCAAGCCAAAATATGTCATCTACCTGTAACTAGGCTGCCCGTGTGAAAATAAGGGCACCCGAGTTTGCAACGTGAAACAAATTACGAGTCAGTCATAGGACTGGTATGAGAAATCTACTAAACTAATTAAACCACAATTACAAGGCAAATCAAAGGACCACGCCACTTTCGCGGAACGGGTTACTCCAATGAGTGCTAGTGCATAAAATAAAGTAAATTATTAAATCATCGCAATGCTTTTTGTAAAAATGAAGCCATTATAAGACTCAGGTCCCATCACACAATGCAACGCAATCCGGAGGATAGAGTTTTACTTTATAATGGCCAAGAGATGCTTCATACGTATAAAAAAAAGTGTTTGATATTATTGCTAGTGCATATATGTTTCAAAAGCAAATTCAATCATAAATATCAATCATAGACGGATGGGTACCATATATCATGTCGCCATACTAGTAATACAATCACATCCGCAATTTCATATTGGAAATTGGATTCCATCATGAGTCGAGGCAAGGGGCAAGCTCCTCTCCGTTCGAGACACTCTAGCAAATGTCCCAGGACCGCACACAGCAATCCTTGGATCTTCAGGGCCGGTCCTCTCTTACTTTTGAGGATTAGTTATTCCTGAACACACGTTTCCCGGTCCTTACAGACCTATAATCGAGGCGCCTCGCATTCCAACAACCACACAGGTGAAAAGTATATATAAATGTCAGGACTTGTAACAACCCGTATTTTTCAATAACCTGTTATAACATAAATAGAGGCAGAAATTAATTCTATAATCTGAATCAAGGGAAACGGGCTATGCCATTGCGTTCGTCTCGGAAAAATACGCGAAATAGAGTCTGAGTTTTCGAAAATCGGAGTCCGTATGAAGAAGATATGGACGAACGAAGTTTGGCAGAAAAACCCGAACACTAGCCAGAATGCACTGGCGCACTTGTGAAGTGCGCCAACACAATAAATGCACTGGCGCACTTGTGAAGTACGCCAATACATTTTTACAGTGGCGCACTTGGGAAGTGCGCCCGTGTCGAGCCAGAAAACCTGCACAGTTTCTAGAGAGTTTTGTGGTTGGGTGCACCAGTTTGGGGTTTGGGCTTGGTCTTAGGGCTGGTTTCTGGAAGGCTCCGAAATCTAAGGGTCCTAATCTAATTTAGGGTTAATCTAAGGGCCTAAAACACTAGCCTAATCTATAAATAAGACCCTAACCTACCCTAAATCATTCATTATTCATTCTAGCAACTAAACTATGTCAAAATCAAACCTCTCATGGCCTCCACTCTCTTCATAAATTCCTAAATCAAAATTTTAAGAGATTTCCATGCATACAAGTGTATTTAGGCTTGTATGAACCTCTTTAGCTTGCATTAAAGCCTTGTTTCTCTATTGGCATCATAAAGAAGGAGTCTTGATCAAGTTTGCTTGCATTTTTGGGGTTTAATTAGTTGCATAAGGGGTTTCTTACATTTGCTAAACTCATTTGAGTCCGCATAAGCATTGTAAGCCCTATTCCTTTCATACTTGAACTTTAAAGTTAAATGTATGATATGCAAGTTTTCTATCATATGTTATGCAAGTTTTAGTATGCAAGTATGATATGCAAGTTGCCATATGTCATGCAAGTTTTATTATGCAAGTATGATATGCAAGTTGTCATATGCTATGCAAGTTTTGTATGCAAGTTGATATGCAAGTTTATCATGTTGTAATATGCAAGTTGATATGCAAGTTTATTGAGTTATGCATGTTTATGCAAGTTCACTAAGCCATGATTTGCAAGTTTATTGAGTTATGCATGTTTATGCAAGTTCACTATGCCATGATTTGCAAGTTTATTGAGTTATGCATGTTTATGCAAGTTCACTAAGCCATGATTTGCAAGTTTATTGAGTTATGCATGTTTATGCAAGTTCACTATGCCATGATTTGCAAGTTTATTGGGTTATGCATGTTTATGCAAGTTCACTATGCCATGTTATGCATGTTTAATAAGTTATGCATGCTTATGCAAGTTCACTATGCCATGTTATGCATGTTTAATAAGTTATGCATGCTTATGCAAGTTCACAATGACATGTTATGCGTGTTTGACAAGTTATGCATGTTTATGCAAGTTCCATATGCCATGTTAGGCAAGTTTAACATGTTATGCATGTTTATGGTAATATGCAAGTTCACTATGCTAAGTTATGCAAGTCTAACATGTTATGCATATTTGTTGTGATATGCAAGTTCATCATGTATGTTATGCCAAGTTCCCTCTTCCTATCCTTTATGCGTTATTACGAATATGTAAGCGATAGAATGACGTTGGGGGGTTTGGGTAAACTTAAAATACATGAAAATATAAGATTGGGAATTTACCTATTAAGTTAGGTCTACCCCTTGGGAATTTACCTATTAAGTTAGGTCTACCCAAGTATTTGTTGACTTGTAATTATGTTTTGAAATAAAGTGGACATGACACTTAGAAAACATAAGTGTGGCCAACTCGAGGTTGGGTTGAGTTTGTAGCGTAATTCTACCCGGAACCTACCGGCTTAACTAGTGGCTACAAACAATAGGACCCAATGTGAGAAGTTGGTCATGTGGTGCCAAGACCCGAGGTTAGACCAAGTTGTGGTGTAAATCTACCCGGAACCCACCGGCTTAACTAGGTAACCACAACAAAGTCTAATGTGAGAGGTTAAGGTGCATTAAATTAATTAATGCCTCATGATTAGGGTTAAGTCAGGGTCCACTAATACTTAACCAATTTGGGGATTCGAGGGATTGAAATGGGGTTAAGTTGTGAACTGTCGGTTACACTTAACCAATTTAATCCATGATTAGTGAAGGGTTAAATCGCACTTAACCCTCTTAGAAAACCCTAGCAACGTGGTCTGTTCCAGCAGTAATCCCAGTTTGGTATCATTCACAACCCTAGAGGCTAGGCTAGGGCGGGGCACGATTACTGGACTGATGTAAGCGACCAAAGCGACGGCTGAGTGGTACAGCGGTGCGGGTCCAGGCGGGCTACGGACGTGCACGTAGTCCGGTGTTGGACAAACTCGAGGCATGGGTACCAGTAGGTTTAGACTGTGCATTATTGCTTAGGTGTCTGGGGTTGACACCCGAGGGCTTGATACACCCGAAGGTGGACCCAGCACAGTCTGACTACAACCATATGTGGGCCGTATGGACACCAACACTTGACGTGTTAGGTTTATAGGGAGCCGATCGACTAGACCGTTGGGCTGGACCTTGTATTAAGGTCACCTCATGTTATTGGGCCAAAGTTTGGGCTGAGGGATCAATACCTGTTATGTTAGTTTACTAGTACACCTGTGGTGCAAAACCTTAATCCTGATTATGCGATGACACCTTTATCTACCTTGATAGTTAATCATCATGCTAGTATGTTGTTATCCTTATGTTCATCCCTTGCTGCCCATACCAGTTAACTTTATCAGTTTACATTGATTGTAGTAGGGCTTACTCAGTCTTTTTGACTGACCTGTTTTCTTTTGCCTCTTTTCTTCCGTTTCCCCCCCTCAGGTTCTCAGGGTGGGAACATTGGAGCTTAGCTTGGATCTTTACAGCTTGCTTACTGGATTTGCTCATGTACGGTTTAGACATTGAGCTAGCTATGGTTTATCACTTCATTTTGGGGATAGTACTTTATGTATTTCTGTTTTCAGATGATGTTGTTTTATCTAGACTTGTTTATTGGGAAAATTGATATTATGTTGTACCAGACTTGTTTTGAAATGGTTTAAATCTTCCGCTGTTTTATCTATGTTATTTACTCTGTTTACATATATACATATGTTCTTGTTCTGCCTTGATATATCATTATGCATGTTTACCTTGTTTTCAAACGCCCCACCAAAGTCAGAGTTGCTTGCAAGAGCCACCCTGGCGGAGGTGGGGTGTTACAGGACTGGTAGGTCACTGACACCACCATAGCTAGAAAGAAACGTCATGTTCTCCCTGCAATCCCGTTTTTGACTCATACTGAGGTGTGAGGCTTGCGAATCCACGCTATACACAAAGCTACGCCACACAGGCCATGCTTTGATCATCAACCACAAGACTTTTCTTTGCAACAGAAGCCTTGATCATATGCCACTTAGGCGTGCCACACAGGCAATCCACTCCATGCGACTGATTTCTATCGATATATAACCTCTGAGCTTGTATGTCTCAGAGAAGGGCGTTAAGCAAGAGAATAAATTCTCCGCCGCCAAACAGATATATATTTAATAGAGATCAATCAGCACAGAACAAAATCCAATGTTAGACACATGGTCCATTTACAAGTTCGTTCTGGGTATGAACGAAGCCGGAGGCACCAAATTCCTCGCATATCCGCACAATCAACAATACGTCCGGATGGCTACCACTTCAGCTCCTTCAAGGTAGCTACTCCAATCACGAGCATCAGTAGCGACCATCCATCCAATGTGAAGATCGTCGGTCTTGAACCGTCTTCGTCTCTTCGACTTCTCACCATCAATCGATTATTTGAAATGAGGATGAACTCGGCCTTTTCAAATAATCCACGTATATTTAGATTTTCAAATCAATTCTTCACATGGTTAAATCATTCGACATTCACATTTCAGTTCTTTAGTATAGTTTTCATGTCAAACACATTCAACCATCAAATATCAAGAAAACCAAGCAGAATTGATTTATTTCCACTCTATATCGTCTATAATATTTTATAGCGATATATCGCCATTATTTATTTAAAAACGACCCTATTTAATTAAACGACGTTTCAGGTCGTGCCGAGGCATTGGCGTTGTTTTTCCCAAAATTTGTTTTACACATATCTAAAAATCTAACGGTTGGATTTTAACAAAATTTATATCATTGGGAAGATATTCCCAAAGCGAACCCAACGGTTCCAGTTTCGTGAAAATCCGATGGTTGGATCTTTCGGTATAATCGTTTGAAGTTACGATTTCAAAACGCGAACTGCACGACCTCGATTCGTTTTAAATTTAATTTATATATATATATATATAAATATAATTCATTCGACGATTTCAATATTGTTTTCACTTCAAATATTTCACTAACACCTTTATATTTCGAAAAATTTCGCCGTAACCTCCTTTGTACAGGAAGGGGTTTGGAAATTTATTGGGCCGTATTAGGTACCCAATTAATCCTTATAAGCATGCACATATTTATATTGATATATTACGGTGTCCACAAGGGAGTGTGTATAGATCATAACTCCAGATAATAAATTCTCGTCACCCTATAAATGGTTTTGTACCTTAATGACCAGAGAGACGTATTTATTGTCATCTCCAGACCCATGCGGGGTTTTTATTAATCTTGTAATTTACTGTTACAATTTATATAGTCCAGATCAGTCATTAGTTCAACCTGTAATAAATACTCATGGCCATACAAGCCTCTCGCTCGTATGGTAAATCTTCAACCTCGTCACACAAGCTCCAAATGCTTATGTGGTATATGATGAAGTATGCCTATCGTCAAGAAGTATGCCATGTAGTGTAGTTCAAATTTAATTGTTACTATCCTATGGCGATGTTTATTATTACACACAGAACAACTAGCATTCCGCATCCAATGGCATTCACAGGAGTTGATATAATAATAAAATTTGCACATCCAACTCATTAAGGTTTACCTATTTGTCGGCACGCAAATAAATTCTTTACTCAATAGCTAATCCATTTCCTGTTCAACACATGTATATATATGTGCAAAACTAAGCTAAAAATTATATTCCTAGCGAAAAAAGGTTTCTCTCCACTTATGGTTATTTTTAACATTTCACGTTTCACTTAAAAATGATATTATTGCCGAACTAAAATATATTTCAACACATGACTATTTTATTTAGTACCTATACATGTTAAAAATAATATTCATAGCAAACAAATATTTATTTCAACATTGTATATTTTTAGCAATTCACACACATGATAAAAATGGTATTTTTATCATAAAAAATATTCACTCAACACATGAATGTATTAACACTTCATATTCTCAATAAAAATGTAATCTTTATTGTTCGATCTTTTTATTCAACACATGAACTTCTCAACACATGAGCTTCTCAACACATGAGCATTTCCACACATGGATATATTTTATATAGTTTGTGCATATAAGAAAGATGTTATTTTTACTGTTGAAGTAATTTATTTAAAATTCGAATATTTTACATACTTCATATATATAAAAATGTGATTTTTATTGTTAAAACTATTTTTTTATTCAACACATGAACCTCTCAATACATGAGCTTCTCAGCACATGAGCATTTCCACACATGGATATGGTTTCAACACATGACTTTCATTTCAACACATGAAAATAATTTCAACATATGAAAATAATTCTAACACATGAATATTATTCAAAATTTCGACAGCATAACGGCAGGGTAGTTAAAACCGGCACCGTCCCGAGTACGGCTCCTCGCTCTACCTTAAAACCTCGCGGTTTTTGACAATGGGGATTTCATACATCTAATTCGCACGCAGGCGAGTATGATTTTTCTTTTCCACAATTTATTTCAATCACAAATGGGTATTTTTCAACCACAACCAAACAATATCAACCACAAACAATTCTATCAACCATTCGCATTATTCACCAAATTTTTCACACCAATTCACAAACAATAAATATTGTCCATGGTTTGTGGACGAGGGGAGTATATAAATATATATATATATATTATTACATTCCAACACACATATCATTTATACATTGCATGTATAATTCATACTCCGCTCATATAATATACACAACGCATGTACATGAGGTATACGACACGTGTTAATTTATATTTCGCTTATATAATTTATACATCACATTTCCATTCACATTTCAGTTTAGAAATCTCACATTGGTTTTCGAGATGCTAAAAATCGTAGCTTGCTTAGAAAAATCCGCGGTCTCTTCTAGATTGTAGAGAGCGTCCTTACGGTCACGATGTTTCCTGTTTCATCGAATTTCGTCAACACACTATAAAGATATGATTTTTCAAAGTTTGCAACACCTAAAAGTGTTATTTTCAGTTCAGAAAATTCAAGCCGATACCTCTCAACGTTTATTCAAAACTAGGTTTTGATTTATCGAACAAATGGTTGCACGCTATTGGAATCAGCTTGTATCACGTCGAAGAGGGTCGACCGGGCTTCAGGCGCGTGGTGGTGGCGTTCAACTCGGTGGGGCCCAGTGTTCGTGGTGGCACACGAAAGTTCGGGACTTTGGAGGGGAAAATCTCGAGGTAGGAGCAATGATAGGGGGAGATCTTCATATGGATTTGAAGAGGGGGAGGAGAACTACAAAAAGTTCAACTGGGAGTGGGGCTGATTCTGGCTGTGGCGATCGGAAATTGCCTGGGAAGCGGGGATAGGTATTCCGCCGTCAAGATCGGGTTACGGGGGAGGGGGGATTTCTGATATTTTTTTATTTTAATTATGAATGGAGAAATTCTATTGGTCGATGGTTTTATTAAATTTTAAAATAGTGTTTCTCCACACGGAAACCAATTCAAACCCAACGACTGTCGCTCCTAGCTAAATACCCCAATCCCGGACACAGTGGGATATGTTTCGCAGGCCAATTCGACTATTACAGTTAGTTATTCTTCAATTTAAAATATAAAACATTCAATATTCGATTTAAACGTACATTTCAATTTGCCAGGGCCACAAACTGATTCGAAAAATTCCACAAAAATAAATCTAGCTATGTTTGGACACTACTGTCCCAACAAAACTAGTTTTGTCGAATTCTGAGACCGTTTGAAAAATGGCCATTTTCTAGTCGATCCAATTTAATAGAAATTGACCAAACACGTTTTCTTTTGCCACGCTCACATACTAGCTTCAAAAATTATGAAATTTGAAACCTAGCAATAATTTGACATCTTGGATCCAACAAAAGTGGTTTCGTCGAATTCCGAGGTCGTTTGCAAAATGTCTATTTTCAAGGGCAATATATTCTCTATAGCGACCATTCTGAAAATTCATTTGGCCATAACTTTTGATTACCGCTATGAAACTTCGATTTTTCAGATTCGTTAGAAATATGTTCATAAACAGATTTAAATATTTTTTGTTTCACTAAAATCCGTTACATTTTGCACCCGGTACAGTCAGTCAAAGTTTGAATTGAAATTTTCAAACTGCCACACTATTTCTAATTCATTATTTTATTGAAATATTCTATTTCAATTGTTTAAATTTCTTTAAAATAACCAATTTAAAATTTTTAAATTGGCTCGTATTTTTCGGGTTGTTACAATCTCCCCCACTTAAAATTTTTCGTCCCCGAAAAGGAAACAACAGTATAGTAGGAAACAAAAATGTAAATGCAAAGTATTGTGAAGGTACCTTGCACCGGAGTTAGTCAGTGAGGTCCATTCTGCATTTGAGGTAAGCTTGCTTAATGCTTTCCTCAGTCTCCCAAGTACAGTCTCTAGGATCACTACTCCACTGCACTTTAACTAAATGAACTTTTTTGCTCCTTAGCTCTTTAGTTTCTTTGCCAACAATCTTTAACGGCTCTCTTCTGACTGCAAATTCTGGAGTAATTTCCAAGTCCTGTTGTGCTGCTTCTACTCAACAAGATCCGGATCATGCACATATCTCCTAAGTTGAGATACGTGAAATACATTATGCACTCCAGGCAACCAATCAGGTAATTGAACCCTATAAGCAAGAGTTCCAATTCGTTCAAGTATAGGAAAGGGACCAATATATCTAGGTGCCAACTTTCCAGTTTTACTGAATCTGATCACTCCTCTCATCGAAAAAACTTTCAAATAAACATAATCACCAACGGCGAATGCCAAATCTCTTCTTCTAGAATCCGCATAACTTTTCTGTCGGCTTTATCTGATGCTTCTCTAATCATATCGGGTCCCAACACAAGTCTATTTCCAGGTTCTACCCAACATGTAGGAGATCTGCACGGTCTACCGTATAATGCTTCAAATAGCGACATTTTCAAGCTTGCTTGATAGCTATTGTTATATGAGAATTCTGCCAAATGCAAGTGATCTTCCCATGACCCACCAAAATCAATAATACAAGCCCGTAGTAAATCGTCTAAAATTCTATTCTCGCTCAGTTTGGCCATCTGTCTGAGGGTGATAAGCGGTGCTCATGTTCAGTTTTGTTCCCAATTCTGTCTGGAATGCCTCCCAGAATTTGCTAGCAAATATTGGGTCTCTATCACTGACTATGCTGATGGGAACTCCATGCAGCTTAACAATTTCTTTGAAATATATCTATGCTAGACTTTGAGCGGTTCTATTGGATCTGACAGGTATGAAATGGGCGGTCTTCGTGAAGCGATCTACGATCACCCAAATACTGTCATTACCTTTCTTGGTTCGGGGCAAACCATCTATGAAATCCATGGAAATCTGTTCCTACTTCCAACCTGGGACTTCCAACGGTTGCAACAATCCGGCTAGCTTTTGTTGGTCGCTCTTGACTAATTGGCAAGTAGGGCACCTGCTAACATACAAAGAAATGTCCCTCTTCATCGTCTTCCACCAAAAAGTGCATTTGATATCGTTGTACATTTTACTTACTCTAGGATGGATGCAAAGTTTGGATTTATGGCATTCATCGAGCACCTCTCTTTTGAGCTCTGGGATGTTGGGAACACAAATTCTCCCTTTCAGTCTTAAAACTTCTTCTTTATCTACTTGAAAACTTGAGGGCTTGCCCTTCTGTATTCTCTCTCCGATCCTTTGAATGAAGTGATCATTCTTCTGAAGAGCAGATATTTTATCAATCAATGCAGGTGTAATTATAAGATTGGCAATGATTGTGTTTTTTTTCTACTAAGCGCATCAGCTACAACGTTAGCCTTCCCCGGCGTATACAGGATATCTAGATCATATGCGGCAAGAAATTCTAGCCAACGCTGCTGTCTCATATTCAGATCTTTCTGGGTGAACAAATACTTCAATGATTGATGGTCTGTAAATAGTTCGAATTTCTCACCCAATAGGTAATGCCTCTAGATTTTTAAAGCAAAAACGATGGCTAGCAACTCAAGATCATGAGGTACATAATTCTTCTCATGCAGTTTCAGCTGGCGGCTTGCATAAGCAATTACTTGGCCTCTTTGCATTAACACTGCACCCAGACCTCTAATAGAAGCATCTGTCCAAACCGTCAAATCTTGATTGCCCTCGATAATGGTTAATACTGGAGCGGTTGTCAATTTCGATTTCAATTCCTGAAAAGCTTCCTCACAGTCGGAAGTCCACTTAAATTTCTCATGCTTCTTTGTAAGCTTTGTTGATGGGCCGGATATCTTCGAGAAATCCTTAACGGATTTTCTATAATAACTAGCCAACCCCATAAAACTTATGACCTCTGTGAGTGTAGTAGGCTGTTTCCAGTCTTGAATTGTTGTAATTTTGCTCGGATCTACAGAAATTCCTTCCTTTGACATGACATGGCCAAGGAACTTCACCTCTTCTTGCCAGAAGACACATTTAGAGAATTTGGCTTTGAAGACGTTCTTTCTTAGAATCTCCAATACTTGTTCTAAATGTTTTTCATGCTCAGGTTTTGATTTGGAGTAGATTAAGATATCATCGATGAATACGAGGACAAATTTATTCAGAACACCCCTGAACACTCTATTCATTAGATCAACGAAGTATGCTGGAGCGTTGCATAAGCCGAACGACATTACTAACCATTCATAAAATATGTCTGGACCTCTGAAAGCTGTCAAAGGAACACATTCTTCGGCAATTCTCAGTTGATGAAAACCTGTAGCTAGGTCCATTCTGGAAAATACTCTCGCCCCATTTAATTGGTCTAACAGATCATCGATGCGGGGTAACGGGTATTTGTTTTTGAGCGTCTGTTTGTTAAGGTCTCGGTAATCAACACACAATCGGAGAGTACCGTCCGACTTAAGGACAAACACTACAGCTGCACCCCAACTAGAAAAGCTAGGTCTGATCAGACCCTTCCATAGCAGTTGACGAGTTTGATCGCCTAATTCTTCTTTTTCTTTTGGAGTCAATCTGCGAATTGGATGTACTACTGGTCTGGCATTGGGAAATAGATCGATTCTGAAATCTATTTCTCTTTGCGGAGGTAAGTTTTCGATTTCTTCAAACACATCCGCATGGTTTCTAACAACAGGAATCTTTTCTAAGGAAGTTGGGATAACTTCTAGCGCAGACCAAAATTCTTCTCTATCTGGATTCGAACCATGACATGGTACAATAATATATCCAAGCTTCATTTTAATTTTTACTATTCTGCTTAGCTCATTCTAGGACATTACTGTAGGATCTAAATTAACCCTAGAGGGGGGTGAATAGGATTTATTGTAGATTTTTGCAGAGTAATTAAATAAAAACAGCACAGATAATAATCAGAATAAATGCGGAAAATAAATAACACACAGATATACCCAGCTTCGGCAAAACCCTGCCTACTGCTGCATTCCCCAAGGTTTCTACTAGGAGTTAAAACAATCTCTACGCTTACAATCCCCTGTAAACTCGCGACACTCGCTCCCAACTGTTCTTAACCCTATGCTCAAAACCCTGCACTGGTTTCTATCCCCGAAACCAGATTTCCCCGAATTACAATTCCCGTAATTCGTCTTCCCTAGATTTTACAGATCTAGAAACAGTTTGTTTGTTTTTACGAATTAAACAAAAACAAATGTAAAATAAAATAAAAAATAGAAAAACCCTTAGGAGTTAAAATAAATGGGTTATCCCCTTTTAAAAAGCTTGGTCGGCCTCTTCTATTTGCCCTAGCCCCTTTATTCTTTGACCCGATCTCCTTTTTCTCTGTGAAAAAAAAAATGGCGGCCTAGGGTTTGCGATCTAGGGTTTCCTTCTTGCGATCTAGGGTTTCCTTCTGGAATCCGATTCTCTGCAAAATGATTGATCGTACTCTTGCTCTGATGTTTGTCGATGTTGGTCTCGTGCTCTGATGGTTTTCTGGTTCTTCGATTTGCAGATTCACTCGATCCAGATCCAAGTGAATATTGGTATGATTTTTCCACTTCTAATTTTTCTTTGATTGCGTTAAACTTGGATGCTTTTCTGCCGATGATGATTGGTGTATATTTATAGGGTTTTAAAAGTCCTAAAATTTCTCTGATTTCGTAGTTGATTTGGTTATGATATATTCATGAATTTTGGGGCTTTGAAATCTTCTGAAACTCTGGAGTTTTCGTCAGTTTTACATCTGATCGTATATTGCGTAAATTTTGATCTTTGGCTTTGAATTAGCGTGATTTCTGGAATTTGAAATCTTCAAACTTGCATGAGAAACTTGTATTTGATTTTGAATTTCTCCCTTCTTAAACAAAACCGAATGTTTTGCGAGATAAATTCTGGAAATAAACTTTCTTCTTATGAACAGATGTTAAATTTGATTTGCCAAAACACACTCAACTTATTCTTCCTATTTTGCACTGACTTTTCGGCTTGCCTTTTGTAATACTTCATGATATGCTGTTTCACTATTTAAAAAAAACTTGTACACTGTGATGATTTTATTCACCTTATTTATGCCTCTGTATATCATTTTGATAATAAACTCCACTTTTGATCGCAGTTTGTACACTTTTAATAAGATCAGATATAACTTGATTTTGTCTTGAGAACAGATGCAATTATTTCTTTTCCATTCTCTGGACTGTGGTATTGCACTGCTCGACCACATTGGTTTCACTCTTCACCTTGTTCATGAATTTTGGCTTGAGTTTTATTTGACTATACTGCTCTTGCTCGTCAACATGTATATTTGAATTAATACTGCACTGTCTTCAAAACATACTATTTTGATGTTTCAAGTTCCATGTCTTGACACTCCTTTGACTTTGTAGATCCACTTGTATATTACTTTTCTCCTCTTTGTATATTGGTTTGATGTTGGCACTTTTGCCACTTCCTGTATACATGTGAGCTCGACCATTGTTGCAGTTGTAACTTGTGAACACTTGAAATTGTTGTGTGATCTTGGTGCTATCACTGTCTCGACCACGAAATTTATTCGGTACAATCCAACATCAATCACCTACAGTGTTCGTATCTTCATCCGTTGCATTGTTGCCTCCACCTTCACCAGTCATAACTTCATCATCCTCGTTCACAATCTGAAATGCCTTCAACTTCTGAAGTTCGTTCTTTAGCAGCTCTGTAAAAGATGTAAGCTCTCCTGTTTGCTCCAGGTGTTGGGCAAATAGTTCGTACATGAATACATCAAAGTCGCTGACACTTCTTCGTGCATGCACCAGTGATTCCTCAAAATGTACTTCCTTTATTTCTGTAACACTCCCTTCTTTTGTCGTCTCCCCATCATCTTCTCTTCCCAAATCCTTGGCAATATCCTCTCTGATTGCATACTTGCATGCTCTTTGACAAATTTCAATGATATCAGCACCACTAAATCCTTTTTGTTACTGATAAGAACAGTTATTTCATTTGTTCATGCCACTTCTTGAACCATTTATTTGATAAGAACATTTTTCTATGTTAGAATTTTCCTGTTTGTTCTTCGACTTTGAACTTTGAAATGATTAAAGAAAATACTATGGTTGATCTGCTTGACTCTTTTGGGTATTCATATGAATTGCTATGATCTTTAAAACTATCAGGAACCATGTCTGTTTTGCTTTGGTGCTTACTGCCCTGCGCCATTGTTCCTGCCCTGTTTCTTGACTTTTGATTTTTGACCATGTTTTGCTGTGTTGACTTTATTTCTTAAACTTGTATTCGATTGTCCCATTGTTGATTGTACACTGGGTCGAGACGGTCGATTGTGACTACTCCTCAGTCGTTTGCTGATTGGCGGGGCAGTGCACACGTGTATATTTGTACATGTGTGTACATGCAGCCATCCAGACGAGTTTTTCTGTCCCTGCATATCAGACAAAGTCTAGAAAAATGATGAGAAACACACCGCAAATCTGAGGCAAATAAAATTTAAAAATAAATTTTTATTTGCTTTTATTTAATTTTATTTTTGTTGCAGTCTACTGTGTGTGTTCTTCTGTATGAACAGGTATGAAGATGACTGGATTGACTGTGGAATGCTGTGAAGTCAAGAAGACTGAAGATGATGATATTCATATGTGTCGGTATATACGAGTGAACTGTATAGAAATGTAGTGTATATGAAAGTGTAAGTGTTGTAAAGAGGAGCTAAGTACGAAATTGAATATAATGAAATGTATATCAGTGATGTATGTACAAATAGTGGAGTTGTAAATCTGTACTGTTTAAATATCGAAATAAAATATTCTTATTCAAATAAAATACTGTGTGAATATTTAAAATACTGTGTGAATATTTAAATTTCTGTATAGTTGTATTTTATTTAAATAGAAATATTATATTCCTGTCTGATGTATAGTATACCAGTACAGTTACAAACACATTCAATAATAAAATATATTTGGTTGTTATCATCAAACAAAAATCATATAATTGTGTATACAACACTGTTATATACAACAATCTCCCCCTTTTGATGATGACAAACAAATAAAAGATTTTGAATGTGTTTGAACGTGAAATATATTACTCCCCCTATTTGTATGCTCCCCCTACAACTGAACTCTCCCTATATATGTGGAAAAATTGAATGTATTAAATCCAATTTACCATTCTCCCTCTAGATATTTAACTTCCAATCTTAAAATATTTTTGAATTAATACTCAACAATCAAAATCTTGACCATTCTCCCCCTTTTGTTATCATCAAAAGGATAATAGAAATTGAAGCAGTGATAAATATAAACTATAGATATAAATTCAAATCAAGAGAGAGAATATATATCGTAAAACCCATTTAATCAAACAAAAATCATAATAATCTTTAAATCAGAAGCAAATTTCACTTTCAGAATGAATGGATTTACGATGGATTTTATCGAATGAGGAGAGTTCAACAAAAATTGAATATTTGAATATGAATTTTAAAGATTTTAAATATGCTAAAAAAAATGTTAAGCACTTTCAAACCACGCATAGCCCAAAGGTCTTTTAAATGGGGTTAGTAGTAACTTAACTTTATCCTCTCTAATGAGTTCCATCCATGCATAGCCCGAAGGTCTTTTAAGTGAGAATGGAAGCACATAGAAATTAAGGTAATTCACCCACGTATAACCGCGAGGATTTTTAAATGGGAGTGAATACCAAGGATATATTATTTATTTTTATTTTTATTTTTATTTCAAGAATAATTAGAACTCCCCAAATTAAATAAAACCATGATGAATGACAGAAACATGGTAGATATAGAAGATGGTCGTGAAATAAGCTCTAATTCAAAGATATTATAAAATTTGTCCAATCATCATGTGATTTAAAATAATATCTCCTCTAGTTAAGAATTATACCATAGTCACAACTCATCACAATTTCATAAATCTATTAACGATTTTGATGAGTCACAAAATGGTTCAAATTAATCAATAATTTCAATTTTTGAATAAATAATCAAAAATAATTTTAAAATTGAAAATATTAATTTCAAGAGGAGTTTTTGAAAAATGCAAGTCGAAAATCAGCTTAAAAAAAATCAATCAGTTAAAAAAAATGAAATTTTCTAATATTTTTAACACTGATTGCTCCTAGACAATTTTTAAAACCATTTATATATTAATTTGATTCAAATTGCCTATGAATTTTAACTAAATCCAGTCACTGATTTTCCAACTTATCATTTAATCACCAATGAATCAAATCAATTTCCTTATCAGAGCAGCAACATATCATTTTCAAAGCAAGAATCACAAGTGACATTCTCTGAGAATTTTTGGACAAACTCAAGAAACAGTCAACTTATCAAATCTGAAGATAATTATTTGAAATCACCTAAAAAAATCATTTTTTTTTATAATCCAAGAATTTCAACAATCCATAACGAATGATTTCACAAACAGCCAAGTAAAAATAAATTAAAAGGAATAAAAGTACGAGTTTAGAGATCATACCTGACTTACCATAATCAACGTGATGCAATGAATCTCCAACTCTGAATCTATGGCTAAGGAACTCCAAATAATTCGATATATGAATCAATTTGAATTTTATCTCACTTAAGCACAGTTATTCCTTAGCCTCCCACGGTATCTAAATGTTTATATGATCGACTGGTCTAACAAAAGTTGTTTTACCACTCTTATCTTCGTTTACACGTTTTGGTTTCCAAACCCGTTTATATAACAATCCATTACTATTTACTAGCGTACCCTTTGGAACCCAGATTTGTTTAAATTTATTTTGTTATTTTTGGGAATCCAAACAGATTTAAATGATTTGTTTTTACACGAGTTATCAATTTGTTTATGATTTAAAAACCCTTTGAAATTATTAAATTTCAAAAATTCAATTTGATCATTTCCAAAGCCAATTGAAGGATTTTTAAAATCATTAAAATTTTGTTTTTCAACTTGATCAAATCCAAAACCAAGTCCCTTCTTATTCTGGGCAAAAAATTGATTTTTTAACAACATATTCAACGATTTCTCTCCTTTAGAAAATTTAGTCAAAGCTGTCTCAATTCGTTGAATTTTAAATTTAAGATCGCTATTTTCTTTTATTAAATTTGAACAACGATTAATAGCGATTTTCCTTTTTTCAGTATCAGTTTGTTTTAAAATCAAATTTTCGTTTTCAAGTGCTTTGATTTTAGCATTGGACTTGGAAATTTCAATTTCAAATTGTTTTCGTTTTTCAAAATCAAGTTTTTCAGATTCTCTAAGCTTTCCAATTTCCTTTTCAAAATCATGATTTTCATTTTTCAAATTCATGTTTTCACTTTTAAGTAACAGAAGATTAGTTTTTAATTTCAAAAAATCGTTACTCAAAAATTGACATTTTTCGCATTTTGAAAACGGTGAATTCTTAACTTTTTCAAGTTTTGTTTCTAAACTGTTATTTTCTTGAACTAGTTTTGACCTATCAGATTTTAATTTCTTAACTTTTAGTTCAAGAGAATCAACGGTTTTTGTGAGATTGTGACACATTAAAATTAAATCTTTATAAGTAAAATTCGATACCTCACTTGAATCCTCTTCACTACTTTCTGAATCAGATTGAGCCATAAGACACAAATTAGCTTCCTCATCTTCACTTTCAGAAACTTCTTCTCCTTCTTCGTCATCCCATGTAGCAGCAAAAGCTTTCTTCTTTCTGCTGAACTTCTTCTTCTTTTCATTTTTGAGCTGTGGTCAATTTGGTTTGATATGTCCGGGTTTCTTGCAGTTGTAGCAAAATACTTCATCGTCTGAACTTTCGGAACTTTCGAATTTGACAGTTTTCTTCTTTTGTGGCTTGTATTTTCCTTTGGCCCACTTTTTCAATACCATGGCTAGCTCTTCAGTGGGATCATCATCATTACTTTCAACAGAATTATTTAAAGCAATCATCTTTTTCTTTGATTCAGAATCCTTTCGTTCTTCTCTTGCTTTTAATTCCATCTCGTAAGTAATCAGATTTCCGATCAACTCTTCCATGCTTACTTTATTCAGATCTTTTGATTCTTGAATCGGCGTCACCTTTGCTTCAAAATTCATTGGTAGCACTCTCAGTATTTTTCTGATCAATTCCACTTTTGTATAGGTTTTGCCAAGAGCTTTTGCATTGTAGACCAGTGATGAGAAGCGTCCATACATCTCTTTTATATCTTCATCTTTTTGCATAGAGAAATTTTCATATTCGTTGCTGAGTAGAGCGAGACGAGATTCCTTCACTTGAGATGTCCCTTCGTGTGTGACCTCCAACGTATGCCATATTTCCTGCGCAGTCTCACAATGAGAAATTCGATTAAATTCAGTTTTATCAAGAGCACATATTAAAGCATTCATCGCTTTGGCATTAGTTGAAAATAATTTTTTATCATTAGCATCCCACCTATCTTTTGATTTAGGAATTTCAACACCACTAACTATAACAGTGGGGGATCTATAACCCGTTTCAATAATATCCCACACGTCATAGTCGACTGAACTCAAATAAATTTTCATCCTAGCTTTGCAATATGCATAATCAGTTCCATTAAACATTGGTGGCCTAGCTATGGACTGACCCTCAGAAAACGCGTTATTAGACAGATTCATGACTCTAGAGTTAAAAATAAAAAATACCTGCTCTGATGCCACTTGTAGGATCTAAATTAACCCTAGAGGGGGGTGAATATGGTTTATTGCAGATTTTTGCAGAGTAATTAAATAAAAACAGCACAGATAATAATCAGAATAAATGCGGAAAATAAATAACACACAGATATACCCAGCTTCGGCAAAACCCTGCCTACTGCTGCATTCCCCAAGGTTTCTACTAGGAGTTAAAACAATCTCTACGCTTACAATCCCCTGTAAACTCGCGACACTCACTCCTAACTGTTTTAACCCTACGCTCAAAACCCTGCACTGGTTTCTATCCCCGAAACCAGATTTCCCCGAATTACAATTCCCGTAATTCGTCTTCCCTAGATTTTATAGATCTAGAAACTGTTTGTTTGTTTTTACGAATTAAACAAAAACAAATGTAAAATAAAATAAAAAATAGAAAAACCCTTAGGAGTTAAAATAAATGGGTTATCCCCTTTTAAAAAACTTGGCCGGCCTCTTCTATTTGCCCTAGCCCCTTTATTCTTTGACCCGATCTCCTTTTTCTCTGTGAAAAAAAAATGGCGGCCTAGGGTTTGCGATCTAGGGTTTCCTTCTTGCGATCTAGGGTTTCCTTCTAGAATCCAATTCTCTGCAAAATGATTGATCGTACTCTTGCTCTGATGTTTGTCGATGTTGATCTCGTGCTCTGATGGTTTTCTGGTTCTTCGATTTGCAGATTCACTCAATCCAGATCCAAGTGAATATTGGTATGATTTTTCCACTTCTAATTTTTCTTTGATTGCGTTGAAACTTGGATGCTTTTCTTTCGATGATGATTGGTGTTTATTTATAGGGTTTTAAAAGTCCTAAAATTTCTCTGATTTCGTAGTTGATTTGGTTATGATATATTCATGAATTTTGGGGCTTTGAAATCTTCTGAAACTCTGGAGTTTTCGTCAGTTTTACATCTGATCGTATATTGCGTAAATTTTGATCTTTGGCTTTGAATTAGCGTGATTTCTGGAATTTGAAATCTTCAAACTTGCGTGAGAAACTTGTATTTGATTTTGAATTTCTCCCTGCTTAAACAAAACCGAATGTTTTGCGAGATAAATTCTGGAAATAAACTTTCTTCTTATGAACAGATGCTAAACTTGATTTGCCAAAACACACTCAACTTATTCTTCCTATTTTTGCACTGACTTTTCGGCTTGCCTTTTGTAATACTTCATGATATGCTGCTTCACTATTTAAAATAAACTTGTACACTGTGATGATTTTATTCACCTTATTTATGCCTCTGTATATCATTTTGATACTAAACTCCACTTTTGATCGCAGTTTGTACACTTTTAATAAGATCAGATATAACTTGAT
Source organism: Allium sativum (assembly GCA_030737875.1). Taxonomy (NCBI): domain Eukaryota; kingdom Viridiplantae; phylum Streptophyta; class Magnoliopsida; order Asparagales; family Amaryllidaceae; genus Allium; species Allium sativum. Next base: position 232,644,379 of record CM060913.1, on the reverse strand, counting down.
TTTGTCTTGAGAACAGATGCAATTATTTCTTTTCCATTCTCTGGACTGTGGTATTGCACTGCTCGACCACATTGGTTTCACTCTTCACCTTGTTCATGAATTTTGGCTTGAGTTTTATTTGACTATACTGCTCTTGCTCGTCAACATTTATATTTGAATTAATACTGCACTGTCTTCAAAACATACTATTTTGATGTTTCAAGTTCCATGTCTTGACACTCCTTTGACTTTGTAGATCCACTTGTATATTACTTTTCTCCTCTTTGTATATTGGTTTGATGTTGGCACTTTTGCCACTTCCTGTATACATGTGAGCTCGACCATTGTTGCAGTTGTAACTTGTGAACACTTGAAATTGTTGTGTGATCTTGGTGCTATCACTGTCTCGACCACGAAATTTATTCGGTACAATCCAACATCAATCACCTACAGTGTTCGTATCTTCATCCATTGCATTGTTGCCTCCACCTTCACCAGTCATAACTTCATCATCCTCGTTCGCAATCTGAAATGCCTTCAACTTCTGAAGTTCGTTCTTTAGCAGCTCTGTAAAAGATGTAAGCTCTCCTGTTTGCTGCAGGTGTTGGGCAAATAGTTCGTACATGAATACATCAAATTCGCTGACACTTCTTCGTGCATGCACCAGTGATTCCTCAAAATGTACTTCCTTTATTTCTGTAACACTCCCTTCTTTTGTCGTCTCCCCATCATCTTCTCTTCCCAAATCCTTGGCAATATCCTCCCTGATTGCATACTTGCATGCTCTTTGACAAATTTCAGTGATATCAGCACCACTAAATCCTTTTTGTTACTGATAAGAACAGTTATTTCATTTGTTCATGCCACTTCTTGAACCATTTATTTGATAAGAACATTTTTCTATGTTATAATTTTCCTGTTTGTTCTTCGACTTTGAACTTTGAACTGATTAAAGAAAATACTATGGTTGATCTGCTTGACTCTTTTGGGTATTCATATGAATTGCTATGATCTTTAAAACTGTCTGGAACCATGTCTGTTTTGCTTTGGTGCTTACTGCCCTGCGCCATTGTTCCTGCCCTGTTTCTTGACTTTTGATTTTTGACCATGTTTTGTGTAACACCCCACCTCCGCTAGGGTCACTCTTTCGGGGGCACTAGCTTCTGGGGTGCGTTAGAATTGGGTAAGCATGCATAATGATATATCAAGGCAGAACAGGAACATAAATATATATGTAAAACAGAGTAAGTGAGAATAAAACAGCGGAATATCTCAAACCATCTCAAAACAAGTCTAGTACATCATAAAGACATCTGCCAAAATAAATATGTCCAGTACAACATAAACAGAAATACTGAAATACATAGTGCTATCCCCAAAATTAAAAGTGATAAACCATAGCGAGCTCAATGTCCAGACATACATGAGCTATCCAGCGAACAAGCAAGCGATCCAAGCTAAACTCCACTGTTCCCTCCCTGAGAACCTGGGGGGGAAACGGAAGAAAAGAAGCGAAAGAAAAACAGGTCAGTCAAAAAGACTGGTAAGCCCTACTACGATCAGTCTATAAACTAATAAAGCTAACATCATGATGGAAACTGAGATGAATATACTGGCAATAGATAAAGGTGTCATCACATAAAGAAGATTAAGCTTTGCACCACAGTGTACTAGCAAACTAACATAACAGGTATTGATCCCTCAGCCCAAACTTTGGCCCAATTGCATGAGATGACCTTAATACAAGGTCCAGCCCAACGGTCTAGTCGATCGGCTCCCTATAAACCTAACACGTCAAGTGTTGGTGTCCATACGGCCCATATATGGTTGTAGTCAGACTGTGCTGGGTCCACCTTTGGGTGTATCAAGCCCTCGGGTGTCAACCCCAGACACCTAAGCAATAATGCACAGTCTAGACCTACTGGTACCCGTGCCTCGAGTTTGTCCAACACCGAACTACGTGCACGTCCGTAGCCCACCTGGACCCGCACCGCTGTACCACTCAGCCGTCGCTTTGGTCGCTTACATCAGTCCAGTAATCGTGCCCCGCCCTAGCCTAGCCTCTAGGGTTGTGAATGATACCAAACTGGGATTACTGCTGGAACAGACCACGTTGCTAGGGTTTTCTAAGAGGGTTAAGTGTGGTTTAACCCCTCACTAATCATGGATTAAATTAGTTAAGTGTAACCAACAGTTCACCACTTAACCCCATTTAATCCCTCGCATCCCCAAAATTGGTTAAGTATTAGTGGGCCATGACTTAACCCTAATCATGAGGCATTAATTTAATTGTACCCTAACCTCTCACATTAGACTTTGTTGCGGTTACTAGTTAAGCCGGGCGGGTCCGGGTAGCTTTACACCACAACTTGGTCTAACCTCGGGTCCAAGGTACACATGACCAACTTCTCACATTGGGTCCTATTGTTTGTAGCAACTAGTTAAGCCGGTCGGTTCCGAGTAGGTTTACGCTACAAACTCAACCCAACCTCGAGTTGGCCACACATGTTTTCTAAGTGTCATGTCCACTTTATTTTCAAACCATAATTACAAGTTTAACAAATACTTGGGTAGACCTAACTTAATAGGTAAATTCCCAAGGGGTAGACCTAACTTAATAGGTAAATTCCCAATCTTATATTTTCATGTATTTTAAGTTTTACCCAAACCCCCCCCCCCCCCCCCCCCCCCAACGTCATTCTATCGCTTACATATTCATCATAACGCATAAAGGATAGAAAGAGGGAACTTGGCACAACATACATGATAAATCTTACATATCATAATAAACATGCATAACATGTTGGACTTGCATAACTTAGCATGGTGAACTTGCATAAACATGCATAACTTGTTAAACTTGCAAATCATGACTTAGTGAACTTGCATAAACATGCATAACTTGTTAAACTTGCAAATCATGGCATAGTGAACTTGCATAAACATGCATAACTTATCAAACATGTGTAACATAGCTTAGTAAACTCACATAAGCATGCATAACTCATTAAACATGCATAACATAGCATAGTGAACTCGCATAAGCATGCATAACTCAATAAACTTGCATAAATCCCAACTTTCATCACATATTAACTTTAGAGTTTCTAAAATGAAGGTAAGAGGGCTTACAAATATTATGAAGACACAAATCTACTAATAAAGATTGAGAAGCCCTTTTATGCAAGCATATAAAAACCCAAAACAAAGCTCCAATTAACAAAAATCCCAAAAACTCTAGCTTAGCCAATAAAGCTTGCAACTTGATGATGTATGCAAGCTAATGATCATTCATACAACTTAGAAATGCTTGTATGAACATCATAATCTTCATAGGAATGATTCATGAAGAGGTTGGAGGCTGGGGTTTTTAGGTGGAGGCCATTTGAGAATTCAATTTGACATAGTTTGGTTGCTAGAATGAATAATGAGGTTTTAGGGTAGGATTAGGGGCTTATTTATAGAAGATTAGAGTGTTTTTAGCCCTAGGATTAACCCTAGGTTAGTTTAGGTCCGTCAGATTTAGGAATTCTCTAGAACCAAGCCACAAGACCAAGCCCCAAATCAAAATGGTGCGCCAGGCAAAACTGCCTGGCCACCCCGTGTCGACAGCGCTGTCGACAGGGCAGTCGACACCCTAAGACCCCTGTCGACATGCCTGTCGACATGGGGGTGGCGGGAGTTTTCCCGCCTGACGCCAGTTAGCCCTAATCCTTGTTTTTAATTCAAAATTTAAATCTGTTTTTACTATGGAAATTTCTGAAAACTTCAATGGGCCTTAACTGGGTCATACGGACTCCGATTTTCGAAAACTCGGACTCTATTTCGCGTATTTTTCCGAGACGAACGCAATGGCATAGCTAGTTTCCCTTGATTCAGATTTTAGAATTAAATTCTGCCTCGATTTATGTTATAACAGGTTATTGAAAATACGGGTTGTTACATTCTCCCCTCCTTAAAGGATTTCGTCCCCGAAATCTTCAAGTTAGGAAGAACGTATCCTACCATCCAATCATCCATCTACTCAAAGCATCATCCTCGAGCAATCATTGTCCTTAAAAGGTTCTAAATGCTGTATGAACATATGCAAAAGTGTGTGTATATGTACTTATCTAATGCAAAGGTCAATGCAAAATATGTTAGTGAAATGTATCCATATGTATGCAAATCCCTAACATAATGTATAATATCTACATGCGTGCTCAATCATACTTCCATATGCAACATCCATGTGATGGCATACCAATTTCATCCAAGAATAAGTATAAACACTCATGCACATGCAATATGAGGAGTGTGTGAGCCGATCTAGTGCCTAATGTGTATTATGCATCCACGAGTAACCACTTGCAAACACTTGCAACCACTTGCAACCATCAAACATAACATGTCTCAAACACATGTTTCATCCAAAGGGTTTCTACCTAAGGTTCTCATGACAAGATTAGCACGATAACTAGATAAACATGGATAGCAAAGAGAAAGATATGCTAATAAAGAAAAGAGATTGAGAGTGTACCCTCAAAAAGGAATGGATAAAGCCCACGCATCTTCTCCTCGGTTTCCCAAGTTGCGTCTTCTTCGGCTTCACCCCATTGAACCTTCACCAGCTTGACCTCTCGATTCCTTAGCTTCTTGGTCTCCGTCCCCAAGATACGAATCAGAGCTCTCCTCAAAGTTGCCTCTTTCTCTACTTCCACGTCTTCAAGAATGCTAGGTTCAACCACCTCAGCGGACTCATGGAGGCACTTTCGGAGATGCGAGACATGAAAGACATTATGCACTCCGGACAGCTTCTCGGGCAATTGCACTTTATAAGCCATCTTCCCAATTCTCTCTATGATAGGGAAGGGTCCAACAAATCTCGGTGCTAACTTCCCAACAGCTCCAAATCGGACCACATTCCGTAAAGGAGAAACCTTTACGAAAACCATGTCCCCAACATCAAACTCCAAATCGGATCTTCGCTTATCAGCGTAGGATTTCTGTCGGTCTTGGGCCGCTTTCATCCGTCTTCTGATCAACTCGACCTTCTCGGATGTATCTCTAATCATGTCAGGTCCAAGTATAAGCTTATCGGTAGTCTCCCACCAACATGTAGGCGACTTGCACGGCCTCCCATATAAAGCTTCAAATGGTGCCATCCCTATGCTTGCCTGATAACTGTTATTATATGAAAACTCAACAAGAGGAAGATGGTCTTCCCAAGCACCACCAAAGTCCAGGATACAAAGCCTCAACAAGTCCTCAAGTACCCTATTCACCCTTTCTGTTTGGCCGTCTGTTTGTGGGTGATAGGCCGTACTCAGGTTCAACCTTGTGCCCATAGCTTCCTGCAAACTGTTCCAGAACTGACTTGTGAAGATTGGGTCACGGTCACTGACAATGCTAGAAGGGACTCCATGAAGTCTCACAATCTCACGAAGATATACTGATGCTAGTCCAGATGCGGTCCTTTTGCTCTTCACCGGAATGAAATGAGCACTCTTCGTAAGCCTATCTACAATGACCCATATGCTCATATTCCCTCTCCTTGACCTTGGAAGCCCATCAATAAAGTCCATAGAAATACTCTCCCACTTCCATAGCGGGACCTCTAGAGGATGCAATAGCCCACCGGGCTTCTTCGACTCAGCTTTTACTCTCTGACAAATAACACATCTAGAGACAAACTCGGCCACATCCTTCTTCATTCCAGGCCAGAAGAAAATGCGCTTCATATCTTTATACATCTTATCACCGCCTGGATGTATAGTCAACTTGGAGCGATGTGCTTCCTCAAGGACTTTCCTCACCAAGTCTTCCACCATCGGAACACAAAGCCTTCCGTCTCTCCTCAGCCAACCCTTATCGTCTATAGAATATCGAGCAAGGTGACTAGATGTCTCCCCTCGAATCAACTTATCCATGATCTCAATTATCTGAGGGTCTTCCTTCTGCGAAGCCCCAACTTGATCTAGAAGGGTAGGCCTGAGCTCAAGAGATGCTAAAGAACTGGTCATCGACTCCATTGCCAAAGAGAAATCAAAGGTTGCCAAGAACTCTAAATTCTTCATCTCAACAAATAGAGGACTTAGTGCCAACCTTTTTCTACTCAACGCATCCGCTACAACATTCCCCTTGCCAGGGGTATAGGCTATATCAAAATCATAGGACGCCAAGAATTCCATCCATCTCTGCTGCCTCAAGTTCAGATCCTTCTGCGAAAAGAGATACTCCAAAGACTTATGATCAGTATACAGTTCGAATCTCTCTCCCAGAAGGTAATGACGCCAAGCCTTGAGTGCATATACTATCGCTGCCAGCTCTAGATCATGAGTGGGATAATTCCTCTCATGCACCTTAAGTTGCCTCCCCCCAAAACATATAACTCTGCCCTCTTGCATCAGAACGGCGCCCAATCCCGTGCCACAAGCATCAGTGTACACGGTAAATATCTTACCACCATCGGGTAAAGCTAGAACTGGTGCTGAGGTAAGGGCTCTCTTGAGTCTTTGAAAAGCAAGCTCACAGTCCATATCCCAAGCAAAAACTAAGTTCTTCTTCGTCAACTTAGTAAGAGGAGCGGATATCTTCGCGAAGTCCTTGATGAACTTCCGGTAAAAACCCGCAAGACCTAGAAAACTTCTCACCTCGGTTGCATTCCTTGGAGTCTTCCAATCCTGAACTGCAACCACCTTAGCGGGATCCACCGCTAAGCCTTGCTTGGATACGATATGCCCAAGGAATCTAACTTCCCTTCTCCAAAAGTGACACTTGGAGAACTTGGCCTTTAACTGATGCGCTCTAAGCGTATCCATCACCACTACAAGATGCCTCGCGTGCTCTTCTTCATCCTTGGAGAAGATCAGAATATCATCCACAAAGACCACGACAAACTTGTTCAAGAACTCCCGAAACACCCTACTCATCAAGTCCACAAAATACGCGGGTGCATTCGTCAAACCGAACGACATAACAAGCCATTCAAAGAATCCATCTGGAGTTCTGAATGCAGTTTTGTCTATACTATCTTCAGCCACTCTGAGCTGATGAAATCCGGTAGCAAGATCAAGCTGAGAGAAGACAGAAGCACCAACAAGCTGATCAAAGAGATCATCGATCCTCGGTAATGGGTGTCTGTTCTTCTTAGTCAGCTTATTCAGTTCTCTATAGTCCACACAGAGTCGAAGAGAACCATCTGCCTTAGTAGCAAACACCACAGGCGCTCCCCATTCGGATATACTTCGTCTGATGAAGTTCTTCTCAAGCAACTCCTTTACTTGCTTGCTGAGCTCCCGTCTCTCACGCGGAGCCATGTGCCGAACGGGCAAAGAAACAGGCTTAGCATTATCCACCAGATAAATGCGAAAATCAATCTCTCGTTTAGGGGGCAACCCCTTAACTTCTTCAAAAACATCTGGATAATCTCGGACCACCCTTACAGACTGAAGGGCTTCCTCTGACGAATCGAGAGATTCAAGATAGCACAACATGACGGGATCCTTCGGATTGCATGAAATTTCTAAGGTGTTGCCAAGGCGAGTCACAAGCCTCACAACCCTATGCTCACAATCAAGAATGGCTCCATATCTGGACAGCCAATCCATGCCCAATATCAATCCGTATCCCCTGAAACCAAGAACATACGCACTACACAAGAACTCTACACTGAGTATAGAGATCCTCAGATCCTCAAATATCATAGATAGATGAGCAGAACCCCCAATGGGATTCGAAACACAAACGGGATCATCCACTAAGCTAGTACTAAGGTGCAAGCTATCAACAAGATCAGATGAAATAAAGCTATGTGATGCACCAGAATCAAACAAGGTACGAACTGGAAGATCGGAAATATAAACAAGGTTCTCAACAGAAACACTACCTCGATCGGGCACTGGAGCGGTATTGAGAGCATGAACTTGCCCTCCTGAAGGTCCAGCCTGTCCTTTCTTCTTCGGGCACTCCTTGCTGAAGTGTCCAGTCTCACCACAGGAAAAACATCCACCACTAAGCTTCCTTTTCTTCTTCCTACAATCCTTAGCAAAGCGTCCAGGCGCACCACAGTAATTGCATTTTCCCTTGCCTTTGTTGTTGTTCCCCTTCTTGTTCTTGCTCTGATTCCCCTGACTGCTTTGACCACCTTGATTGACTTTACCTTGAGAATCAGTCTTCTTTGCTTGAGTATCACTCGTCTTGACCTCTTTCTTTCCATCTCCCTGGAGTAGAGCCATATTGACCAAACTCTCAAAAGTAGCCCCATGTGGAATATGTGACATCGCCAAGCCCTGCAGCGGCTCATTCAACCCTCTAGCAAATCGAAGAGCCTTCTTCTCAGGAGTATTCACCATATCCAAACCAAATCGGGCCAGCTGATTAAACTTGTTCACATACTCCTTGACAGACATATCACCTTGCTTTAATGCAATGAACTTCTCCATCTGTAAATTCGCCTCAGCAGAAGATAGAAACTTGGCCACAAATCTAGCCCTCAAATCGGCCCAAGTCTCAACGGGCCTCGTCCCATTGGTGACCTCCCACCAATAGGCCGCTTCATCCTTCAAAAGCCACACTGTCAATAAGATTTTCCTCTCGTCATCAATCCCAAAGATAGCAAATAAGTCCTCAGTGTCTTTTAGCCAATTCCTTGCTTCAACAAAAGATTCCGTGCCTAGGAAATTCTTGCCTCTCATCGCCTTGAAGTCTTTACAAACCTTCGTGAACTCAACCTGAGGATGCTGAGGGGGAGGAGGAGGAACAGGAGCCTCAGCAACAGGAGGAGGAGGAACATTAGCAACGGGAGGAGGAATATTAACCACTGGAGGGACCACCGGAGGAGGGACATTAGGGGGAGGATTCTCAACTACAGGAGGAGGAGTGGGAGTAGGGTTTGCGGGGCCGGCTGCCGCCCTAGCTTCTAGAAGTCTCCTATACCAGAGTGGCACATTTACTCCATCCGGGATGGCAAGATCCTCAGCCATACTGAAACGAAGGATAAGCTAAGATTAGGTCGAAGGATAACGCTAATGGCTTTTTGGGGAATAGCCTTTTAAAATACTAGACTTTTCTTTGGAAAATACTTTATACTTGTTTTGAAAATAGTTTTTCAAAAGTCTTTTTAAAAACTTTTGTTCTTTCTCGTAAACCATATGCTCTGATACCAAATTTGTAACACCCCACCTCCGCTAGGGTCACTCTTTCGGGGGCACTAGCTTCTGGGGGGCGTTAGAATTGGGTAAGCATGCATAATGATATATCAAGGCAGAACAGGAACATAAATATATATGTAAAACAGAGTAAGTGAGAATAAAACAGCGGAATATCTCAAACCATCTCAAAACAAGTCTAGTACATCATAAAGACATCTGCCAAAATAAATATGTCCAGTACAACATAAACAGAAATACTGAAATACATAGTGCTATCCCCAAAATTAAAAGTGATAAACCATAGCGAGCTCAATGTCCAGACATACATGAGCTATCCAGCGAACAAGCAAGCGATCCAAGCTAAACTCCACTGTTCCCTCCCTGAGAACCTGGGGGGGAAACGGAAGAAAAGAAACGAAAGAAAAACAGGTCAGTCAAAAAGACTGGTAAGCCCTACTACGATCAGTCTATAAACTAATAAAGCTAACATCATGATGGAAACTGAGATGAATATACTGGCAATAGATAAAGGTGTCATCACATAAAGAAGATTAAGCTTTGCACCACAGTGTACTAGCAAACTAACATAACAGGTATTGATCCCTCAGCCCAAACTTTGGCCCAATTGCATGAGATGACCTTAATACAAGGTCCAGCCCAACGGTCTAGTCGATCGGCTCCCTATAAACCTAACACGTCAAGTGTTGGTGTCCATACGGCCCACATATGGTTGTAGTCAGACTGTGTTGGGTCCACCTTTGGGTGTATCAAGCCCTCGAATGTCAACCCCAGACACCTAAGCAATAATGCACAGTCTAGACCTACTGGTACACGTGCCTCGAGTTTGTCCAACACCGAACTACGTGCACGTCCGTAGCCCACCTGGACCCGCACCGCTGTACCACTCAGCCGTCGCTTTGGTCGCTTACATCAGTCCAGTAATCGTGCCCCGCCCTAGCCTAGCCTCTAGGGTTGTGAATGATACCAAACTGGGATTACTGCTGGAACAGACCACGTTGCTAGGGTTTTCTAAGAGGGTTAAGTGTGGTTTAACCCCTCACTAATCATGGATTAAATTAGTTAAGTGTAACCAACAGTTCACCACTTAACCCCATTTAATCCCTCGCATCCCCAAAATTGGTTAAGTATTAGTGGGCCATGACTTAACCCTAATCATGAGGCATTAATTTAATTGTACCCTAACCTCTCACATTAGACTTTGTTGCGGTTACTAGTTAAGCCGGGCCGGTCTGGGTAGCTTTACACCACAACTTGGTCTAACCTCGGGTCCAAGGTACACATGACCAACTTCTCACATTGGGTCCTATTGTTTGTAGCAACTAGTTAAGCCGGTCGGTTCCGGGTAGGTTTACGCTACAAACTCAACCCAACCTCGAGTTGGCCACACATGTTTTCTAAGTGTCATGTCCACTTTATTTTCAAACCATAATTACAAGTTTAACAAATACTTGGGTAGACCTAACTTAATAGGTAAATTCCCAAGGGGTAGACCTAACTTAATAGGTAAATTCCCAATCTTATATTTTCATGTATTTTAAGTTTTACCCAACCCCCCCCCCCCCCCCCCCCCCAACGTCATTCTATCGCTTACATATTCGTCATAACGCATAAAGGATAGAAAGAGGGAACTTGGCACAATATACATGATAAATCTTACATATCATAATAAACATGCATAACATGTTGGACTTGCATAACTTAGCATGGTGAACTTGCATAAACATGCATAACTTGTTAAACTTGCAAATCATGGCTTAGTGAACTTGCATAAACATGCATAACTTGTTAAACTTGCAAATCATGGCATAGTGAACTTGCATAAACATGCATAACTTATCAAACATGTGTAACATAGCTTAGTGAACTCACATAAGCATGCATAACTCATTAAACATGCATAACATAGCATAGTGAACTCGCATAAGCATGCATAACTCAATAAACTTGCATAAATCCCAACTTTCATCACATATTAACTTTAGAGTTTCTAAAATGAAGGTAAGAGGGCTTACAAATATTATGAAGACACAAATCTACTAATAAAGATTGAGAAGCCCTTTTATGCAAGCATATAAAAACCCAAAACAAAGCTCCAATTAACAAAAATCCCAAAAACTCTAGCTTAGCCAATAAAGCTTGCAACTTGATGATGTATGCAAGCTAATGATCATTCATACAACTTAGAAATGCTTGTATGAACATCATAATCTTCATAGGAATGATTCATGAAGAGGTTGGAGGCTAGGGTTTTTAGGTGGAGGCCATTTGAGAATTCAATTTGACATAGTTTGGTTGCTAGAATGAATAATGAGGTTTTAGGGTAGGATTAGGGGCTTATTTATAGAAGATTAGAGTGTTTTTAGCCCTAGGATTAACCCTAGGTTAGTTTAGGTCCGTCAGATTTAGGAATTCTCTAGAACCAAGCCACAAGACCAAGCCCCAAATCAAAATGGTGCACCAGGCAAAACTGCCCGGCCACCCCGTGTCGACAGGGCCGTCGACAGGGCAGTCGACACCCTAAGACCCCTGTCGACATGCCTGTCGACATGGGGGTGGCAGGAGTTTTCCTGCCTGACGCCAGTTAGCCCTAATCCTTGTTTTTAATTCAAAATTTAAATCTGTTTTTACTATGGAAATTTCTGAAAACTTCAATGGGCCTTTACCGGGTCATACGGACTCCGATTTTCGAAAACTCGGACTCTATTTCGCGTATTTTTCCGAGACGAACGCAATGGCATAGCCCGTTTCCCTTGATTCAGATTTTAGAATTAAATTCTGCCTCGATTTATGTTATAACAGGTTATTGAAAATATGGGTTGTTACATTTTGCTGTGTTGACTTTATTTCTTAAACTTGTATTCGATTGTCCCATTGTTGATTGTACACTGGGTCGAGACGGTCCATTGTGACTACTCCTCAGTCGTTTGCTGATTGGCGGGGCAGTGCACACGTGTATATTTGTACACGTGTGTACATGCAGCCATCCAGACGAGTTTTTCTGTCCCTGCATATCAGACAAAGTCTGGAAAAATGATGAGAAACACACCGCAAATCTGAGGCAAATAAAATTTAAAAATAAATTTTTATTTGCTTTTATTTAATTTTATTTTTGTTGCAGTCTACTGTGTGTGTTCTTCTGTATGAACAGGTATGAAGATGACTGGATTGACTGTGGAATGCTGTGAAGTCAAGAAGACTGAAGATGATGATATTCATATGTGTCGGTATATACGAGTGAACTGTATAGAAATGTAGTGTATATGAAAGTGTAAGTGTTGTAAAGAGGAGCTAAGTACGAAATTGAATATAATGAAATGTATATCAGTGATGTATGTACAAATAGTGGAGTTGTAAATCTGTACTGTTTAAATATTGAAATAAAATATTCTTATTCAAATAAAATACTGTGTGAATATTTAAAATACTGTGTGAATATTTAAATTTCTGTATAGTTGTATTTTATTTAAATAGAAATATTATATTCCTGTCTGATGTATAGTATACCAGTACAGTTACAAACACATTCAATAATAAAATATATTTGGTTGTTATCATCAAACAAAAATCATATAATTGTGTATACAACACTGTTATATACAACAATTACTAGTCTTATCTCTAATGAGCTACTCGCCTTAGAATACTACAGATTCTATTCTGACGAAGTGTTTAATGTGTTAAATTCCAGAACTAAGGTTAACCAAAGCTCTGATACCACCTGTGACGATCTCAAAACCCCGTGCTACGGTGTTAAGGATAATCATTGGAATATAACACATTAATCATCATTAGCAGAGTACAGATAATAGCATAAACAAGAAATAGAATAATTTACACAAATATGACAGTGGAATCATATATATATATATATATCACCACATCAGATAGCACAGTGTAGGATACAACTTAGTGCATAATAATACATAATCAGTCTACATCGCCTGTGGCGCAATCATATATATAGAGAGTACATAAACGAAACATCGGTCTACATCGCCTGTGGCGGAATCATATACATATACAATAATGGCGGAAAAATCATAGTCATCAACATGTAGTCAAGCCTCGCCATGAGTCCAAAAGTGCACCTATACTGCGGTGCCAAGCCAAAATATGTCATCTACCTGTAACTAGGCTGCCCGTGTGAAAATAAGGGCACCCGAGTTTGCAAGGTGAAACAAACTACGAGTCAGTCATGGGACTGGTACGAGAAATCTACTAAACTAATTAAACCACAATTATAAGGCAAATCAAAGGACCACGCCACTTTCGCGAAATGGGTTTACTCCAATGAGTGCTAGTGCATGAAATAAAGTAAATTATTAAATCATCGCAATGCTTTTTATAAAAATGAAGCCATTATAAGACTCAGGTCCCATCACACAATGCAACGCAAGCCGGAGGATAGAGTTTTACCTTATAATGGCCAAGAGATGCTTCATACGTATAAACAAAAGTGTTTGATATTATTGCTAGTGCATATATGTTTCAAAAGCAAATTCAATCATAAATATCAATCGTAAACGACATGGGTACCATATATCATGTCGCCATACTAGTAATACAATCACATCCGCAATTTCGTATTGGAAATTGGATTCCATCATGAGTCGAGGCAAGGGGCAAGCTCCTCTCCGTTTGAGACACTCTAGCAAATGTCCCAGGACCGCACACAGCAATCCTTGGATCTTCAGGGCCGGTCCTCTCTTACTTTTGAGGATTAGTTATTCTTGAACACACGTTTCCCGGTCCTTACAGACCTATAATCGAGGCGCCTCGCATTCCAACAACCACACAGGTGAAAAGTATATATAAATGTCAGGGCTGGTAGGTCACTGACACCACCGTAGCTAGAAAGAAACGTCATGTTCTCCCTGCAATCCCGTTTTTGACTCATACTGAGGTGTGAGGCTTGCGAATCCATGCTATACACAAAGCTACGCCACACAGGCCATGCTTTGATCATCAACCACAAGACTTTTCTTTGCAACAGAAGCCTTGATCATATGCCACTTAGGCGTGCCACACAGGCAATCCACTACATGCGACTGATTTCTATCGATATATAACCTCTGAGCTCGTATGTCTCAGAGAAGGGCATTAAGCAAGAGAATAAATTCTCCGTCGCCAAACAGATATATATTTAATAGAGATCAATCAGCACAGAACAAAATCCAATGTTAGACACACGGTCCATTTACAAGTTCGTTCTGGGTATGAACGAAGCCGGAGGCACCAAATTCCTCGCATATCCGCACAATCAACAATACGTCCGGACGGCTACCACTTCAGCTCCTTCAAGGTAGCTACTCCAATCACGAGCATCAGTAGCGACCATCCATCCAATGTGAAGATCGTCGGTCTTGAACCGTATTCGTCTCTTCGACTTCTCACCGTCAATCGATTATTTGAAATGAGAATGAACTCGGCCTTTTCAAATAATCCACGTATATTTAGATTTTCAAATCAATTCTTCACATGGTTAAATCATTCGACATTCACATTTCAGTTCTTTAGTATAGTTTTCATGTCAAACACATTCAACCATCAAATATCATGCAAACCAAGCAGAATCGGTTTATTTCCAATCTATATCGTCTATAATATTTTATAGCGATATATCGCCATTTTTATTTATTTAAAAACGACCCTATTTAATTAAACGACGTTTCAGGTCGTGCCGAGACACTGGCGCTGTCTTTCCCAAAATTTGTTTTACACGTATCTGAAAATCTAACCGTTGGATTTCAACAAAGTTTATATCATTGGGAAGATATTCCCAAAGCGAACCCAACGGTTCCAGTTTCGTGAAAATCCGATGGTCGGATCTTTCGGTATAATCGTTTGAAGTTACGATTTCAAAACGCGAACTGCACGGCCTCGATTCGTTTTAAATTTAATTTATATATATATAATTCATTCGACGATTTCAATATCGTTTGCACTTCAAATATTTCACTATCACCTTTATATTTCGAAAAATTTCGCCATAACCTCCTTTGTACGGGAAGGGGTTTGGAAATTTATTGGGTTGTATTAGGTACCCAATAAATCCTAATAAGCATGCACGTATTTATAGTGATATATTCCGGCGTCCACAGGGGAGTGTGTATAGATCATGACTCCAGAGAATAAATTCTCGTCACCCTATAAATGATTTTTGTGCCTTAATGACCAGAGAGACGTGTTTATTGTCATCTCCAGACCCGTGTGGGGTTTTATTAGTCTTGCAATTTACCGTTACAATTTATATAGTCTAGATCAGTCATCAGCTCAACCTGTAATAAATAGTCATCACCATACAAGCCTCTCGTTCGTATGGTAAATCTTCAACCTCGTCACACAAGCTCCGAATGCTTATGTGGTATATGATGAAGTATGCCTATCGTCAAGAAGTATGCCATATAGTGTAGTTCAAAATTAATTGTTACTATCCTATGGTGATGTTTATTATTACATACAGAACAACTAGCACTCCGCATCCAATGACATTCATAGGAGTTGATATAATAATAAAATTTGCACATCCAATTCATTAAGGTTTACCTATTTGTCGGGCATGCAAATAAATTCTTTACTCAACAGCTAATCTATTTTCTGTTCAACACATGTATATATATGTGCAAAACTAAGCTAAGAATTATATTCCTAGCGAACAAAGGTTTCTCTCCACTTATGGTTATTTTTAACACTTCACGTTTCACTTAAAAATGATATTTTTGTCAAACTAAAATATATTTCAACACATGACTATTTTATTTAGTTCCTATACATGTTAAAAATAATATTCATAGCAAACAAATATTTATTTCAACATTGTATATTTTTAGCAATTCACACACATGATAAAAATGGTATTTTTATCATAAAAAATATTCACTCAACACATGAATGTATTAACACTTCATATTCTCAATAAAAATGTAATCTTTATTGTTTGATCTTTTTATTCAACACATGAACTTCTCAACACATGAGCTTCTCAACACATGAGCATTTCCACACGTGGATATATTTTATATAGTTTGTGCGTATAAGAAAAATGTTATTTTTATTGTTGAAACAATTTATTTAAAATACGAATATTTTACATACTTCATATATATAAAAATGTGATTTTTATTGTAAAAACTATTTATTTATTCAACACATGAACCTCTCAACGCATGAGCTTCTCAATACATGAGCATTTCCACACATGGATATGGTTTCAACACATGACTTTCAATTCAACACATGAAAGTAATTTCAACATATGAAAATAATTCTAACACATGAATATTATTCAAAATTTCGGCAGCATAACGGCAGGGTTGTTAAAACCGGCACCGTCCCGAGTACGGCTCCTCGCTCTACCTTAAAACCTCGCGGTTTTTGACAACGGGGATTTCATACATCTAATTCGCATGCAGGCGAGTATGATTTTTCTTTTCCACAATTTATTTCAATCTCAAATGGGTATTTTTCAACCACAACCAAACAATATCAACCACAAACAATTCTATCAACCATTCGCATTATTCACCAAATTTTTCACACCAATTCACAAACAATAAATATCGTCCATGGTTTGTGGACGAGGGTAGTGTGTGTGTGTGTGTATATATATATATAATTCCATTCCAACACACATATCATTTATACAATGCATGTATAATTCATACTTCGCTCATATAATATACACAACGCATGTACATGTGGTATACGACACGTGTATAATTTATTTTTCGCTTATATTATTTATACATCACATTTCCATTCACATTTCAGTTCAGAAATCTCACATTGGTTTTCGAGATGCTAAAAATCGTAGCTTGCTCAGAAAAATCCGCGGTCTCTTCTAGATTGTAGAGAGCGTCCTTGCGGTCACGATGTTCCTGTTTCATCAAATTTCATCAACACACGATAAAGATATGATTTTTCAAAGTTTGCAACACTTAAAAGTGTTATTTTCAGTTCAGAAAATTCAAGCCGATACCTCTCAACGTTTATTCAAAAGTAGATTTTGATTTATCGAACAAATGGTTGCATGATATTGGATTCAGCTTGTACCACGTCGAAGAGGGTCGAGGGGGCTTAAGGCGCGTGGCGGTGGCGTTCAACTCGGTGGGGCCCAGTGTTCGTGGCGGCGCACGAAAGTTCGGGACTTTGGAGGGGAAAATCTCGAGGTAGGAGCAACGATATGGGGAGTTCTTTATATGGATTTGAAGAGGGGGAGGAGAACTACAAAAAGTTCAACTGGGGGTGGGCTGATTCTGGCTGTGGCGATCGGAAATCGCCTGGGAAGCGGGGATAGGTATTCTGCCGTCGAGATCGGGTTAGGGGGGTTCTGATTTTTTTTTTTTTTTAATTTTAATTATGAATGGAGAAATTCTATTGGTCGATGGTTTTATTAAATTTTAAAATAGTGTGTCTCTACACGGACACCAATTCAAACCCAACGACTATCGCCCCTAGCTAAATACCTCCATCCCGGACACAATGGGATATGTTTCGTAGGCCAATTCGACTGTTACAGTCAGTTATTCTTCAATTTAAAATATAAAACATTCAATATTCGATTTGAACGTACATTTCAATTTGCCAGGGCCACAAACTGATTCGAAAAATTCCACAAAAATAAATCTAGCTATGTTTTGACGCTACGGTCCCAACAAAACTAGTTTCGTCGAATTCTGAGACCGTTTGAAAATTGGCCATTTTTTGGTCGATCCAATTTAATAGAAATTGACCAAACACGTTTTCTTTTGCCACGCTCACATACTAGCTTCAAAAATTATGAAATTTGAAACCCAGCAATAATTTGACATCCCGGATCCAACAAAAGTAGTTTCATCGAATTCCGAGGTCGTTTGCAAAATGTCTATTTTCAAGGGCTATATATTCTCTATAGCGACCTTTCTGAAAATTCATTTGGCCATAACTTTTGATTCCCGCTATGAAACTTCGATTTTTCAGATTCGTTAGAAAGATATTCATAAACATATTTAAATATTTTTGGTTTCACTAAAATCCGTTACATTTTGCACCCAGTACAGTCAGTCAAAGTTTGAATTGAAATTTTCAAACTGCCACACTATTTCTAATTCATTATTTTATTGAAATATTCTATTTCAATTGTTTAAATTTCTTTAAAATAACCAATTTAAAAAAATTTAATTGGCTCGTAATTTCCGGGTTGTTACACACACCCTAAGATACGAATTCCTATCCAATAAGAGGGATACAAAAATTCGTCGGTTGGCCACTCCAATTCACCTACTCCACTTCCAGCCCACTCCTATAAATACCCCCTCACTTCTAATGTGAAGAGGTTCGGATTTTGCTCATTTCCAAGCTCTAATGACTACCTAAGAGGGAAATAACCTTCCCAAAGCCTCCCTAGGACCATCCATCACCCGAAGAAGAAGAACCATATTCTTGGACATTTGACCATACTTTTGGCCACTAGAGTGTTTTTGGGTTGTTGTGGCATTCGATGATAGGAAAACCATCTTTGGACCTCCTCACTATAAGGAAATTAATTTTTTATAACACTAGCAGATAACGCTTTGTTCCATAGTGTTATTGATTGCATTAATTTTTTTTACTTAATTCGAATTAAATTCGGCTCAGTAACACTATGCTTAGCGGAATAGCTAATTATTTTTAGCCTTTTCTCAAATTAATTCTCTCTATTTTTTCCCTTGCCCTCAATTCTCTTCAAGTTAGCCCTTCGGAGTTCTTCTCAGCAATAAATAGTGCCTTTCTTTTAATCTTAACCCTAATACTAAATTAACGACGGCGACCGCAATAATCTGGGTAGCCCTAGTAGTGTTGAAGCAATTGTGGAAGAACACAATTGGTCACACCTGAAAAACGGGGACGGTAATTGTGAAATCGGTTTTCTATCTTTCAAGCCCTCGAATTCGATCCTCTACATTGGCGTAGATAATAAATTAAGTGATTTTCAGATTCATTTCTATTTGTTTGGGATTACTTGTTAATTTCTAAATTTAAGTGTTTTTGTTAACCATTGCAAAGTAAGTTTTGGAGATTTTGTCTCAAGCATTGGACACTTCCATTTCAGAGTAACATAATTATATATGACCCAAATCCACATCTATATTAAAAAGGACATGTTACTTTATCAACCCTTGGTCATGAGTATCTAGTCATGTATTTGAGGCTCTAGGACACTTGGTCATGAGTATCTAAACCTTGGACGACCTTACTAAAATGCAGGCTAACAATTTAACATTATAAGTTCCCAATGACAAATTTATAAAGTTAACAACATAAATGCCAAAAAGATTATAAATGGAAATTCGTAAGTTTAAAAATTTGATGCTAAAAGGTTTAGAATAAAAACCCAAAATTTGAAGTTATTGTAATGGAAAGGTAAATTTTAAATTTCAAAATTTTAAAATTAACACTATCAATAATTTTACATTTTGAAATATTAAAAATTAAAACTATAAAGTAAAATTAAAGAATAAAATAAAATCAATGCTTCTAAATTCAACAATATTAAGTCTAATAGTTATATAGTTTGAAGCATTAAATTCAACATTTATGATCTTTCAAAATGTTTAAAGTTCAAGAAGGATAAAGAATCTAAAGTTCCTAATAATCAAATTTAATTTGTAAAGTTCTAAGAGTTTATACGCCCAAAAGCTCCCTAGCTCAAAATCTTAAAGCTTAAAATTTCAAAGTTTACAAATCCAATTGTTAAAATCGTAAATTGTACAAAAAAAGGATCATAATAAAAAAATCTGAAGCTATTTAAAAGAAAATAAAAAAAGAACATTTCAAACTAATAAATTCATAAATTACAAAAGGAATTTAAAAAAAATCAAAGGTTATAATTTATGTAATATTGAAAACAACAATCCAATATTTCGATATATTGTTTTTCAATATGAGAACATTAAATACTACAAAAATAAAATTTAAACAAAATTATGGATGTAAAAACAAATAAGTTAACATTTTGACTAGTTTCTTTTTCGTCAACTAACATGGACCCAACAATTCTGAAATCCCCATGAAAACCTACTTTCTCTTTCTCTCTGCACTCCCCTCTCTAAAACCTAAATCCCTCTTCCAACTAAAACCCTCTTTCATCAAACGATCCCTCAGGCCCCTAAGAGTATCTCCAATGATTTCCATGATCATGTCATGTAACACGTCAGTTTTCAGAGTGTGGATTCACTGTTATTCCATATAATGATGTGAAGAAAAAAATAATCTCCAGTGCTTCATTTGTAATTGACAGTTTATTAATTATTTTATTAACTAAAAAACAAATTTTTAGCAGACCGAAAAGCAAACATGGGTATATAACTGAAAATATGGTAACGTGTACCACTTCAAATTGTGAAGAGGATTGTCTAGAACTAGACATTGAGTTCAACAATGTCTAAAAAATTGAGTGTCACCTCATATTTTAAATTCAAATCACAACAGCATTGGGGAATATAATTTCTTTTGCTGAAGTCAAATGTCTACGTATCCTTCACGTTACGTTTCAATCACACTTCCATTGAAGATGCTCTGACCTTCACTTCAAAAATTTGCTCTAATGGAAACCCGAATCCTATTCAACCCGCTTCCATCACCATTATCGTCGTCGCAACTGTCATTTTATCTCGCCATCCTTCCGCCGCAGTTGCAGCGCCTCCTGTAGCCACCCAATCCAAATCCATTTCCGGTGACATGGATGAAAAAGCTGTAAGATTCCAGCTTCGCGCTAATCCTAAAGGCATTTCTGCCCTCCGATCACCAATTGAATTGAAAGTCAAGTCTAAGCCACTTCCAGAAGCAATTAGAATCGTCGATAGACTGATTGAGCTTGAACCAGGTTAGCATGACTTACCCCTTTCGAAATCTCATCTTTTGAGCTATAGTGGTGACTTAAAGGCTGCAAAGTTGGGTTTTGAGGAAATTCGAAAGAGAAACCCTTATGTAGTAAAAGCATGGGCTTGTACAGTTGGCCTCTCAAAGCGGGGATGATTCAGATTTGAGTGAGATTATTAAAAGAGCTGCAAGTATGATGGTTGTTTACAAAATGAGGGTAAGAAGGAAGAGTTGAAGGATTTTAAGTTGTTGGTTGCACTAGTAAGGGTAATCAATGGCAAGTATGTTAGGGCATTGAAGATTTACTAGGAGTTGGTGAAAGAAGGACCACGAGATTTTAGGCCATACTCATGTCAGGAGATAATTTAGACCTTAATGAAGAAGAAAGATGAAGCTGAGAAGCATTTTAAGAAGTTGTCATAACATGAATGCCCACAAAAATTAGTAAAAAAATTGAACGGCTGAAGAAGGTGGAAAATGAGTAGTTTTCGTGAGCATTATTGCATAGAAGGATAGACGAATTGATGAGTTGAGAAAGCATACTGAAGCACTTATGAAAACTATTACAGAGAGGGAGGGTAGAAAAAAAGAGAAGAACTCCAAAATGAAAAGAAGAGGTTGGACGGCTTGCTGATGATCAAAGAAGCAGAATTTAAGGATAAGAATCTAAGTATTAATTTGTAGGAGGAACTAGGCATTTATGGCCCCAACTTCACCTAGTTTATCCCACAAACTAATCCTTTGATTCTAATCCTTAAATTCTGCTTCTTTGATCGTCAGCAAACAGTCCAACCTCTTCTTGTCATTCTAGAGTTCTATTTTTTTTTCCTCTTTGCAATAGTTTTCATACGTGCTTCAGTATGCCTTGTCAACTCATCAATTCATCTATCCTCCTATGCAATAATGTTTAAAGAAACTACACAATTTTCGACCTTCTTCTTTAGCAGTTCAACTTCTTTTACTAATTTTTCTGTGTTTTCTTCTTGTTTTTAGCATCCAAAAGGACATCCTTATACATAGTTTTTCGATCATAATATGAATGCAATGAAAATGTTTTTTTACAATGGAGTAGAATTTGATGATTTTGCCGGTTGTCTTCTGGATTTTGTTACCAATGAAACATGGTTAGAGCATCCCCAACGCGGGGTCGGTTGAAAAACAACCGACCCCAACGCAGGGATCAAATGGGGGGCCAGGGTTGCTTTGGCAACCCTGGAGGTTGCTGGAGCAACCAAATGGTTGCTCCAGCAACCGGCCATAGCCGGCTTGGGGAAAGCCGGCTATGGCATGGCCGGCTTCAAAGAAGCCGGCCATGGGGGGAGTTAATTTATCTCCCCCCCCCCCCCCCCCTAGCCGGCTTCATAGAAGCCGGTTTATTTTTTTTATTTTTATTTTTATTTTTTACTTGTTTTGACCGTTGTTGCTTTATGTTACCGTTGTTTCATGTTACCGTTTGATTTTAATCTATATATACAACATTTCTTTGTACATTATAACACACAACAATTTAACATCAAACCACACCTCCATTCTTTTTTCATTTTCTGTTCAAGTTATTTGCAATGTCAAACATTGGTAAAGGAAAGAAGGGTGTCTCCAATTCTGCACAGAAGCAACACCCTAATCAATCCAACAACAACCAGTTTCCTATCCATCCGCCGTTCCAGCAAAATCAACACTCCGGTTATGGTAACTTCCCGAATATTCCGAACTCTAATTATCCTCAACAGAGCCCGAATTTCTATCAATCCCAGCAAAACTCCAATCATTATCATAGTACTCAAAATTCTGGATCCGGTCAAAACGCGTATTTTCAGCAAAACTGTAGTGAGCATCACTACGCTTCTCCAAGCAGCCAACAACGGTTAGTCCCGCCTGAAACTTCTCCAAATCTGTCAAGAAATTTGAATTATATGTTTGGAGATAACAGTGGCTTGAATGAAGAAACAAAAGTCGATGATACTGAAAATCCAGATGTTTTTCCCAACAAACCAATGAGAAGATCAAACAAAATAGTGAAATGGTCTCCAGAAGAACAAGCAGAACTTGCGTTTTGTTGGGTGGAGTGCTCCAAAGACAATCTTAAAGGGACTAGTCAGTCCGATAATTCATTTTGGAGTTCTGTTTCAAGACTGTTTACCAGCCGTAGTCCCGAAAACCCATCGAGAACAGTCGACTCTTTGAAACAGTCGTGGAAGAGAATCAACGCTAACTGTCAAAGTTGGAATCAGATTATGGCTGGACTACTAAGTAGACAGCAAAGCGGTGCCAACGAGACGGACTTGGTAATTTTTGATTACTTAAATAATGGTTAATATGGTTTACTGTATAATATTACCACGTTTCGTCAACACATACAGCTAAAGAGTGCGAATGAAGTTTATATGGCAGAGCACAAAAATCAACCATTCAATTTGCATAATTGCTACGCCATCTTATCTAGAGAGGAAAAATGGAGCACCATACGCCAAGAACATTCTGCAGCGCGATTTATGCCAAGAAGGCCAATGGCGGAATCAAGCCCGGGAAGTCCAGATCCTCAAGAAAACAACCCTTTTTCTACAAGTTCTGGTGGTAGGCCTCCTGGTAAATACAAAGGTAAGAAAAAAACAGTTGCAGATTACAGTTCGTACTACGAACAAATACACAGTCAAATGGTAGCTTCAGAAGAATCAAACCGACTTTTGGCGGAAGCGAGGGAAGCTAAGAGAGATGAGAGATCCAAGGAGAAGCAGCGTAGACACGAAGAACTTCAAATATCAAGAGGCGTGACCTGGATGTTAGGGAGCGTTAATTAGCTCGCCTAGAACGAATTGATGACAGGGCACTAATGACTGTCAATATGGATACATTAAATCCGATGCAACGATAGTTACTGGAGCAAGAACTAGAAGCGTGCCGCAGAAGACGCATGGGATAGGACGTATTTATGTTTTGATCGTTTCCTTGTAGTTGTTTGTTGCTTTGTCGTTATGTAGTTTTTAATTACTAAGTACCAATGTTGTAGGAGTAAAAGATTATTAAATGTGTGTGAAATTCCTTTTTTAATTGTCACTAGCAATCTTGCAAGCATGAACTTGTAATACTAGAACATTAACGTAATATTTCATCATTGTAGCAAGCAAAGGTACATTAAAGCATTATGGAAAACATATAACTAAACAACGAACGCAATTTAACTTAAACATCCAGATAGAGTTCACCACTTCCTAATGATTGCCGGCATGCTCCCAATAGTGTTCGACTAATTCGTCCCTTAATTGTAGATGTGCTTGGGGATCTCTAACGTCCTGGATACGCTGCAAGTACTCGGCAAAAGCATTCGGGTCCTTGTACGGCTTACTTCTAAACGCCACTGCTATATTCGGGTAGTTTTTAAGTTGTAGTTCGAATCCCCCCCTTTCTTCTTCAACTATCATATTATGTAGTATAATACAACAGTACATGATATCTGATATAACTGCTTGTTCGTGATAGTGCACCTCATTTCTTAAAATATGAAACCGTCCTTGTAGAACTCCAAATGCTCGTTCTACGTCCTTTCTTAGACTCTCTTGTTGTTGCGTAAATTTTGCCTCTTTGGCATTGTTCGGCTTTTTAAATGCCTGCACCAGTGTTTTCCATTTCGGGTAAATACCATCAACCAAATAATAACTCACTGAATGGTCTGTATCACCAATTTTATAGTTGCACGGCGGTGACAGATCGTTGTACAAATCATTAAACAAGTATGATTGACGAATAACATTAATATCGTTTAATGATCCGGGAACACCAAAAAATGTGTGCCATATGTACAAATCGAAAGAAGCGACCGCTTCTAACACCAACGTTGCCTTTTTTGTGTGGCCTCTGTATTGGCCTTGTAGTGCAACTGGACAGTTTTTCCACGTCCAGTGCATACAATCTAAGCTGCCCAGCATACCCGGGAAACCACGTTGATCTCCCATTTTTAATAATCGTTCAACGTCGCGTGCAGTGGGGGATCGTAGATACTCTTCACCGAATACACGAACAACTGTTTTGCAGAACTCTTTCAAGCATAGAATTGTCGTTGATTCACCAATTCGTAACTTATCATCTAACGAATCAGCTGAACTTCCGTATGAAATCATACGCAGTGCCGCTGTTACTTTTTGTAGAGGGGAAATTCCTAGTTCTTTGATAGCATTTCTTCGGTGAGTAAAAAACACATTGGACTCAGAAACCTTGTTGAGGACTCTATCAAACACTGTCCGCGACATACGAAATCTACGATGAAAGTAAATGTTGCCATATACTAGATTTGGCACAAAGTAGTCCTTCATCAACTGATTGTGCCCCCCTGGATTGTGCCCCCCTGGAAATTCCTTGTTATGTCACGGGTAAAGAAGAAGTGTTGAATGAAGGGGGGCCTACGAAGGATGGTGGATAAAGTAAAAATGTTAACTAGGAGACGAAACATTGATTTGTTTTGTATGCCAGTGTATAGTGTATGGTGTGGATTCCTATAGCATAAATGATGGTGTTACTTTATCTTTTAGTCACTGTACTGCAAAGTTATGTTGTTTCACTGTCATAGTGGGTGTATAGTGTATAGTGTATAGTGTGGATTCACATCTCCTTTATGTCACTTTATCACGTTTCTCCACAGCTTAGACCAGTCTTTATTGGAATTTGACATAACAAGGATTACATATAAATAGAAATGGAAATTAGTTAAATAGAAATGCAAAATAGTTAAATATCATGTTGACATAACAAGGATTACATATAACTCCAGATTCTACGTACACACATCAAATTAAACATACATTCAAACATCATTAAAATCATAATACCGTAAGACTACTCTGTTCCATAGCGAGTCAACCAACTGTTGCGGAGTTTATACGCTTTGTAGCCAACAAATTCCTCACCGTACACGAAAAGGTAACGAGAATCATATGTTGCTTGGTTTGTTTTAAAAATATTTTCGTATTCAACAATTTCGATAATCTTTGTGTACCGATCACAAGCGTCTGCAAAACGACGATTACCTGTTTGGAGTTCAACTGATGTTCGTCTAGTCGGCTGGGAACGATGGTTGTTGTACAGCCGTGTGATCAATGCCCATCTTTCTTCAAATGTTAAACCCCTCCACCTTGCATTAGTAGCTCATCTCTTTTTTCAACGTCAATTTTGACTTTTACGATGGCAAGCAAATCCTTGGAAGAAAATTCACGAGTTGCAAAATTCGTTGTTTGAACACTATCACTAGGTCGTTGATTTAGTGGAGATGGACGCGGAGCTATAACCGCTCGATGCCGATTCGGTCCAGGCACCTCTTCGATTTGTGTATCTTGAACTACTCCAACTCCATTATCGGTGAGTAGGTTTCGTTCATACTCATCAAAAATCCTTCCCATATGTTCATCACTTATTTCGGAATCGTCCATGTAACCTATGCATCAGTAAAATAACTGGATTAACTAGAAGTATGAAGTATTGCTGATAATGAATATTACCTTCCTGATAACGAATATTACCTTTCAAATTGTAATTGTGTGGTAATTTACTTATGAGTTAATACAGCATACAACTGGGACATATAAATAGATCTTCAAAGCCTATAGTGTCTAGTTACATCAATAATTATATCACTGCCAACATATGCTTTGATGTGTAGTGAATAGTGTACAGTGTATAGTGTTCTGTGGATAGGGTGGATTCCTTCTACTTGGAATTTGGCGTTACTTTATCTTTATGTCACTTTATTACAAAGTTTGTTTCTATCACTTTCACCTTTCTGTCACTTTATCACGTTTGTCCAGCGAATGGACCAGTCAGTATTGGAATTTTAAACGATAAAGTTTACAAATTTAACACTACAACGTTGAATGGTAAACGGATTCCCATAGTAGACAAGTCCGTATTAGGAATTGCAACATTTCATATTTACTCCCCATGTTGGCCCTATAAATATATACGGTTACTACGTTGTTGTTAGCTGGAACCAAACTTTTCATCAAAATAAAAAAATGTCTTCATGGTCATGGCCATCGTCAATGGATTCGAACTATGATCAAAACTTTCCAGAGCGTAACAATTAATGTGTTTGCGTAACAATTAATGTGCGTAACAATTAATGTGTTTGCGTATTGAATCTACTACCGTTACCTGTTGTGTCTTTACAAGCTTTTGTATCTTTACGCTTATTGTTGAATGTATCGGTGTTCTATCCTTAAGTTTATTGTTTGATCTATTTGTGTTATTATTAAAAATAAACAATACGAGTAATCTTAATAACATGATACGTTACCAAGTACAACAGAAAGAGACATGAAGATAACGATACCATACAACCACTAAACCCAAACTAGATGCTTTTTACACACATACAACTACAATACAA
Organism: Allium sativum; assembly: GCA_030737875.1. Classification (NCBI taxonomy): domain Eukaryota; kingdom Viridiplantae; phylum Streptophyta; class Magnoliopsida; order Asparagales; family Amaryllidaceae; genus Allium; species Allium sativum. The sequence goes on along the minus strand of CM060913.1, from coordinate 232,617,037 downwards.
CCATCACAGTCTAACAAATAAGATAACAACCAGATCGCACATACTACATAAAATTACAACTACAACACACTAAAGGATAACGTACGAGTACATATAGCAATACTAACATATCACGTAAACTGAATCTAAGGTATATCACCAAATATCCACGAATCATCCGCAAGAGGTGGTGCTTTTCCACTATAGCCATGGTCATCGTCATCATCATCATCGTCATCTACTCGTCGTACAGGATGATATCGCTCGTCATCGACAGCAGTTAGCTCGGTAATGCGAGCCGTCAACTCATCAACTGCGCGCTTATGCTTTCTATACATCGTATCTCGAAGACCAACATGCATACGATATAGTTCCTCGTAGGGAAGAACAGCGGGATCTGGAAACTGTGTGACAGTAGGCCGTGAAATATCAACATACGTGTCTGGACCAGATGTCCCAGGAATGCCCACGGTCCAACCATAACTCGTCGGCGTAGTCGAGTAAGGTGGCTGAGGAGGGTGTTGACGAGGAGGCTGAGGGGGCTGAGGAGGCTGATGACGAGGAGCCTGAGGGGACTGAGGAGGCCTATACATAGTAAGGGTACTCTGAGACATGTCGCGTAAAACACCTGGATCACCAAAAGGAGTGTACGCGGAAGGACAAACAAAATCAACTCCGGCGGCATGTACAAACGTTGCCATATTAGTAGGCTCGTAAACAGATCCCCAAAAAGTAATGTAATCTCTACCGGTAATGATAAATCTATCAGCTGGCCACCAGTCACCGGCATACTGCTGTAAATCAGCACTGGAATAAACCCGTAAATGACCTGTATCAGGGTGGGGATCATCGGGAACAACGTCGACATCGCGTAACTGTCGCGAACAGCGCTCACCCAAGTACCAGTAACATCCTAAACCAGGTGGGGCCGATACCAGAGGAAATCGTCTACCAGACAGAAATATAGCGTGCTGCTGCGTTGGGCCTAGCAAGAACGGGGAATCGAAAAAAGGACGCCACATAACTGACTCTCGTGTGGTCCTCATCTCTATCTGAGTACGAGCCACTGCAAATACATGACGGCAATCACCTCCTGGTATAACCCGTCGGTTATCGGGCGACCAAGCTTTCACACGAGGGTAGAAAAGTGATAGTGTAGGATCCAATATCGGAAATGTCATGTTATGAAAGTACTCAAAATACCAATACTGCAGAACCTCCCAAAAACCTGTAATCGACGACCCACGAGTCCTAATAGTGCACTGCTGGTCCAAACCCCTATACAAATGAGCTAAAATCGGCGTACCCCAGTCATATGAAATAGGAGTACTGTCGAACGACATGCCGGCAACAACAGCTACATATCCACATGACAATGTGTTTGATGAATTCGTGAAGAATAAATTACCCATCATATATAATACAAACAATCTAAGAATCTCTAAGTGGTGATCTGCAGGCTGACGTTCCACTAAGTCCATTACGGCTTGCTTCATGAAAGAGGTTCTGATATAATGATTGTTTGTTAAGCCTCCCCCTCGTAAGTTCAAATGTGGAAATATACTAGCCAATAAATCATACTGCTGATATAGCTCATCATATGGTAAAGTGGCACCCTGACCAATTGGTATGCCAGTAAGCATGGTAAAATCCAGTGGCGTAATACCCATCTCTCCAAAACTAAAGTGAAATGTATGTGTCGTTTTCCACCAACACATGGCTAAAGCACCACATAATTGAACATCGTTATTGTACAGGTTTTCAATACCTAAGGATGCAAATTAAAAATATTAAAATCAAGAAAATATATTTCATTTTCTAACATACGTAATATGTAAGTGGGTTCATCAAAAATACGTACTCAAGAAATCTCCAAGACCAATACTTCTAAGATATCCTGCAATAATTTTGTATGTGTCGTACGCACGAATCGTCTTATACAAACGGACGATACTAACCCACGATCCTCGTGTACGATCATTACGAGCCTAAAACATACAAAAAAATAACTAATGTTTATACGACACACTTCTTGATCAAATATCGACTAATACACTAACCAGTTTAAGAAGTTATACCTCAAAATACGACTTCAAGTTATCGGTAAGGTGTCTTTCCCCTTCAGGCAGTTCGCGAAAATCAGCCAACTTTTTCTCTGCAGACAAATTAACATCGATGTGTGGATCCAATGCAGCATAAACACCGGCTTTAGCAACCCGTCTTCTCCGAACAGGTTTTGAACGACGAGTGTCGGTCGGACTAGAGTCTTCAACCGGTTCATTCTCCCCTTGTGCATTGTTGTTGGAGGCATTACGACTTCCAGAACCAAATATAGCTTTACTCAATCTTCTCATTGTTTTTTTTTTTAGAGGATTGGAGCTTTCGGCGGAGGAAGAAGGAAGTGGCGGCTGCGAAGGTTTTTTTGAAGGCAATTGAATACGGGTGCGGAATAGGGGAGAGGGGACCCGACACGCGGTTAAGGGGTAAAACCCTTAACCGGTGTTGAGAAAGCCGGTTAACATTAACCGGCTTTCTCAACGTCGGCCAAGGGTTTTACCCCTTGGCCGCGTTGGGGGGGGGGGGGGGGTTGCTCGTGTCAACCCCCTCGAATGACCACGAGCAACCCCCCCTGTTGGGGATGCTCTTAGAACTTGTTGACTTATGACATTGTTACTGACACTCTAGTTTTGGTTAAGACACGAACTTAGTTGAAATTCGAAAAGATGTTGTCAAACTTATCGGTTCGAATTCGGCAAGGGTATGTTGAGTTTAGGTATGAAAGTCGGCAAAATGCCATTGAAAATGATTAAAATAGAAAAACGGTGGATGTATACCGAACTTTTCTTTCTAAACGTGACTCCCCTCAACCAAAATTGCAGTGTCAATAACAATACACAAAACCCTTTGGTGACACTGACACTGTTATTGGAATATCGTCTTTCTTTACATTAATAATAATAATAGGTAATTGTAGCACAAAAAATAAAAAATAAATTTAAACATTTTTTTTTTTTTTGGTAAGGCTTTAAAAAAAAAAAGGTTAACATTTTCACTTATAAACCATGGAATCATTAAGCCTACAATTTTGGTGGAATTCGCAGGTAGAAAATTTTGATTGCTAAAATAAGTAAATAAAAATGAGCAAAACTGATGTGAAGCATTTCTCAAATTAAACCTAGAAATAATCGTGGTTGAATAAAGTTGAACAATGCCTACAAAATCATATGATTCATATCTATTGAAGAAAACTATGCTCCGCCCAACGTAACTAATCACAAAGAAACAGTAAGGTCATTAAAAAATATAATCGGTCAATAACGAATATAGCGTTCTAACTTTTAAGTACCGTTGTTATCCACACATGAATGCGGACTAGGCCATTGAAAAGAATAAAGGAAACAAAAGGTAGCACAAGTTCACCATCATCAATTGTAGAGGTGAGCGCGGTTCGGTTCGGTGCGGTTTGAAGCTCAAACCGCTTCCGCACCGCATCAAACGATTGATCAAAAATACAAACCATTATACTAACCGTTCAAATGGTTCGGTTTCGGTTCGGTTTCGATGTAATACGACCCGATTTTGGTTCGGTCCGGTTTGAACCCGTATTAAATATGAAACAAGAAAATCACTTCTATCAACAATTAATTTACGATTGTATGACATTGTGTCACCTGAATGTTAAAACATATAGCGTTATCTTTAATTAATATAACTATCACATACGTTGAAAATAGAATATATATTGTTAAATTAAAAGTTAGATAGGAATCCGTTAAATTTTTTATCATAACATTGTCGGTGTAGCTATTCGGTTCGGTTCGGTTTAATATGGTTTGGTAGAAGTTCAAACCGCAACTGAACCGTATCATTGCGGGTCGGTTCGGTTTGGGCTATTTGCTTTAGAGAGAGAATCCGGTGCGGTTTTCAGTACCGTTTTTACGGTTCGGTCTGGGCGGTTTCCGCATTGCGGTGCGGTTTATGCCCACCCCTAATCAATTGTATAGCATAATGGTTTATTTGAGAAAGAAGGTTGTATTGAAAATTGGTTCGATATTCCGTCTCCTATATAATAGAATACATTACATAATGCAGGATTCGATATCAATGTTGGATCAAATACACCAAAACACGGAGTAGATGGATAAACTTCAAAATTACGGTAGCATATCACAGACAGAAGCTGAAATGATATCTATCAGTTATCAAGGCCTTTCCATCTCACAAACGGTTTTTTCACTCAATCCGTCGCATCTAGTAGAAAGTAGAAACACCAACAATGTGATGGCTACCACAGCAAATATTTAATCTTCGTTTATTTTGTAGGCATACATCATATAAACTAGGATGGTTAAGTTTGTACCATTAACAACTTAACTGTTCATACAATTACCAGTTTACAGCGGCAACAGTTACAGCAATGATTGAAGATTACGATAATTTTAGTATAATACTTTACAAAGTTTAAGCCAGAAGGATATCGTGTACACTAAGCCAGAAGGATAACTATCAACGACAGTTGAAATGTGGTGGGAGGCACTAATGACATCACAGCCGTATCATCTCTTGTTTAATAAACACATGCCGAGTCCTTCAGAAATTATATTCTAGGTATTGGCCTCAATCTCTTCAAAATTTGAAATTCTATCATAAATCTTCACAAAAATCATTCGGAAAACAAGTCAAAATTGTATTGCACATCGCATTTACTGCATCTATTCCTTCATAGCCAAGAATACGCACTTCTTTATCTTGGACAACTGCCAAAGCCTCAACCAGACTTCAACTGCTAAGAGAAAATGCTTCATGTCAAACAAACATTCACACACGCATCGGCGCACGCATATATATATATATATATATATATATATATATATATATATATATATATATATATATATATATATATATATATGGGGCAAGCGTTCGGATGCACCCCAAATGCCCCTTGATTTCCACCACCTGTTTATATTAAAGAATGTGAGTGGGAAGTGAGAGAGTGAGTCGAAAAAGAGAAAATGTAAAATACTTGGTGGTGATTTAGGGGCATTTGGGGTGTTGCACTGTTTAGGGTGCTCTCAAACCTACATTAATCCAAATTCAACAAAATTTTGTGGATGTTCATTCCACATATATTATATTCTATGACTTATCCAAAATTTGAGCTCATTCCGACATCCGTAGAATAATATAATGTTTAAATTTAACGGTTCGAATAAATATCTGAACAGTGAATAATTGAGCTAAGATTTTGATAATGTTACGAATGTCGGAATGAGCTCAAATTTTGATTGAATATCCACAAAATCTTGTAGAATTTGGATTAGTGTAGCTCACGGTACGGTAAGGATGCTAAAGGGATGCTGCAAAACATGGATGTCCCAGAACGCTAATCGTGTGTGTGTGTATATCGACACGTAACCAAGCATATTTTGTCCTCAAAAGTATGATTCCATCCAAGCTTCTAAAAAGGTAATATAAATTTTGATCAATTTAGTAGAAGCAGCTGCTTCTAACCAATTTTAATTACACTGGCAAATTATATAGGGGAAGAGAAGTGGATTTTTTGCAGTGTAGATGAACTTACAGGCTTGGAAATGATACTGATCTGTACACCTCAACACTAATAGTAATAGGCTATGGTAACAGTAGCTTATAAGCAAAAAAGGTAGCTGGTCAATTACTTTTATAATTTTAACTGCTTATCAGCTATTTAATTTTTTGGTTTAAAGTAGAAAGCAGGTTAACAAATCGTAAACCATACAACTTATAACCAAATTCAAATTTTACAACGAAACTTCCAGCACAGTTTTCAAATTATCTACCCAAATGTTTACTTCTACAATACATCAAAACTACTTAAAATTATTATCCCAAACGAAACACTTCAAATATGTTGTGGGCTCTTATTTTTTTTATTTAACTTTCTATTCCAGATTCATTTGCACAAAAGCCAAGGGGACATATTTGGTTTATTTTGTGTTTGGAGTTTTCAAAATTAATTACAAAAGATAAGAAGAGTTAATGGTTGATGGATGACGGAGGGACTAGGGGCGGATTTACCTATAGGCGAGGTAGGGCCACCACCCTATGTCAGAAAATGAAAACCAAACAGAAAATAGCCAGGCATAAGTTACTCGGTGGCGGAGCCAGAAATAAATGCTGATGAGGTCACAAACGGCAAAAATGATGGGATTGCAGGGGCGACAGCCCCCGATATTTTTTTTTTTTTTACAGTAAAATCTAAAGGATAATTATTTGCGGAAACTGTAAATTTATTTGATATGTCGTTTTTACAATCTAATTATGCTTCAAGATATAACTTACTGTGTAAACTAATAAAATGGACAGATTGAAAGAAATTAAGTGCAGCAAGCATCATTTGAACTTAATTTGATCTGTCGCTTATTTTCAAATGCATTTAATCAGCAGCAAGCACCACAACAAAAATCATTATTTTCTATACCCAAATAACAATTAACAGCAGATCAAAAATCAGCAGCAAGCATCATTAGTAATTGCGTGATCGGTAGCAAGCATCATTAAAACAATTAACAGCAGAACCATACACCCAAATATTTTCTTGATCCGTTCCTCATACAATTCTACAGAAATGCAAGCATAATCATGTTAGAATTTGATACAAAGAGGAAAATAACAATATTGTGTGATCAATAGCCCAATTGATTGCATAATCGATTCAAGTAAAACCCTAACAAATTAAATTCAAAGCAGCAGAAAACTAAAATTAGAGTTAGTTGATTACCCATTCTGAGAAACAACAGAAGAGCGCGCTCTAGAAGATCGAAGATAAACAACAGCAGCAGCGATTTTTCCCTTCATTTTTTCTTCCGTGTTTCCTTTCTACTTTCCTCCGTGATTTCTTTCTTCGTGCTTTCCTTTTTTCCGTCCGTCCGTCTGTTGCCGCATTGGATTATGTTTTTTTTTTTTTTTTTTTTTCTGGTTGCTTGCGTTTCTGGTGAGGTCACGTGACCTCACCAGACATATCGTCCCTCCGTCCCTGAAGTTACTTGCACCTGGAACTGATAGTTTGGCCATACCTGGGCTTTGTGTGCAACTATTTGACCAAGTCATACTATATTTTGAGAGGAAATTAAGCTTACTCATGTATATACCAGAACATTTAAAGTTGGTTAGATGATGCGGGATAAAACATTTTATTTTGGCCCTACCTGAAACTAAAGGCTAGATCCGCCATTGGGAGGGACGACGAAGCGAACGAAGGGATGATGGATGGATAAATTTGGCTATTGTTCTTTCGTTATTTCTAAAAACACGGAAAATAATAAATAGTTGTTTTCTGTTTTGTGTGTTAACTTCGTTTTTCAAAATGGTAGATTTTAACGATGTATGTGCATCGTTCATACTTTTATACATACGAAAACCCAAAACTAAAATGCGTAAAGAGAACGCAGCCTTCCAAGCCCATGCTCATATAGGAATCCCAGTTAAACATATATTATGACATATTGATTTACATGCAAACGAGAAGTGTTTATCGTGTATGAAAAATAACAAGGCATGCTTCAATATGATAACCAAGGTAATCTAAATATAGATTTGGCAAATATACATTGCACAAGCAAAAGAACGCATGGAAAAAAATGGGGGAGGTGTTACCTTATATGAAATCTCATGGGCTTTCAGTGATGTTAGAATACTCTCCAGAAGCACTAGGTGGAACCATTACGAGATCTGTTCGGGTTTGTTGAGTAAGGAGCATAGACTGACACTGAACTGCCCCGAGAATGCCTATTTTGTGCCATTGTAGTGCTTCTTGTAGTCTTTTGCCGCGCATTTCGACCCTAAATAATGAGAAAATCATAACATCAAAACTAATAGTGATGTAGTTGTGTTATTGTTCGTTACACAAAGTATACTGATGCAAACAACTGTGACGCATATGATATATGACATATCTGAATACATTGATACATTTAAGACAAGATAGAAAATAACCAAAATATTTCCACTGCAGTTGATTCTGATTTTTACCCATCAGTATTCAAGTGCAATAATACAAGGACAATTTCTCTCGTGTTATCAACATAGGTACGAATTTTCAGTTTGGTCATCAGTATGACATATCTGATTTTTTACCCATCAGTATTCAGTTTGCTCTTCTTCAATATGTACGAATTTTCCCATGCCTAATGGTATGCAATTGAATTGACAACAATGGCATGTACAATCGCACTTGTCAAATTAGCTACTGTATCTTCTCTGTCACCACACAGGGATCTTAATGGGTGGGAACTACAGTATATAAGACAAAAGGTATAGGTACTTTGTCATGCTCTTCCATCACTACATGCTAGCAAGCAACTGAAGTTTTTCTCAATGCTCGCCACTTCCACTTAATTGCAGCAAGGAAACAGAGAATCCCTAACTCAAATATATTTTATTGAAACCTTTGTATTCACCACTTCCACTCTTTCACTGAATTATAAATATCCACATGCAGTTCAAAAAAAATTCTACTGCCTTCACCAATTCAAAAGACAAAAAGTAACCATTGTTCTTCAAACAAGATTCGATATTCTAGCATGAGAGCAAGTAATTAAAATATACTAGTAAAGAATATACAAACCTTGCCCATGCACTTCTCCAAGTGAGGTGCAAACCGTCCAGCTACGATCGGACGACCGCAGTTCATGCAATCAAGAATCTCACTAGCAACAGCAGGATGTGTCTGACCAAATATATCAGCCATATGTTTGCCATTTGCTTCGCTGCTGTTGCTGGGATTCAGAGCTTGTGCCTGCATTGACAATTTATACTCTTCATCTTCTTTATCAAGACTGCAATCCAAATCTAGCCTAGCTATTCTATGACACTCTGATGCAACATCCACAATAACGGAATCCAGCATATCTTCAAAAAAAATATGGCATAGCTACATACAGAATAACTCAACAGTTAGTTATGTAAATGAAGTAAATTAGCTACAAATATGATATATGACATCATACATATACTTGCCAGCATTTTAGTGGTACTGGAACTCTTTTAAGAGACTGCTATCGTACACCATGTACATCTAGTTGCCTAGTCTGAAATTCTAAAACAAAGGAAAAGCGTACAATAATAGTGCTTGTTCCCAATTATACCAATCATGTTGAGATCCTACTGATGTTGCAGTTATCAATGATATCATTCTCCGATGGCAGAATAAGATCTGTATTAACTTAAACTATCACAGACACAGGAATATAAAAAACCACAAAAATGCATTTCATTCATTAACATTTTTCAGAGAAATATAATAATTACAAAATATCATCAAGAACGACATATGATGATGACCCCTTTGTTGATCAGAGTATAAATATTAGACACTAACACAATTTTGCCTTTACGTCAACAAACAAAAGCATAGCAAAAGAACTCCTAAATTAGCTAGAACCGCCAGTTCCATGTCTCCGAGAGCTTATTCATCTAATTAGATACATTTGAATCTGTACTCTCAACCTATGAGAATCCGAGAGTTTAAGGGAAAAACAAAAACTTTGGGCCAACTGTATTACCTATCTTATCAAACCAAACAGATATCGAGTGAGACCACACTGCTTAGCAGAATGGGTTCCCCCCTCATTGGCATCATGATAACATATTAACCAATCTTGCGTTCCTACACTCACCATAGTTAGAACAATAATAACACATGTGAATGTGCGCAACATATAATGGATTACACACACATCCACATTTTTGACTATTCATCTTAACATTCTTATAATTACCCACTATATTTATGTGACTACCTATCTTAACATATTTAATTATTTATGACTACCCATCATATTCAAGTGACTATCCATCTTAATACGTTTATGATTACCCATTTTAATTAAGTGACTGCTCGTCTTAATAACAAGTGACTACCCATCATATTTTAGATGATCACCCATCATAAAATCATGGAGATTTTCCATCTCCTACCATCTGAAACACACATTCCTTTGGTTTATTCATTTTAAATTTGTGGACTACTCGTCTATTAGATGTGTTCTGTCTACACACATTCCTTTGGTTTATTCATTTTAAATTTGTGGACTACTCATCTATTAGATGTGTTCTGTCTACCACACACTATAAATATTTCTAGGATTACTATGAACTCATAACTTGTCGTATTCTGAAGGCTATCCATCTCCAGCATCATGTGCACTATCCATCACATAATCTATAGTTTTTTCTTTGTGTAACTATAAACTCATCAAAGTTTACATTTCAATCTTGTATCCCAAGAATTCAATTTGTACCATTTGTATTCCCAATTATATCGATAAAGTTTATCTCTCATGGGTGTCCCCATTTAGCGTGTGTTTGCATCAAGTGATAAAATATGTGATGAAACAAGAGATAAAACAATGGTATCCGCATTGAGTCGATACAACATACAATCTATGTGTATGATTTCCACATTCAAAGCAACACAAAGAATGATTATCTATTATAGCATAACAATGTGAAATAAAGGTGTATACCATATAATTTTATAACACTAATTCAAAACAAAATGTTTTGGTTATCTAGCACATGGTTATCACGGCGGTAAGTCGAGTCGAGTCGATAGAGGTCCAATTAGTCGACTAGTCGGACTAGTTGATAAATAAATATATACATATATAATTTGAAATTTCTAGCTAATACATGGATAAAATTTAAGTATGTACTGACATACCTCATGTGCTTTTATTGTTTATCAGTGAAACATGTAATATTGTTCTACAATCAATATTGTTTATCATTAAAACAATAGAACACGTACATATTTACAGCCATCAGACAAATAATATTGTTCTGCCTTAATATAACATACAGGGAGCATGGACATTTGGCTAAACTGATAAAGAATAAAAGCACAAAAGATCGAAAAGTAGATTAATACTTATATGCAGATTGACATCGAGACTTAAACCCTAAATCGAACCCTCAAATCGGATTCACTGCTTTGCATTAACATTTGGGTTCGAACCCTAAATCGAATCCTCGGATCGATTTAGTATCGACTCAGACCGATTTAAGTTTTTAATCCTAAATCGAAGTCTCGAATTGAGTTTGAGCCCTAAATCAAACCCTCAGATCGACATCGAGACTTCGAATAGTAAATTTTAGGGTTCCAAATCAACATCGAGACTTCGATTTAAGGTTCCGATTTTAGGGTTTCAGTTCCAGTCGACGTTTGGCAAGCCGACGTTTCATGTCGATGCTCCAGCACCGACTAGCCGACTAGTCGACGACTAGTCACGACTAGTCGAGCGCCGTAATAACAGTGATCTAGCATTTATTAAAACAACACCAATTCGAATGGAAGCATATCTCATCCTAACCCACGTCGATCCTTTTGCCCAAGGCAAAACAATGAAATAATGCTTCATGCAAAGCAAAACCATTGGCTTCGAAGCAAACGACTTCGAAAGAATAGTCTTCGAAACCCAAATTCACTTCCGTCTAGCGTACCGCGAATCGAAACACAGAAGTGCTTCGAGCCCTGCTTTTTCAGCTTCGTTCGAAGTGGAACAACAAAGAAATGAGTGTTTCACACCCGCTTATGCAGCTGATACAAAGCAATGCTTTGAGCCTCGCCCGTCTGGCTTAATTGGAAGCAAATCAAAACAATATAGGAGTCTGTGTTCTTGCACAACTGACTTCGAAGCAAAACGATGCAGGACCATCCGAATCGAAACCAAGTTAAAAGAGATGCGATGCAAAGACATAACTGTGTTGCTCCGCTATTTTTGGCTTCGAAGCAAAGTTTTCGAAACAAAAACAAAATAAGAGTTGCTTCGAATTTAAAACAAGAGGCTCCCCGGTTCAAAACAAAATAGGAAGCTTTGTTCTTGCCTGACTGACTTCGAAGCAAAATGATGCAGGACCACTCGAGACAAAACCAACCAAGTTAAGAGAGATGCAATGCGGAGACATAACCGTGTTGCTACGCTATTTTTGGCTTTGAAGCAAAGTTTTTCGAAACAAAACAAAATAAGAGTTGCTTCGAATTTAAAACAAGAGGCTCCCTAGTTCGATACGAAACAATGGCTTCGCACTATAATGCTCCGCATTCAACTTCATGGTAACTACTACATACCAACTAGTTAATATCTTGCGTTTCACATGTTCAAAGCAAAAAATGACTTAAGCGAAATGAATCAAATGGCCTGGACTAAACCTCAATTTAAGATTAAAATGGTTTCTTTTTAAATAAAGTGTAAAAAAATTAACAACTCTTCAAATTTGTTAAAACACTTATTAGTGGATTTAAAAGTTTGCATTTTCTTTGAAGAAATTTTTGGCATCGAAAATAACCGAGGCAGATCGAAAGCGAGGGTCAAGGTGAAGGGGAATAAGGACCAGTCACCTCCCGAAAAAATAATTTCAAGCCACTAACCTATACCTTCGGAATTTGGAAAAAGGGAGTAAGGGATCTCAATCTCCGCCCTAGAAAGACCCTTTCGGCATAATCCGAAGGGTGGCAACTTCAAAACTGCAACCTTAAAGCATGAAAGGTTAAGCATGATATTCTTTTTGGTTTATCCGAAAGAGAAGCACGGGACAACACAAGCCTCCATCAATTAAGCTCCATGCGAACAAGCGTCGAGCCTGGATGGAGAGTGTCTGGAAGTTCCAACAAGTCCACACCTCCTAACATTCAACTAGCCTTAACGTAAGAGAGGCTCACCTTCGAGGATTTTACAATAGCTCCCATAAAACCCTCGCAAGGAAAACCGGTAAGCGCCACTACAAAGCTTCGACATGCACTTCTATCGGACGTCGAAGCAAAGCTCGTAAGCCTGAAGAAGAGCCAGACCACACCTATAAATAGAACTCCAAGGGTCCAATACATGACGTTCAATTCATTTCAAAAACTGAAAATACTAAAGTGCGTAGTGACACCCTAATTTGTAAATCGATTTGGAAAAATTATTTGTCTTGAAATTCTTAATAAAGAACCTTTATCGGTCCCTTAACATAATTTTGGTGATTCCACTTTTATTAAAATGTTAATATTTCATACTAACACTACAAGGATGGTTTTCTCGGGCCTATCGGGTACGCTAAGACCCGTTCATATACCCTATTATTGACCACCTTGGGTATCCTTAAGTAGTACAGACAAAAACCTCTTCCCATTAGTTGTACTAGCATTCCAAAACCTCATTAGGAACCCCTTATCAACGACTCACTAGATCCATAAGTGTACTTAAATCTATAATCATGTTTTAAATAAACATTTAGGTCCTCCGAAACCCTATCATTCGATGTTATGTAAGATACATTGATATCCTTCCATGACTGCTTTTTTGTTCCCTAAGCCTCCGAAAAGCCTTACCAAGAGCTATCAAAAGTACAATAATCCCTGAAAGGACCCCACGGAATCCAGTGGCAGTCCTTCACCAGAAAAACCAAAAGTGTCGCTTCAAAATCATAAAGGATACCATGGAAACATACTATTCAATGAAAAGGTCTTCCTCTGCGAAAATTAAGAGAGACTCATTACAAGATTTGTTTTCTACAAGAAATTACTTTCAGTGTTCTACAAAGGCATTTCTACAAGAGCTCGGTAACGAAAGCAATACTCAAATCCATTGTGTTCCCTCTGCAATCAAGGAATTCTATGGTCAAACTCTATTTCAGAGTGTTAACTATAAATTTAACTAATATTTTTGGTGTTACAAGGACGGCTTGTACCTCCACAACCTTTATAACCTCTGAAACCATTAGTCCTTCCCCAAACACTCCGAGCTCTAGAAAGGAGTTTTGATTAAGATGGATCCCGAGTCTGAATCAACCCTAGAAAATTGTCAGAAGTAACTGACTCCTTAAAAAGCTTTCCCTATGAATCAAGGATGGATTATCACGTAATTAAAGAAAATACTTTCGGTTTGAATGAGTATTTCCGAAAGACTTAATGTAAGTCTGAAGGCACAAGACGAGTACCTCCACAGCCTAATAAGAAAAGTAAGACTCCTTTGGATGAAAAATTAAGAATAAGGGAAAACCCGAGTCAAACTTTGAAAGAAAAGGGGGTAGAAACCCTTCCGGCGCGACGTCAGTTCAACGTTGAGAACGGATTCGTTAGAACCAAGCAAAAAAATCAATGATCCCATGGAATCGGAAATCTCTTACTAAAGATTTAACTCGAAAATGGAAATATTGAGAATAACTCAACGAAAATGGAATGAGGTTTAAGATCCAGATAATTGGAGTATAAATCTCTTTCAAATTGGATTGAAATCTCTCCTCACCTACGAAAGGATTATGGCCAAGAATGACATTTTTTTTACATAAGAATGAGGAATGAAATTCAAAATCAAAAAGTCATATACCCCAATACTTTTTCGGCAAAACCGAAAAGGGTTATACCATGGATATCTGATAAAGAAAACCCTGTTTATGACTCTAAAGTTGCCAGAAACCTTAAGAGAAAAGCGAACGCATCCAAAGGAAAAGGAACCATGCCTAATTCTAAGAAGTCAAAGAATACAGACTTTAAAGGAAAGCCTAAGCCACAAGCAACGAAAAAGTGTAATCTTATTGTTTCCATCAAAGATATTAACCAATCCACCAAGGATAAGTTGGATTGCTGGCCTCCTAATAAGAAACCTACGAAAGTTGAGTAAGAAAAGAGGAAAGGCTTACTGACAATGATCACGGACCAACCGATGCAGAGCATTGGAAAAAATGATTACCGGATTTGTACGGAAACCAAGACTTAAAGAATAAGTAAAGGAAAGTTAAGTAAATGTAACAAAAAATTATCTTGAAATAAGATCCTCTACATGAATTAAGGATAAGAATCCAAAATAAGAATTTCTACTCGGTCAAGGGTAGGATCCCCTTCTATAATGGATTAGTTAGAAATTCCTGGGTATATTCAGGGTCATTGCTCCAAAAAGGGAAAGGGGTAAGCCAAGGGCATCTTGCCTGGCTCCAAACCCCAAGTACATCTCGGAAGATTCTTAGAGGGAGGAGTATAAGACATCATCCACGCCCAAGGGCCAGGGTGATGCACCGAAGCGTTTAACCGTGGCCGAAGGCCAAGTTAAGACGCCCTCTAAAGGAGAGACGGGTAAACCCGGGGACAAGCGTCCGACTCCGGATGAAGCACGCTCTGCCTTTGATCCTTACATGATCAAACTCCGCCTCTGCTTCGACATAAGCAGGCACTGCCACTGTTTATGTACCATCCCGCCAAAGGGAACTAAAGCTCTTAAGGAGGCACTAAAGCATTCCAAGCCTTTGCTTTAGAAAAATGCCTATAATGACCAAAATATATTGAAATTGAAAGAGCTCTCGTAATTAAACCAGAAGAGGACATTTCGAGTTTCCATTAAAATGCCGAAGATGGCTCCATCAAGACCAAAAAAGGATATTCCGGGCTTTTAAGACTCAAATACCCGAATCTGAGTTTCTTAAGTCAAAAGAGGTTTCGTTCGGATTTCAATTAACTTACTACTCAAATCTGGATTTTTGTTTTCTAAGTCGTGTGATGCTTCATATGCTTCCGAAAAAGGAATTTCGGATTTCAATTACCCAAAGCTGGGTTTCGTCTTCTATATAAAGAAGGTATCATTTAATTCTAGAAAATAACATCTTGATCCAAATCTGGATTTCAAGTTTCCTAAGCCGAAAAAGGCTTTGTACATCTCCAAAAGATGGGTTATGGACTCATATTATTGTAACTCCCAAAGTTGGGTGGCCTGAGCCGA
Source organism: Allium sativum (assembly GCA_030737875.1). Classification (NCBI taxonomy): domain Eukaryota; kingdom Viridiplantae; phylum Streptophyta; class Magnoliopsida; order Asparagales; family Amaryllidaceae; genus Allium; species Allium sativum. The sequence continues at coordinate 232,601,324 of CM060913.1, read as the reverse complement.
AAGAGGCTTCGTTTAAACTACTCTCAAAAGGAGATTCTAAACTACTATTGCAGTAGTACTCACATCCGGATTCCGAAGCTCTCAGACTGTAGCAAGCTACATACGTCATAACCCTGAAGGATATCTGGGCTCCCGCTAACATACTACTGGAAGATGGAGTTCGAGTATTTCTATGATCCCTCGGTAGGCACCAGGACGCAGCACCAACCGGAAGAGGTTTCGAATCTATTATGTCTTCATAAGGAGAATAATTCCACGCACTTATCCAATTGTTCATGTAAATGGTATCAATTTCCATTCGAAAACCATAAATAGATTATGTCTAAACCTAGTCTTTTGAGATTTTTAAACCAATTATGACTTTGAATCTGTTATACCTAGAAACAACTTTATAAAAACAAGTTATTCAGACAATCGCCTAGAGTTAACGAGAGCACATATTCAAAACTAATCTAAATAGGTTACAATACACACAAAGATATTGTATAGGTCAATGTTACACATTGAAGCATAAAAAGTAATACTTCCTTATTTCCTCTCCTTCTGCCGAATGGCTTCAACACTATCGATGGATTCTATTTGGAGCCGAAGGGAGTTCTCGTATATTTTGTTGATTTCCGTAAGAAACTTATTAGCCCTCTTATACCCCATAACACATTTCTTATAGGAAATGTCCTCATCTTGGAATGTCCTGATTTAGGCCACGTTACTTTTGTAAACACGGTGTATAGCTGTCTTCTTTTGCTCTTCAAAATATTTTTTCAATTCAAGTTTCACGACACCAACCCAGTCCTCAATCACCCTTTCGCCCACGCCTCTCGGAGGGTTCACTAAGTATTGAAATTTAGCCTTGGACCGAGTTGGTTTAATGGAAGACCGAGGGATCGGGTCCGAGATATCTCCTCCCAAAATAAATTTTAAAGACTTACACGAATACCCCATGTTTTATAATTTGAACTCCAACTCGCTAACCTTTTGCTCGAGCAACAGGAAATCTCGATCAAAATCCGCTTCTGCATTCGCCCTCACTTAACGTTGGGTATCTTCTAGAACCTTGCCCAGTTTAGTAAGTTTTTGCGCTTGATCTCTTAACTGAAGTTTTAGATCATAAACCATAGTTTTCTGCATTTGATGCTTTTTAAACCAATCAAAAGCTAAGGGGTAGCCCATGAATTTTGAGGGGATTGCCTCACCCGGAGATGTCGGTTCTCCACTTCCGATATTATGTCCAGAAGAATCGCTACCTATTTGTTCTGTCAAAACCACCGGTAACGACAGAACATCCTAATCAATAAGTACTAAAAAAAACATTTTAAGGCAAAGTAACAAATTCTTTATTATCACAACAGACTCGAACAAACAAAATAGAAAATAGAAAACTTCTAAAAAATGAAGATAGTGTATTTCATAACCATTTTGAAATACTGTAAGCGACATTCTTTAAGCACTTCTTTGTCGCAACCTTAAAAAGTCAAAATTAAACCCGGGGTGTTCCCTATGAAGTTTGTTTAATTCTCTTAGGAAGTCTGCCCGAATAGGTTCCGAGGATCTAATTAAATGAGATTTCTCCCAAAATTCTCTCTTTAACAAAATTTTAAAGAAAATCCCGAGTGAATGGGCTTCTAGAAATTTTAACTCCCTGTCAATTAATGGCATAAAAACAATCATATCAAAAATGTACATGATATTTCATACAACTACTGCCGCACTATTCAGTATAAATTACAGTACACATAAATACGGAGATCTAATTCACTTCACAACTTAAAAAGGATTTTTCAATTAAATTTTGAGAAAGGCTTCCGTCGAAGTCTCGGTCTCGCTAGGAAAAGCAAGTAGTGAGCATCAAACCACGATTCCTGAAAATCCAAAAACTTTGATGGAACTTCCATGCAAAATTTATTCAAGCAGCAGGGGAAAATTGAAATATTATCCCTAGAAGTAATTAACAAGGAAATTCATGAGATTGTTATATATGTTTAAGTGTCCAAAATATTTCTAATTATTATTTGCAAGACTGCAAGGTAATCAAGTCAAAAAGAGCAGTTAAAAAAGCTCAAGTAATGAATACCAAGGCCGGAGGCTAAGAAGGGTTCGACGAGTTGTTTTCCCTCCGAATCAAAATCAGCTATGGCTCACCCTTCCGAATGGAAGTCGCCGCCACTCCCCGAAAGTTGGGAAGAGTGAAGACTACCCAAAGCCTTTCTAGCATCAAAAATCTTTGTTTTTTCATCACTCTCAAAATCTCCTGGGGGAACGTCGAAAGAGAGAATGCTTTCTACATCAATTGCTCTGGAACCTTTCGAAGGCCACTCATGTTCGATTGCCTCCAACTTGAAACGAAATTTCTTGGCCAGATCCCCAAAAATCGTATTAAAGCTCATATTCGGACATTTCTCATGGTTCTCGAAGTAAACCATGAGCAACGAAGTTACAAAAAATCTTCAACCAACTACGCCAAAAGGCTCATCTAAGAAGTCAACTTTTTTCTTGGCCTCTGCAAAATCATGTAATGTCCTCCGAAGTTTCTTTTTTTCCCGATCTCTCCCCAGAGATGAATTTTCTTCGTTTAGCTTCTCCAGTTGTGCCTTAAGTGCAACATTCTTATCAAGTATGGATTGGAAGGAAGACCTAGCCATAGAGGTTTCTTACTCGGCCTTTTTGACAACAGCAGCCAAGGTTTTGTTGACCCTTTTCAAATCACTTACCCCCTTTCGAAGGCGAGAAGCTTCGTTTAAAGACATGTGAGGGTCATGATGAAACGTAAACCAACTCTTCATAAGCTAAGAAATAAGAATAAAAGACTGACTGCATAAACAAGAAATGGCGAAGAATAAAACAGAAAAGCCGAAAAGAAAAGAATACCTGGAGTACAGAAACAAAAACAGATCGGTCTGGAACAAAGAGAGCAATATTATCAAAAGAAGCCACCACTGAAAACCTCATAGCTAGTTTCATCTCTTTGACAAAACTTTCTAAAAGACCCGAGAAGGAGGCAGAAGTGCCTTCAGTCTGCGGAGCAGGAGGAGAAGCAGGAAGGGATAGAGTCTCCTTTTCAATAACATCTAAGAAAAGTAGAAATGTAAACGTCAATATTCTTATGAAAGCATACCAAAAGCAATGATCATACCTTCAGCCGGAGAAATAAAATCAGTTGTAGTAGTGGTAGTTTCGGGAAGAGGAGAAGCATTTTTGGCGCCCTCGTTAGCATCCGGGATTACAACCGCCTCCTTTGTAGATAATTTAGCCTTCTTCGAGGCAGGCTCATCACAGGGACCCTTCAGTAGCTTCTCCTCCGATACCTTGGAAGTCCTATGTAGCCCCTTTAGAACGGTGATCCTTTTTTCTTTGAAGAGAGGAGATGAGGTATGTTAATAAGAGAAGCGTATAGGGGTCCGCGAGGAACTATTGAAATAAAGTGACAAAAAGGCATGAGAAACAAAAACGCCTCTGATAAAGGGAATGCAAGAAATAGAGCTTACTTCCGGCAACACAAAGAATGTACGAAGAAGAAAATCATGAGGGGTCCCCAAGGTATAAGTGGAAACCACGCCTTGAAGAATCAACCATTGGAGGTGAAGCCCCTAATATATGTTGTCCTTTGGAGATGAAAGTTGTAGTTCTATAGGATGGCTGCAGTCAGACTGGAATCTCTTCTTCAGTTTCCCCGAAGCCTCCTTGATTTTGCTTACTCTCTGATCTATCGCCCAAAGTATCAAGGCGAAAACGCTCCAAAAAGCCTCAGGCCCTCATCTAGCGCTTTTTTGGACGCCTTAAGCATTAGTTTTGTTGTTTTACACAAAAAAAAAAAAAAAAAAAAAAAAAAAAAACCTAAAAATTATAACTCAAATTTTGGTTTTTTAAAATGCATATAAATGCAATATTGAGATTAAAACATCATACCATTATCAAAAACCAAACAAAGGAAGCATAAAGTCATCCACTTTGAGTCTACAAACAACAAATATAGTTAAAATAACGAAATTACAACATCGTTACTTAAGAGTCTTAAATAGTGCTTTAAACTTACATAAATTTTTAATCACTCATACTATCAACATCAAAGCTCTCATCCTCCTCTTCCTCCTCCAAACCATGTTCATAATCTTCATCCTCATTTGAATTGTAATTCAAGTCATTTTCCTCCAAAATATCATCAAACTTAGCATCTTCTTCATTCCTAACGGGTGTAGAGCTTGAGGTCTTTTCCTTTCCTTTTGACTTATTGACATGATGATGTTGTCTAGTTAAGTGTGTTCTTTCACCGGCTCCAGATGCACGTTGCACAACACCCCATGTTAATGTATCATCTTCAAAAACCAAACTATCTTCCGCATCGGAATTATTTTCCACAAGACCCGTCATCAACTCATTTGAATCATCGATATCTTCCAAAGAAATAGAATCAATCAAAATCTTTCTTTTGAAACGGTTCTTTAACTTTTGATTGTATTTGATAAACACAAGTTTTTGCAAACTTTCATGCTCAAGTTTGTTCTGCTTCTTGCTATGAATCTAGTACAAAAGATGTAATATATGATCATTTACTTCAAGGTTTGATTGAATTGGTTTATATCAAATCAAACATAATAAACATAAAACTATAAAAGATGATTCTTACATGCTCAAAAACGCTCTAATTTCTCTCGCCACCCGATGCACTACAAGCGAGGCTCAAAGTTTTAATTGCAAGTTTTTTGCAATTAGAAGCCGAAATACCATATAAACTCCACCACTCAGCTAAAAAAATCATTTAAATATTAAAACAAATGAACTTCGAAAGAACCTAATATGTCATTCGATTGTTATTGAATAGCTTCGTGTCCTTTGATTTAATCGTCAAGTTAATCTCAAATTGCCCTTCCGCTTTCGTATACAATGACAATTCATCCATAGCCTTCACAAGGTCATTTTCAGAAAAAAAGTTTTTTGACGCATTTATACAATCCACATATGACTTTTTCATTATGCTCAATGATGTGATCTTTGTAAAAGAATTATGGATTCAAAAAATGTCCCGCTGCATGCAAGGTTAATGGAGTTGACATTCCTATCTCTTGCCAATAATAGCAAAAATATCTTTGTATTTATCTTCATTTCCATCAAATGATTTTTCAACGGTTTTTTTTCTTTTTTTTTTTTTTTTTTTCTTTTTTTTTTTTTCTTTTTTTTTGTTCTTCCCATTGCCTCATATATATAGCCTATAGCATGTCTTTTATCACCACCAACAAGTCGAAGGACTCGAACCAACGAACCCATCACCTTAAGTGTGTAAGAGACGACGTTCCAAAATGAAGGCATCAAAACTGTGTCTCGAGCTCTTTTCCTTTCGCTTTCCTTGCCCATCTAATTCCCACCCACTCTTCTGATGTAAACATGGTTCAAAGATAAATTTTTTGCTTGTATAAACTTTGTAAGATTAGAAAGCTAGTTGCAAATCGACTGACGTCAAATCGAACAAGCTTCTTATTTCTATTGAACTTTCTCATCATCCTCAAAGCACCACCATGATTATATATAAATCCATAAAAAGATACTCCTTTCTTTATTGTGTTTCCCACTTTCCTTATATTTCCAATGACTTCAAGTATAAGATCAAAATTGATGATTTCGGGAAAATTAAGCTTTAATAATCAAAATTGATGATGTAGTACGAAGATGTTGTTTGCAGGTAAGAAGAAAAAGGAGAAAGAGAAAGAGTACGTTATATACAGAGGAAAAGACAAAAGAGAAGAATGATAACCATTGATTTAGATCTGACCATCCAGATAGGAATACTAAGAGAAGCGAAATTATGACATATGCATAAAAGTTTGGACCAGCTGACTTTAAAAATCAGGAACACCTCTTCACTAGCGGGAGGGAAGCAAATGTTAGCACCGAAAATAACTCGGTAGATCGAAAGCAAGAGTCAACGTGAACGAGCATAAGGACCAGTCACCTTCCAGAAGAAATAATTTCAAGCCATCGACCTATACGTTCGAAATTTGGAAAAAAGGGAGTAAGGGGCCTCTATCTCCGACCCAGAAAGCCCCTTCTGGCATAATTCGAAGGGTGACAGCTTCAGAACCGCAACCTTAAAACATGAAAGGTTAAGTTTGATATTCTTTTCGGTTTACCCGAATGAAAATACAAGACAACGACAAGCTTCCACCAATTAAGCTCTGTGTGGACAAGCGTAGGGCCTAGATGGAGAGAGTTTGAAGGTTCCAACAGGTCCACGCCTCCTAACATTCAACTAGCTTTAACATTAGATAGGCTCCCCTTCAATGACTTCACAATCACCCCGTAAGCCCTCTCACAAGGAAAATCGGTAAGCGCCACTGCGAAGCTTCGACATGCAATCTTATCGAAGGACCGAAGCAAAGCCCGTAAAATTGAAGGGTGCCAGACCACGCCTATAAATAGAACCCCAGAGATCCAAAAACAGGACATCAATTCATTTCAAAATTTGGTAATACTAAAGTGCGGAGTGAAACCCTGATTTGTAAATCAATTTGGAGGAAAGTATTTGTAATTTTTGGAATTCTTAATAAAGAACCTTTATCGAGCCCTTAAGGTAATTATGGTGATTTCACTTTAATTAAAAATATTATTATTTTGTACTAATATTACAGGGATGGTTTTCTCAGGCCAATTGGGTATGCCAAGACGCATCTAAAAATCCTATAATTGACCACCCTTGGTATCCTTAAGTAATAGAGACAAAACCCTTTTCTCGTTAGTTGTAGTAACATTCCCAAAACCTCATTAAGATCCCCTTATCAACGACTCACTAGATCCATAAGTTACTTAAATTCATAATCTTGTTTCAAATAAACGGTTATGTCCTCTGAAACCTATCATTTGATGGTTATGGCGGTTATGTAAGATACCTTGATACCATTCCAGGACTGCTTTCCCGTTCCCAAAGCCTTGCCAAGAGCTATCGAAAGTACAATAATCCCTGAAATAACCCCACGGAATCCAGTGGTAGTCCTTCACCTGAAAACCCAAAGTGTCGCTTCAAAATCATAAAGGAATACCAAGGAAACATAATATTCAACGGAAGGGTCTTCCTCCATGAAAATTAAGAGAGACTCATGATAAGCTTTGTTTTCTATAGGAAATTACTTTCATTGTTCTACGAAGGCATTTCTACGAGAGCTCAATAACGAAAACAATACTCAAATCAATCTTGTTCCCTCTACAATCAAAGAATTCTACGATCAAACTCTATTTTAGGGTGTTAACCATAAATTTGGCTAACAGAAATCATATAAGAATTTTGTCATCTATCAAAGACTAAAACATAGGAGATTATATAATTAATAACCTTAATTACTTGTCTCTGTTAACTTTCCAAGATAAAACAATTTGTAATACTTCAATTTTAATAGGGATAATCCTCAAAACCATAAAGTTTGAGAATAACCTTCTATCTATTCTATAAAAAAAATCTAGTTAAAACAATCTCTTTAATCATTTTAATGATTTAAAAATCAAACTGAAGTATATTTCCTTCTTAGGAAATTCATAAAATATTCATAAATGTTTGAAAAATTAAAACTCATCTCCAAAATCATATTAAGCATGTCATACTGAATTTTCAAAGCATATGAAGATGTAAAACATTGATTTCTATCCAAAACCCAAGGCTTTTATCCATAACTTTAATCATATTAATTCAAAACAAATTAAATTAATTATTGTTATATCCAAACAACAAAAAACCATCCAAAACAACATATATAATTCGAGTATTACCCAGGGTAACTGAATCAAAACAAGCAAACATATATAGATGAGCGTATTGTTTACCTTAAAATGGACGAACAAGTTGAGATTTGATATAGCTTGATTTCTTAAGCTTTTCCCCTTAAATTTCTCTTTGTTTCTTCTTCCCTTTAGTGATGATAATGGTCTGCCTCCTAGGTATTTAGTATGAGAGGTATGGAAGTGTGAAAGTCATATTTTATCTTGATTCAATTGATTGATTACTAAGGTCAAAACATTTTACTTATTAAATCTAATCTCACTATCCACTACGTTACTCAATTTAATCTATCGAATTAAATTTTCTCGATAATGTTTTACTAAAACTTAGGGATGTTACATCATTCTCACCTTAAAAGAATTTCGATCTCAAAATCGGATAAGGACAAACATTGCAGTCATGTAAACAATGCTAGTACATCTAACTAGCAATCTATTTTATAAAGAAATATAGAATATACCAATCTAACTAGCAATCTCATCAAAGTTACATATGGTTCCACTATTAGTTTTTTCAATACCACTGAATTTATAGTAGTCTCTGGATCGTCCACATACATCCGAAGATGAGAAACATGAAAAATATTATGGACCACAACTTATCTACTTGGCAACCTTACCCGATACGTGAGTTCCCTGACCTCCTTTATGATAGGGAACGGTCAATTAAACATCGATGCGAGTTTCCCCGACTTTCCAAAACGAACTACACCCTTCATCGATTATATATAGATAAAAACACGGTCTTTAACTGAGGACTCAGAATCCTCGCGCTTCTTATCTATGTAACTTTTCTGTCTGAACTTAGCTTCCTTCATCATATCTCGAATTAACTCAATCTTCTATGTGGCTTTCTTCACCAGATTTGGATCTAGGACAAATTTGTCTTCGGTCTCTAACCAACAATCAGGTAATTTACATGACCTTTTGTACCAAAGCTTCAAAACGTGACATTCTTATACTAGTTTGATGGTTATTATTCTAGAAAAACTCAACTAGATATAAATGATTTTCTCATGAACCATCGAAGTCTAGCACACAAGCTCTCAACAAATCAGCAACTACCTTGTAATACTCATTTTTAGCTTGATACCTAATGCATTTCACAAACTCTTCCAGAATTCACTAGCAAATAAAGCATCTTTATCACTTACGATACTAATAAAAATCTTATGCAATCTAACTATATTCTTCACGAACAACACAATCACAGAAGTGTCGTCCATGTTGACTTTACAAAAATGAAATGAGCAATCTTGGCTAGTCCATTGTCCCATATAATTTCATTTTCCTTCCTTGACTTTGACAACCCATCAATGAAGTCCATGGATATTGAATCTCACTTTCAAACCGGAATGTTTAAAGGTTGAAATGGATGAACAAATTGAGATTTGATATAGCTTGATTTCTTTCCTTAGTTTTTCTTCCCTCTAGTGATGATAATGGTCGGGCCTTACGTATTTAGTCTGAGATGTGTTTGTAAAATAATAAAATAGATGGAAGTGTGAAAGGTAGTGTATCTCACTTCTGCCCTTCACATAAGTCTTCTTTCATGTTAATTCAATTGAATTATTACCAAGGCCAAACTAAATCTCATCTCATTATCTCGTTACGTATATATTTAATCCATCTAAGTAAATTTCTTAAATAATGTTTTATTGAAAAGCGGGGAAGTTACACACCTACTCCAATGTTCTAGTAAAATTTGGTTGTATATATGAAGTATGTCCACGTGCATGTCCACACAATATGCCAAATTGTCTAAAAGAAATTCATTTTTTCTAGGTCTGCTAAAATATTTAAGTCTTTCTTCATTACTCCTAGCCTTATTAAATATTTTGTATAATATCTTGTTTTAATATTTCGTTTCACCCAATGAATTCATCATGAAAAAAAGTTTGATACATAATTCACTTAATTTGAAAAGAATAAGATATAAACTCTGAAACTTTCAAGCATTAAAGAAGATGAAGAGAAGAAACAAAATGCAAAAAAAAAAAAAAAAAAGAAGAAGAAAGAAAGAAAGAAAGAAAATAGGAAATGAAAGGGTGAAATTGGCAGAAGATTGGGTGAGAGAAGAAATTTGTGGAATGCAATTCTTTATTACTAAATACGGGGCGGGGAAGTTGGTTTGAGGGATGTGATGCGAGTGTGTGTAATGCCATTGATACGCGCTAAACTTACATTACCCCAACTAACCAAGGGGCCATACTACTACTAAATTTGGAAGGTAGATCAACTAAAATTTGGGCGAAATTTCGGTGGATACTCGCATTTAACCTTTAAATAAGTAGAAGTAATTAAATTCAAATCAATTATACCAATCTTAACCACAAACTTGACAGGTTGTTTAGAAAGAATAAGCGCGTAAGCTTCATCAATGAAAGATTAAAAATTAAATATTAACGTACAAACAAAATTAAGTAAACCATCACCTGACCTTGAGGGAACGAAGACTCATCGCTTGTTTCCGACATTGCAAGATGAATCAAGATCCGTCCGAAGGTGTGTGTGATATCAGTAGAGGGAAGTTAAATCCAAATATTGATCTGAAAATATATGAGCGGATCACTTCTGTGATTAATTTTAGGGCTTTCGGCGAAAATCTGGAAAGGGAGATGGAAACAAGTAGACGTTTATCGCAAAAGGGCCCCAGAAATAATAACGCTCATGACCGTTTTATTTAGATTAATTGCCAAGAATAATACAAGTTTAACGTGTCTTCATATAGTAATCCCAAGTTTGGATTATTTCTGAATAATCCGAAGTTTGGGGGTGTTTTCCATGATGATCCCGATGACTTTTTGACGTGTTATTTTGGGATCAATATGGGAAGACACCCTCAAACTTCGGATTAATATGGAAAAACACATTTTAATCCCGATTACTTGTGTTTTCCCATATTAATCCGAAGTTTGGGGTGTCTTCTCATATTGATCCCAAAATAACATGTCAAAAAGTCATCGGGATCATTGTGGGAAGACACCCCCAAACTTCGGATTATTCAAAAATAATCCAACTTGAGATTATTATGGGAAGACACGTTAAACTTCGGATTATTCTTAACAATTAGTCCTTTTATTTAAAAATAAACATGCTATATTTTAGATAGGTGCTCTGTTTTCTCGTAAAACGATGTACTGATTTATGTGTACGGAATTAAGTTTGTAATGTTAAATGCACCGCAATGTCATTCACATTGGTTCTCTATTTTTAAAAGAAATTTCATTTTCACGTACACCGTAGAGGTATTGTAAAGTAGCCCAATAAGTAAAAAAAATTAAAATTAAAATTAAAATTCCTTCAACGTTATAGGAACAAAACTAAATTAAACTAAGCATTCAATACAGCTTATTTTACACCGATATTAATTTTAGATCGACAATGTCAAAATTGACAATTATAAATATAACATAACCAAAAAAAAAATGAATATCAAGTTATATTGTAATTTAACAATTTCATAAGTGAACACGCAATCGATTGGATATCTATACAAATAGAATGAAATAAATTGTTATTGAATATCATCTTTATACTATTTGAAAGATGTTAGTTGGATCGTTTGAAGTTATTTCTTTGACCTCCCGGGATAAACTAAAGATTTGCATACCCTACAACTTTCTAAGCTATAGTTACTTTCATGTGTGGATATTCTAATAATTTCATCATCACACATCTATTTATTCAAAATACAATTGCATCTTCCTTACGCATCAACAATGGTTGAAGTCCTAAGTAACTTGTTTCAATATGTGTACGTATATGTTATTATAAATTATTGAAAAACTTGCGGTAAGAGATAAGTAGAGATACAAATGAGTTAAAACATATATAATTAAGAATGATGACTAGAGTCTCTCCTTCCTCCTTATCTCTTTCAACATATAGACGACCAATGCTTCAAAATTCCACCGGATAAATGTTACGATGAAGGCTTCACTTAAGTTCCCTCTAGTAGGTCCAGTTAGCAAGCAAATCATGAATTAGATTGACTCTATCGTTTGACAACAAACTAGGGTTGATGCCATGAGAACCAATAAATTCGTCAGAAATAAGCATGATTTCCTTTTCTTTTTTGTTACTCATGGTAAGCATCAACATCAGCCTATGTCCCCAGATAAAGCTTCCATAAGTGAGCCAAAAACCCCAAAGCATGGAATAAAATTTTTACTAATTTAAAAGGTCTCCTCTTTTCCATTGATCGCGTATTCCCCTCCCTAGTTATCTAATAACCTGACGTGAACCAAAATGACTACCTAAAATGCTAAAATAATGAGAGAAAAGTGAAAAATTGCAATAACATTGTATATAACGGGTCCAAGCCATATTATCATTAGTTTAGGGTATACATTTCAAGAGTATGGAAGTATACTAGTGAATTTCAAATTTTCCCTAAAGACAATTGATTTTTTCCAATTAAATTTGATGAGCAAGAAGAGTTGATGGAGGTTTGGCCATTGGGGCTTAATTTTAGGATAAAAGACTTATCGTTACCAAATAATGGAAGCCAAGCATGAAATCTTCTCGAAAGTTTCTACAATCGATTCGTTTTGAAGTCCGTTTTCTCGATTCAAATGTTGACTTTTGCATCGAAGAGGCAGTCGGGAAAGTCACATCAATCATTTTAACATAATCAAGCTTGATTGGATCACTAATGGTTACACTTGAATACCTTTTTAAGGGTCTTAGTTGAAGTTGATGTTGGTTTCTATTTCCCTAGGCAAGTAGCAATCCTGGCCACTGATGTTAATGTTAGTTAACAAAATGTCGCTTACTAGTGGAATCATACTATGTGCAGTAATTGATATTGTTTCGAACATTAGAAATATATTGCATTTCAAAAAATGATGGGTTATTAAACATAAACTATATGATAAACTCAACATAACCGATTGAAAACTTAATGATAATGGCCTTATAACCCGCAACTTTAAAAAGACAACAATATATCAGACATCTGATTAAGAACACTTCAATCAACAATATTTGTTAGACCAAAAAATGGCACTAACACCCAATAGATCAGAATTTGAAGAGAATAGTGAAGAAGTATAAACAAAAAACGAGAAAACACACAGAATTTACAGTGGTTCGGCGTTAACGAGCCTACATCCACTTTATAATCCTTATATTCAAAAAAGAATTATGATTACAACACTTAGAAACTCTCAACACTTAAGGTACAATTAATCTCCTTACGAGAATGTTGAATTTCACTTGAATATTGCTAAATTGCTTGCGGGTCGAATAGTAATGGCGGGCCGATTTAGAGATTCAATATTTCTAAGTGGCAAAAGGTCCTTTTTTCTTCTCTAAGCTAGTTTTTTATAGGATCGGGTCGAATCGTTTTGGTGGGAACGGTTATGCGTGTGTGTCTTTAGCTCTAGGTTTATAGGCGTTTAATGGTGTCCGGGTCGTGGCCATGTGGCAATCATCCCGATTGAGTAGGTGCTACTGGGGGTCGTGCAAGAACCGATGTATGTAAAGTTGAACTGGTGACCTGGTCGAGTCGCACCAGTTTGACCCGAAGGTCATTCAACCCGACACCTCTCCTCTGTTCGACCCGAGTATTCCGTTTGACCTGGAGTCCCTGGCCCCGTTAAAGGCATAACGCTTGGTATTTAATATAGGTGATCATAGTTGTTTAGACTCTGGACGACCTAGTCATAAGGCAGGCTAACAATATTATTCTAAAAGTTCAAACCATGGTCGTGATAGATAGATTGGTATGTCCAATAGACAATTATGTAATTATTTACATATATATAACTCACTAACTAATCTTATTTAAAATAAAAGTTATTTTCTTTCTAAATATACTTGATATGAAGTGTTATTAATTGATAAATTTAATTAAAAGTATACATAATAGAAAATTCATAAAAATGGTACGATAGTAGTTACAAAATGTTGCAGGCATAAGTAATTTATTACAATGAACATAAGTACACCATTTTAAATGTTCCTAGTCAAGATGTATCGACACTATATATCGATGTATCTATTTAGACTAGAGTGTGTGTGACCCTCTCTAAATATTGGACATTGTATTATTTGTGGTTGCTATAGAGCACCTAGAGGTTATATACTGATAGTTATTGGATAATATGGAAAGATTCAGTCAATAGTTTTTGTTGGTTAACATAATGAAGGCCCAATAGAAAATATTAATGTGACTGATTTACAAATCTCTCTCAAATTGAGAACACTATGGACTATCAATATAGAAGCTTTTCTTTTTTAAATCAAAAATAGAAACATATAAATCATAAAGGAGAAAATAGTCATTCTCTGGTGGTTCCTAAGAACTGATCGGTAGTACTACATACTAAACTGAAACTGTGGATATAGGACATACAACCAAAAGAAAAAACAAAATAGAATACAAATAAGCAAACCGCTCCAACAACCATCCACGAAGCCTCTAAATGGATAAACAAAGCAAGCTCTACAACCAACAAAGCTTCGGACAACAGAAAGAAAATAGCGGCCAACCTAAAAAAAGGTTAGGATGAGGAAGGGAGATGAAGGGAAAGGGGAAGAGCATCACCCAACACCAGCACGAGGAAGAGCACCCGTATCAATAGTGAAAGCACGAGCCAAAGCAACGGACCTGGAATGAAGAAGACCCAAGAAAGGCCAAGCGCGAAAGCAAGAAACACATCGTCCTTAACCTTCCTAATGATGGAGCCAGATTCCATAGGAATCTCATCAGACAAAGCCTTGTTACGCAAGCACCAAAGGTGCCAACAGATTAGGCTAGGAATAAGATGGAAAAGGACATACTAGAAAGTCTTCCCGGTTGATTCCTCCCACCAAAGGCTCACCAAACCGGGAAGGGAGTTGGTGTTACCCCAAGATTGACCAAAGCTCCGAAGAACGACCAAACGGCTTGAGCACAGTTACCAGCGAAAAAAATGAGCAGTTGTTCCTATATCTCTTACTCGGCAGCACCTACAACGAGATACGATAGGAATGTCGATCCTCTTTAAGTTTTTGTCCAGTGGTAAACCCACATGGAGGATTTTCCACATAAAGATAGAATTTTTAAGAGGGATACGGTAGTCCCAGATAAAAGAAAACACTGGAATTCTAGGCACCAAAATCTTAGTAGAACTCCATGCAGCCCGAAGACAGAAAGGAACCTCATTCCACCCAATACCTCCACCGTGTGAGTCGAAAAAAACCTTGACGGATTACATTCCACGTCTCGCTCGCATATGTAGGCAGTGAAATCAGCCAACAAAATCCGTCGGTACTTGGCATGAAGAAACGACGCATAAAGATAGTTGTTATAGTGAAACCTAATCCACATCTTACAAGGTGTAAGTCATACAAATATCCCTAGGATTCTGAAGCCCAAGACCCCCCCTCCTCCCCTCACATCTAGAGCAGCAGGTGACATCCCAAGAAACCCAATAGTGTCGTAAAGCATTGTCCTTTTTCCTCCAGAAAAAGGATGATGCCAATGAAAGGAAAGAACAAAAAAAACGATGAAGTAGATGTCATAACAGCAAAGATATAAAACCCAATAGAGTCAAGAACTGACTTGATGAGAACAAGCAGCCATCCTGGGAAAGAAGAGAAGAGTTCAAGCGAATAATCTTCCCCCTAGCGTTATCGATTGGGAGATTGAAAATCGCATTGAGCTTGCATCCACGATAAAGAATCACATCAAGGTAAGGTAAAGATAAGGAAGCAACCCAGAAACCGGAGAAGGATTCAGTCCATGAAATCCTTTCCAAAGCCATAGACTTAGCTGGAACGAAACAACTTTTGACAAAGTTGACCTGAACACAGCTCGTACTGTCGAATAAAGAAAACTAGGGGAATAATGGACCGGCGGTGACCATTAGTGAAAATAATGACGTCGTCAGTGAAAGATAACGATGAAATAATAGAACACCTACAAGGGATATCGAATCGATGGATTTGACCCGAGATCGTAAGCGAATGAACACCGCGCATGAAGACCTCAGCGGCATGGACAAACAACATTAGGGAGAGGGGACCTCCTTGACGCAATCCCCTACCCGAATGAAAGAAACCCTTGGCTGATCCATTGATAAGAACGGAAAACCAACAACTTGAGATGAGCCTCCAAAAAATGTCGATTAGAGGCTCAGGAAAACCAAAAGCACGAAGGACCCTTATGATGAAAAACCAAGACATGCGATCGTAAGCCTTCGCCATAACTATTTTTATCATTACATTGGATCCCTGGACCTTGCGATCTAACTGAGAAATGAGTTGCTGAGGCAGGAGGACATTGTCTGTAATGAGACGTCCTTTAACAAAACTCGCTTGGGAAGAAGAAATAACACGTTGAGAATAGGCGCAAATCTAGAAGTTAACACCTTGGAAATGACCTTGTTTGAGAAATTGCTAAAGCTAATAGGTCTAAAGTCAAAACACGACCCGTGTTCTCACATTTAGGGATTATAATAAGATTGGTGGTGGTCCAACCACAAGAAGATCACCACCCGAAAAGAAGAACTTGATAGTCAGACAGATGTCTAATTGAATGGTCGGCCAGACATTGCGGTAAAAACTCCCGTTAAAGCTGTCCGGGCCACTCGCACTGTCCTTACTAAGCGCAAACACACATGACCTAATCTTCTCAGCGGAGGGAGTGGTAAAGAAAAGATTATCAGACTCGGTCAATAAAACCATACAAGGGATAAAAGCCAAAAGAGCCGGATTTCAAGAATTGAGACGAAAGGATGGCCAAGAAAGGATTCAAAATAAGAAAGGATAGTCTCTTTGACCTCCTCAGAAGAAGAAGCAAGGGAAAGATCGGGGCAAAGAATATGGTGGATAGACAAGACATTGTTCTTCTTACGGATGGTAGAATGGAAAATTTTGGAGTTTGAGTCTCCATCGACTATCCATTTGAGACAAACCTTTTGATGAAGGAAATCGTTTTCTACTCGAAATTCATAAAAAAGGTGAGATGGGCTTGAACCCATTCCTGTCTTATGAGAGGCTGAAGGGTCTTCGTTGAAAGAAGATTCGGCTAAAATAAGAATCTCTTATGTCGCACGAACCCTGTCGAAGATATGCTTAAAGGTCGAAGAATTCCAAACCTTGAGGCAAGCTTTAAGACGCTTAAGCATACGAGAAAAAAGAGTAATAGGGTTACCTAAAAAAGGAGCAGACGAAGAGTGTAACGACCCGATTTTTTCTTGGTCTGAATCAATCGCTAAACTGACCAAGATCGTTCAAAATGGCAAGATTGTCATGAGAGCACGACGCATTAGAACAAGAGAACTTTTCGTTGCTATTTCAATAATTTACATCAGAGTATAAGAATAACAGAGTGCTAAAAATAAATAGATACACAGCGGAAATACAATTATTAGAGAATAAATTACAGAACAACGGAAATGTAATATATAAATACAATGTGCAGCGGAAAAACATTAACTAACATAACTGAAGGAAATACACGGATACAAAGCATTCTAGAGTATAGCTCCAGCCATACTCCAATATCATGTGAAAAGAAAAGATCTGCAAAACCAAAACTACTGACTGCCCCTGTGGAAAATATGGGCACGTGGAGTTTATGTGAAAACAATAAACTCTGAGTCAGTCATGGACTGGTGTGAGAACTTAAAACAGTTATTAAAACTTTCCTTATTTAACACCAGTATGTTTGGCACGTCCGTTGGACGTGTGCAAAGAACACTTAAAACAAATTTCTTTATTATTATGATCATAATAGGTACAGATAGCAGTTGCATGTTAATATAATTTAGGGCACTAATTTGACCATCTCAAACATTCTATTATTTTTCTATTGTTGTTGTTGAGATTTTCAAACTGTGGCACACTATCATGAGAAGAGACCCAAAAAAGTAAACCAAAGTCCATGCATTTTGCAATTCAACAATTTAACCTTGTTTTGACTGCGTACAAATTAGAGTAAACAGTAATCTAACAGTTTAACAATTTATATCCAGAGAATATTGTAACGATTCAAATAAAAATAAATATTTCTTGTCAACGGCTATAGCTTAAAAGTTGCAAATCTTTCACAAACCAACGTGCCACATTTTAGAATCGGCAAGATTTATAAAATATAGGCATTAATAGTAACAGTTGAATCATCAAGACTTTATGTCTTGTATTACTCTATCAAACTAACCAAAACAAAATTTGTAGCATGATATTTATCATTAAAGCAATGGTAAGTATCATTATGATGAAAAATTTATTCAGTCTTTACTTGCATTTATGTTATAGTATACTATTTATTTAACATAACATCCTTTGTACCTAAACATAAATGTGAATTCAAAAATGGAACCTTATTTGGATGTTATCGTCAAGAGTCTTAAAAAATATGTGTTTCCCTTGCATATATCATAAAATAAATGCATGCTTTTATCATTATTAAATTGAGTTGTATCCACTTCTATAATCTAGATTTGAAGGTCCGATTATGGTAACCATGAGTCTATAGTTTGCTGATTTTTTTTAATAAATGGAGTTTTCTTCTTAATAATGGATGAAAAATATTTTCAATCTTCATTTGTAGCCTTTAATGAAATTTCTTAAAATGGTAAACTATAATTCAGACATTGAAATATAATAGTTTAGACATAATACTAAAATCATGATAAATATTAAATCGTTTGAATATTCTGCAATTTAGGTGTAAGATACAATAACCAATTGTTTTTCATGAGCAAACATATTATTATTCAAAGCATAAAAAACATTGAAAAAAGGCTTTTCGGTATTATTTCTATAGTACACTCATCACTCCAAACATGCAAAAAAAAAAAAAAGGAATTAAATAGTTTACATGTTCCAAAATAATTATTTTTTTGGTGAAAATTGTAATTACAGATGATAAATAACTATACATAAATCCATATGCACACAAATACCATCCATACTGAAGACAAATTTCAAACTTAGCAGCTAATTTTTTTTTATTAACCAACAAATTTAATAGAAGTAATTACAATTGACGTAAAACATAATTGAATAGTTAAGTTTTATGCCACATTTATGAAATTATTTATTGACTTCTGACATTCTAACTTGCTACATTTAGGCTGTTGTTCGCTAATCTTCCAAGTGGAGCTTTGCTATCCATAAATAAATGGCATATATAGCTGGGTAAATGCAATTTATAGTACATGTTAAGAAAATTAAAGAATCTATACATCATTTGTTAGTGAAAGCTTTGCTTATAATCATGATTTATTTACATGAATGAGCTATTTAAGCCTCATAGTAACAAAAGAAAAAAAATGCGAAAGAACATTCACTTCATTTGTTTTCTTTGAGTATTCAAAACACTCAGTCAAGAAACATTATTAAAAACAGGACGAAAGGCTAAAGAGAAGCATAAAAATGATAAATTAAATGTTAATCCTCATCATCCAATGCTTTTCCTGATTTCCATCTAGCCCTAAAAGATACAAAAAGTATCAGTAAACAACAAACAATCTTAGGAAAAAAAATCTTAATTTAGGTGAGTATCGTAGGTAGGCAAGGAGCGAGAATCATCAATGAGCAAATATTTGAATTCTGAATGTATTAGCATGCATAGATTTACTACTATGGTAACAAGTATGAACAACTCTTATTATGACAACATTTTGGATGTAGCCATAAATGACTATCGAAAACCAAATTCTTATTCCAACTATAAAACTGCACATAAAATTAAGACTTTAACAAAGTAAAATAATAACAATAAAAAATTTGTTTTGATAGAAATCTATTAATACATGTCACATATATTAACATATACACAGTCATTGCTAATATGATAACAGGTAATATTAACAGCAGAAACAAAATCGGTAAAGTAAGTTTTCGATCTTACTTCTAAAAATATCACACGCCCTTGTGACCAACATTATAATTAAATATATTTTTGACTCAATATTATAGTCCCTGTTATTCATATTTTGGGCAGCTGCAGATGCAATAGTTGTATATGTGATGTGTGTGTGTGTGTATTAAATAACAATTTTTGAAGAAAATATTGTATGCATATGAATCATACATGTGTACTATCATAAAAGTTGCACGTACTGTAGCATGTTATGTCTCATCTTTTGTCTGCCTTGCGCACTGAACTGGTCACGCATGTAGCAATAGACATTAAGTTAGTCAATAATTAACCCTTCTATATTCATGTATGGTTATCTTATACATTATGGTTTCATCGGAATTCGTGCAAAATCTATTAAAACTAACGACTTTTGCATGTACTGTAGTAAAGAATTCAAAGTAACCCATTATCTTTTTAAACATGAATATGTCCGATATAATCTAGAACTCTGTGCAATGCAGAAGTATGAATCTTAAAAGTAAATTAACAGTAGATGGTTGAATAGATCGGTTTGACTTTGGTACACAGTAGGTAAGAAACATAAAGATAATTTATCTTGCACGTGGTATATGGAGCTGAGCATAAAATATATCTGATATTGAAAAAAAAAACTCAATGACAGATAAAACTGACAAACAGGCAAATAGGAATAGATTATTTTCTTCCGCTAATGAATGAAACATAGAAAAACCAAATTGGTTCTCATTTGTGTAACGTATAGAAGCATAGTATGTAAATCATAAAAGTATAGTAATGAATTTGAGGAAACATAGTGATAATTTTCAGCATATACACAGTAAGAATAGTCTCGATGAATAGATATAGCACATATAGACTTCCATAGCTAGAATAAAGCAAATTAGGGAATAAACTCAGATACCCAAAAGTATAAATCTGGTGTGACAATTATGACAACTTCATAATCAAAAACTTCTGTTTCTATTACCATTTGTATTTAAAGGGTTAATAGTTATATTCTGCTTATATGGTTCAGGTTAATAAATCATTCATCGTTGTCAAGGGTAGAAGGTGAAATTGAAATAAGATTAAAAAAAGGTACCTACTATTGTGTTGCTGATATATAGCCGCCGAAACATCAATTTCCTGCACAACCGATCGTACATAATTGTTCATACTCTTTACCCTCTGATCTTCATTCAGTGCATTTCCACGATACAGTCAAACCTATTTTGCAATTTGCATTAACTATACACCATGTGACCTACAAATCAAGTTGACTTCAGACGGCGATGAGTGCATAGAGTTAAATTTATGTATGGTCAGATTATAAATGTACGAATAAACCTACCATATACCCATTATATGACATGAATTAATGAGTTCCAAACCATCTTCTGTAAGAAAATATATAATCCATATAAGTTACAACATTTAAAACGTCATGCAATCATGAGAATCAAACTTAATTAACCAACCTATTTAATTTCAACAATAGAAGTATTAGTAACGTTAAAAAATCTAAGTAAACAACATCAAAAGTACATACAAACTTGCAGTAAATTGTAGCGATTAAGAAGATTAAGCCATCATAGTAATGTGATGGAGGAAAACCTGACTTAAGCGACAACCATCTATTAATTGAAAGGGGAAGTCTAGGAAGAAGGAATTATGATTTCCAAATTCATGTTCATTGACCGATGCGGGCCTGGCAGCAACTGGAAGACTAGAGTGCCCATTTTTCCTTGCGTTAACGTTAACAGCAGTTAATGTAAGAAATACGGAAAAGGCTTCAAGGAAAGTATTTGCAACACACACACACGCACGCACGCACACCATTAGAGAATCCAATAAACTTAAATAAATTTTGTTAATAGTAAATATTAAAATGAATCACATATAAGGGATGTCTTTAATTTTCAATGTGTGCATTTAAATTTTCGGGTTTGAATGGGAACCATGATCTGAATAAGATTAAGATAGTTAATAATAGCACTAACATATGGCAAATTTTTTTTGAGTGTGGTTATCTATTAAAAGCATACAGTAATGAGAAAGGAATTTTGTTAAGAGATCGTTTCAGACATTATGCAACTAATCAGTGTAATACCGAGTATAACCAAACGTACAGATCAATTCTAGCTTTGTTGCTTCAGGTATTTTGTTTCCTAATTAGTATACCACTGATTATAACCAAATTCATTGTTCACCGAAATTAGAAACCAATTTCATCCATTTCATGGTAAATACACATATATTAAAAGGTAACGAAAAGTACCTTTCTTTGAGTGCATGACCTCATTAAATTTACAACTCAGTAATTCCAACTACTTCCAATAAGCTATTTATTTGTTGATACTGAGAGCAATCTGGAAGCATTTATCAAATTTTTGCTAGTATTTTTTTGATAAAAGATCGATAAAGAATAGAAATTGGACATACCCAAACCTTATTTGTATAGATCAAACCTCAGGTGCCAACAAAGAAACAGTTCAAATTTTTCGTTGAACTATTAGAATATTAGAAAAGTAAACTGTAACTTAATGTAAACGAAGAAGGAATAAACCGTTGAACAGTTAAAAATAGAAAATATGTGAAGAAATGGTCTGTATATTAGCATCAATTCAATTTCGAAGCAAATCCAGTAAACATTCCATGTATTACGCTGACAGGTATAAACAGCAACAACAATATTATTTCATTACGGTTTTTACAGGAAGATGTATTACAAAATTTAGAATAGGCATTCTTAAAAAACATAAATAGGTCTAGCATAGGAAAATTTTCATTACACATGGAGATCGGGACTGAATAATCTAGCCTCCCTTCTCTGTCAAATCATCAAAAAAAAACCATTCCAACTGAAAAGAAATGGCAGGTGTAGTGAAATGGTTTATCATAGTATTTATGATAAATTACTCAAAAAAGCAAACCTGTAGATAAATTAATCAATTAGAGAAAGGCTTAGCAGTCTACCCTCCCTTCTCTGTCAAATCATAGTTGAAAGTGAGAACCTCCTTTATTGCTTCTATACGACCCTGTATAGTCTAAAAACGAATAATTTAGATGGTTGTCAATCAAATTAAGATAGTAAGACATTGGAGTAGCTTATAATTTCATCGTGTTTAACGGAGCATCAACGACTCAGATCCATGCTTGAGCGACTAAGATTTACGCGTTTGCAGCGTAAGGAAGAGAGAAGAAAGCCCTTAAAAAGAAAACGTTAAAAGAATCAAGTAGGTTTTAATTGTTGCTGTTCATAAATATGAAGAATAGAACATGTTTAACATCTTACTGCTGGGAAATCAGAAGATTACAGGGCAGAGATGAACGTACTATTGAGCATCATGCAGAATTTCAGGGAAGATAGAAGAGAAAGCATTACGCAGGCAGAAACGAAGAGATGAAAGAGGAGAAAACCGAATGAAATGGGAGCGTCGGTAGTGGACTTCGTGGATGCGTGGTGCGTAAAACTGCTGAAAAAGGACGGAACTGCCCCCAACAGGCAAGCATAATGTTTGAAGGGCTTTTCAGACATTTTAAAAGTTTCATTTCTAGGTATTCTCATTATAATATAGATAAGGCATATCACGGGACCACGTCGTATGACATGGAACGGGTTTCCTTCACATGAATAACAGTCTGAAACAAAGACAACGCAGTGCTTTTTGGAAAATGATGTTATTATAAGACTCGGGTCCCATCACACAACGCAACGCAAGCCGAAGGATAAAGTTTTACCTAAAAATAGCCAAACATGCTTGATACGCTTTAAAACAAATATTTTTGATATTATTTCTAGTTCATAGTGTAGAAAACAACTTCGAATAAAAATGTAATAATCATAGTTGACATAGTAACCCATCCTACTATGTCGCCATAGTTATACAACTAAAATCGAGAAAGTCGCATATTGGAAATTGGGTTTCCATCATGAGCCGAGGTAAGGGATATTCCTCATCCAAATCAGACCATCTCCAGCAAGATGTCCAGGACCAACACACATAACCCTTGGAGCGGCAGGGCCGGTCAGCACTTACGTTAGCTGATTAGCAATTCCTGAACAATACATTTCCTGGTCCTGTTGGACCTCTTGGTTAGTACGTCGACCATCTTAGCCTTGTGCGGCCATATTCGAGGGCCCTCGTTGTCCATCATCCACATAAGTAAAATGTCTAGGCTCCATACCATGACATCGCTTCTAGCTAGAAAGAAACGCATGTCCTCCATATGGTCCTTCATCCCCTTTTTGATTCATACCGGGATGTGAAGCTCACGAATTAACGTTGTACACAAAGCTAAGATATATAAGTTATGCTCTGATCATCATCCACAAAGCTCCACTTTTCAGTAAGAGCTTTGATCCATGCATCTCAGCATGCCACATTGTCAATTCATACCATACCATTGGTTTCCACCAATATATAACCTTTAAGCTCATACGTCTCAGAGAAGGGTATGTCAGATATACAATTCATTTGCAAGTCCGTTCTGGGTCTGAATGAAACCGTGGCATCTTATTCCTCGTCCCATATGTCCAATACAGAAGAGAGGTCCTCGCGTATCCGGTCGATCTCCAAGTACGTCTGGACGACCACCACTTATTACCTCACCTTGGTTGTACACCCCAAATCAAGACATCAGCAATAGGCCAAACGATGTGAAGATCTCCGGTCTTCAACCACCGTCTTTAATCTTCGACTTTTAATCGTCGTAATAGTTATTCAGAATGGGTTAAACCCGAACTTTCCAAATAACTCGCACATCTTTAAAACCATGTGATATATAAACATACCAACGATCTCATTCCAATCGAGAATATTCTTTTATTCAAATATTCATTACATGCGAATTAACCCCATAAATCTTATAAAAGATTTATTTTCATTTAAACCTCTTGTTTAAATCTTTTCTTTGAAAACATTGCAAAAGATTTTATAATATCTTTTTGCGATCTTAAACCAAATTAAGGTTTATATGCCTTGTCGGGATTAATGAGCCTTACCGAAGTAATCATTCATTTATTATCCCAGTCCCAACCTGTTCATCCCATAGAGCGAAACCGGTAGTACTCCATATCTAACACCCATCGTGTTATTGGTAAATTTAATTACCATTTAATGATCTAAATCTAATTAAAGATTTAACTATCACATGGAGTAAAACCGGTGGTACTTGATCTTGAACACTTCTCGAAATCGGTAAATTTAATTACCCCATTCACATTTCAATCCAATTAAATATTCATTAAAAGTCCAACTTAGTTTTAATCTCAAAAATCATTACTTAATGATTATTAAACTTTAGGAAATTAATTCTGTCTTTAACTGGGTTAAAGAACAAATGACATTTAAAACTTCGTTCACAATAAACCAAAAAATCAACTTCCTATTAATTCCAATTTAATGTATCTAAATTGGAAACTCAATTTAAATCTTACTTAAAAGATTGATTACAAAAATTTCATCTCAACTAGGTTTAAGAACAGTGTTGCTAAAGACACCATTCACAACAAACTCAAAATCCAATTCGATATTAAATACAAGGCTTTGAATAGAAATCACATTGACTTATATTCAATATCAAATTCTGAAACCAACAGATATCATTTTGGAATAACGATATCTATATCTTTCAAATTCATCAATGATATCTGCGTAATTACGGAATCCAATCTTGAAATATCTGAAGATGATTTACATTCATATGTTAGTAAACTTCTAGTTATATAAAAACCATTCACAATCCAATACGTTAATTAAAACCATTAGATTATTAATATTTTCGAAAACATCGTCTAATCTTAGTTGAATACTCGATGTTCCTTTCGGTGCTACTTGACTGTACTCTCAGGAATCATTGCATATTCCTTTTTGGTTCTTTATTCTAATTGTCAACTGGTTCATTCAGATAAAAATATCTTTTATCTTTACAAAACTTGGAATATTTCATCCAAACATATTTATAAATCATTTATTATGATTTTACATATTTTTAATAATTTATAAAGGCCCTTATAGTCAATTTCCAACATCGGCCACCGAATTGCATCCATAACGACCTTTTCCAAAAGTGGTTTGGACTTAAATTACAATCTTACCGTTGGATTTTAAAGCTCTTATTATCATTTGAAAGCTCTTTTCAATATGAACCCAATGGTTCCGGTTTTAGGAGAATCTGATGGTTGATCTCCTGTTACGTCCATTGGAAGTTACGGGTTTCACGTTCGCGAGCTGTTGCTGCGGCGACACGTTCTATTCAATCCCGAATTCGATTTATAATTAAAATAAAATCGAATACATTTCCAAAATAATTTATAAATATTATAAATTATTTACAACTGTCATTTGAAATTCTATTTCCATCATTTACCTTTCAAAATCAAATATCTCAATATTGGATCATTTTAATATTATTTAAATAAATAAAATAATATTATTTTTCCAAATTTATTATTTTAAGCTTAAAATCTACAGTCATTCTTTATAAAATAAATAAAGAATTTTTGAAAGAAAACTTCTTTTGAAACGTTTTCTAAATAACCTAATCAAACTTCACTTTAAAAGGTTACTATTCATTTCAAATCATAAGCTTCGACCTACCAAAATCAAATGAAAATTTGTTCAAAGTCATTTCATTCAGCTACATAAGTTCATCCATATTTTTATATCTTTGCGTCTATCCAAAATTGGATGTCAAAATCAAACTTTTACTTCCATCAAATATTAAATTAATAAAATATTCTGTCTTCTTCTGAACTGGGATGGAATCTTAATGAATATCCATATAAATAAATTTATATGGATTTCAGTCATCATATGCGTCCAACAATAGTTGTAAACAATCATAAAACACCTAACTCACATCCAGAGTGCAATTACGTCCGTGTAAGCCTTAAACAAACAATTAACGCTTATATCGGTTTGTCAGTCAACCGGTTAACATACAACTAAACACATGGGATTAGTGTACAATCAAATATCATTCCAAGACCCATGCGGGGTTTTCATCCAATTCTAATTAACCACGAATTAATGAAATGATCATACTTGTTCATTTCAAATTATTATTCAATCCAATCGATATAGCTTATATAGGTGAACATAAACAAACCGTTCGATTTGAAAATGGATGTTTAATCCAATTTCAACTACCACAAATATTTCAATATTGCCTTAACATGTTAATTAAATCAAAATCACATCCAAACGATAGAACAATAAATCATCCATCTGGTTTGCAAGCAATTTGTGATGTAAGCTACCGTATATAGTATAACAATTTGTAATAATTAACCAGATAAAAATCAGCATAGACAATTAATATATATTCAGTTATGATTATAATAACTGTAAAAAACCAGTTTGAGTGAAGGTTCTCACACTGGTCGTTTATCGTTAAATTATGATCAATGTCGCTTGATTTCATCGGATGTTTTCCTTCGCCAAAAATTACCATGACCTCCAAATTGCTCTAAAATAGGTTCATTGTGAATCTCTCGTCGACACGGTTCCAATGCATCTTGTTTCGCTGAATTCCGAAATTGTATGAAAAGGTTGTGATTTTTACAAGTTTGTGTACATTTCGACCAAACACTTAATAACTTAATTATTGATTTAACTAAGCTAATCAAACATTTTGAGCGACAAATTCTCACCTCAAGCATCCCTATGTCACGACACTTCAACGTCGAACTCCTACGATCTTACTACGAGTCAAAGATCTCGTCTTTCCTCTCCGAATCAACTCAATATTTCACCACAATGCTCGAACATACACTAATAGACGTCGAAGGGTATAAAGGTGAGATTTTAGTGGTGTATGGGCTTTTGAGGCCCACGGGAGTCGCTGTCTGGGCTTGATGCAGTAAGGGGAGGGGTCCATGGGGTTGATGTGTGGTGTAGGAGGTGAAAATTGCAAAAAGTGGTGAAAAGAGGTGTTTTGTATATTTGGTGGAGGTGTGGGGCCACGACCCGAGATGGGGCCTGACCTGGTCAGCGTGGCATTGGAGGTTGGCGGGGCAGCTGGTGGCGTGGGTCACATGAAGGAGGAGGAGCAAGGGGAGGCCATTAAAGGAGGAAGAAAGAGGAGGAAAATGAAAAGAGAAAAGGAGTAAAGGAAAGAAGAAAGAAAAGGGGAGGAGGCTTTTTGCAAAAATCCATCCCCCTAACGCGGATCGCTGAGGTGGCACGAACTGGTGAGTCGGAAGAAAAACACCTTGGCCTGTTAAATGGTTATCGTTTCATTTCAAGCTTTTTTAAACTAACGTATATAAAAGTGTGCAAGTTCGCCTCCATCTCTTTTGATTGCACGACCACATACTAAATCGTTTGTCATGAATTTTTTTATTTTGACAATAAACGTAATTCCGGATCCAACTCAATAAGTTTTGTCGAATTCCGAGTTTGTTTGACCTTCCGGTTTATTTTTCGAACGTGTTTCAGTTTAAGTTCAACGTGTGATTTTAACATGCGTTTTCTTCTCGCATGCACACACGTTAGCTCCAAAAATTACAAAATTTGGAACTCTACCATTATTTTTTGATATAGATTCAATAAAAAAAGATTTAGTCAAAAATCCGAGGTCATCTTAATAATGTTCCTTCGTAAGCTGCTCAAATCAGCTATAAATTATCGATTCTTGAAATTTAACCATAAATTCACACAAAATTATATTAAAAATAATTTTTAAATTGTTTCCAAAAATCCCGGGTTGTTACAAAGAGACCTCTGCTACCTGAGAGAAAGTGTGGTGAGATCTCCACATCGATTGAAAACGAAACGAAGAATGTCCCATAGAATCAAACGGGGTACAGTGTAATAACATCAGAGCTTTGTCTGAGTTAGTACGATGGAGATGAGCGGCTGAGAAGGAGAAGGGTTGGTTAAACCAACCCTCTGATCCAAAGTCCCAATCGAGATAAGACCCGATCGAGACAAGAAAGAATCTTATTGGGACCATCTTGGTTATTACACCAAGTGAAGGACGAACCTGCAAAAGACACCTCCGCTAACCTAGATTCAATGATGAAAGAGTTGAAATCATATACCGCCAAGAGATTGATAGAGGATCCCTCTCTCTTCTCATCCTGACACGAAACGATGTTGAAATCGCCACTGATAACATAGGCTGCAGAACCCATGCCCGAAAGAGAAAGGATATTAGACCAAAGATACAGATGCTCAACATGGTTACACTTGGCGTAAACAACAGAAAAGAGGAAAGCAAGGGGAAAATCAGGGAGCGAAACTTCCACCGAGAGAAGTTGGATAGAGTCGAAGAGGAGACGAGCCGAAATATCTTTTGCCCAAAGAATCCAAATTTTATTGGTTACATTGGACAAACCTCCCCCAAAACCTAAAGACAAGATCGAGTTGGTGAGCACCTCAGAACCCATGAGAGGCTCAAGAGTTGCCACCAGGCAGATGGAATGTTTCTTAATGATGCATTTAAGACGTGCAAGGGAGGTATCATTTTCGATCCCTCATATGTTCCAAAACAGAAAATGTGCCATATTCAAAAAATAACCCAACCAGAGAAAACTAAGAACCGAAGAAAAATATAAAACAAGAATAGGGACAGGAAAATCCAAAAAGGGAAGGCGGTAAAAAGGGACATCAAAAACTATATTAGATAAGATACAGGGTGTGTTGAGTAAGCCTAACAATCTGCTCGGCCGCTGCTATATAGTGAGTGAGAATGGTGCGGGGAGTACGAGGAACTACCCTCGATCTCCCATACGAAGGACAGAAAGAAGAACACTCGAGCGACTAGGAGAGCACCCCTACAAAAAGGACAAAGAAGCCGAGTCGTAGTCCGTGGAACCAGAAAAAAATAAGAAAAAGCAACAAGTATGGCAGCATGGGAGTTTTTAGCAATGCAAGATAGCTGATCATTTATGATCAAAATCTCAGCCTTGCTAAGAAGAGGGATAGAGAATGAAGAAGAAAAAGTGGAGACTAGTGAGGAGGGAGCGACAGAATCCGACACAGGGAAAAAAGGGAAGGAGAAAAACAAGTAGAGAGCGAAGGGGAAGAAAAGGAGACCACCATCGAGGAGGGAGCGACTGTAACCGAAACAAGGAAAGAAAAGGAAGGAGAAAAGCATGTAGGAGCGCGCACTAAGCACGATACTAGTCGTTGTGAGGCCACTTTCAAAGCCAAGTTGTCCTCAGATTGACAACCACGCACTAACGGAAGAGTACTACTATCAATCGGGCTCACGAAACAAAAGTGTCTAATGGGCTGAAGGGAAACCGACATCCGCTCAAAAGCAACAAAAATATGGAACAACCATCGGTGGGAAATGCCAAAATTTACCATATATATTAGCAAATGTGAACGCTATACGGTCACGCTCGGGAAACCAACCCACTATAGTTGAGACAAACCGAAAGATCAACCAGAAAATTCAGCACAAATCCCACAACTAACCACGAAAAAACCTAGTTACAAACAACACATAAGAGGCCTTGGAGTGAAATGCCAACACCAACTGAAAGGAATAGAGAAAAAAGCCAAAAGAAGAGGCCGAGCACAGAAAAATCGAAACCACTTCAAACACAAAATGACATCATCTAAAGTGAAAGTTGGCAACTAATACCATTAGGAACCAGGTGAAAGCCAAAAAGCCCATACCACTAAGGTCACGGAAGCTTAACGAAATGTGCAGCGACACAACTGTAGTATGACCATGACTAAGGATGGACCACACCGACAAGGTGGAAAGCCTCACACTCAAGCAAGGAACATGCAACACCACAGGGTACAAAGGGTAGCAAACATAAAAAATAGACAACCGGGGGGATGATCCCGACGACACAAACACACTATCAACACGACAAGCTAAGGGAAGAACAACATAATGAGCATCAACATTGAAAGCATAAAAATTAAAAGAAAGCCATACCTGACGTGAGAGGAGAAGGACAAAATCAAAGCAAAAGCAAACAAGAAATACGAACCAGCCTGGATCTCAGAAATGATCTCCGTTACCTTGCCAAATGCAGGGCGCATTAGCTGTATATGGAGATACGTAGAATCCCATACCTCATTTGAACTCAATCGAACAGAGTCACGCCATCTTTTGAACATGGCACCACAGAGCCAACACTAACTGGGCACCTTTGACGAAGCCACGTCGCAGCAAGGCACTGCCACATCATTCTCAACTAATACCAACGGAAGAGCACCAAAATTATTGGAAGCAGGGAGTGTAGAGGATGCATGATCATGTGCATGAGCAATAGCAACCATCCCTACGCCAGGAACAGAAACCGAGCTGAGAGTGCCTCGAGAAGGAGAAAGGGTAGCATCCACTACAGCACCAGTCGAACCTCGAGAATGATGGCGACAATGATGAGGATGCTTAAAAGAACCACCTTTCTTGCCTAACTTAGGCCACTCCATCACCGGTCGAAGAAGGCAAGGCAAACACTTAGGAAGGTAACAGATAAGGGGGGTCAAATCTATTGATCCCTAACCTTCCTCACATAAAGAAGCAATGACATTGAAGTAGGGAACACCATCCGAAAAGCACAACTATCCTTCCCCAGCATAGAGGTGGAACCCTCAACCGGTCGCAAAAAAAATCGAAGCTGCACAACCGACAATGGACCTAGGTAAAAACTAGACTGGAGGGGTCAAATCCCCAACACCGTTCCTTACACCATCAGTAGCCACTATAGATCTACAATGACCAAAGGGAAATCCACCAAATAGGAAACCCCCAAACCAAAATTGCATGGAATAAGCTCATGAAAACATCTCCAGTTAAAACATACCGGTATCGTGAAACTGCAAGAAAAGAGGAAAGATCCACCACTTAGACATTGTAACACCCCGACACTTATCTGAGCCCAAATTTCGACAAAAATAGAAACTTGAACACATCCAAGCATGGAGCGTGTATATCTGGTACCTGCAATAAATGAGCATAAGCATAATCAGAGTACAATAAGAAAATTCACAGCGGAAACAAAATAGGATAAACTAGTATTAACTCAAGAAACTACCTTTTTCAAATTAAGGCACTTTGCCAATACCGAGCATGAGAGAGAACGAGAACCGAAGGCCATACTTAAACACCTATGAGAACTCGACCTTCTCTAGAAAACCTGGGTGGTTGTAATGAGGAGGGGGGTCAGAACAACAAAATTATGGTGAACAGGAAATGTACAACACATATTATAATACACAGATGTATCCCGTTTGGTTCAACCCAAGATGTATGCCTACCAAGGTTAGCGATTCTATCCTAACCATGTAGTTGATTACGCATGACTCGGACTTCCCTTCCCAAGGTAGACTTCCCCAAAATATAATACTGAGATAGAATGTTTACTCATATGTTTGTGAAGCCTTTATACCAGAACATGGCTGGTTATTTAATCAAGGATAGACCCCTAATTACGGATTTTCTATATGTATGTGTGTGTATATCTTCATTCACTCATCCTTTATCATTTAGTGCCTCATTATCATTGATAGATAGGGTGGATTCTCCACGATCTCTTAAGACCCTAGGCGGACCGATTGGTCATTTATTATTCCTTGATAATGTATTAATGTTAACATAAACTACAGGGCATTGGATACGGGCCCTACTAGTTAAGGCTTCCGTCATTCACGCATATACCCTTGCCCCACGTACGGTAGAAGATGGTATTTTATCGATCGCTATACCATCTAGCTAACCTTTTTGCATAATCTCCTTAGTCGCTTAATACTTTCCAAAGGATAAGTAGCCATATCTAACATTTTTAGTTTCCAGGTTTGAGTAGGCCTTACACACATGCCATTTAAGACCCCTAAACTAAAAGACCTCCTCCCAGGTGGGCTCCTCAACCCAAGCCACTTAAGACCCAAGGAAGCGAACTATACGCGAAGATTATTAAATTCGTACCCCATTAGCCTTCAATACCTCTCCCAATTGGGATAAAATAGGCTACGTTATTAAGTCATTTCTGTTTAGTTTCTTTTTACGGAAATACTATACGTACAGGATTAATCATCGTCACGGGTTCATATGGTAAATAATGTTTCACATTACTAACCTACTAAGTCCAATTCTAACTTTTAATTATAAGTTCTAATTGTAAATAAGGAAAGTTGTATCCTCCTTACCCTAGGATATTTATTTAATTACTTCCCTAATTGGACTTAGTATTTAAACAACAATCAATACCCATTAATCACCTTTTTACACCATTTACTTCTGTTCATAGGTTTATTACCATTTATGATCATAACGGTCATATTTTCCTAAGGCAACCATTTACTCTGGGTGTCCTTATTTTATCAGTGTGGAACTATCCATTTGTTGTACCCCAATAGGCAATTACTAGTCTTATTTATTTATTTATTTGTTGTCTATTATATATATATATATATATATATATTTGTGCACCGGACCTCTCACATTAAGTTGACCACTTGTGGATGCTGGATTTACTGGTCGGTTCCGGGAAGACTTCTACCATAAGTTGAACTTAACCTCGTGCCTTAGTAAACTTATATTTACACATTAGACCCCTCACATTAAGCTAACTACCTGTGGATGCTAGATTTGCCGGGCGGTTCCGGGCAGACTTCTACCACAAGTTGAGCTTAACCTCGTGTCTAAATGCAGTTATAATTCAAATTCCCTAATGGGGTTTACAACATTAATCCTAATCAATTTAGGAATTGTAATCATTATTCTATTATATTCACTTTCCCCAATCAACATTGGTTACAATTGTTATTTATTGATTTGCGGCCCAATTTATAACAATTAATTATATTGGTTGCTATGATGGTCACCTCAAATATATTAATTCAACATGGATTGTGTTTACATGTATAATTTCATAATTTAACATCGTTCAAACATTCAATACAAGGCATATTTTATCGTTTTACGCAGATTTGGACGGATAATGTATATATATATTTATATTTATATTTTTCACGCGGTTAACGCAGTTATTTTCTTTATTGTTATTATTTTAATCAATTCTATAGTTTGGTTCAAACCAATAACCAAACATTCCCATTTGCATTCAATCTTGCCAAAAGGTTTCAGATCTTACAAAAAGACCGCTAGCTAAAATTATTGTAAATTATGCATGATTTATGGAATTGACATATTTTCAAATCACAATAAAACATGTTAATGTATATTTTGAAATAGCTGATGCAAACTACGCAAAAATATGTATATTCATACGTACATTTGCACCACTTTTCCCTTTTTCAATCTTTTTGTCATGTCTCTTGTGAACTCAAAATAATGTCTTTCTGTTCAAAAAGAGGAAAACGACATATTTACAACAACTAAGCTGTAACACCCCACGTCCATTAATGTCACTCACAAAGGGAATGCATTAACTTCCATGGAGGTTATAAGTGAATATAGAACAGAAAAATTACAACAAGACAGATAATAAGTAGTACTTGAAAACTAAAGCTTCATTTTATTGCAGCGGAAACTTGTTTATTACATCACAAAACCATTAATCAGAGTCAAGTACATTATCCATCTTCATAAAAACAAAATACATAATCCATTACACAAATAGCCATTAAAGAAGATAACAAGCTGGACTTTACTTCAACGGTCCAAGCTTTCCAAAGAGAGATGAGCAATCCAATCAAACTCCACTAGAACTTGGTCCAACCTGAGGACCTGGAGGGGGAAAAGGATAGAAATGGAGGGGGTCAGACTTAAAGTCTGGCGAGTATGATAATTCTAACAATACTATTATCAAAATAACTAGACTAAGGCATAAGCTGGAAGACAAGTAAATGTCTATGAACTATTTGGAAGATAAAGATGGTGTTTAAGATAACGTTAAAGATAACGGTAAAGGCATACCTAATTCCTAACGAATAATTACTATACTGCACCGCACATTACTACACTGCACCGCACATTATACTGCACCGCGCCAATTACTACATTGCACCGCGCCAATTACTACACTGCACCGCGCCAATTACTCTAAAGGTTGATCCCGCATGCTTCACACAGAAACTATATGAATAGCCTTGCGTATCCCTAGCTGAATACATAGGTGCCGTCTGCCCCTATCTCCACTAGGTGTACCCCACTATCCTCTTAGAAATTTTATAAGTAACTTCGTGTACTCCTAGCTGACTACATAGGTGCCGTCTGCCCCTATCTCCACTAGGTGTACCCCACTACCCACTTTCGATCGGCTCCCTACTCGTAGATACCCGTGCTGGCCCCACAATGGGGTGTATCACTCCCCTAAAGTGGCAACCCGATACAATTGAGAATGCACGGCTTATACCTACACGATGCAACAACGTCTTACCTACCAGCTCGGGTCCACACACGCATATGAAACCCGTTGGACTTGCGTTGCCACCACTCCCCGTTTTGGCCTCTTATAGTCAAGCCCAGTATGCGTGTCCCGTCCTCAACTTGGGTCGAGCCCACAAAGATACGTTTGGGATACTGGTTGAAATGGGCCCCCACAAGCTACCCACCTAAGCTTGTCATTAATATATCCCACTTAACCCTCTTAGTCATGTTCATTTACATGTGTGTTTGGTTAAGTCTTACTAATCGTATTTCACATGCCACTAAGGGCACCCACTATATTCGTCATGCCACCCAAGGCACCTACTTAACCCCCATGTCCCATTTTACATGTTTATCTTGGTTAAGTATTTCTTAATTCATCCAGGTCATAACCTCATAAAGACCTCTCACATTAGACTGGCATTTATGGCAGCTGGATTTGCCGGGCGGGTCCGGGCAGTCTTACACCATAAAAGAGTCTAACCTCGTGTCTTTACAACTGTTATGCTTTAGTTTAGGCCTAGGACCTCTCACATTGGGCTGACATTTGTGACCACTGGATTTGCCGGGCGGTTCCGGGCAGGTTTACGTCACAAACGAGTCCAACCTCGTGTCCTAAGCATTGATTGACAACTTTCAATCTTTTACCCCAGTTTTAATAATTCCCTATCAAATTATTAATTAAGTCCACTTTTATTGATGCCCATAATTGACTCAATTATGGTCATCCACTCATGGTATGCAAAATCATATCAATTGCACCCCACATCTTATTATTAAATCCTTAATATTACCCCTACCCCACGTTTATACGTTCGCTTATTCAACGCATTATATAGGCTAGACTTGAATAGTCTAACGCACAGCAGAAAGCCAAATTAACATATAGATAATAAAATAAATCTAATCATGATAGGGGTGAAACTTGCATAGATTACACATGTTAAGGATCAAAAGGTGTCAACTTGTTAAATGTCACAATTCACATGATATGATCATAGCCCAAATCTATACATAAACTTGCATATGGGGTTTTTAGGCAACATAACGATGGTGTAAACTAGCATAGAATTTCACATATGTCATAGCATAATTCTAGATGTCATAATAGATGTCATGGCATATGTTCATAACTTTTCTAATCAATCTAACTTGCATATGTGACTTGTCATATAGATCGACATAACCCAAACTTAATAGATCAACATAGCCCAAACTTGATGATTTGATTAACATGAACTAACTAGCATAGATAATAGCATCATGACTTTATAACATGTATGATTCATCTCAATTTAGCATAGAAACTCTCAACATACATAACATCATCATAGCATGATTTACAACATATAGGATACATAGCATAGGATTTATAACATACATGATAGCATAAGGTTTACAACAACATGTATGACAATTCACATCATCTACTCATAATCCATTCATGACTTAACCTAATTAATTCAATAATAATCTTGTTAAGACTATCATACTCACAATTATAGAAGAAAGAGAGTCGAATTAGCGCTCCTTTGATGAAGAATCGCTGTTAGGGTTGGGTAGTTCTGATTTGGTTGCTGTTCTTTATCTTTAATTTGATGGTGGCTGCTCTAGGTCTCAAAATATCAGCATGGCGGCCATGGTCTTTGTTTATTTTCTGATTTAGGGTTTGTGTATAGGGGTCTTTTTATAGAGTTATAAATTAATTTAAGTCGTCGGATGTTCTTAGGGTTAATCAAAACCATTTAATTATGATAGGGTAACGAGTCAGCCCTAATGACTCAGCAAGGAGTCAGAATGGACTCAACAGCACGGGTCAGCCTGAACTAGAAAGTTGTGCAGGCTCTAGCCTCGGCCTGGGCGCACTTGGCAGGTGCGCCAGTGTAAATATGTACTGGCGCACTTCCCAAGTGCGCCAGTGCATTTTTTTTCTTTCTTTGCCCCCAAACTTCGTTCGTCCATAACTTTTTCATCCGGTACTCGTTTCCCGCAAACTCGGACTCTATCTCCACTAGAATTCCGAGACGAACACAATGGTGCAACCCGTTTCCCACCATTCTCACGTCAGAGATTAGTTATTCTTTAATTTGTAAATATTAATATTAACAGAATTATGGGGTGTTACATTCTCCCCTCCTAAAAGGATTTCGTCCCCGAAATCTTCAAGTTAAGAAGAATGTATATCCTAACATCCAAACAACCATCTACTCAACCATCAAACACAGGCATTCATTGTCCTTATAGACTTCTAATGCTTTCATGTTTTAAATGCACAGTGTGTGTATATGTCCATATCTAATGCAAAATCAGGCGGTCCACTGATTCAGTTGACCTCCTTTAATGCAAACCATGATAGTGTCATGCGTCCATTATGTATGCAAAAGTTCCCTAATGCTACATATTATTTCTACATGCGTGCACAACCATTCACCAAAATGCTGTATCCATATGATAGCACAACCATTATACATCCATTTTACTAAATACATCCATATATATGCAATATGCAATATGAAGTGACTGAGCCGATCTGGTGCCTAATAGTGTGTGTATATGCATCCACGACCAACCACTAGCAGACACTTGCATCCACCATACATAACATGTCTCAAACACATGTTTCAACCATAGGATTATCCTAACTAAAGGTCAAAGATACTAGCGAGAGGATATACTAAAGATAAGATAAGTACAAGCTAAGCGATAAAGGAGAAATTAAAGGACATACCCTCAAAAAGAAAAGGGTATCATGAACGCATCTTCTCTTCCGTCTCCCAAGTAGCGTTGCTCTCGTCGTCTCCCCATTGTACTTTGACTAGTCTGACCTCTCGATTCCTCAACCTCTTGATCTCCAACTATAGAATGCGCGTAGGAGCTCGTCGAATTGTCGCATCACGCTCTATCTCCACCTCTCTAAGAAAGCTCGGCTCTACCACTTCCGCGGTCTCGTGCAAGCACTTCCTCAAATGTGACACATGGAATACGTCGTGTACACCACTAAGTCTCTCGGGCAACTCTACTCTATACGCCATTTGCCCAATCTTCTCCTTAATAGGAAACGGTCCTACGAACCTTGGTGCTAATTTCCCAACGGACCCAAAGCGAACAACGTTTCGTAATGGAGACACTTTGACAAAGACCATGTCCCCAACCTCAAATTCAAGATCCATCCTTCTCTTATCTGCATATGATTTCCGCCTATCTTGCGCTGCTTTCATCCTCCTCCGAATCAAGTCGATCTTCTCTGAGGTCTCTCTAATCATATCGGGCCCAAGTAAGATCTTATCGGTAGATTCCCACCAACATGTAGGCGAACGACACGGCCATCCATAAAGAGCTTTGAATGGTGCCATACCAATGCTAGACTGAAAGCTGTTATTATATGCGAACTCCACCAGTGGAAGATGCTCTTCCCATGTACCCCCAAAGTCTAGGATACATAGCCTCAACAGATCCTTTAGAATGCGATTCACCCTCTCGGTCTGGTCGTCCGTCTGAGGATGATATGCGGTGCTCAAACATAACTGAGTCCCTACCGCCTCTTGTAAGCTTCTCCAAAATTCGCTAGTGAAAATAGGATCGCGGTCGCTCACTATGCTAGAAGGAACACCGTGCAAACGAACTATTTCTCGGACGTATACAGAAGCTAACCATGGAGCAGTCCTCTTACTCTTCACGGGAATAAAATGGGCGCTCTTAGTAAGTCTATCAACTATAACCCAAATTCCCGTATTACCCTTCCTCGATCGCGGTAATCCATCCACAAAATCCATCGAGATGCTTTCCCATTTCCATAGTGGAACATCCAATGGGTGAAGCAACCCACCGGGTTTCTTTTGCTCCGCTTTTACTTGTTGGCACACCAAGCATCTAGCGACATACTCGGCCACGTCTTTCTTCATGCCGGCCCAAAAGTAAACTCTCTTCATGTCTTTGTACATCTTGTCCCCGTCGGGATGAATGGTCATCTTCGAACGATGTGCTTCGTCAAGAATAGTCTTCCTTAGGTCATCGTCTTTTGGTACACAAAGTCTACCGTCCCTACGTAACCAACCCTTATCGTCTAGGGTGTACCTACGAAGATAGCTTGATGACTCCCCTCCTTTGAGTTTTTCTACTAACTCAACCAACTGCGGGTCGTCTCGCTGTGCCTCGCCAATCCGTCCCAAAAGCGTAGGTCTGACCTCCAAGGATGC
Source organism: Allium sativum (assembly GCA_030737875.1). NCBI lineage: Eukaryota > Viridiplantae > Streptophyta > Magnoliopsida > Asparagales > Amaryllidaceae > Allium > Allium sativum. Next base: position 232,562,243 of record CM060913.1, on the reverse strand, counting down.
TAGCAAACCGGGTACGAAGTCAACGGAAGGTCTAAAGTCAAACATCGAAATGAATTCTAAGCTTCGCCGCTCCACAAACAAAGGACTTAAGGATAACCTTTTTCTACTTAAGGCATCCGCCACCATGTTACCCTTGCCAGGGGTATATGTTATCTCGAAGTCGTAGGATGCTAAGAACTCCATCCACCTTAACATATCTCCCTTCCCTAGAGACCTGTAATGACCCGAAAATCTGAACCAGTTTGAAAATTTTATTTTAAGAAATTTTGTTGGGTTTTTGAGTCAAAATTTAAAATTTCAAATTTTAAATAACTTTGAAGCAGTTGAAAATGACCATTTTGCAAACGATCTCGGAATCCGACGAAACCACTTTCATTGGATCCGGAATGTCATAGTATGGCTAAGTTTCAATTTTTAGAATTTTTCGATTTAATATGTGAGCGTGGCGTAGGAAACTGTGTTTGGTCAAATACAGTTGAAATTGAACGACGTGAAAATAGCCATTTTTCAAAAGTGCTCAGAATTGAACGAAACGAATTTTGTTGTGATCGTATCGTCATAAGAAAGCCAAAAATAATTTTTCCGGATTTTTCTGAGTCCGTATGTGGCCTCAGGAAATTATGTACGTTCGAATTTAAATTAAACAATTTAATTTGAAAATAAAATAAAACCAGTCTGTAACTTCAGAATTGGGCCATGGGGATAGCACCATCGCGTTCAGAAGGCATGAAAATGTTAAGATCGACAGTCGTTGAGCGCGAATCAGAGTCCATATGAGAGAATGGTAATTTCTCGGATAAATTAATTAATTAATTTATTAATTAATAATTAGAAAACCCTAAAATACATGTATAAATACGGACCGTATTTTGCTACAGTCTTCTTCCTCTTCGTTCTTCTTACCGCCGCCGAACCCATTCACCCTCAAAACTTTGACCATCGATTTCTCCTTCCACACTCCACGAAATCAAGCATACCATATACCGTTTCGAAGAGGAGAGCGAGGCCATCAATCTCCGACCAGTTTCACCCTCCCTCGACGCTCGAGCCGCCGCCACCGTCGCGAAGAACGGCCGCCGCCGCGAGCTGGACTGGGCCCCACCTGGCCGATCGCGCCTCCTCCCCTTCTGGCCGTGGATCCTCCTCACTCCCCTGCTCGACGTCCAACAAACGGTTCGTAAAACCGTTGATCACAGACTGAGAAATCCGCGATTCAAGTTCTGAACAAATTCTGGAAATTTTAAGGTATGTTTGATTTCAGATTTTGTAACACTTATAAGTGTCGCAGAACAGTTGTTAAAAGTCAGATTAATTTAAACCTTGATAACTTATGCATACGAACTCGGATTCTGAAAATTCCAGATCCGACGAATTCGTAATTCAGAGGGCTGCGTTTCAGGACTGATTTGGGGAATTTCTGAAGTGGTTTAGATTTTTGGATTATTATTTCATCTTATCCAGTCAAGGTGAGAGATTCATACCTAAAATTTATTTTTGAATGAATAAATGTTTAAGGGTATATGTGGTTTGAAATTGACAACCCAATCGTATTCTATGCTATGATGATAAAATTGACACCTTTATATTTGTGATGTTATGACATGATTAAAATTTACACCATAAATTGTTCATGTATGTTGTGTTGACTTTTGATATGCTAAAATATAAAATATTAAAATTGTCCATGAATGTTGTATTGACCTTTTGTTATGTTAAAATTTAATATAAAGAAATTTGTTCATTGTATGTTATATTAACATTTTAATATTTTAAAAATAAGAAAATGAACATGTATGTAAATTGACATTCTTGTCAATAAAAAAAAAATGAATGTTATGTAAAAAAATCATTTTTGTCAAGAAAATGAACATGTATGTAAATTGACATTCTTGTCAATAAAAAAAAAAAAAATGAATGTTATGTTAAAAATCATTTTTGTTAAAAAATGAATGTTATGTAAAAAAATCATTTTTGTCAAGAAAATGAACATGTATGTAAATTGACATTCTTGTCAATAAAAAAAAAAATGAATGTTATGTTAAAAATCATTTTTGTTAAAAATGAATGTTATGTCAAAAATCTTTGTTTGTCAAGAAAATGAATGGTGTGTTTAAAAGCATTTTTATCATATTAAAACATTAAAAATGAACTGTATGTTAAAAACCTTTTTGTCATATAAAAAAAAAAAAACATTGTAAAAGAAAATTAACATTTCTTTTATGTTAGTCTATGTGAACTGAAAAGATAAGAATGTTAACATTTCTTTTTGTGTTAATTTATATGAATTGGAAGTTTTGGAAAATTAACATTTCTTTTATGTTAATATATGTGCACTGGAAGATAAGAAAAATTAACATTTCTTTTAATGATTAATATTTATGAAGTGATAGAGATAAGAAAGTTAACATTTCTTTTATGTTAAAATATATGAATTGAAAGGTATATGAAGTATTAACACTATCTTTAATGTAAATAAAGGAAATTAAATTGCATAAAACGACACTTTTGTCAAAATAGAAAAGTTAGAATTTGCATTGCATAAAACGACACTTTTGTCAAAATAGAAAAGTTAGAATTTGCATTGCATAAAACGACACTTTTGTCAAAATAGAAAAGTTAGAATTTGCATTGCATAAAACGACACTTTTGTCAAAATAGAAAAGTTAGAATTTGCATTGCATAAAACGACACTTTTGTCAAAATAGAAAAGTTAGAATTTGCATTGCATAAAACGACACTTTTGTCAAAATAGAAAAGTTAGAATTTGCATTGCATAAAACGACACTTTTGTCAAAATAGAAAAGTTAGAATTTGCATTGCATAAAACGACACTTTTGTCAAAATAGAAAAGTTAGAATTTGCATTGCATAAAACGACACTTTTGTCAAAATAGAAAAGTTAGAATTTGCATTGCATAAAACGACACTTTTGTCAAAATAGAAAAGTTAGAATTTGCATTGCATAAAACGACATTTTTGTCAAAATAGAAAAGTTAGAATTTGCATTGCATAAAACGACATTTTTGTCAAAATAGAAAAGTTAGAACTTGCACTGCATAAAACGACACTTTTGTCAAAATAGAAAAGTTAGAACTTGCATTGCACAAAATGACACTTTTGTCAAAATAGAAAAGTTAGAATTTGCATTGCATAAAACGACACTTTTGTCAAAATAGAAAAGTTAGAACTTGCATTGCACAAAATGACATTTTGTCAAAATAGAAAAGTAGGAAGTTGCATTGCACAAAATGATATTTTGTCAAAATAGAAAAATAGAAAGTTGCATTGCATAAAACGATATTTTGTCAAAATAGAAAAATAGAAAGTTGCATTGCATAAAACGATATTTTGTCAAAATAGAAAAATAGAAAGTTGCATTGCATAAAACGATATTTTGTCAAAATAGAAAAATAGGAGGTTGCATTGCATAGAATGACATTTTGTCAAAATAGAAAAAAGGGAAATGAAACATAGGAGAAGATTTATATTATTTATGATGTATAAGGGTTACACCATAGAAAATGTCCATTGTTCAAAATGTAAAAGGGGAAAAGTAAAAATCAAAATGGATGGAACGGCGACAAAGTCGCCTCTGACCTGAAGCGTCGTTAATTAAAGAAATTAATTATATTTAATAATTAAGGCAAGGACTTATTGTTATAAAACATCATAACGATATGAAATGTGTTTTTCTCTTAATTATGAACGCGAGATTGTTTGGGAAGTCCGGGTTCATCCCATTCCAAACGGTTTTACGATTTCAAGAATCAAATGATGAAGACGGCGTATGAAGACCGTAAATCTTCCCTCGAATGGACAACGACCAAGACTCTGAATTGGGTAGCTCCCGATTTACGAGTCGGGGTAATTGGCCAAACGTACGCGTTGATTTCACGGGTTTGACCCTAGTTCAGACCTAGAGCATGGGTGTAAATGGAGGGCATGTCTGACACCGTATCCCATTAAATATCATGTCGTCGACTTTCGGCTAATGTAAAAATGTTGGTGGTAGAGAATTCATTCTCTACTTAACACCCGTTTATATGCTGGCAGACAGTCGATGGTATGGTATGGAATGGCGGTGTGGCGTGCTAAGATGAAATGATCAGGGTTTCTTGTTGAAAAGCAAAATTCTGTGATATGGTATACACGACCTCACGAGCCTCACAAACCGGTAGAGTCTAAAAAGGGGGAAGGGAACGCAGGGAAAGTAGCACGTTTCTTTCTAGTTAGTAGTCATTTTACTTTTTGGAGGATGATGAAATGAGGCGCCTCGGATAGGTCCTATAGGACCGGGGAACGTGTGCTTAGGAATTGCCAATCCTCTAAGTTGTATGTGAGGACCGGCCCTGCAGGATCCAAGGGTTAACTGCGGGTAATCCTGAGACGTTGACTAGAGCGTCTCGAATCGGTAAGGAGTCCTCCCTAGCCTGGACTCATGATGGAAACCCAAACTTCCAATACGACCCCAACGGATTTGATTTGTATTACTAGTATCGGAGGCATAATATATGGTACCTATGCTTCCTAGGATTAATACATTGCTTTGAATTGCTTTTTTTTTTAAAAACATATACATCCTAATAATAATATTAGTTTCGTATTTGGCGTATTTAGCATGTTTAACCACCATAAGGTAAAACTCTATCCTCTTGGTGTGCGTTGCATTGTGTGATGGGACCTGAGTCTTATGGTGGTTTCATTTTTCAAAAGACATTGCGCTGTGTTACGTTTTATTTTTTTTGTACTGACATTGTAGTTATGCACGGCAATCCATTGGTACTACCCGTTCCGCATTGGCGGCATGGTTCTTGGATTTGCCTTAGTAGTATGAGTAATTTTAGTTAAGAACTCTCACACCAGTCCCACGACTGACCCATTGTTTGTTTCACCTTTTTGCAAACTTGGGTGCCCTCTCTTCTACTCGGGCAGCCAAGTAGACAGGTTCTTTTTCTGCTTGGAGTTTCTTTGGAGCTACCTTTACCTTTTCGCTTGGAGTTGCTTTTGGTGAAGATAAGGTGATGGAGCTTTGAAGACCTATCTTTTTGTTTATCGCATTTTTCTTTCCTTTTATTTCCAGACTTATTTCCCTTCCACGTTGTTTTATTTGGAGTTGGAACTTATGCAATTCTCTAAAAACCTGCTGTAATAATTTAGATTCTGTGACTGTGGATTTTCTATTGCTGATGACATTATATATCCGCTGCTATAATGTTGTTGTTATATGGATTTCCTGTGCTATGTTGTTTTCTGTGACTTGTTGTACTATATTTATGTTGTGTTCCATATGATTTCTCCTTGCTTTCACCCGTGGAAGTTTGGGGGTTGTCACAGTTGGTATCAGAGCTTTGGTTTACAAAGCGGAATATAACATATTTATAGTAACTCGTTTACGTAGAATCACATTATTCTACGGCGAACATTTCATAAGAATACATAATAGTCGGTCACTTTATCATCATCTTCTATCTATCCCTTTTCCTTATCACTTTTTAAAAATCATCGTCATTAAGGTTGTTCTGACTCTTCCCTTGATTGTACAGAACTAACTTAAAATGAGTACCGCTGCTGCAAGAGCTGCTAGAGCTGCTAGAAGAAGGCAAAATACCACTGAAACTGAGGAACCCACTGTCCAACAACAACCACCACCACCACCGCCACCTTTTGACTTGGACAAGGTGGCAAAGAAGTTCAAGAATTTGGGTGGAGTTCCATTCACCGGTTCTGAGACCGTGGTACAAGCTCAGGCGTGGCTGAAAAATTGTGAAAAGATATTTGGAGGACTGGGACTTGATGATCAAAGAAAGAGGTTCACTGCAGCATGGCATCTTCAAGGTGAAGCGCAAAACTGGTGGGAGGTAGTCAACATTGGAGGCGACGAAGATAATATGTCTTGGGACAGGTTTAAAGAGCTCTTCAACGACAAATACATTCCGAGGCAGGAAGTAGAAAGGCTACACGACGAATTCTCCAATCTGAGGCAAGGCGACAAGTCCATTTCAGAGTATGTTCGTAGGTTTGAGGATCTTTCCCGTTACGCACCCGAACTGATTCGTGATGACTTTCAGAAGAATAAGAGATTCATAAATGGCCTTGCAAGAAAATATATTGACAGAGTCACTGCCCATATCGACCTTTCCTTCAATAAGATGGTGGAGTTCGCTTGCCGTTATGAAGAGAATGACAAGAAGGTTTCTCAGCAGGACAGAGAGAGGAGCTTAGCCAACAGCAACAAAAGGAAACAACCAGAAAAGAAAGCTGAAGGCAGTAATTCTGGAGCTGCTAAGACATTTGACAAATCCAAGGTCCAGTGTTACAACTGTCAGAAGTTCGGGCATTATAGCAAAGACTGCAGGGGTCCGAAGAGGGCCAGGGGTGATGATAGCAAAGATTGCTACAACTGCCATAAAAAGGGCCATATTAAGGCCAATTGCCCACTGTTGAAAGGAGCCCAGATTGCACATGTCTATGAGGGGGCAGGTACACCATCTTCCTCTGCACCTACTGAGGGAGGTAAGTCTGATGTTCTGGATGGTACTGTTTCTATCAAAAATATTCCTGTTACTGCTTTATTTGACATGGGTGCGTCAAGGAGTTTTATTTCTAGCAACGCGATTAAGAAGTTGAAATTAAAGCAAAGAAATCTTAAGAAGCCAATTAATGTTCATAATCCGGTAGGAGGTTCTATCGTCCTCGATTTGTACTGTCGGGTGCCTATTTCCTACTCTTATTTTCAATTTCCTTTTGACTTGATCGTCATGGATTTCTCTGAGTTTGATATCATCCTCGGACTAGATTGGCTCTCAAAATTTAAGGCCGAGGTTAGATGTGCAGACAGGATGGTTGAAATCAAAACGAAGTTCGGTGATGTCATTTGTATACCTTGCCATGGCTCAAAGCCAGACAGGAAAGCTTTTTGGTCTTCCTTAGAAGTCACGCCCATATCTTCAGAGAATATTCCCATTGTCAAGGATTATGCGGACGTATTTGAAGAAGTAGATAGTTTACCACCGCGAAGGGAAATTGATTTCAGAATCGATCTGGTCCCTAATGCAAGGCCGGTAGTTCATGCTGTTCGAAGAATGACTCCTAAAGAAAAAGAAGAGTTGAGTGCCCAAACCAAGCAGCTCCTAAAGAAGGGATTAATACGGCCTAGCTTTTCCAATTGGGGTGCAGCTGTGGTGTTTGTCCCTAAATCAGACGGCACTCTGAGGCTCTGTGTGGATTACCGCGATCTCAATAAGCAAACCTTAAAGAACAAATACCCCTTGCCTCGTATAGATGATTTGATGGACAATTTAAATGGAGCCAAGGTGTTTTCGAAGATGGACCTAGCCACAGGTTTCCACCAACTTCGCATAGCGGAAGAATGCATCCCTTTGACCGCTTTCAGAGGACCTGATTTATTCTACGAATGGTTGGTAATGCCGTTCGGTCTGTGCAATGCTCCAGCCTATTTTGTTGACTTGATGAATAGGGTCTTCAGAGAGGTCTTGAATAAATTCGTACTAGTCTTCATTGATGATATCTTGATCTTTTCTAAAACCAAGGAGGAGCATGAAGGGCATCTAAAAGAAGTGCTAGAGATTCTGCAAAGAAATGTTCTAAAAGCAAAATTTTCAAAATGCACATTTTGGCAAGAGGAGGTAAAATTCTTGGGCCATGTTGTGTCAAAAGAAGGAATTGCTGTGGACCCAAGCAAAATTTCCGCCATTCAAGATTGGAAGCAGCCCACTACGCCCACTGAGGTAAGAAGTTTCCTAGGGCTGGCTGGTTATTACAGAAAGTTCGTCCAAAACTTTGCCAAGCTATCTGGCCCTTTAACGCAACTCACTAAGAAAAACACCAAGTTCATTTGGACAGCAGAGTGTGAGGAGTCCTTCCAAAAGCTAAAGGAAAGTTTGACCACTGCCCCCGTGTTAACCATCATGGATGGCAACCAAGATTTAGCTGTCTATACCGATGCTTCTCAAAGTGGGGGTCTTGGCGCTGTATTGATGCAAAGGGGCAAAGTGGTTGCATATGCAAGCCGTCAATTAAAGCCGCATGAGAAAAATTATCGTGTCCATGACCTAGAACTTTTAGCCATAGTTTTTGCTTTAAAAATTTGGAGGCATTACCTCTTGGGCGAAAAATTCGAGTTATTCACAGACCATCAATCTTTGAAATATCTCTTCGATCAAAAGGACTTGAATTTAAGGCAGCTAAGGTGGCTGGAATTTCTTGCGGCGTATGACCTCGACATCTTGTATACGCCAGGGAAAGCCAATGTTGTGGCAGACGCACTCAGTAGAAAAGCTGCCATGGTCGCAAACTTTATAGTTACCCCTTCTTTGATTGATAAAATTTCTACCCTTCAAAAGGAAGATAAGTTTATTCAAAGAATGATTAAGAGTATTCAAGAAGGAGAGAGCACGAGCTTTCAAATAGATCAAAGGGGAGCCCTTAGGTTGCAAGGGAGGATCTGTGTTCCAAAAATCCCGGAGCTCATCAGGGAAGTTTTAAAGGAAGGGCACAAATCAAAGCTTTCCATCCACCCAGGCGTTAGCAAGATGTATCACGATCTAAAGCGCACGTTTTGGTGGAAAGATATGAAGAGGGATATATCCATTTACGTGAGTAGATGTCCTACATGTCAACGAGTGAAAAGCGATCAACAAAAGCCTGCAGGATTGTTGCAGCCATTGCCAGTACCCGAAGGGAAGTGGGACCAAGTCTCCATGGATTTTATAGATGGTTTGCCCCGTTCTAAGAAAGGGAATGACAGCATTTGGGTGATCGTGGACCGCTTCACCAAGGTCGCTCATTTCGTACCTGTCAAGTCCACCAGAACTGCTCAAAGTCTGGCACAAATTTATCTCAAAGAAATAGTCAGGCTATATGGTGTTCCTAGCAGCATTGTTAGTGACCGTGACCCTATCTTCACTAGCAAGTTTTGGGAGGCACTCCAAAATGAATTGGGAACAAAATTAAATCTCAGTACCGCATACCACCCTCAGACAGACGGCCAAACTGAGAGGGTGAATCGCATTCTTGAAGATTTGTTGCGAGCTTGCATACTCGATTATGGAGGTTCTTGGGAGGATCACTTGCATTTAGTTGAATTCTCATATAACAATAGCTATCAGGCAAGTTTGAAGATGGCTCCGTTCGAAGCCTTATATGATAAGCCATGTAGATCGCCAGCCTGTTGGATTGAAAAGGGAGATCGCCTTGTTTTAGGTCCAGACATGGTCCGAGAAGCTTCAGACAAGGTTGATAAAATTAAGAAGCGGTTGCTGGCTGCCCAAAGCCGACAGAAAAGCTATGCAGACAAGCGTAGAAGAGATTTGCAATTCTCTGTTGGTGACCATGTGTACTTGAAAGTTTCTCCTCTAAGGGGTGTGATTCGATTTGGGAAGTTTGGGAAATTGGCGCCAAGATTCATTGGTCCATTCCCTATCCTCGAAAGGATTGGTACTTTGGCTTATCGAGTGCAACTGCCCGACTGGCTGCCAGGAGTGCATGATGTGTTTCATGTGTCTCAACTCCGCCAGCATGTGCATGACCCAGATTTGATTGAGGATGAGCTAAATCAGCAAGTCATGGATATTACTCCAAGCCTAACAGTGAGGAAAGAGCCGATAAAGATTATTGGCAAAGAAACCCGAGCTCTGAGGAATAAAAGAATCAACCTAGTCAAAGTGCAGTGGAGTGGCGATCCTAGGGACTGCACTTGGGAGACTGAGGAGAGTTTCAAAAAGGCTTATCCCAAATGCAGAGTGGATATCTCAGATTAGATTTTATTTTGAGGTACGCTTAATCATTTCAGTATTTTCTGTGCTGAATCCTACTCTTCTGTTTTCCTTTTTCCTTTTCGAGGACGAAAAGTTCTTAAGGAGGGGAGATTGTAATGACCCGAAAATCTGAACCAGTTTGAAAATTTTATTTTAAGAAATTTTGTTGGGTTTTTGAGTCAAAATTTAAAATTTCAAATTTTAAATAACTTTGAAGCAGTTGAAAATGACCATTTTGCAAACGATCTCGGAATCCGACGAAACCACTTTCATTGGATCCGGAATGTCATAGTATGGCTAAGTTTCAATTTTTAGAATTTTTCGATTTAATATGTGAGCGTGGCGTAGGAAACTGTGTTTGGTCAAATACAGTTGAAATTGAACGACGTGAAAATAGCCATTTTTCAAAAGTGCTCAGAATTGAACGAAACGAATTTTGTTGTGATCGTATCGTCATAAGAAAGCCAAAAATAATTTTTCCGGATTTTTCTGAGTCCGTATGTGGCCTCAGGAAATTATGTACGTTCGAATTTAAATTAAACAATTTAATTTGAAAATAAAATAAAACCAGTCTGTAACTTCAGAATTGGGCCATGGGGATAGCACCATCGCGTTCAGAAGGCATGAAAATGTTAAGATCGACAGTCGTTGAGCGCGAATCAGAGTCCATATGAGAGAATGGTAATTTCTCGGATAAATTAATTAATTAATTTATTAATTAATAATTAGAAAACCCTAAAATACATGTATAAATACGGACCGTATTTTGCTACAGTCTTCTTCCTCTTCGTTCTTCTTACCGCCGCCGAACCCATTCACCCTCAAAACTTTGACCATCGATTTCTCCTTCCACACTCCACGAAATCAAGCATACCATATACCGTTTCGAAGAGGAGAGCGAGGCCATCAATCTCCGACCAGTTTCACCCTCCCTCGACGCTCGAGCCGCCGCCACCGTCGCGAAGAACGGCCGCCGCCGCGAGCTGGACTGGGCCCCACCTGGCCGATCGCGCCTCCTCCCCTTCTGGCCGTGGATCCTCCTCACTCCCCTGCTCGACGTCCAACAAACGGTTCGTAAAACCGTTGATCACAGACTGAGAAATCCGCGATTCAAGTTCTGAACAAATTCTGGAAATTTTAAGGTATGTTTGATTTCAGATTTTGTAACACTTATAAGTGTCGCATAACAGTTGTTAAAAGTCAGATTAATTTAAACCTTGATAACTTATGCATACGAACTCGGATTCTGAAAATTCCAGATCCGACGAATTCGTAATTCAGAGGGCTGCGTTTCAGGACTGATTTGGGGAATTTCTGAAGTGGTTTAGATTTTTGGATTATTATTTCATCTTATCCAGTCAAGGTGAGAGATTCATACCTAAAATTTATTTTTGAATGAATAAATGTTTAAGGGTATATGTGGTTTGAAATTGACAACCCAATCGTATTCTATGCTATGATGATAAAATTGACACCTTTATATTTGTGATGTTATGACATGATTAAAATTTACACCATAAATTGTTCATGTATGTTGTGTTGACTTTTGATATGCTAAAATATAAAATATTAAAATTGTCCATGAATGTTGTATTGACCTTTTGTTATGTTAAAATTTAATATAAAGAAATTTGTTCATTGTATGTTATATTAACATTTTAATATTTTAAAAATAAGAAAATGAACATGTATGTAAATTGACATTCTTGTCAATAAAAAAAAAATGAATGTTATGTAAAAAAATCATTTTTGTCAAGAAAATGAACATGTATGTAAATTGACATTCTTGTCAATAAAAAAAAAAAAAATGAATGTTATGTTAAAAATCATTTTTGTTAAAAAATGAATGTTATGTAAAAAAATCATTTTTGTCAAGAAAATGAACATGTATGTAAATTGACATTCTTGTCAATAAAAAAAAAATGAATGTTATGTTAAAAATCATTTTTGTTAAAAATGAATGTTATGTCAAAAATCTTTGTTTGTCAAGAAAATGAATGGTGTGTTAAAAAGCATTTTTATCATATTAAAACATTAAAAATGAACTGTATGATAAAAACCTTTTTGTCATATAAAAAAAAAAAACATTGTAAAAGAAAATTAACATTTCTTTTATGTTAGTCTATGTGAACTGAAAAGATAAGAATGTTAACATTTCTTTTTGTGTTAATTTATATGAATTGGAAGTTTTGGAAAATTAACATTTCTTTTATGTTAATATATGTGCACTGGAAGATAAGAAAAATTAACATTTCTTTTAATGATTAATATTTATGAAGTGATAGAGATAAGAAAGTTAACATTTCTTTTATGTTAAAATATATGAATTGAAAGGTATATGAAGTATTAACACTATCTTTAATGTAAATAAAGGAAATTAAATTGCATAAAACGACACTTTTGTCAAAATAGAAAAGTTAGAATTTGCATTGCATAAAACGACACTTTTGTCAAAATAGAAAAGTTAGAATTTGCATTGCATAAAACGACACTTTTGTCAAAATAGAAAAGTTAGAATTTGCATTGCATAAAACGACACTTTTGTCAAAATAGAAAAGTTAGAATTTGCATTGCATAAAACGACACTTTTGTCAAAATAGAAAAGTTAGAATTTGCATTGCATAAAACGACACTTTTGTCAAAATAGAAAAGTTAGAATTTGCATTGCATAAAACGACACTTTTGTCAAAATAGAAAAGTTAGAATTTGCATTGCATAAAACGACACTTTTGTCAAAATAGAAAAGTTAGAATTTGCATTGCATAAAACGACACTTTTGTCAAAATAGAAAAGTTAGAATTTGCATTGCATAAAACGACACTTTTGTCAAAATAGAAAAGTTAGAATTTGCATTGCATAAAACGACACTTTTGTCAAAATAGAAAAGTTAGAATTTGCATTGCATAAAACGACACTTTTGTCAAAATAGAAAAGTTAGAATTTGCATTGCATAAAACGACACTTTTGTCAAAATAGAAAAGTTAGAATTTGCATTGCATAAAACGACATTTTTGTCAAAATAGAAAAGTTAGAATTTGCATTGCATAAAACGACATTTTTGTCAAAATAGAAAAGTTAGAACTTGCACTGCATAAAACGACACTTTTGTCAAAATAGAAAAGTTAGAATTTATGACACTTTTGTCAAAATAGAAAAGTTAGAACTTGCATTGCACAAAATGACATTTTGTCAAAATAGAAAAGTAGGAAGTTGCATTGCACAAAATGATATTCTGTCAAAATAGAAAAATAGAAAGTTGCATTGCATAAAACGATATTTTGTCAAAATAGAAAAATAGAAAGTTGCATTGCATAAAACGATATTTTGTCAAAATAGAAAAATAGAAAGTTGCATTGCATAAAACGATATTTTGTCAAAATAGAAAAATAGGAGGTTGCATTGCATAGAATGACATTTTGTCAAAATAGAAAAAAGGGAAATGAAACATAGGAGAAGATTTATATTATTTATGATGTATAAGGGTTACACCATAGAAAATGTCCATTGTTCAAAATGTAAAAGGGGAAAAGTAAAAATCAAAATGGATGGAACGGCGACAAAGTCGCCTCTGACCTGAAGCGTCGTTAATTAAAGAAATTAATTATATTTAATAATTAAGGCAAGGACTTATTGTTATAAAACATCATAACGATATGAAATGTGTTTTTCTCTTAATTATGAACGCGAGATTGTTTGGGAAGTCCGGGTTCATCCCATTCCAAACGGTTTTACGATTTCAAGAATCAAATGATGAAGACGGCGTATGAAGACCGTAAATCTTCCCTCGAATGGACAACGACCAAGACTCTGAATTGGGTAGCTCCCGATTTACGAGTCGGGGTAATTGGCCAAACGTACGCGTTGATTTCACGGGTTTGACCCTAGTTCAGACCTAGAGCATGGGTGTAAATGGAGGGCATGTCTGACACCGTATCCCATTAAATATCATGTCGTCGACTTTCGGCTAATGTAAAAATGTTGGTGGTAGAGAATTCATTCTCTACTTAACACCCGTTTATATGCTGGCAGACAGTCGATGGTATGGTATGGAATGGCGGTGTGGCGTGCTAAGATGAAATGATCAGGGTTTCTTGTTGAAAAGCAAAATTCTGTGATATGGTATACACGACCTCACGAGCCTCACAAACCGGTAGAGTCTAAAAAGGGGGAAGGGAACGCAGGGAAAGTAGCACGTTTCTTTCTAGTTAGTAGTCATTTTACTTTTTGGAGGATGATGAAATGAGGCGCCTCGGATAGGTCCTATAGGACCGGGGAACGTGTGCTTAGGAATTGCCAATCCTCTAAGTTGTATGTGAGGACCGGCCCTGCAGGATCCAAGGGTTAACTGCGGGTAATCCTGAGACGTTGACTAGAGCGTCTCGAATCGGTAAGGAGTCCTCCCTAGCCTGGACTCATGATGGAAACCCAAACTTCCAATACGACCCCAACGGATTTGATTTGTATTACTAGTATCGGAGGCATAATATATGGTACCTATGCTTCCTAGGATTAATACATTGCTTTGAATTGCTTTTTTTTTAAAACATATACATCCTAATAATAATATTAGTTTCGTATTTGGCGTATTTAGCATGTTTAACCACCATAAGGTAAAACTCTATCCTCTTGGTGTGCGTTGCATTGTGTGATGGGACCTGAGTCTTATGGTGGTTTCATTTTTCAAAAGACATTGCGCTGTGTTACGTTTTATTTTTTTTGTACTGACATTGTAGTTATGCACGGCAATCCATTGGTACAACCCGTTCCGCATTGGCGGCATGGTTCTTGGATTTGCCTTAGTAGTATGAGTAATTTTAGTTAAGAACTCTCACACCAGTCCCACGACTGACCCATTGTTTGTTTCACCTTTTTGCAAACTTGGGTGCCCTCTCTTCTACTCGGGCAGCCAAGTAGACAGGTTCTTTTTCTGCTTGGAGTTTCTTTGGAGCTACCTTTACCTTTTCGCTTGGAGTTGCTTTTGGTGAAGATAAGGTGATGGAGCTTTGAAGACCTATCTTTTTGTTTATCGCATTTTTCTTTCCTTTTATTTCCAGACTTATTTCCCTTCCACGTTGTTTTATTTGGAGTTGGAACTTATGCAATTCTCTAAAAACCTGCTGTAATAATTTAGATTCTGTGACTGTGGATTTTCTATTGCTGATGACATTATATATCCGCTGCTATAATGTTGTTGTTATATGGATTTCCTGTGCTATGTTGTTTTCTGTGACTTGTTGTACTATATTTATGTTGTGTTCCATATGATTTCTCCTTGCTTTCACCCGTGGAAGTTTGGGGGTTGTCACAAGACCACATGCCCTAAATTCCTCACTTCCTTCCTCCAAAAATGGTATCTTGGAGAACTTAGCTTTAAGCTAGTGCACTTGTAGGGTCCCTAAGCTTTCCCTAAGACATAGGGCATGCTCTTCTCTACTTCTAGAGAAAACCAGGATATTATCCCATGTAAAATCATCACAACTATCCATCTCTCACGCATACCATCCTTGTCGAATTCGACATCCCCCAAGTGCAAGCCCCAAAGGCATAAACCAATATCAGACAAACACCCAAGGGATACCTCCTTCGAATTCAGATGACCTACGTGAGATGATACTAGTAAGATGGTCAATCAATTGAGCACTTGACCGACTCTGGCCGTCCTTACCAGTCTTGCTCCAAAGCTACCGCTGATTACATAACGGGCTTTGCTTAATCTATTAAGCACATACGAAAACTTATTCCGCGCCTATGGGTAAACCCCGCGCTTTATCAACGACGTCTCCATACTCACAGACCACACAAACAGGTTCCTAATCATCGTTAGATGCGTCAGAAGATTCTAGGCAGCTAAGCATCACTGAACCCCTACGGTCGCAAGAAATATGAGGGTTTTTCTACAACGAATCAATAGTCTAACTACCCTCCTTTCACAGTCTAGTATGGCACCCCGCTTGGCTAGCCAATCCACCCCTAGAATCAAACTACAGCCCGTGAAACCAAGGACAAAGGCGTTGCATTCAAACTCAACGCCCAAGATAAACACTCTCAAATCCCGACAAATCATAGAAAGATGAGCCGAACCACCAATAGGATTTGAGACTACTAAGGGATCAGTAACAATACTAGTATTTAGGTGCAGTGTTTCAACTAATGATGTAGAGATAAACGAATGCGATGCGCCCGAATCGAATAAGGTACGGACAGGATGATCAAACAGAAAAACTAAGCTTTCAACAGAAATGGTTCTACCTCGTTCTTGCAGCGGTGGGACTGCGAGAGCCTAAACTTGTCCCCTTGCCTGCCCTGGTGCTATAAGAGCCTGCACCTGTCCTCCCGAGGTAGCCCCTGCCCTCTGCCCCTTCTTGCGCAGTCCTTCACTAAATGTCCCGCATCGCCACAATGAAAAAAGCCAGTCTTATTTTTCTTTCGGCAATCCTTGCTGAGATGGCCTGGTGTCCCACAGTTAAAGCATTTCTTCTTCCCCTTAGCATTGTTGCCTTTGCCACCCTTATTTTGATCCCCTTTCTTCTCGGGTGCCTTATCAGCTTTAGTGCCTTTCTCCTCGTGCATGAGTGCCATGTCTACTAGCTTCTCAAAGGTGGCCCCCATAGGGATATGGGTCATGGCCAACCCTTGCAATGGTTCATTCAAGCCATTAACGAACCTCAGAGCCTTCTTCTCCGGCGTGTTTACTAAGTCCAAACCAAACATTGCTAACTGATTAAATTTGTTGACATATTCTTTCACTGACGAGCTTCCTTGCTTCAATGTCAAGAACCTTTCCATATATCGATTTTCTTCCGCCCTAGAGAGAAACTTCGCCTCGAACCTACGTCTAAAATCCGCCCAAGAGTCAATAGGACGCTCCCCATTAGTGACTTCCCACCAAAACGAGGCCTCTCCCTTCATCAACCAAGCTGCTAAACGAACTTTCCTCCCTTCTTCTACTTCAAAGATTTCTAGCAATTCTTCCACCTCCTTAAGCCAATCTCTAGCTTCCACAAACGTTTCTGACCCTCGAAATGGTTTTCCACCCATAGCCTTGAATTCCTTGCACGTCTTTGCAAAAGTATCTACGCGAGGAGGAGGAGGAGGAACGGGTGCAACTGGTGGTGGAGGAACATTGGCTGGACCTGCAGCGGCCCTAGCCTCCAATAGCCTCCTATACCATCCTGGTATCGTTACACCGTCGGGTAGATTAAGATCTTCAGCCATGCTGAAACGAAAAAGGAAAGATTCAAAATGGAGAATTCGAAAGATAAAGATAAAGATATATGGCTATTTGGGGATTAGGTTTTTCATAAAAACTTCCTCTTTAAATTTCTCATTAAAACATGTTTTTGGAAACATTTCTTCCAAAAATAACTATTTTTCTAAAGTATTTTTATCTGTTCTGGTAACCTTAAGCTCTGATACCACGTGTAACACCCCACGTCCATTAATGTCACTCACAAAGGGAATGCATTAACTTCCATGGAGGTTATAAGTGAATATAGAATAGAAAAATTACAACAAGACAGATAATAAGTAGTACTTGAAAACTAAAGCTTCATTTTATTGCAGCGGAAACATGTTTATTACATCACAAAACCATTAATCAGGATCAAGTACATTATCCATCTTCATAAAAACAAAATACATAATCCCGTTACACAAATAGCCATTAAAGAAGATAACAAGCTGGACTTTACTTCAACGGTCCAAGCTTTCCAAAGAGAGATGAGCAATCAAATCAAACTCCACTAGAACTTGGTCCAACCTGAGGACCTGGAGGGGGAAAAGGATAGAAATGGAGGGGGTCAGACTTAAAGTCTGGCGAGTATGATAATTCTAACAATACTATTATCAAAATAACTAGACTAAGGCATAAGCTGGAAGACAAGTAAATGTCTATGAACTATTTGGAAGATAAAGATGGTGTTTAAGATAACGTTAAAGATAACGGTAAAGGCATACCTAATTCCTAACGAATAATTACTATACTGCACCGCACATTACTACACTGCACCGCACATTACTATACTGCACCGCGCCAATTACTACATTGCACCGCGCCAATTACTACATTGCACCGCGCCAATTACTCTAAAGGTTGATCCCGCATGCTTCACACAGAAACTATATAAATAGCCTTGCGTATCCCTAGCTGAATACATAGGTGCCGTCTGCCCCTATCTCCACTAGGTGTACCCCACTACCCTCTTAGAAATTTTATAAGTAACTTCGTGTACTCCTAGCTGACTACATAGGTGCCGTCTGCCCCTATCTCCACTAGGTGTACCCCACTACCCACTTTCGATCGGCTCCCTACTCGTAGATACCCGTGCTGGCCCCACAGTAGGGTGTATCACTCCCCTAAAGTGGCAACTCGATACAACTGAGAATGCACGGCTTATACCTACACGATGCAACAACGTCTTACCTACCAGCCCGGGTCCACACACGCATATGAAACCCGTTGGACTTGCGTTGCCACCGCTCCCCGTTTTGGCCTCTTATAGTCAAGCCCAGTATGCGTGTCCCGTCCTCGACTTGGGTCGAGCCCACAAAGATACGTTTGGGATACTGGTTGAAATGGGCCCCCATAAGCTACCCACCTAAGCTTGTCATTAATATATCCCACTTAACCCTCTTAGTCATGTTCATTTACATGTGTGTTTGGTTAAGTCTTACTAATCGTATTTCACATGCCACTAAGGGCACCCACTATATTCCTCATGCCACCCAAGGCACCTACTTAACCCCCATGTCCCACTTTACATGTTTATCTTGGTTAAGTATTTCTTAATTCATCCAGGCCATAACCTCATAAAGACCTCTCACATTAGACTGGCATTTATGGCAGCTGGATTTGCCGGGCGGGTCCGGGCAGTCTTACACCATAAAAGAGTCTAACCTCGTGTCTTTACAACTGTTATGCTTTAGTTTAGGCCTAGGACCTCTCACATTGGGCTGACATTTGTGACCACTGGATTTGCCGGGCGGTTCCGGGCAGGTTTACGTCACAAACGAGTCCAACCTTGTGTCCTAAGCATTGATTGACAACTTTCAATCTTTTACTCCAGTTTTAATAATTCCCTATCAAATTATTAATTAAGTCCACTTTTATTGATGCCCATAATTGACTCAATTATGGTCATCCACTCATGGTATGCAAAATCATATCAATTGCACCCCACATCTTATTATTAAATCCTTAATATTACCCCTACCCCACGTTTATACGTTCGCTTATTCAACGCATTATATAGGCTAGACTTGAATAGTCTAACGCACAGCAGAAAGCCAAATTAACATATAGATAATAAAATAAATTTAATCATGATAGGGGTGAAACTTGCATAGATTACACATGTTAAGGATCAAAAGGTGTCAACTTGTTAAATGTCACAATTCACATGATATGATCATAGCCCAAATCTATACATAAACTTGCATATGGGGTTTTTAGGCAACATAACGATGGTGTAAACTAGCATAGAATTTCACATATGTCATAGCATAATTTTAGATGTCATAATAGATGTCATGGCATATGTTCATAACTTTTCTAATCAATCTAACTTGCATATGTGACTTGTCATATAGATCGACATAACCCAAACTTAATAGATCAACATAGCCCAAACTTGATGATTTGATTAACATGAACTAACTAGCATAGATAATAGCATCATGACTTTATAACATGTATGATTCATCTCAATTTAGCATAGAAACTCTCAACATACATAACATCATCATAGCATGATTTACAACATATAGGATACATAGCATAGGATTTATAACATACATGATAGCATAAGGTTTACAACAACATGTATGACAATTCACATCATCTACTCATAATCCATTCATGACTTAACCTAATTAATTCAATAATAATCTTGTTAAGACTATCATACTCACAATTATAGAAGAAAGAGAGTCGAATTAGCGCTCCTTTGATGAAGAATCGCTGTTAGGGTTGGGTAGTTCTGATTTGGTTGCTGTTCTTTATCTTTAATTTGATGGCGGCTGCTCTAGGTCTCAAAATATCAGCATGACGACCATGGTCTTTGTTTATTTTCTGATTTAGGGTTTGTGTATAGGGGTCTTTTTATAGAGTTATAAATTAATTTAAGCCGTCGGATGTTCTTAGGGTTAATCAAAACCATTTAATTATGATAGGGTGATGAGTCAGCCCTAATGACTCAGCAAGGAGTCAGAATGGACTCAACAACACAGGTCAGCCTGAACCAGAAAGCTGTGCAGGCTCCAGCCTCGGCCTGGGCGCACTTGGCAGGTGCGCCAGTGTAAATATGTACTGGCACACTTCCCAAGTGCGCCAGTGCATTTTTTTCTTTCTTTGCCCCCAAACTTTGTTCGTCCATAACTTTTTCATCCGGTACTCGTTTCCCGCAAACTCGGACTCTATCTCCACTAGAATTCCAAGACGAACACAATGGCGCAACCCGTTTCCCACAATTCTCACGTCTGAGATTAGTTATTCTTTAATTTGTAAATATTAATATTAACAGAATTACGGGGTGTTACATAAGCCAAAACCCAACAACATTGAATACAAACAGACATATTTCTTCTAAAATTACAATTCACATAATTCACCATTGTATTTTTTTTATCCAAATTCACATAATTTATCATTCAACACTGAAACTAGATATTTAGAATATAACTACATCCAAATGGTGTTTAATGAGACTGGTTTCCAGATCTATAGTGCTTTGCAACAACCACAATACATTTTACGACATAATTGTAGGAAATATGTATAAATTAATTCAAGAATCCTAAAGTTAATATTATCCCTAGCCACAATTCACAATTTATAAGTTTTTACAATGTTTACAACCAGATCTAATAGGTGTCAATTCAGTTATAATAATATTATGAACAGATCTGATGAAAAATAGGCATATACTTTGAGATATAGTATAAATGAGATAAACATGCTATTATTACTTTGTATATGAATTTCTCACTCATCTAAAAGTGTCCAAATTCAAAGTTTGAAGCTTTTAGGCCTAAAATTCCCAAATTCGTATAAATCTACAATTTATCTGAAAAGGGGATAATTTCAGATCTGTAGATGTGTAAGAAAATAGGAAGAGAGGAGAGAATCTGATTTGGAGCGTCAACTCACGTTCTTTTCCATTGAGTCTGATAATCCTCTCAATCCTATATGATTTATGTTTGATTTGTTGTATATGAATATATTTTTAGTTTAGAAATTAGGTTAGAAAAGGGAGGAAAATGGCAGAGCTTCGCTGCTGCCTATATATTTGTGTGGAAAAGAATGAGGTCTTACCCCTTTATTTATAGAAGTGGAATTGGCCATGAACTGTTAGATTCATTTTAGTTTATATTCGTCCATTTGTTTAATAATATATTACAATATAACCTCTTAACCCTAGTCGTCACTAGGCGTCGACTGTCGGTTGACCACTTGGGTCATCAGTTGCCCAGTAAGGCTAGTTAAATAGGGTATATAATATTTAATTATTTTGATTTATTTATTTTCCATCCATTATGGTATTTTGTTTGTAACTTTTCATACGGGGTCCGTTCGCGAAACTCCAAATATGAAAATTGACCAGAATTTCGGACGAAAGCATCGGTTAAAGTTTCATGGTCAAATTCCATCATTTGTAGAAATTCCTATTTTTGAAATTCTAATAATTAATTCCTTTTGCCAAAATTCTGGGTTGTTACAAACAAGGACGGAGGTAGGGAAAATCACTGCCACTGCCACCAAGGGACTAGTGAAGGTCGAAATCGCCTCCACAATGCACTCTAAAGCTGGGCAAACACCGATAAACAAACCCATAGCACAAAAATTGAAGCCAACCCCTAGCAAAGCCATGAAGAAAGGCTCCAAAAGAACTGCTGCGACGCTGGAGAAAGAGAGAACCGGGGATTACCAAGACTAAACAACTAAAGAGCAAAGATAGTGAACTAGAATATTTGAAGAAAGGAAACAGGGAAATCGCTTTAGGATAGAGGAAGAGTGGACGCCAATTTTAGAAGAAATAAAGATGTTATGATATATAAGCTTTACTTTGATTATAGTCAAATCATATTATAATGTTACTTGAATGACTATTGTTAGTTCTAGTATAAGCATTGAAAATAAAACATTATTTAAGAGAGGACGTCTCCTTTTATATTTATATAGGGATAATATCATAGTCAACTCGAAGTCAAAGTATCTAGCTAGAGCATTTTGATAAATGATAATTATATGTTAAACCGATGAACTTGTGTTTGGATTATGTAATACCCTAGAGATTGATAAAAATAATATCAATAAATGAATAAACTAAATAGGAAATAAACTTATATAGATGTTTGAATTTAGCTACGAAAACTCCACCATTGATTCAGTAGTATTTTTTGGATAATCTTTGTATATAGTTTATTATGATCAGAGTTACAATGGAGAAGTTATGAGTGAAAGAAGATTCCAGAGTTTATAAACTGAAAATTCATATTTTTGAACTTAAATCAAGGATAAATAAAAAGCAAGGCTTTACTTAATATATATATACACACACACACACATATATATATACACACACACACACACACACACATATATATATATATATATATATATATATACACACACACACACACGTCGATTGCCCCCAGGAAGAAGTCAACCCATACGTAGTGAATATGGAAATTTACTTAGCTAGATACGCGACGAACTTGGAAGGAAATATTAGCTAAGTTTGTACTTAGTTAACCAACCTTCATTTGATATTCAGATTTGAGTCGTAAACTTAGGTGTATGTTTATATTTGAACTAAAAATTAACCTAAGGCTAAACATATAACTAGAAGTTAATCTGATGGCTAGGAAAAGATTATGATATGGCAACACCAGAGTAGATCATGTTAGATCCGATTGTCCTAAATCCTCAATCGAAACTGCGAACAGAAGGCTAGACCTAATCCTCATTTCATTCTAAACATTTATTACCCCTTTCTTCCTCTGTAACCAGAATCATTTCCCCATCCCTCTTTAATTTTAAGGTTGAAACCAAAATTAATAATTTTATAAAGGGAATATAAAGTAAAAGTTCGTTGAAGACACTAGGGCAAGGAGGATCTGTAAAGGCCAAGGAATAAAAGCTTAGGACCTCAAGTGAATGACAAGTAACTATTTTTTTGAATCTGGAAGATTAATGAAATAGACTTAAAAGCATTTCTAGTTTACATTTAAACTACTATATAAAGAAATTAGCTTATTTTGCAATTGTTAGACTTAAAGGCAATTTTAGATCTACATGGACTTACGTGAAAACAAAATAAAAGACATGCACTATCATATCAGCTATAATACATGCACTTTCATAATAAATAGGAAAGACATGCACTATCATGTCAGGTATAGTACATGCACTTTCATGATAGATAGAAAAGACAAGCACTATCATGTCATGTATAGTACAGGCACCTTCAAGATAGGCAAAAAAGCCAAATAATATAATATCAAGTATAGTATAGGCACTTTCATGATAGTAAGGAAAAAAGGCATTATCATGTCTGGTATAGTATAAGTACTTTCATAATAGGTAAAACTTAAAAATAAATGAAAACTCATTGAGGACTAGATGAGAGTGCAATTAGGATTATTACTCGGTTGCCCGTCTTAACGACGAATGTATAAATCGAAATTAACCCTAGATGGGAGATGAACCTGGTCTATTAGATTTTTTTTTTCATAGAATAATAGTAATGTAAATTACAACCTAGATATCAACAAAGTAATTATAGAAAGTAAACCACACACAAATTTACCCTGTTTCAGAAAAACCTTGCCTACCATTGCTCACATGGTTTCTACTGGAAATTAAACAATCGGATGCTTAAAAACACTGTAACTCACGACATTTTCTCATCTGATTGTTCTAACCCTATGTTCGAAATACTACCACAAAGTTTCTACTAGGAGTTAAACAATACGACGTTTACATACACCGTAAACTCGTGACGCTTGCTCACTTGATTGTTATAACCTACGCTCAAAACCTTCCACCACTCAACCACTGTGTTACGAATTATCAAAGGATGCCCCATAGTTTGCAGCCTAGAAAAATTCAAGAGTTCTTGAAATGAAAAAACACAATTCAAAAATGAGAAATCCTAATACAACATGCTCAAAATAAAGTAAAAGGCGTCCAACCCAAATTGTATGTCAAGTTCAGTCTTCCCTTTTATTTTGCTTCAGACAGCCTTTTTATCATTTGCTCGTTTACTTTGTCCCTCTGAAACTAAGGATTCTCTAGAAGAAAATGAAGTCGTTGCTTCCTGTTACTCTGATCGAATGATTTCTTCTTTCACTTGAATGTTTTGTTGGTAGGTTATATTTTGATATGCTTGTGATTGCCTTTTTGTTGTCGAGTTTGATTCCTTTAAAACTAGTACAATTTTGGCTCCTTTCTAATTTCAATTTTTTCAACTTCTTAGGATCTTTTATATATCTGATTTCATTTAACTTAGATCATGCATATATCATAAATTCTTCGTTCATATATTCTGACTTGGCTTTGATTATTCAGTTTTGGCTCCTTGATATCTTGTTGTACATTGTTAACCTATTCAACATAGATTGATTTCGAATTTGAATGGCCAGTTTTTTTTACTACTATATATTTTATTTGCAGTGCCTAGTGTTTTCCTTGATTGGATGTTATACTTGATTTTACCTTGAACAGATACTACACCTTGATTGAACCGACCTTCGTTGCCTTTTGTTGTACCATGCTTGCATTTGCAACTGACTTTAATTTAGTACCTGGCTTATGAAATTGCAGTTATATTTATATGTATAAGCGTAAAAATGTATGTGTATACATGTATAAGTGCTTGTGCAGTCCTTTGCTATTTGAACTCCTCTTCATTCCTATGTATGTGCACATGTATTGAAAACTACATGTTATTTTGAACTTCTATCTTGTTGTTTCTTGTCACTATTTTGAGGTTAAACATCTACCTTTGTATGCATTGTGCACTTTATTGCTCTTTTGGATATTGTATTTGATGAACTGATATTTCAATTGTTGTGTTGCTGTACATTTGTGGGCTTGAACTGATTTGAATTTTGTTGCTGTTTTCCTTGAGAATAACGTTGTCGAGGCAGATTTGGTTGTGGTCTCTTTCTGCTTGATCTTATCAAACCAGTTTGTGCATTTTATTGCACCTGAACTATGTTGTTACTTGTGTTTTTGTTTAATCTTGAGTTGAACCGAATTGTTTGAGTTACTACACTTGGTTTTATCGAGCCAGTTTTGGCATTTTCTTACCTTTTCTTGTTGATTTTGGAAACTTGTGAACATGGTACTTGAGTTGAATTCGAGTTGGCTTTGAATTTGACTTCGTGTTCACATACATGGAGTTGAGCCACTTGGCTTGACCTTTGCAGTTGTCTGTGACAGTAATATCGTACTTGGCCCTTGTAGTATTTACTGTATATCGCTGAAAATAGTAGAAGTTGCTCGAGCACTTACATATACGCTTATCTATCCCTATCTAGAAACATGAAGAGAAACACACCCAAAAACTGAAACAAATGAAATTTTATATTTATATTTGCATATTTTTTTCAATTTACTGCGTTATTTTATTTGATAGGTATAACAAACGATTGGATAAATTTTGAAATAAGAATTCAAACAAGCGTGAATGAGTGAGTGTTATATTATACATAAGTATATGAATATGTAGCGTGACATCCTATAATTTGACACAATTTATTTTATTTAATTGGAGATGAAAATGGAAAAAAATAATTAATTACTAAATTTGAAGTATTAAAATATCATATGCTATGGTAATATTTTGGAATTTGTTATATGCAGAGAGTACTGTTGTCATTTGTCAAACATAGAATGATTAATAACTAAAAATGAACATTTGGATTATAGGGAACTTTATATTTTCTAAGCCCAATTTGTAATTACAAAATTATGTACGTTTTATTTTGTTTAAATCCATTAACGTTCGAATTAAAATTTGGTTGACAGTAAATGAGAAGCATTAATAACGTTTA
Source organism: Allium sativum (assembly GCA_030737875.1). Lineage (NCBI taxonomy): Eukaryota > Viridiplantae > Streptophyta > Magnoliopsida > Asparagales > Amaryllidaceae > Allium > Allium sativum. The sequence continues at coordinate 232,536,409 of CM060913.1, read as the reverse complement.
AAAGTTAATGATTTCATTCCTTATAAATCATACCTTATTTGAAAAGCCTATGACACATTAGTAAATTAGTCCACTAATTGATTAACATACAAAGAAGAAGAAAATTTGAAAAGCCGCTAATTGCACGATGGTTCCCTTATGTATTATCCGTTCCTTTTTCTGTGAGACTATTTGTTCTTCTCTCTCGCACTTTTCTTCTCTTCGCTAATTCAGATCTCGCTGTAGATCCTACACGAGGTAATCTACTCTTTTATTTATATTTATTTTTCTTCCATCTCTTTTGTTTTGTTTTGTAAAAACCATGAACAAAGGCCAATTTGTGAAACCATGCATTTATCCTAAATGCCGCCTCCACTAGCACCGCAGCCGACTAACCCTGATCCGACAACTGTGATGAACCCACTTCCCTTTCTTTTAAAACCAAACTGCTTTTATAAAAAAAAAGATTTTTATGTTGGGTTCCAACGTCAATAGCCTGCTGCTCCGCTCCGACCGTAGCCCAACACCCAGCGCCGAACACTAATCCCGACCAACTCTCCTCCCCGTCTGTATAACCCGAACTGTTTGAGTATATGTTAGTATACTTGAGATTTTATTTAAGCCCTAGTGTCTTGCAATTTCGTCTCTCTCTGATTCTTCACTAATCGCTCTCGTTTTTCTCTTTAAGCCCTAGGCTTTGTTCTCCGCTGCTACTTGACTGGTCTCCTGTCTTTGATTGTGGGTGGCCTTTAGCTTCGAATTGGGGATGACCAGTTCTTTTGGTGACTTCGTTCTCAAAGGATCCTTCTTGGGTGGTCGCCCTCCTCTGGAAGCCATCAGCGCTTGGAAGCGTTGTCCGCGGGTTCTTTTGAACTGGCCCTGTCGGGTCAGAAAGATGTGATGATTTTGGTATGAGATCTGAAGGATTTCACCGCCTTCTCTCGTCACCGCTTCGTTTTAGTGGGTACTCTTTTTCTGGAATTGGTGCCGTGGTTCTCCAGAACCTTACCTTTTCTACCGCTGCTGCCTGCTGTTAAGCCGTCAATGGTTTCTCCAGGGGTTTTGAAACCTTTTAGTAGCAGACCGGCAAAGGAGGATTTGATCACCTCCTTCGCACCTCGTCTGAGATTTAGAGGCTCTAAGGCGGCTTCGGTGATGTGTGTTCCAGAATTTTTTGTTGGCTCAGTAAACTGTGGGGGTCTGTTTGGTCCGGAATTTGGCGAAGTTTATGATGTGGTGCCGCTGTGTGATGTGGAGGTGATTACTACATCGTCAGTGGCCCCTTCGTCGTCGCCAATTTCGGAGCAGCCTTGCTTCGTTGCCCCTGATTTAGGCAGGGCTGTGATAGCCTCGAGCTCTCGTCGCCGTCGACGAACTCGCCATCGTCGACGTCGTCGTCGCAGTTCGCTCATAGCTCAGATGGCTCCCGCTGCGTGTCCATTATTGGCTGATTCTTCAGCTATCTCTTCCTTAGCCTCCAGCGTGTCAGAGGAGTTCATCACCTCTGCTACACGAGCTTCACCAGTCTGCGTGTCAGAGGAGTTCATCACCTCTGATACACGAGTTTTAACAGACTGCGTGTCAGAGGAGTTCACCACCTCTGATGCTTGCAGTTCCGTTGTTGAACTTGGTAACGAGGCCTCGCTTCCTCTTGCCCTTAGTTGCCGTGACAGTGATGCGGTTGGTAAAGTTATGTTTTCTTATGTGTCATGTGAGGAGCAGGTCTATTCTCCATGTCTACCTTGCTGCTATCTTTTTATGAGGGATCCTTCCTTTTTCGATGGTCAGGTACTCTACTTTCCTCTAGCTACTGTTTCTATGTCCTTTGTTATTGACCAAGCGTTGCATTCTGGTGTTTTGTTTGTGGTGTTCGCTTTTTCCTTGAGCCATGTCAGTCTTGTTAGTGAGCTCCCTGCCACGGTTCAGCCTGCTCCGGCTGTAGTCGTGACTTGTCACGAGTGTCTAGTCTCTTTTGCTTGTGTGGTGGGTGCTTGTGCGTAGCCTATTTCTCTTCTTGGCAGCCTTAGCCGTTGGGTGTTGGACCAGAGCTTCTATAAATCTATGTGCCCTACCTTTGCCATGGTATGGTTCATAGATGGGGCCTCACTGATATGCTCTGGTGGTTTTCTGTTTGGTTGGGTGGGCTCCAAGGTTTTTGCAGCTGGTTTTGTTTATAGTAACCGATGTAGTGCCTTTTTCTGGTCAGTTTACGACTGGTCCGAGCAGCTTAGACTGGCTTTGCTGGGCTTTTGCCTTATGGCTAGGTACCGCATTATTTTCTGCGGGATTTGGCCGTGGCTTTGTCGATGGCCACTACGACGCCCCTTCTGTGTCGTTAGTGACGATCTTTTGCTGGCTTGATTCTTTGAGTTGCTTTGTTTGCTTTCGTCGGCTCCTTTCGACTCCGACATCATGGGACGGGTGGCCTCTCCGCTGTAGGCGTATAGTGGACACAGATTTGGTTCACTATACGGGTTACCTGAGAGGTGGCCTCCGATGTTTGTCCGGGCCTAAGGCTGCCCCTTCGTGTCCCTTTACTAGAATTTTACCCACATCACTGGTCTATCAATCTAATGATAGATCGACATTGGTAAAATTCACACAGCAACTTGGGTTGTCTCTGATGAGCAACTCCACATTTTTGTCTGATTTTATTTGTCTTGATTTAGCGGGTTTTCCTGCTTATTCTTCTTTATTGGTTTTGTGCTCTTCCCCACCTTTAACTCTCCCCTCTGGTTCTCCTTCCTCTGTTTCGTCCCCTTCTCCGTTTCTTAGTAAAACTGAGATAGCAATCATAAATGATCGCCTATCTCGGCTTACAAAGAATTCTTGCCCCTCCCGGTCTTCTGCATCGGCCTCTAGTCGTTACTCTTCGAGTCTGCAGAGCTCTTTAGGTTTCGCTAGATCTTGTGAGGTGACGTCACATTCGACTACCCTCCCATCGCGCCGTAGTCGTCGTGCAGCTCCTCGCACTCCCTGCACCATTCGCACACGCTCTATAGCGGCGTCCGAGAGGATCGTTAGATCTACTCGACATACTCTTTACCGTATTTGAGCCGCCTGTGCTTTCGGCCGCAGGCTCTTGCTTCTTGTGTTTTTTGGGTTCTAGTCATGGCATGCTTTCGTTTTTGGAACGTTCGGGGAATCGGGAATGAAGCGTCCATAGCTCGTCTCAAACGCATTGTTCGGAAACACTCCTTCTGCTTGATTGCATTGCTGGAGCCTTTACTGGGACATGATGCAACCTCCTCCTCGGTTTTATCTCTTGGTTTTGGCGGTGCCTTAGCAAACGCATCCGGGAAGATTTGGATCCTGTGGTCCAAAGGTGTGGTGGTCCACCCTGTCTTCGATTCGGATCAGCTTTTGTCTATGGCATGTTCTTTGCCTTCCCTATCTTCTTCCTTTCTTTTCTCGGCAGTCTATGCCAAGTGCGATCGGACTGAGAGGCATTCCGTTTGGGCAGACATTCTCTCCCTGTCCGATCTGGGGTTTTCTGTATCAGTGCTGGGTGGCGACTTCAATGTCGTCGCCAGCCATGCAGAAAAGCGTGGTGGAAACGCAGTGAACCGTTTAGCGGTGGCGGATTTCAACGCTTTCATCGTCTCTTCTGGTCTTTCTGAAGTGTCGTTTGTTGGTTCGGCGTTCACATGGTGTAACAATCAAGAGGGCCCAAACCGGATTCTATCTAGGCTAGATAGAATTTTCGCTTCTGAAGGTTGGTTCAGCCTGCCTTTCTCGTTCTCCATCTATCATCTGCACCGTACTTTCTCTGACCATGCTCTGATGCTCCTTAGTTGTTCTCCTCTTTCCATTTCCGGCCCGTCCTCTTTTAGGTTCCAAACTATGTGGCGTTCCCACCATTCCTTCCTTAGTATAGTAGCGGATTCCTGGCTATCCCCAATGAGAGGTCCCCCTTGTGTGGTTTTCTCTCGCAAGCTGAAGCGCCTTAAGATCCGTCTCAAGGAGTGGAATCTGCAGGTTTTCAAGAATATTTTCGACCGTGTTAGAGCGGCTGAAGAAATTCTCGTTCTTGCAGAAGCTGCTTTTGATGAGGAGCCCAACGCCACTAACCGTGAGGCTTGGGCTCTGGCACAACTTGCCTTCTCTTCGGAGCTTCGTATCGAACATGACCACTTGCGCCAGAAAGACGGAATCAAGTGGGTTGTGGAAGGTGATACGAATTCCAAATTTTTTCACTCCACCATTCGGAAGAAGAATGGTCTTCTCTCCATTCGTCAGATCCAGCGCCCTGATCTTACTTGGGCATCTACCCCGAGTGAAGTCAAAGAGACTATCCTATCCCACTTCCAATCCTTCCTTTCTTGCCCTTCGGTCCCGGCATCTGACCTGTCCCTCCTTGCCTTCATTCCTAGTCTGATCCTTCCGTCGGACAACGCTGACCTAGTTGCACCTCCTTCTTCAGATGAAATACGTGCTTGCGTATTTGCTCTAAGCAAGGACAGTGCTAGTGGGCCAGATGGTTTTAACGGAATGTTTTACAGGAGTGTATGGCCCATCATTCAGGCGGACTTTTGTCTCGCCATCCAATCCTTCTTTTCTGGTGGAGACCTCCCCGTCAGAAGGACCTCCACCAATTTAGTTCTTATCCCTAAGTGTGATATTCGTGCTTCTTGTGCGGACTTCCGTCCCATCAGCTTGTGTAACTTCTCAAACAAGGTCATTTCCAAGGTGTTAACTTCTAGGCTAGCACCGTTTCTTGAGCGTCTTATTTCTTCTTCTCAGGCTGGATTTGTCAAAGGACGGCTTATCACTGATAACGTTCTATTAGCCCAGGAGCTGATTTCTCAGATTGATAAAAAGGTTCGAGGCTCTAATGTGGTTGTTAAGCTAGATATGACTAAAGCTTACGATCGCATGTCTTGGTTCTTCGTTGTTAAGGTTCTGAGGGCCTTCGGCTTTCCGGAACCCCTGATCGACGTGGTCTGGAGGCTAATATCCAACTGCTGGTTTTCTGTTCTCATTAACGGAACGACTACAGGGTATTTCAGGTCCGGGAGAGGCCTGCGTCAGGGAGACCCCTTATCCCCCTCCCTTTTCGTCCTTGCTGCTGAGACTTTCGTTCGTGGACTGCATTCCCCAACGATAGCCGGGCAGATCCATCGGTTCGGTATCCCGAGGAGCTGCCCTCTGATTTCTTCCTTATCCTTTGCTGACAACATCATCATTTTCACGAATGGTTCTCGTCGCTCTATTCGGCGCCTGATTGATCTTATTACGCAGTATGAGAGTTGCTCCGGGCAACTCGTGAATAAGGCAAAGTGCTGTTTTGTGCTAGCGAAAGACCTGTCGATGACTAGATCCTCCTGGATAGAGTCCAATACGGGCTTTAAGGCATCCTCTCTTCCTCTTCCTTATCTAGGCATAGTGCTTTATCGTGGTAGGAAGCTGAACGCCATTTTTGACCCCCTAACTGACAAAGTGAGGGGTAAGATTATTCGGTGGAATGCTTCCCTCATCTCTCAAGCTGGAAGACTTGTTCTCCTCAAGTCTGTCCTTGAGTCTGTGGGATCTCCATCTTCGCGGCTATGACTCCCACTGCTTCCTTCTTCCGCTCCTTCAGGTCCTTAGCTTCGTCCTTTTTTTGGGGAAACAAGGACAACGCTTCTCGACATCACCGGGTTTCTTGGAACACTATTTGCCGCCCCAAAGATGAGGGAGGTCTTGGCCTCCGTAACCCTAAGGACATTTGTTTGGCCTTCGCTTGTAAGCTTTGGGCGAGGTTTGGAGCGGACAACTCTCTTTGGGCGTCGTTCCTCCATGCCAAGTATCGTTCGCTTGCTAGCTCGAATTTTACCGGCGTCCCGTCTTACTCCAGTGAGACGTGGAAACGTATGCAATCCGTAAAGAATCTAACGGATGCTCATGGGGATGGTACCATCTGGAATGGCAGCCCTTTCTCCCTTAAGGCGACATGGGAGTCTGTTCGTTCGCCAGGCCCGCATCTACCTGTTTTCAGCCTCATTTGGAATGTTCGCATTCAGCCGAAGGTGTCCTTATTTATGTGGAAAACGTTGCAAAACGGATTACCCATAGATGAGAACCTTCAGCGTGTTGGAATCCCTCTCGTGTCCAGATGTAAATGCTGCTACGATGGAAGCACCGAATCCTTCTTTCATCTGTTGATCTCTGGTAGTTGTGCCAGGGCTGTTTGGAACTATTTCGGGAATCTGATGGGTTGCCGAGGTAATGCCACCTCTTTGGAAGGATTACTGAGTTTTTGGTGGGCTAGAAACTTAGGTAAATCCTTCCGTTCTATCCTCCGTCGACTGATTCCCTGTTTGATCTGTTGGCACATTTGGTGCTCTAGGAACAAGGCAGTTTTTGACGACGTGCCTATGGACCCTCCTTCTATTATCCGAAAGGTGAGAAACGACGTGTATCTCGCCTTCCGTGGTCGTCCTTTCCGTGGCGTTTGGGAGACCGGGCTAGGAGTCTTGCAATTTTTTTTGATATTTCACCTTCGGCGGTTAGCCAAAGGTCCGGTATCGGCTGATTTAGTGGTTTTGGTTTGAGCAGTGCTGTGGTTTAGGTTTTGATTCAGTTTTCTTACTTTAGCTTTCCTTTTTCCTTTCTCTCCCCCCCGACTTACACTGTTTGCTAGTTATGCAGATGTTGGTTTACAGGCTGCTGGGTTGGCTTGTACAGAGCTTGCTGGGAGGACTCTTGGCTCTCTATGGAACTTCTTTTGCTGAGGATTCTTGGTTGAGTAGTTGGTTGTGTACTTTCCTTCGTCTATGGATCGAAGCGAAGCCAACCACCCATTACGTCCTACCGACATTGGTCTTTCTACCTATTTAGAGGCTAGTGCTTAGATCAGGCTCCGGGTCTTTCTCATTAGAGCCTTTGCCTCTTCGTCGTTTCTACGTCAGCTGGGGCTTCACCTGATGGGCCGATGGCGTTGCAGGGAGTTGATTACTTTTTTTATGATGTTTGGGCCTTGTATCTATAGTTCGATTCCGTTGTTTTGTTGGTGTGTGTGCACGGTTCTGAGGTTCAGAAACCGTTTTTGTGAGCCTTTGGAGAACGGCTAGTTTCTCCTATTTTGTTAATATATATTATTCCTTCAAAAAAAAATGTTTAATATATTACCCTGTTATATATAAAGGTTTGCTCAACTATACAGAGACTTGACCTTGCTGGAATCATATGTGCTTCCTTATAGACTAATATAAGTTTGTAATGTAATATATATATATATATATATATATATATATGTATATATATATGTGTGTGTGTGTACTTATTTGTTTAAAATTTAAGTACTGCGAAAGCTTTGAATAGATGAAACCATATTTTAGTTTTACCTTGCTGGAAAGACGACTTACCATGTTTTAGCATATTCTTTAATTTTTGTCTTGAGTTGGATGTATAGTTTAAATGGGAAAGGTACCATGCGGAAAAAAAAACTTGTCAAGTGAAATACGTTTTTTTTAAATAATAATAATAATAATAATAATATGATGTCTTTGCAAAATATATATGCAGTAAGATGTCCATTTTCTATGCGTGTTCATTTGCTTGTAGAGAATGGGATATATATATATATATACACACACACACACATATATATATATATATATGTATGTATATACACACGAGAACCTCAACCAGCGTAGCTGTCACTACCCTGACCAATCCTTCCCTTGACCAAATACATAGACCTGGTGGACATAGGATACATATATTACAATATGTATATGATGTAGATAATGGAAACCATGTTGTCTGCTATACATGCAACTTGCATATTAAACTTTTATTGAGAATGAAAATCAACTTGGTGCCAAGAAGCTGCGTTATATATATATATATATATATATATATATATATATATATATATATACACACACGATTTTGTTAATGTTTTGTGTGCCTTGTATATGTATTAAAAAAGACTTATTATAATAGTAATAAATGTAAGTTTTTCGATATTAAGGGTTGCTGTGCACTTTATGCTGCCTCATGGGTTGTACGTTAGTGGTTGCATGCCTTATATTTTTTTATTTGTGTTCCCATGCGCCTTACGTGAGGTAACAGTATATTCGCAACTAACATATGCGAGAAGAAGAAAAAACAATTTTTATTTAAAATCAAACTTGCTGAAATGTTAAGCATTTGACCGTAATTTATTTGTCCAGTTCGTTGAAGTTTCAGAGTCATCTCATTATTGTGCCTATCAGTTATCGTCTCTATTTTCTGCGCCACTGAAGGTGAGTTCAACTCACACCTGACTAATATTTTTATTGAAAGTGAAATAACTGCATTTGAAATATTATTGAAATGTTAGCACTCTATATGCAAATATGACACACCGACACACACATGGACTAAAATCATATTATGTTAACTGGATGATTGATACTGTTATGTGCTTATTTAATTGTTGAAATTCACACTGCAAGTTTCCTGTAGCTTAGAAAATCACCGTGGGTTGAAATGATATATACGCAAATCACTGTATATATTTAGGAACAAAACTAAATCGATTTGGGATGCGGGTTGAAATGATACACACCCGGGATTTGAAACTTGACGGATTGAAATGATATACATCCGTACTATTTGACCTAGGTAGAAAATATTATACAGACACCGTTGGTATATTTTAAATTGTTTTCTAAAGTTTATAAAATATTTTAACTTATAAATTATTTTGGATTAAGATTATATTTTGAGTAAATTTAATAAAAGTTAAAATATATGTGTGTATTTTAAGAAGTTGTCTAATACAAGTTTTTGCTCAAATCTAGATTTTGTCTTAAAGAAATTTATTTTTCAAGGGATTTTAAGTAAAATAAAGAAATAAGATTTTTTAGTATTTTAACAAATATTTTTATCTAATAAATTTTAACTTAGTATACATATGGTTTTAAAATTATTTTAAATTTGAGATTTTGTATAAACGATTTTTTAAATCGATTTATAAAATATTGATCACGGTGTGAAAAGTGTTAACAATTGGTTGTTAAAGAGACCAGGATTGGCTATTGTCATACTCTCTGCCAATACTGAAAACCACTTTAACAACTGTATACACGGTGGAGTTTCAGAATGATGTAGGATGATTTGGAGGCGATTACTAGATTGAAGAAAGAGAACGATGATGGATTGCCTTGACCTTCGGGTCATAATTAAAATGACTAAAACAGGTGCTATACCCAGGCTAATTGAGTTAGCCATTCTTATCGAACATGCTTCTTTGAAATCATATCTATTACCTTGTGACTTGATTGGTGCGCACCCTTGAATTTGGAGTATTGTTTGAGGTGGGCGGTAGTCGCGGCTATGCGTTACCACCAGCCTGGGTCCGTAATCCAGTAGAATCCTACCGTGGGTGTTCCTCGTGTGCCTTATCATAGTATCCTGATCGAGCCCCTATGATTTTGATTTGATGTTGTCATATAGCTGCGCTTCCCTATCAACCGACCATTTACTAGTGTTTTATATGTAATGTTTACGACAATGTTTATAAACCGTGTAAGGGTATAAATGTAATCCCGCTTACGCTATTTTCAATAGTATATTTACCATAGACACTATTATAATAACGTATTATATTTTTTTTAATCTAGTTCGACGGATCCTTAGAGAATGAATCCCAAACATTCTTTAAGTTAATTGTGCATTCCTATGATATTTCACTTGAGTTAATTTACTTGCAAAAGAATATTAGTCCTGATCCGAGTGGTTTTGTTTTGCACGATGCTTGGGTCAGCTTGAGTACCACAGCCTTTGGAGATTTATCTTGGAGCTAGAGACCATTCGGAGCTTTAGCCACCTATCTATTTGTTCTCCAGTCCTATCTATGTTAGACAGTTGTTGTTGTTGTTTCTGTTTATCTTTTAGCAAACTTATGTATTTGAGATTTCCATTGTACTTGTTTTGGTGACTTGACACTATGTAATTTGTTTTGGAGACTATGTTTTTGTAGTTGCTTCATTAACTACTATGGTTTTATATTTTTTCGTTGCGAATTATTTTGCTTTTTCTATGTCTGTGATTCTGTGATATGATTTGTGTTTACTCCAATTATTATTAATAATCTGTTATTTTGAGCAATTCAAGCCAGACATGTGTGGTTTATTGTCGATTTGAATAGCGCAAAATAGTGGGTTGTTATAGTTGGTATCAGAGCTTTGGTTTAGATAAACCCTAGACTATGGAGTAGAAACTCATTAGAGACATGATAGCAATATCCTAGAATGAGTACAAATCAGTCTCAGAGTCATTCTTAAGAGAGCGTATTTTAAAATATATATAGATTTCAAAAATGATTTGGAATGATATTAAAGTATTTTATGATATAAAGATTTGTTTGAAATGAAGTTTTCTAAAAATTCCCCTCCATTTTGTTTCGACCGTGTTGCTTGGACTCCATAGATTAGGATATCAAATCTAGATAAGCTGAATCTTATCTTTGTCATCTTGAACCCGTCTCTTGATTTTTCCAGATGAGTCGTCTTAGGAACACTAGAGGTAGAGGTCGAGGAAATGCCCCAGTTGCACCAGAAGTTCAACCGAAAGTTCCACCAGGTTTTGTACCCATTCCTCCAGTTCAGTAAGCCGCAGCAGCTGCAGTTTAGCAAGCCACACCAGCTCCAGTTCAGCAAGGTGCACTAGCTCTAGTTCAGCCCATTCGATTTTCCAAGCTTAGTAAGGAATACATTCAGCTGGGACGTACCAAGTTCGTAGGATCGGAAGGTGTTATTGGCGCTCAACAATGGTTGGAGAATTTGGAAATGGTATTTACTAGTCTTGAGATTAATGATGCTCAGAAGCGTCAGCTAGCTGCTTGGCAGTTGCAGGGATCTGGCAGAGATTGGTGGAGGACTATCACCGCCCAGACCGTAGAGGTTAATATCACTTGGGATCAATTCAGGTGATATTTTTGAATTGGATTCTATTTTGTTCCTTTAGGTTATCTTTCTCTTTGGAAATTTAGTTCAAATTTTGAATCTTCTTTTAGGGAATATTTTATTGCCAAGTGGATGCCTGTGGCGGGCAACTCCAAATTATATAGGGAGTTTAAGGATCTAAAGCAAGGAAATATGACCTTTGATGAGTGCGAGAGGATGTTTAACGAGCTATCTAAGTATGGTCTTGGCTTGATCGACACTCCTCTGACAAATAATGAGAAATTCATTTTGGGAGCACGTCCAGCGTTCTATGAAAGCTTGATGAATCATATTGAACGACCATTTACAAGTCTAATGAATTATGCCACCAGATTTGAAAATTCCCCCAATATTAAAGGAAAACAAACTGCTCAGACATCTATAGCTCAGGGATCCTTGGACGGATCGAAGAAAAGGAAGTCTAATTTCAACCAGTAGCAGCAGAAAGATTGGCAAAAGACTCAAGGTATTGGATTTTCAGCCCATAAGCAACTAGCAGATTTATTCCATATCACTTGTTTTAGGTGTCTCCAAAAGGGACATTATGCCAGCAGTTACCCAATTATGGATAGTTCAGCTGTACCTCCTTCAGCACAGTTGGCCCGGAACAACAACCTCTGTTATCTTTGTCTTCAACCTAGCCATCTTAAGAAGGATTGTCCCTCGCAGAAGAAGGGAAAGACTTCTGGAGTATTTGCTTTGACTTCTTCTACCCCTCCTTCCGGCGACAATACTCAGGGTACGCTTCTTAGTGCCTTCACTTTATTTTCTCATCCAGTACGAGTTCTATTTGATACCATTGCGTCGCATAGCTTTATGTCTGTTGACTTACGTGATAAATTTGAACATCTCTTGAAACCTGAATATTCATCAGAGTCCTTGTGTCTAATCCCATTGGTGGCCCAGCCAACCTCAGTCTGATGTGTAAAGGGGTGACACTCCTTTATTATAGGCATTGTTTTATTGGAGATTTCTATGTTCTCGGTTTTGATGCATTTGACATTCTGCTTGGAGGCGATTGGCTCAAGAGATACAATGCTATTATCTCTTGTAAAGCTCGAACTGTTAATTTAGTTGATGATCAAGGAAAGTCTTTAGTGATTGAATGTAAGATGCATATAGATTATGCCGGTAGTTTCATTTTTTCACTCGACTCTTCGCTTAGTGAGCTTAGTTCTACCCCTATTGTTCAGCACATTCCGGATGTTTTTGGTGAAGTTTCTTCTCTTCCTCCTAAGCGAGAAATCGAATTCCGCATTGATCTTATTCCCAGAGCCAGACCTGTAGTTCTTCCACCTCGTAGAATGGCACCTGAGGAGAACGCTGAATTAAAGAAGCAAATTGAGGATCTTTCCTCCAAAAGTTTAATCAGACCAAGTTTTTCTGAATGGGTTTCTGTTGTAGTGTTTGTAACCAAGTCAGATGGTTCTTTACGGATGTGTGTATATTACAGAGAACTGAATAAGGTAACTATGAAGAATAGGTATCCTATGCCTCAGATCATTGGTATGTTCGACCAACTTTATGGTGCTAAGGTATTTTCCTAACTCGATCTTGCTACAGGTTTCCATCAGCTTAGAGTAGCTGAGGATAGTATTCCCAAGACCACCTTCCGAATGGAAAATGGTTTCTATGAGTGGATAGTTATGCCTTTTGGTTTAACTAATGCTCCTACCTTCTTTGTTGGTCTTATGAACTGTGTTTTCCGTGATGTCCTCAGTAAGTTTGTTTTAGTTTTTATTGACGATATTCTAGTCTTTTCCAAGTCAAAGAAGGAGCACAAATCGCATTTGAAATATGTTCTTGAAACCTTAAGGAGTCACCAACTGAAAGCTAAGTTTCCGAAGTGTCATTTTTAGGCGGATAAAGTTCAATTTCTTGGTCATATTGTTTCAGAGAATGGTGTTTCTGTTGATCCAATTAAGATTGATACAATCAATGATTGGGGAGAGCCTAAGACCCCAACGAATATTCATAGTTTCCTCGGCCTTGCTGGCTATTATCGGAGGTTTACAGAAAATTTTGCTCGGATTTCTGCACCTCTCACTTCTTTAACCCGGAAGAATACTAAGTTTGATTGGGATGATAAGTGCAAAGCTACATTAAGGAATTAAAAGAAAAGCTGACTTCTGCTCCTTTTCTTACTGTACCCATTGGAAGTGAAGGGTTAACAGTTTATACTGATGCGAGCCGTGAAGGTTTGGGAGCTGTACTTATGCAAAATGGTAAAGTCATTGCTTACGCTAGTCGTCAGCTGAATAATCATGAGATGAATTATGCAGCTCATGATTTAGAATTGCTTACCGTAGTGTTTGCCTTAAAGTTACGGAGACATCATCTTTTGGGAACCAAGTTTGAATTATTTACGGATCATCAATCTCTTAAGTATATATTCTCCCAGAAAGATTTGAATCAAAGACAGTTCAGGTGGCTCGATTTTCTAGCAGCTTATGATTTGGATATTAATTATACACCGGGTGTGACGATCCCAAAATCCGAGGGGCGGTATTAAGGATAATCATTAGGAAATAACACATAAATCATCATAGCAGAGTACAGAAAATAGCAGAAACAATAAATAAAACAATTTTACATGGATATGACAGCGGAATCATAACATGTAGGAATATCAGAATAGCATAACGTGGGATATAACTTAGTAAATGAAAGGAAAGTGATCAGTCATCATCGCCAGAGGCGGAATACATACATGCAGTGAGACATAATAAGGGTATCAGTCTACATCGCCGAAGGCGGAATACATATACATATAGTGAGAAATACAGAAAGTAAATCAGTCTGCATCGCCAGTGGCGGAATCATAATATAAGTACAGCAATGGAGGAAAATGTCATAGTCGTCTCTGTGAAGTCAGCCTCGCCATGAGCCAAAAATGCACCCTATGCAGCAGTGCAGAGCCAAAAACAACCTGTCACCTGTGTACTAGGCTGCCCGTGTGAAAATAAGGGCACCCGCGTTTGCAAAGTGAAACAAACAATGAGTCAGTCATGGGGGCTGGTATGAGGAATCTATTTAACAGTTTAACAATAGTAATAAGCAAATCATAGGACCACGCCACTTTCGCGGAACGGGTTTACTCCAGTGATTGCTAGTGCATTTAAAACAAAGTAAATTCTTTTAAAACAACGCAATGCTTTTAGAAAGAATGAAGCCAGTATAAGACTTAGGTCCCATCACACAATGCAACGCAAGCCGGAGGATAGAGTTTTACCTTATAAGGGCCAAATATGCTTGATACGTATAAAGCAAAATCATTTGATATTATTACTAGTGCATATATGTTTCAAAAACGAATAGCATCATAAATATCAATCATAGGCGGCATAGCTACCATCTACTATGTCTCCATACTAGTTCTACAATCAAGTCCGTTATTTCGTATTGGAAATTGGATTTTCGTCATGAGTCGAGGCAAGGGGCAAGCTCCTCTCCGCTTCGAGACATTCTAGCAAATGCCTCAGGACTACGCACTCTGGGCAACCCCTGGATGCTTCAGGGCCGGTCCTCTCTTACGTTTGAGGATTATTTATTCCTGAACACACGTTTCCCGGTCCTTACAGACCTATAATCGAGGCGCCTCGCATTCCAACAACCACAAAGGTGAAAAGTAGATATATATATGTCAGGGCTGGTAAGTCACTGACACCACCATAGCTAGAAAGAAACGTCGTGCTCTCCCTGCAGTCCGTATCCCATTTTTAACTCATACCGGGGTGTGAGGCTCGCGAATCTATGAAATACACAAAGCTAGGCTACGTAGACCTTGCTTTGATCATCATCCACAAGACTTTGCTTTGCAACAAAAGCCTTGATCATAGCATCTTGGCATGCCACATAGGCAGTCCACTCCATACGATTGATTTCCATCGATATATAACCTCTAAGCTCGTACGTCTCAGAGAAGAGCGTTAAGCAAGAGAATAAATTCTCCGCCGCCAAACAGATATATATTTAACAGAGATCAATCAGTATAGAACAAAATCCAATGTCAGACACACAGTCCATTTACAAGTCCGTCCTGGGTCTGAACGAAACCGGAGGCGTCAAATTCCTCGTATATCCGTCCAATCAACACATACGTTCAGACGGTTACTACTTCCGTCCCTTTCCGGTAGCTACTCCGGTTAGGAACCTCAGTAGCGCCCATCCAACCGATACGAAGATCGTCGGTCTTGAATCGTCTTTGCATTTTCCAATTCGAATCGCTCGATAAATTATTTGAAATGAGGGTTAGCTCGGCCTTTTCAAATAATTCACGTCATTAGAATTTAAATCGATTCATTTTATGGTTATATTATTCGACATCCATCTTTCAGTTCTTTAGTGTTATTTTCATGTCATACACATACAACCATCAAATATCAAACAATTCAAGCCCAATTGGTTTATTTTCAATCCATATTGCTTATAATATTTTATAACGATTTTTCGCCATTTTTATTTATTTAAAAATGGCCATATTTAATTAAACGACGTTTCAGGTCGTGTCTTGGCACTGGCGCTGTTTTTCCCTTAATTTGTTTTACACATATCGGAAAATCTAACCGTTGGATTTCTGCAAAGTCTATATCAGTGGGAAGATATTCCCAAAGCGAACCCAACGGTTCCAGTTTCGCGAGAATCCAACGGTCGGATCTTCCACACTAGTCGTTTGAAGTTACGGTTTCATAATTCGAACTGCAGCGTCGTTATTCGATTTAATTTAATTATATTTATATATAAATATAAACGATTCTGGCGCTGTTTTTCTTCAGATTTGAATTAAACATTCCGGACAATCCAACCGTTGGATTTTTACAAGGTTGGTGCCGTTGGAAAGATATTTCCAAGGCGAACCCAGCGATTGCGGTTTCAGGAAAATCCGATGGTCGGATTTCTCGTACTAATCGTTTCAAATTACGATTCCGAAACGCGAACTGCACGGCCTCTATTCCTTTTAATTATATTTATATTCATATATATAAATATAGTTCATTCTATAATTTCAACTATAGTTCATTTTATATTTTCAACTTCGTTTTCACTTCAAATATTTCACTAACGCCTTAATATTTCGAAAAATTTCGCCATAACCTCCTTTGTACGGGGAGGGGTTTGGAAATTTATTGGGCCGTATTAGGTACCCAATAAATCCTAAAAAGCATTCACATATTTATAGTGATATATTCTGGTGTTTACGGGGGAGCATGTACTGATAATCACTCCAGAGAATAAATTCCCGTCACCCCGTTTCCGTGTGGAAATAAATAGTCCATGTGCCGTATCTAATAACTAGAGCGACGTGATTATTGTCAACTCCAGACCCGTGTGGGGTTTTTATTAATCTGGCAATTTATCGTTATAATTTATATAGTCCATATCAGTCATCAGTTCAACCTGTAGTACATAGTCATCGCCATACAAGCCTCTTTCTTATATGGTAAATCTTCCACCTCGTCACACAAGCTCCAGTTGCTTATGTGGAATATGATGAAGTATGCCTATCATCAAGAAGTATGCCATGTAGTGTAGTTCAAAATTAATTGTTACTATTCTATGGCATTGTTTATTATTTCACACAGAAAAACCAGCACTCCGCATCCAATGGCATTCACAGGAGTTGGTATATAAATAAAATTGCGCAGCCAACTCATCAAGGTTTACCTATTTGTCGGGCACGCAAATAATTTCTTTACACTACAGCTAATCCATTTTTCCTGTTCAACACATGTATATATATGCAGAACAAAGCTAATAATAATATTTCTAGCAAACTATTATTTATTTCAACACATGTGTATTTTTAACTAAGCGTATACATGATAAAAGGAATATTTTTATCATCAAAAATATTTATTCGACGCATGTGTATTTTTAACACTTCATATTCACTATAAAAATATAGTTTTCATTGTCGATTCATTTTATTTTTAAAAGATGATAACATTCAACACATGAACTTCAACTCAACGAATGAATTGCAACTCAACACATGAATATTCGATATAGTTTGTATATATATATATATATATATAAATGTGATTTTTATCGCTAAAGCCATTTGTTTAAATTCAAATAATATTCAACACATGAATTTCAACTCAACGAATGAATTGCAACTCAACACATGAATATTCGATATAGTTTGTATATATATAAAAATGTGATTTTTATCGCTAAAGCCATTTGTTTAAATTCAAATAATATTCAACACATGAATTTCAACTCAACGAATGAATTGCAACTCAACACATGAATATTCTATATAGTTTGTATATATATAAAAATGTGATTTTTATCGCTAAAGCCATTTGTTTAAATTCAAATAATATTCAACACATGAATTTCAACTCAACGAATGAATTGCAACTCAACACATGAATATTCTATATAGTTTGTATATATATAAAAATGTGATTTTTATCGCTAAAGCCATTTGTTTAAATTGAAATAATACTCAACACATGAATTTCAACTCAACGAATGAATTGCAACTCAACACATGAATATTCGATATAGTTTATGTAATTTATTTCAACGAATGAAAATTATTCTAACACATAAATATTTCAGAAAATTTCGGCAGCATAACGGCAGGGTAGTTAAAACCGGGACCGTCCCTAGTTCGACTCCTCGCTCTACCTTAAAACCTCGCGGTTTTTGACAATGGGGATCATGCATCTAGTTCGCACGCAGGCGGCATGTTTTATTTTCAATTCCACAATCTTATTCTATTTTGTTTCAACCACAAGAGGGTATTTTTCAACCACAAAGGTATTTTTCAACCATAATATCAACCACAAACAATTATTTCCAACCATTCGTCATATCATATAATATCACGTCAATCACAAGCAATAAATATCGTCCATGGTCTGTGGACGAGGGGAGTATATATATATATATATAATATAATAATTCACTTGCGTTTCATCACAATTCAAAGCATATAAGTTTCATACAACGCTTGTTTAATTTATACATCGCTAATATAACTTATACAACACATGTACATGAGGTATACAATGCGTATATAATTTACACTTCGCTTATATAATTTATACAACGCGATTTCATTCACACAAATAGTTTAGATTCCTCACATTGGTTGTTGCAGTGCTAAAAATCGTAGGAAGGTCAGAAAAATCCGCGGCTTCTTCTAGAATGTAGAGAGCCTCCTTTCGGTCACGGTGTCTCCTGTTTCATCGAATTTCGTTAACATAGCAAAAAGATACGATTTTTACAAGTTTGCAACGCTTTATAGTGTAAAAATCAGTTGAAAATGGTTTCAGCCGTATACCCTTTTTGATTTCAAAAACTAGGGTTGAACTTTTTGGCAAAACCACGAAGTTTTAGGACGAACGACCAGCGCTGCGTCGAAGAGGAAGGAAAGAGCTTCCCAAAGCTACCCGAGATGATCAACTCGGTGGCCTCCAGAACCCACGGCGGCGGCACAAAGTTCGGGGTTTCCCGACGCTATAACTCCCTCAATACTCAACGATAATTCTTGAAATTACTATGGATTTGAAGATCTCTGAACGCTCTTCAAAATGGATCTGAGTTTGCTTGATTTCGTTGTGTGGTTGCGGAGAAATTTAAGAGAGAAGTTTCAGATCTCTTTTCCGCGTCGCGACAGGAAGACGATGAGGAAGATGAATTGTGATTGGTCGATCCCCTTCTTATTTTAATTTTTAATTTATTTAATTCCAAAAATACCCCCTTCCACAGACGAACTCGAAATCAAACCCAACGACTGTCGCCCCTAGCTAAATACCCCCATTCTGGACACAATGGGATATGTTTCGTTGGCCATTTCGACTGTTACAGTCAGTTATTTTTCAAATTAAAATATAAAACATTCGATATTTAATTTAAACGTACATTTCAATTTGCCAGGGCCACAAACTGAATCGAAAAATTCCAGAAAAATAAATCTAGCTTTGTTTTGACGATACGGTCCTAACAAAACCAGTTTCGTCGAATTCTGAGCTCGTTTGAAAAACGGCCATTTTTAGGTCGACCCATTTTAACAGAATTTGACCAAACACATTATCTTTTGCCCCGCTCACATACTAGCTTCAAAAATTATGAAATTTGAAACTTAGCAATAATTTGACATCCCAGACCCAACAAAAGTGGTTTCGTCGAATTCCGAGGTCGTATGCAAAATCTCAATTTTCAAGGGCTATATATACTATATAGCGACCTTTCTGAAAATTCATTTGGCCATAACTTTTGATTTCCATTATGAAATTTCGATTTTTCAGATTCGTTAGAAAGGTATTGATAAACAGATTTAAATATTTTCAGTTTCGTTAAAATCCGTTATATTTTCCACCCGATACAGTCAGACAATGTTTGTATCCAAAATTTCAAACCGCAATATTATACCCAATTCTATATTTTATGGAAATAGGCTATTTAAATTATTCAAATTCTTTGCTAATAACCTAATTTAAAATTTTTAAATTGGTTCACATTTTCCGGGTTATTACACCGGGGAAGGCCAATGTTGTAGCTGATGCTTTGAGTCGTAAGAAAGCAGTGTTGTATCAGATTGTAGTTTCTTCCTCTCTCTTGGATCGTATTGCAGCTAAGCAAAATGAGGACAAAATGATAAAACTTATTAAGGAAAAGGTTCGTAGTAGAGAGGTTGGAGATCATAGTGAGATGGATGCACAAATTGACGAAAAAGGAATTCTTCGAATCAAGAAAAGAATATGTGTTCCT
Source organism: Allium sativum (assembly GCA_030737875.1). Classification (NCBI taxonomy): domain Eukaryota; kingdom Viridiplantae; phylum Streptophyta; class Magnoliopsida; order Asparagales; family Amaryllidaceae; genus Allium; species Allium sativum. The sequence continues at coordinate 232,516,784 of CM060913.1, read as the reverse complement.
AATGTAGATGGTTTGAGATAGGAGGTACTTCGAGAAAACCATCAGTCCAGATTATCTATTCATCCTAGTGCTTCAAAGATGTATCAAAATATGAAGAGACTATATTGGTGGCACTACAACAAAAAACACTTTTCGCAACAGGCGATATCTGTTGTAGTAGACTTATTGCAACAGGCCTGCGCCCCTTGGTATAGCCGAAGTTGCAAAAAGTCTGCAACATTTTCGGCCTGTTGCAATAAGACGTTGCGGTATACTTTTTTGCAACGGGCTTTTGTTGTTGCAACAGATCATTTTGCAACAATATATGCCTGTTGCAATAGATTCATAAATCTGAAGAAAAAAATTGCAACTTATAGATATTACATATTAAATGTATTTATTTTAGTAATAGTGTATATCACATAATGAAATAAACAAATAAAAATTTTATTTTAACAAAGTTTTAATAGTAAAAACAATTACAATAATAGTTTCTACAATTTTCATACACCATTCATGTATAACAATTTCTTCTCACACAACACATTTTTTCGAATAGAGTATTTTTTACTCATATTTCTACTCTATCATACATATACTATAACAAGAGAATAAATATCATCAGCTCACTAGAACAAATTTGCTGTTCATGCTCCAAGTTTGTTGTCAATCATGAACAAACATCTATTGTTTTGACGATCTCCAATTTGCACAATATTATTTTCACAATATGACTGCAAGCAAAAAAAAAAAAAAACAAATTGTTAAACAAAACAAAAAAAGATAATTGGAACTTTGAGTACAAATTATGCCGCATTCGGTGGGAGCTTGACCAAAACGACATCTATTGTGGACATCTCCTGATTGGGTTGTCTTCCCCAAGCACCGATATGCAGCACGACGGTCACCAACTGTTTTAACATAACCCTAGTTTATTAATTAAAGCTAAATGTCCATTCAGTCTATAAAGCTCTTGTAACTTCTCTATGTTTGCCTATTTTCCTGTATTATCATTTGAGTACTAAATTATGTTACGTTTTTCATACTGTTTAAATAACTTTTCTTGTTGTTTAAAAAAAAATTCTGCCTTTTGAGCATCGAATAAGGAGTAACCTCCTCAACAATACTCTGCATGTTATTTTAGAAGACTACCTATTTCACAGTAGCCTCGACAGCAGTTGTAATTTGCTATGCTGCGTAATAAAACAACTAATTTAATATATTTTTTATCTCGACTAGCTAGCCTTTCAGTTGTATCAAAATTCACAATACACAATACCTGCAACTTTAATGCCTCTACTTGAGAACGGATTTGCTTTCTTGCAGGTTTTGTGCTTCCGAAATCCATTAAAATTACAACCGGAGACTGTCCTTTTTTGTGTGTAATGAGTACATTGCCAGGTTTAACATCATTATGTGCGTACGGAGGATCAAAATTGTGCATGTGCTTCAGTCCTGCACAAAGCTGTAATAATAGGTAGAAGTAAAAATTTTAAGCATAATATAATAAGCATATGGAAACTTTTATTCGCATCTACAATAAGCATATGGAAACTTTTATTCGCATCTTAGTTCATTCACGGACTTGACTTTAGCAAGTTAATCTACCGTATAATTATAAGTTGATCCACCGTGGATTAACTGACAAATATGGAATTAACCAATAAATAATAAATAATTCTTCTTGTAAAATAATTTGTTACCTACTGTCGGGCAAGTAGCAGCTTAATCTGCATTTTTCAACTGTTCTGCAAATAGTCTTGCATCTCAATCAGCTGTTCCGCCTCCCAAAGCTCCCTTCTTCAAGTTGTTATGTCTAGTTCCTCTTGTCACACCTCTGATGCATCGTGTAATTCTATTAGGAATGTCTTCTCCTTTCTATCATTTGTCTTCTCCTGCCTATCACTTACAAACGTGAACTTAAGATGGAAATATAGTTTTTCTTCTTCAGACAATTCTACTCTCTTTTCCATATATTAGGTGTGGTAAATGACCTGTAATGTAGAAATAAGTCAGGCTATTATCAGCCCACATAAACAACAAACGTTTGAAACATCCGCATATGGAAAGGAAATTATTTCATTCCACAAAAACACCAAATCATTTCATACAAGTACCTACGAAATAACAAAATTTTCTTATTTTACATGTACATAAATACTCATCCATGCTCACTTGACACAAATCCTTCTTTACTTTTTCAAATGAGTATTTATGGAAATATAGTTTAAGAACATCAGTATTTATGTAGTAATTAGATTTTTTTTCCTTTAAACATTGTTTGAATTTGGATATTAAGTAAACTTTTGTGCAGAATAAAGAAGAGAATTGATTGCATGTGTGAATGGCATCTTCAAAAGTGGCAGGAACAGAAACTCTAAAATATCAAGTAGGATATCTATAGATTTGAGATACCAAACTGGCAAGGAAAAAAAATATGTAAGGTTGATTTTGGCCATCATGGAACCTTTATGCTTTTAATTATATTTGTCAACCTTTGTATTTTTTGCATTTTTTAAGGTGATGTATTTGTGATTTGAAGATTTAAAAATGGATGACAGAGAACAAAGATGCATGCCGTTAGGACGAGATATGCATACATATAACTGTCTGCCCTAGTGCTAAATTTTGCAATATCATAACAAAAACTCCAATTATGCATACATACAACTGCCTGTCCTAGTGCTAAATTTTGCAATATCATAACAAAAACTCTAATTATGCATATGGTCTAGGATTATGCATGATCCAACTTTTTTGACCAGCTTGTTTTCTGCAAAATATGCATATGGTCTAGGATTATGAAAAAAATAAATATTTTATATTAACACGCATTAACACTATGTTTTATATTACATTTAATTATATACCTTTCTATCTAATCTTGCAAAACCAAAATAAGGGACTACAGCTGTTATAGTTTCGGCAGAAGCTCAACGGCAAGCATAAATCATAACTAAAAGCTCCATCAGGTTTTCATTTGCAGGTAGGCATGTAGGTTGAACTAGAAACACGTCGCATCCTCTCACACTCTCCTGCAATTGAACATGACAGTTGCTAGCGCTCAGTTCATCTAAATTTTTAACTTCAGCCTGTATACAACATATAACACTTAACTAAGTTGCATCATTTCAAGAAAAATACCATTTCCTCACAGCTAGTCATTGTTGCTAAGTCCCTATTCGCATCAGATTTATCAGGTGAAGTTGGTCACGGTGGAGAAGATGAGCACATGAATTCATAACAAGCCACTTTCAGTTTTGAATTTACATTCGAAAGTGAGTCATGCACGTGCCCTGCTTCTCCATCTTGCTCAACATCTACCTCACTAGCCCATTGATGAAAAATAATGCTAAAGTATAATTATGAACTACTGTAGCTTGCCCTCTCTTCCTTGTGAATATATAGTGATAAGACATTATACATACACATATGTATATGCATACAATTTATGCTGCTACATTCGTAAATGTGCTTATAAGAGTTTATTTTGTCTTTTTATACTTGGCTAAGGCCTTTGCCTATCATTAATCCTATCTGTGTTTTCTTTATTAATAGGTAAATAAGAATACATTCTATTTAACTGATAATACTCACAAGATCTTATACGTATTTCACATGAATAGTAAGACATATGGTAAACAAATTTTATAAACAAGGACTAGTTCAAATTATTGGTGGCTTGGATGATTGCTATACCAAACACAGCATATATTGTAGGGACAGTTCCAACAAATATTTGCTACGGACCTTTATCATATAATACGACACTATGAACCTATATATTCAGCAATTAGTGTAACATACTCGTTGTATTCACCGACTATTCTCGGTGGCCAATATATACATAGTTTATATCTATATACAAACTATATATGTATATATAGAACTATGTTGGCATGACCTGAAATGCATCTCAATGTAAGTAGGCCATGTGTCGTAGACAATTACAGGCTGAATAGTAAGTAAAAGATTAGGAGTCCTGATATTGCAGAATAGAGACGTTACATAGCAGGACATAAATCTTCGTCCATTCGTAGCTATTTGTTTAGATGTATGTGCATATTTTTGACACAAGATGATAACGTTCTTTTCGTTTTCACATCAAAATTAGTTGGAATTAGGTATTGATTGTGATTTTGATTTTGGCTATATATTCAATGCATCAGCACAAATTTTAATAAGAAAATATGAACTACCTATTATTTATTGGAATTGTAATCTCAATTAGTTTTTCAGCAAACTCTTTATCAATATTTTAGTCACCCCGGTACAGGCTTATATCACTTAGAATATAAAAAAATGAAGGCGTTAATTGTTGCAGCAACCATACATTGTGCACTCAGCTGTATTGATATAAACATTTGTAGATGTTGATACTAGAAGAGTTAATGAAAAAAAAATACATGTTCAATAAGCTCAAGGGCAAGAGCGTTAGGGTTGGTCACTTCATCTATCGATACCAGATGTGAAAAGCAGCTGTGAAGTAGATCGGCATGGCACAATTGCATAGATTCGATACCAGATGTAGGGCACCGAAAACCAAAAGTGGGCGCTGGCAGATGACCCACCAAGAATTCCATCAGATAGCAGGAACGTGATTTGAGGGAGAAAAGAATAATCATGTAATTATTACATCTATGTTACGAAGAAGTCACGCACGGTGGATCTAGAAGAACCTGATGAAAATCATATACTTGGTTGCGCGATGAGAATATAGAGCTAGAATGATGATTTGGGAAAAAAAAACCTAAAACAGAAGATGCTGAATGGAAAGGAAGGGCAGTGGGGAACAGAGGGAAACATTAAAAGTTTAGAGCTAAAAATTGGACTTATAGCGCTAAACGTTTTCGCTTTGGAGCCAAAATTTTGAGCTTTCAGCCAAAGCAAACTAGCGAACGTTCAAGAATTGCAAGCAAATTTCTAGATGCACATCAAATAATATTTTATACTAAATAATTTCAGTTCGATATTTATACCAAAATTTGCAAAGTAATATTTTTATATGTCAAATTCGTAATTTATTTTCTATATTTTTGAATTTTCTTTATTATTGAATATTTTAAAAAGTAAAAATTTATTTAAATACTAGTGGTTTTATTATTGGAACTAATGAAAATTTCAAATTTTAATTGTAATTTTTATGAATGAATGTTTTTAGAAAATTTCAATTTTTTTAAAATATTAAACATAGTATGTAAATTATATTTATTAAATGCTAAATAGTAAATATTATTTTTTAAATATTAAATGTTGCTTATTAATTATTACTTATTATTTATTAAGTATTAAACATTAATCGTAATTGTTGATTGTTAATAGTAATTGTTATTTGCTTAGTAATTAATAATTATTACTTATTGAATATGATGCCAAATGCAAATAATTAGTTGCAATTGTGTATTTTTCTCGATATAAAAATAATTATTGATGATAACTATAAACTATTAATTAATTCATGAAAATACGTTTATCAAACACAAATTATAAATTGATTGGTACAAGAAATTGTTGTTAATTATTAATTACTTCTTAATAGTAATATTACTTCGGGGAAAATAATTTTTAAAAGTACGTTTTTTGCAAATGGCTTTACCTGTTGCAAAAAATTACAGTTATCGCAACTGGTGAAAACAGTTGCTAAATATATAATTTTTGCAACTGGTTTGAAAGTGTAGTCGCAAATAATATGTCTATTGCAACAGGAATGAAAGAGTAGTTGCTAAAAGTATGTTTTCGTAACAGGCATGAAAGCGCTGTTGCGAAAAATATGCTTTTTGCAACAGGAAGGAAAAGCCTATTGTTAAATCTTATCTATTGCAACAGCTACGAAAGGTCTGTTGCTAAATATCATTTACTGCAACTGACATTTGAGGCCTGTTGCAAATAGCTAGTTGCAATAGGGTATTTTTCTTGTAGTGTGGAGTGGTATGAAGCGAGACATTTCCTTGTTTGTTAGCAGATGTGCTACATGCCAGCAAGTGAAGGCTGATCATCAGAAGATAGCTGGTTTATTGCAACCTCTTTAGATCCATAATTGGAAGTGGGATCAAGTTTCCATGGATTTTATTGACGGTTTGCCAAGGACGAGAAAGGGAAATGAGAGTATATGGGTAATTGTGGATCGACTGACTAAGACTGCTCACTTTATCCCCGTTAGAGCAAATCGTGTTGCTTCGAGTTTGGCCCAGATTTATATGAGGGAGATTGTTAGACTTTATGGTGTTCCCACTAGCATTGTTTGTGATCGAGACCCCATCTTCACCAGCAACTTTTGGAAGCCATTTCAGGAAGCTTTAGGAACTCGGTTGAATCTTAGCACGGTGTATCATCCTCAAACTGATGGTCTAACGAAGAGGGTGAATCAGCTTTTAGAAGATCTCCTTAGTGTCTGTATTCTTGACTATGGAGGATCTTAGGAAGATCATCTCCATCTCGTAGAATTCACCTATAATAATTGCTATCAGGTAATCTTTGGATATAATTCGTAGTTATAGAATCGCGTATCTTTAAAATCTTATCTTTTGAATTCCCATACTTGAATTTAGGCTAGTATCAAGATATCTCATTTTGGTGCTTTGTACGGGCGACCGTGCAGATCCCCTTTGTGTTGGATTGAGTCGGGTGATCGTTTAGTTCTTGGACCTGAAATGAATTTGGAAGCATCAGCGAAAGTTAAGGATATTAGAAATAAGAGGAGGGTTGCCCATGATCGCCAGAAAAAGTATGCGGATAGGCGAAGAAGAATTTTAGAGTTTGTGGTTGGTGATCAAGTTTTCCTCAGTATATCTCCGATGAAGAATGTAGTCTGTTTTGGTCGGAAAGGGAAGCTTGCTCCTAGATTTATTGGTCCTTTATATTGGAGAAAGTAGGTCTTTTGGCTTATCGAGTTGAGGTTCCTGGAAAGCTTGCAGGGGTGCATAATGTGTTTCACGTATCCCATCTTTGCAAGTATTTGCATGATCCTTCCTTGATTGTTCATCCTTCTGCATTAGAGATTCTAGATATTGAGCCCAATCTGACTGTCGAGAGAAAGCAACTTCGTATCGTGGATAGAGATACGAAGCAATTGAGAAGGAAATCAGTCAGCCTGATCAAAGTGCAGTGGAGTGCTGGTGATGGAGATTGCACCTGGGAGACGGAGGAGAGCATTCGTGCTTCGAATCCGGAATTATTCATTCCAGGTATCTTTTGATTAAAATTTATCCTATCTTCTTGTTTGTTTTCATCCCTCAATCCCGTTCCTTTTTGGGACGAAAAGTTTTGAGTGAGCGAGAGTGTAACATCCTACAATTTCACACAATTTATTTTATTTAATTGGAGATGAAATTGGAAAAAATTAATTAATTACTAAATTTGAAGTATTAAAATATCATATGTTATGGTAGTATTTTGGAATTTGTTATATGTTGAGAGTACAGTTGTCATTTGTTAAATATAGAATGATTAATAACTAAAAATAAACGTTTGGATTATAGGAAACTTTATATTTTCCGAGCGCAATTTGTAATTATAAATTTATGTACGTTTTATTTTGTTTAAATCCGTTAACGTTCGAATTAAAATTTGATAGACAGTAAATGGGAAGCATTAATAACGTTTAAAAGTATCATTCCTTATAAATCATATCTTATTTGAAAAGCCTATGACACATTAGTAAATTAGTCCACTAATTGATTAACGTAAAAAGAAGATTTTTTTTGAAAAGCCACTAATTGCACGATGGTTCCCTTATATATTATCCGTTCCTTTTTCTATGAGACCATTTGTTCTTCTCTCTCGCACGTTTCTTCTCTTCACTAATTCAGATCTCGCTGCAGATCCTACATTAGGTAATCTACTCTTTTATTTATATTTTATATTTCTTCCTTCTCTTTTGTTTTGTTTCGTAAAAACCATGAACAGAGGCCAATTTGTGAAACCATGCCTTTATCCCGAATGCCGCCTCCACTAACACCGCAGCCGACTAACCCTGAGCCGACAACTGTGATGAACCCACTTCCCTTTCTTTTAAAACCGAACTGCCTTTATAAAAAAAAGATTTTTTACGTTGGGTTCCAATGTTAATAGCCTGCTGCACCGCTCCGACCGTAGCCCACCATATAACCCTCCTCGGCACTCTGTCATAAGCTTTCTTCAGGTCAATAAAAACCATGTGGAGATCTTTCTTCTACTCCCTGTATCTCTCCATAAGTTGCCTAACCAAGAAAATCACCACAGTGGTTAACCTTCCAGGCATAAAACAAAATTGATTCCTAGAGACACTTGTCAACCTCCTCAAACGCTGCTCGCAAACTCTCTCCCAAAGCTTCATTGTATGACTCATAAGCTTAATTCCTCTTTAGTTTGTGTAACTTTGAATATCTCCTTTATTCTTAAAGATTGAAACTAAAATGCTTCTCCACTCATCTAGCATTTTGTTTGATTTGAAAATATTATTGAACAACTTAATTAGCCATGTTATCCCTGCATCTCCAAAGCATCTCCACACCTCAGTAGGAATGTCATCAGGCCCTACCGACTTGCCTGATTTCGTCTGTTTCAACGCCCCTTTACCTCAGCTTCTTGAAATCTCCGCACAAAATGTCTATTGGTGCTGTCGCCAAAGTCTTCCAACTCAATTGAAGAGCTATCACTTTCTTCGTTGAAAAGCTTATCAAAGTATTCTCTCCACCTATTCTTTATCTCATCGTCCTTCACCAAAAGTCTATCATCCTCGTCCTTAATGCATTTAACCTGATTGAAATTCCTTGTCCTCCTCTCGCGTAGCCTAGCTATTCTGTAAACTTCTTTTTCACCCTCCTTTGTACTTAGCCTTTGATACAAATCTCCGTACGCTCGTCCACTTGCTTCACTCACTGCTCTCTTTGCAGTCTTCTTTGCCACTTTGTACCTGTGCATGTTCTCTTCGCTTCTATGATGGTGCATGCATTTCTAGCATTCATTCTCTTTGATAGCCTTTTGCACCTCGTCATTCCACCACCACGAATCCTTGGGTTCTCTCTTGCTTCCTCTTGTTATCCCAAATACCTCAATAGCGACTCTCCGAATGCAAGTTGTCATCGCATTCCACATGACATTTGCTTCTCTGATATACACGTAATTGTGTATATTTTATCCGCTTATTTATCTTATTTTATATTTAAAATAATTGATACTGTGTATTTATAGTTGTGTTTTTAGATTATTTATGATGAATGGATTAATGCACTTAATTGTTGAAAAGCTTGAAGAATTGGTGTAAGAAGAGTGTTGATTTTGAGAGTTAGATTAAAGCTTGAAGAAATGTTGCTGTTCAACCACTTCTGCAGCATATTTTAATAATCCAATGCCTTTTCATAAAGACAGCTTGTTGCAGATGATATGGAGTTCCTATTCATGCTCAAAACAATTGAAATTAATGTCATTTGATGCCCGCAAGCCATACCAATTGCAAATCCATTCACACTACGTTCACATTGGCTCACTTACAAAGCCTCTCACTTTACAGCTGCGTTCACACTTGCTTATGTGTTATTTGGGCTAAATCTTTAGTCCCACATTGTGTAATTAGCCTCTAGGTCTTGGCCAATACAACTATAAATACCTTGTATCTTATTCATGTAAAAACACACTTAGTTTTATTCTGTAATTCTCTTCTTGGAATAAAACTCTTCTCCCTTTCTCTTAGTTGTTATTTTATTTTATTTTATTTATGTTAATGTCTGTTATTTTCTTTTACTCTTCTTCTTTAGCTATGTCTAGCTAATCCCCTTTGATTAAGGGGTGATGACGCTAATTGATATGATTCAACATGAATCACATAGCCAATAGATGAGGACTTTATATATGTAGATCTGGATCTGAATCAAGGGTTAGATCTGAACCTTCATATTCTGTGTCGTTTAAGAGCTATGCTCCTTCACAGGGTATATTCGTGTTCGATCTAACAATTATCAGATTTAGATCTAATCTTAGGGTTTTAGAAATTAATTGGTGAATCTGTCCTGATAGCCTATGGTTAGTTAAGAGCTCAGCTCCTGCATAGGCTATGCTTGTCGTTATTTACTTATTTGTTTCTAAGAACCTAATTATCGTTGATTCATGTTAGTGACAGAAACATGAATTAGATCTATATTTATTTGTTGGCTATTGATGAGTATGAATCTAATCTATGTCATTATCCCCTAATTGCTTTCTCTTAATATATAAATCTCTCTTTTTATTTAATTGCTGTTATTTTCTGTGTTTTCAATCAATCAAAATCCTGGAATAACTTGATTGGATTTATTACTTAAAATATTTTTGGTCCCAGAGTTCGACACCCTCTACAACAATCCTTGTTGTTTAGGAAAGTCGAACGGATTTTACAGTTGTTTACAATTGTTTAATTTGTTCGCAAACAAATTTTGGCGCCGTTGCCGGGGACCAAAATAATTTTTATTAGTAAATCCTTCGGGATATATTTTTATTTTTATTTTTATTTTTTTTAAAAACAAATATATAAATATTTTCTTCTTGTTTTTGTTTTCTTTTATATGGGAAAAAAATTCTTTCTTAGGCGATTTGGTATCAAATTATTGGTACTGAAATATATAAGTCAAGAGAAAAAAATTGCATTTTTTCTGATTTGTTTCTTTCTCTTTATCAACCTTTTTTCCTATTTTGTTACGTTCCCTTTTTCTCTTCTTAAAAATAAAAAAAATCACTTTCCATTTCTTTTTTGATTTACTTCTCAATCTTCTCTTCAATTGTTTTTTTTACATAACCTTTTCTTCCCTTTTTACAGATCTCTTTCCTTATTTAAAAAAAAATCCATTTTTCTGTGTCATAACATCTCACGGTCATTCCACTGACCATACCCAGCTTGCTCAACAAAATCACTCATCTTCTGCGTCTCTCACATCACCAAACTCTTCAGATCTTCTCAGACCAAGCACCCCTTCACAAACATCACTCTGCTAATATAATCCGCCCAAAACGTTCACATCAGCCCTCCTACCACAACCAAGTTTTGGCACCCTTCATCAATCACAAAACCACACTTTCATCTCCAACCATCCGCACCTACCTTTCAGAACTCTCCCACTTCAAACAAGTCACCAACTTCATCTGCTCCAATATTTGTACACAACTCAGTCCATCTTCAACCTCTTCTTTTGCCGTTCATCTTCAAACCGACTCCAGCACCGTCATCAAAAATCTCATGCCACTTACCACCACACAAGAAAACCAACAACATCCACTCATCAGCTCCCCTTTGCCAAGTCCACCATTCTCTAACAAATTCCCCTCTACCTGACTGAACTCCCTTGCCAAAATCCTCCTTTACCCAAACAACCATCTTCATACACAAATCACTCATTCACACCTTCTCAACTCAAATAACTCCTCCATATTTGACTACCTACAAACCAATCACATCCCATCGACTAAACCAAATTCCAACCTGCTCAATTCAAAACCATACAAACTCATCATATTTACTTGCCAAATCCTTCAGCACTTCACCACGGTCCCTACATCTTCACTTCAAACCATCACAAAGTAAAAGCTGTGCCTCATCGCCAATATAGCCTTCATCTCCCTCAATTCATACACAAACTCCAACACCCAGACTCGAAAACTCCATGCTCATCGCAAAACCAAAACTCCACGCAGCTTCAACAATCCGACCATCCCATTTTAGTTGAAAAATCCACCTTCTCATCTCCACAATTCACTCATCCCTCATCCTCAAAAATCCAACCATCAATTCAAAACGAACCCACGCAACTCGCAGACCTGAATTCGATTTCGAAATACCAAAATCGAAAAACCCCTTCAAGCTTCAAACAATCCCAGAACCCACTAAACCGAACCGTGACCCCCCCAAATCGCATCATGCACCAAAGTCAACATTGATCTACAAACCAGAACTGCCAAACTTGATTCCAGCAAATCGGATCAACTTCCGATTCAAAAAATCACTCTGAAACCGAATAGAACTCGTCGAAACCCACCACCCCAAATTCGAACAACCTAATTGAATTAGAAAAGGGATTTGAGGCCTTCTTTGGATTGGTTTATTAGATCTTGGAGTTTAAAAATCGGTTGTTTCTGTAATTTCGGTTTTGATTTTAACAGAGATGAGAGAGCACGAATTATCTAGAAGCAAGTAAACAGGTTTCGGTCATTTAAAAGAAGGGTTTGTGAGTGGGCCGGGCTTTGGTTTACTAGTGGGTTGTGGGTTTAGTTTAATTGTTTCATTTTTTTTAGTGGAGTTTGTTGTGATTTAAGCATGGCCGCTTTGATTCACTTTGCATTTTAGTTTGGTTTTTGTTGAGTTCTAATTTTGTTGACTTTTAGTTTTTCTGTTTAGTCAATTTTAATCTAGTGTTCGTTTGTTTTGTTTTGTATTCTTTTCTTAAAAAAAATCAAATTGCAGGTACAGTGGAAATTAGAAAAAAGTCTTAAAACCAAAAAGCAGCGGACTATTCAGTGTTCGAGCGGTTGCACACCAAGTGGGGAGTGAACGCGCTAGCGCGACTCAACTGCACTGGACGGACTGCCGATCAAGGTGAGTATTTTCTAACTCTACAGGGACTGCTACTGCAAATAAAAAATATATATTGACAATGCTTGTAAAAATCTTCTACAGGGCATCAGCTTGCTTGTAATATATATATATATATATATATATATATATATATTTCTGTAATTTCCTGGTCTGTGACTGTTCTGAGACTGTTCATTCTGTGACTAAAAAAAATAAATCGCGTTCATCCTAGTTTTGTTTTTATTTTCTAAGGACTTCATTATATTTTGACAAATTGGTTTAGTTCTAACGGATTATTTCTCGGTGTCTAGATTACGGCAGAGTAATAACTGTTTATAAATATTACGGTGATTCGTAAATATTATATCGGTTGTTCCTCTGAAGGTACTTAAACCTTCGGCTGCATTGCTAGGGTGATTCCTGGTGCACAGATAACTCCTGTCCGTTAACTGGCTGAGAAATCTTTTGTTGAAATAAATCTAACCGTCATTATATAATTCTAGAAATTGTAAATTGCATTAAGTTCATTTTAAAAAAAATCTTTTGTGTCTAATTCTTTTTCTCTAAAAAAAATAACAATAAAAAAAAGAATTTCTAAACAATTCTCGTTTTGTAAAAAAAAATCGCTTCTCAAATTTGTTTTTTTTTCGTCTTCCCTTATTCTTCTTGCTAGTGCATGCGTAATTAGACTTGTGATCCTTCAGATAATCGTTTAGTTCAAACAAACATTCCTTTAACCATGGCCGAAGAAAATCCCGCTCGATCTCTTATGGATAGATACTTCCCCGATCGGGTTTTTATTTCTTCTTGCATCATATTGCCCGCTCCAACGGGTAACCATTTTGAAATTCATTCGAATCACATAAATACTCTTCCAAAGTTCGGCAATCTAGAATGTGATGATCCTTATATTTTCTTGACCAAATTTGAAAAAGTTTTTGCAATCATGAAATTTCAACAATTAAGTGACGATGGAATCAAACTTAGGTTAATTCCATTTGCACTTACCGATTATGCTAAGAAATGGTTGTATAGCTTGCCTTCAAATACGATTGAAACTTGGGTGAATTTGTGAACATTTTTCTAAAGAAATTTTACCCTCTGGAAAAAACATCCAAAATTCGAAACGAAATAGTCAATTTTCATCAGTTTGGGGGTGAATTCTTTGCAAAATATTTTGAAAGATTTAAAGAGCTTCTATTCAAATGTCCACATCACAATTTCGAAAAATGGACTCTTTGTCAAATTTTATACGATGGACTTGAAAATAACTTTCGAACCATGCTCGAATCGATGTGCCAAGGAAATTTTTTTGCCCAAGATCAGAATGCCGCTTGGCAATTTCTCGAAAATTTGGCCGAAAAATCAGCTCAATGGGAAAGATCTAACGAGAAATCGATTTATTCCCGATCTAATGCTCATTCGGTAGGATCATCAGTAGCCTTAGAAGCAAAAATAGACGCGATGATATCCAAATTCGATAATGTCCTTTCATCAACTCAAATAAATCAAGCTCAAGCGTCTCAGACCTCATGTTACAAATGTAACGATCCTAACCACATAGCCGATCAATGCCCACATTCATTGGAACAACTCAACGCATTTAACAAAGCTAGGAACGACCCATTCTCCCCAACGTACAATCCAGGTTGGAGAAACCATCCTAACTTCTCTTGGGCCCAAAACATTGCAAATTCGAATGCGGTTCGACCTCCTTTTCAATCATTTTTGAATAATCCTTCGAAACTTCCCTTTCAACAAACTCCATTCCAACATCCTGCGCCACCTTCCCAACACCAAGCGCAACAATCTTTTGTTCCCCAAGACGATAAACGACTAACATCACTTGAGAAAACTCTCGAAGAATTGACTAAAGCGATGACTCAAAATCTCCAATCAAATAGCAATCTTCAAAATTTATTAACTTCGCACATGCAAAACACGAGTCAATCGATCGCTAAACTTGAAATGCAAATGAGTCTGTTAGCCACTTTCGTAAGCGAACGGGAAAGAGGCACTTTCCCTAGTCAACCCATTCCAAACCCCAACCGTCAAAATCCTAACTCCAACCAAATTCACATCATTCAAGATTCAAACGTTAGTCACTTGAATGCGGTCACGACTCTTAGATCCAGCAAAAAGATTGACAACCATGTTGTCAACCTAAATGCCTTACCGGACGATCTTCCAAACCCCACCGAAAATTCAACCAACTTAGATCAAAACATCTAGCCCATTTCTGACACGGGTCATCCTCAAACTCAAGTGTCCTAACCTACTGAGTTGTCTGCTCCATTTCCTCATAGACTCCAACCTAGGAAAAAGACGGATCAGCTAGAAAAGATCCTTGAAATATTTAAGCAAGTTAAAGTGAACATTCCTCTTTTAGATATTATACAACAAGTTCCACAGTACGCGAAATTTCTAAAAGATTTGTGCACTCAAAAACGTCATACACATGTACCTAAGAAAGTGTTTCTGGCGGCAACTTTAAGCGAAGTCTTGTCCCAATCAATGCCAGTGAAATACAAAGATCCTGGCTGCCCTACAATATCATGTACTATTAGGGACAAGAAAATCGATAGATGCCTGCTAGACTTAGGTGCAAGTGTTAACTTGCTTCCATATTCCGTCTATCGCCAATTAGGGCCAGGAGAACTGAAACCCACCAAGGTTACCCTTCAGCTTGCTGACCGTTCAATTAAGAAACCTGTGGGCGAAATCAAGGATGTATTGATCAAAATAGGCGAATTCATCTTTCCAGTCGACTTCATTGTCCTAGAAACACAACAGGTAAGCAATCCTGCGAACCAGATCCCTTTGATTCTAGGACGACCCTTTTTAGCAACATCTAATGCTCTCATCAACTATAGAAATGGGTTTATGAAACTTTACTTCGGTAACATGACTGTTGAGCTAAACATCTTTAGAACCGAAAACTCTCCTAACTCTTATGTGGACCAGTTTTCTGAAATCCATGCTGTCTACGATAATGAATTTGAGCTCGACCATATGAATAACGAAATTGAATCAAATTACGAAACTTTGTTTCAAGAAATTCCCGAAAATGTCTCTGATTCGATTCCTGTCGAGCCACTCACAATTGATTCTATCCCTCAACCAATTTCTTCGGTTGAGTCGTCCCCAAAATCTGACCTCAAAGTGCTGGCCAGTCATCTTAAGTACGCTTACTTAGGAGACAATGAAACTTTTCCTGTCATTATCGCTTCTGACCTTACTTTAGAGCAGGAACAATTGCTCCTTCCCATCCTTAAGAAAAATAAGGAAGCAATTGGTTGGTCCATAGCTGATATTAAGGGGATTTGTCCTTCGATAGTCCAACATCGAATCCACCTTATAGATGATGCAAAACCTACTCGTGATCCCCAGCGTCGACTAAACCCTATCATGAAAGAAGCAGTTCGTGCTGAAATCCTTAAATGTCTTGATAATGGTATCATCTACCCAATTTCCGATAGTCAATGGGTCAGTCTGATTCATGTCGTACCTAAGAAATCAGGGATTACCGTAATCCAAAATGAAGCTAAAGAGCTTATTCCAACCCGCATCCAGACCGGTTGGTGTGTTTGCATTGACTATAGGAAACTTAATGCCGCAACACGTAAGGAACATTTCCCTCTGCC
This sequence comes from Allium sativum, assembly GCA_030737875.1. NCBI lineage: Eukaryota > Viridiplantae > Streptophyta > Magnoliopsida > Asparagales > Amaryllidaceae > Allium > Allium sativum. Next base: position 232,500,644 of record CM060913.1, on the reverse strand, counting down.
ATTTATCGATCAAATGTTAGAACGACTAGCTGGTCATGAGGACTATTGTTTCCTTGACGGGTACTCGGGCTATAATCGAATCCTTATCGCTCTTGAGGACCAAGAGAAAACCACTTTCACTTGTCCATTTGGTACATTTACGTACCGTCGTATGCCTTTTGGTCTCTGTAATGCACCTGCAACCTTTCAGAGGTGCATGATTAGCATTTTTTCTGATATGATCGAACGATTTTTGGAAGTGTTCATGGATGATTTTTCCATCTTGGGGGATTCCTACACTGAGTGTTTACATCACCTGGATCTTGTTCTTAACCGTTGCAAAGATAAACACTTAACGCTTAAGTGGGAAAAGTGTCATTTCATGGTCAAACATGGCATTGTTTTAGGACATGTCATCTCAAACAAAGGAATTGAAGTAGACAAAGCCAAAATTGAGGTTATCTCGAATCTTCCCATTCCCAAATCCGTTAAGGACATCCGATCCTTTTTAGGTCATGCTGGCTTCTATCGTCGCTTTATAAAGGATTTTAGCAAAATCACTCGACCTTTGACCAATCTTCTTGGTAAGGATGTTCCTTTCGACTTCAATTCTGATTGCATTTCATCTTTTGAGCATCTTAAAAATGAACTTGTCTCTGCCCCGATCATCTGCTCTCCCAACTGGAAGCTGCCTTTTGAAATCATGTGTGATGCCTCGAATTTCGCTGTTCGCGCTGTCTTAGGACAACGAATCAATAAAATTCTTCATGTCATTTACTACGCGAGTAAGACTCTGAACGACGCTCAAATCAATTATACGACCACTGAAAAGGAACTCATGGCAGTCGTTTTCGCTTTGGAAAAAATCAGACCTTATATAGTTGGCTCACACGTCACTGTTCATACTGATCATTCCGCACTTTGGTGTCTTTTCTCTAAAAAGGATGCTAAGGCCCGTCTCATTCGTTGGATCCTTCTACTTCAAGAATTTGACCTTACCATTAAGGATAAAAAGGGATCTGACAATGTTATTGTAGACCACTTGTCTCGACTTCCAAATGCCCCGTCTACTTCTCTTCCGATCAACGAGAACTTCCCGGATGAACAACTCTTTTCGTTGTCCACTGATCCTTGGTTCGCTGACATTGTCAACTACTTAGTCACCAAGTAGACCCCTTCTTTTTGGTCTAAGCAGGATAAACACAAATTCTTTTCCCAAGTGAAACATTTTTATTGGGACGACCCCTATCTTTTCAAATACTGTCCAGACCAAATCATTCGAAGGTGTGTTCCCGACACTGAAATTCGTAATATCCTCTCTTTCTGTCACGACCAAGCCTGTGGTGGTCACTTCGGTCCCAAAAAGACAGTCGAAAAGGTTCTCCAATCGAGTTTCTACTGGCCCAACCTTTTCAAAGGCGCATACGAATTTTGCAAAACTTGTGATCGATGTCAATTCTTAGGGAAAATTTCTAAACGTAATATGATGCCCCTAAACCCTATTCTAGAGGTCGAAATTTTTTATGTTTGGGGTATAGACTTCATGGGACCCTTCCCTAATTCTTTTGGGAACCTGTACATCCTCTTAGCTGTTGATTATGTTTCTAAATGGGCCGAAGTTGTTCCATGCAAAACAAACGATAACAAGGTTGTTGTGCGCTTCTTGAAAGAAAACATCTTCTCCAGGTTTGGCATACCTCGCACAATAATCAGTGATAATGGAACACACTTTTGTAATCGTTCTTTTGAAGCTCTCATGAGAAAGTATTCGATAACCCATAAGTTATCCACTCCTTGCCATCCTCAAACTTGTGGGCAGGTTGAAGTATCGAATAGGAAGATTAAACAAATCCTTGAGAAAACTGTGAATCGAAATTGTAAAGATTGGTCCCAAAAGTTAACCGACGCTCTCTAGGCTTACCGCACTGCTTTTAAAACAAACTTAGGTATGTCCCCTTATTGGTTGATTTTTGGTAAGCCATGTCACTTGCCAGTTGAACTAGAACATAGGGCATTATGGGCAGTAAAAACTTTAAATCTTGATTTAAAGCAAGCAGGTGAGCATAGGAAGCTTCAACTTAATGAACTTGATGAAATTCGAAATGATGCATATGAAAATGAACGAATTTACAAGGACAAAATGAAAGTTTTTCATGATAAATCAATTTTACGTAAAACTTTCATGCCAGGTCAAAAAGTTCTGTTGTATGACTCAAAACTGCATTTATTTCTGGGTAAGTTAAAATCTAGATGGACAGGACCTTACATTGTACGGACTGTTTTTCCGTATGGTGCGGTAGAAATTGAGAATCCAACCGATGGATCATCCTATAAGGTCAATGGTCAACGCCTTAAACCTTACTTGGAACCAATACCCAACCAAGAGGAAGAGCTCATGGTCCTCCATGAGCCACATTACATTCGGTAAGACGCACTAACCCTCTTTTGTACATATGTAAATATTCTCTTATTTGTTTTTCCCTTTCACTAAGATATGTCTGATTAACGACTGTGAAGACACAGTCACACTCTAGTGTGGGGGGAAATTTACATTACATCAGCAATCAAATGTTATGAACTAGGTCATTCATTGAACAAGGATTAACTTAAATTCATAAATAACACCTTGGTTCTTGTTTGATAAGTTGAATTGTTGGGTGATGGGAATGAACATCATTTATTCATTGAGTTATAATGTGTCTTTTTAAGATGCTAGCTTGAGACTGTGCAGACGTTAGTCGTGTTCCGGAGTAAGCGTGTCAATCTTTGTTATACATGTTAGAATGTGCAAGTAAAAAAAAAATCAAATAATAATGATTTTGCACTTACATTTGATTGGATTTTCTGAGTTCGTTTTCATGCATAATATTTTCTTTTCACTCAAATTTTCAAAATCGTAAGTTCTAAAATCCACTTGGCCCAATTAAGGAGAAATGACTCATTGTAGTGTTCTTCTTCGATACTCCACATTATTCAAACCCAAGTTTTAGTCGATTTACATCCATGTTTCGACAAGTTTATCTTATATTGGTATACTCAAGAACCTTTGTTTAAAGGTCAAAAACGTCACTTTTTATACCAATATTACACCACCCACTCCGTACTTGTTTTAAGGTAGGATAACCATATACCACATCTTATTTTATATGGGTTATCTATCTTACGAAACTTTGCTTATCATTCCTTTCAGTTTTTTGTATAACATCAATCGAAACTTGTGTGTTAAATTAGGGTTATAGAAGTAGAGTAACTAGGGCACAAAACTTTCCTTTCATGAAGTATTGGTGTAGTAAAGGAGGAATCAAATGAAATAATGTACGACATCATTCCATTCCATCTCCATTCATCATTCATCATGCAAAAAAAAAAAAAAAAATTATACAAAAAAAAAGAGAAAGAAAAAAAAGGAAAAGAAAAAAAAAGAAATAAAGAGAGAGTCTCTCTGAATAAAATAGTCATTCATCATTCTTGACTATAAAGCATTCAGTTCCATTCCATCCACATCCATTATACCGTACATGGAAGTGAGAATTGTAGTAGAGGAGATGAAAGGAAATAAAAATGTTCATATGTGCCTTAGTATTACTTTATCTTTTGTAGCCTGAAGTTTAACTAATACACTTGCCCTCTTATCTAGAATATTTTTAGAACTTACAAAATTCTCCTTCATCTATGCATAACTCACATCCAATATATTACAGTTACACTGGTGCAAAATTATTCAAAAAAAAAAAGTTGAATAAATGATTGGGTGCACATTGTCGATGTGTGGACTTTGGTTGACACCACGCTCCTAACCTTCAAGACAATTACAGTGTTATCACAGAATTATGATTCAGCTTGAAATTTTTTATTCATTTTTGCACCAACAATTGGATGGACAATTTGGGATTGAACCGTTATTATTGGAGTTAGGTAAAGTCCTTGGAATGTGAAAGACCTTAAATATATTGTTTGATTAATCCGCGTACATAAGACGCTTTGGATTTTGTGGGTAGTATCCGCTGAAAACCCTCACGAGACAACACTCGTCCTACTGGGGACACCCAGAGGTTTAACGGCTTGTTGCATACGCTAAATGCAATCGTGTTTCCTACGAAAGTGTGACATATCTTAGTTTAGTTTATTCGAGGACGAATAAAAAGATAAGTGTGGGGGTATTTGATATACACGTAATTGTGTATATTTTATCCGCTTATTTATCTTATTTTATATTTAAAATAATTGATACTATGTATTTATAGTTGTGTTTTCAGATTATTTATGATGAATGGATTAATGCACTTAATTGTTGAAAAGCTTGAAGAATTGGTGTAAGAAGAGTGTTGATTTTGAGAGTTAGATTAAAGCTTGAAGAAATGTTGCTGTTCAACCACTTCTGTCGCATATTTTAATAATCCAATGCCTTTTCATAAAGACAACTTGTTGTAGATGATATGGAGTTCCTATTCATGCTCAAAACAATTGAAATTGATGTCATTTGATGCCCACAAGCCATGCCAATTGCAAATCCATTCACACTGCGTTCACATTGGCTCACTTACAAAGCCTCTCACTTTACAGCTGCGTTCACACTTGCTTATGTGTTATTTGGGCTAAATCTTTAGTCCCACATTGTGTAATTAGCCTCTAGGTCTTGGCCAATACAACTATAAATACCTTGTATCTTATTCATGTAAAAACACACTTAGTTTTATTCTGTAATTCTCTTCTTGGACTAAAACACTTCTCCCTTTCTCTTAGTTGTTATTTTATTTTATTTTATTTATGTTAATGTCTATTATTTTCTTTTTCTCTTCTTCTTTAGCTATGTCTAGCTAATCCCCTTTGATTAGGGGGTGATGGCGCTAATAGATATGATTCAACATGGATCACATAGCCAATAGATGAGGACTTTATATATGTAGATCTGGATCTGAATCAAGGGTTAGATCTGAACCTTCATATTCTGTGTCGTTTAAGAGCTATGCTCCTTCACAGGGTATTTCGTGTTCGATCTAACAATTATCAGATTTAGATCTAATCTTAGGGTTTTAGAAATTAATTGGTGAATCTGTCCTGATAGCCTTTGGTTGTTTAAGAGCTCAGCTCCTGCATAGGCTATGCTTGTCGTTATTTACTTATTTGTTTCTAAGAACCTAATTATCGTTGATTCATATTAGTGACAGAAACATGAATTAGATCTATATTTATTTGTTGCTATTGATGAGTATGAATCTAATCTATGTCATTATCCCCTAATTGCTTTCTCTTATTATATAAATCGCTCTTTTTATTTAATTGCTGTTATTTTCTGTGTTTTCAATCAATCAAAATCCTGGAATAACTTGATTGGATTTATTACTTAAAATATTTTTGGTCCAAGAGTTCGACACCCTCTACAACAATCCTTGTTGTTTAGGAAAGCTGAACGGATTTTACAGTTGTTTACAATTGTTTAATTTGTTCGCAAACATTCTCCTTCCACATTCCAAGCCCCTTCTCCCATCACTCTATCTTTAAACACCCATGAAGCATCTCCTTTGAGTTTCCACCATTTCGTCCTGCTAATCTTAGCTCTCTTATCCTTCACCACCCGAAGACGAAACACGAACACCAAGAGCTGGTGTTGTGAGACAACACATTCTCCAGGTATGACCTTGCAATCAACAAAATCCATTAAAATAGCTAAAATAAAAAATTTAAATTGGTTCAGAAATTCTGGGTTGTTACAATCTCCCCTACTTAAAATCTTTTTGTCCTCGAAAAGGAACAGAGCTGAAAGTTGTTTAACCAACCAACTCAACTTTCATTTTGGCTTTCATTCTTCAACTTTTCAGTTTCTAAGAATTTTCTAATTTCTCAAAAATTTGGCTAACATCCTAAATTTTTGAAAAATTTCGCTATAACCTCCTTTGTACGGGGAGGGTTTGAAAATTTTATTGGCCGTATTAGGCACCCAATAAATCAATAAAAAGCATACACAATTTTTAGTGACCTATCTATGCCCAAGGGAGAGTGTAAAAATCATATCTCATGCCTTGCCCAGTCTTGGAAATAAATAATCCATGTATCTTATCTAAAATCAAGAGAGACGTGAATTATTGTCATCTCCAGACCCATGTAGGGTTTTTATTAAATCCTGCCCTGAGCACCGTTACATGTATTCCTTAATTAAGTCCATAATTAGTCTTCTGTCCAATCTGTAATTCGGTCTTCGCCATACAAGCATCTCGCTCGTGTGGTAATCCAAATCTCGTCGTATAAGCGCTAAATGCTTATATGGAATATGATATGATATGTTGTCTTCATGTAGTATGCCATGTGGTGTAGCTCATAATTTATTTGTTGCTATCCTATGGCGTTGTTTATAGTCTCACATAGAACAACCATCACACCGTATCCAAAAACACTCATAGGAGTCGATATAATAACAAAATTGCGCAACCAACTCATTAAGGTGCACCTGTTTGTCGGGCACGCAATATATTCTTTACTCAACAGTCAATCCATAACATGTTCAACATGTATGTATATATGCATATTTGTCTAATATATAAATCCAATTCAAACTAAATTTTCTATTCAACTCTATATTATATTTGGTTCGGTTTTATTTACCATTCATTCTCATATTGGTTAAATTAATTATCATTCCAATATTTTTATTAGTTAAACTAATAATCAAACATCATAACCAGCAATCAATTTATCGATTAAATTTTTCAAACATATGTCTTTCTATATATACTTAAAAATCATATTTTTAGTGCCAAATCACAAACAATAAATTCTAACTAAGTTTTGGTTCTCACACCAGTCAGTTGGAAATATATAGTTATCCCACTTTCGAAACTCGAACATAGAATCAAATGATGATATATCAATCACCAGAATCATCTCCGGGTGACTAGAGTGTGACTATATATCTATCCAGTATATTTGAGACTTCGAATATACGTTCATGACGCGTATATGCAAAATCTTCATATACTCGATTGTCCAAAATAAAATAAAATACTCAAATACCTATAATAAGATAAAATTTTCAAAACTAAATTTGTTTTTAATGAATAATACTCCTCAAACTCATTCTAGGATGTTACTGATCCTTTCTCTAACGAGTTATTCTTATAGGATGTTACGAATCCTATTTCTGATGAATTCTTTTGTTTGGTTCTAACGTGTCTTGTTCTCGAGCTCTAAACCAAAGCTCTGATACCACGATGAAACAACCCAAATTTCCCCTTACGGGAAATCCCGGATTGCTTTGAGAACATGACTCATCAGAACACAAATGATAGATCATTTCATTGCTATTACAACAATTTACATCAGAGTACAAGAATATTCTAGAGTATGAACAAATATTACGCATTGGAAATACAATATCAGAGATTAAGAATTTACATAGCAGCGGAAAATATATACATAAATATAATGTGTAGTGTGAAATAACAACTGAGACAACTGAAAGAGATATACGGATACAAAGCTTTCCGAATATAGCTTCAGCTGTAACCCAGGATCGTTTTAAATGAAATAATCTACAAAAACCAAAACTACTAGATGCTCATGTGGAAAATATGGGCATATAATGTTTAGATTAAAACAATAAACTCCAAGTCAGTCATGGGACTCGTGTGAGAACTGAAACAGTTATTAAATCTTTACTTAAAAGTTGGGAAATCATGGGACCATGCCGTATAACACGGAACAGGTTTACTCCACATGAATCTCAGATTAAAATAAAACAACACAATGCTTTTTGAAAAATGAAGCTATTATAAGACTCAGGTCCCATCACACAATGCAGCGCAAGCAGGAGGATAGAGTTTTCCCTTATAATAGCCAAAAATGCTTGGTACATTTAAAACAAATCATTTTGATATTACTATAAGTTCATAGTGTCAAAATCAACTTCAAATATAAATGTATCAATCATAGACGACATGGGTACCATATATCATGTTGCCATACTAGTTCTACAACTAAAACCGAAAAATGTCGTATTGGAAATTGGATTTCTATCATGAGTCAAGGCAAGGGATGTACTCCTTACCGATTCGGGCCATCTCTAGCGGAATGACCCAGGACTCGGACGCTGGCAAGCCCTTGGATCCTCCAAGGCCATTCCACACTTACTTTAGTGGATTAGTTATTCCTGAACATACGTTTCCCGGTCCTATCAGACCTCTAAAATGGTCAGTACGTCGACCAATCATATCTGAGGTGCCTTACAATCCATCATCCACATAAGTAAAAATGTCTGGACTCCATATCATGACACAACTTCTAGCTAGAAAGAAATGCATGCACTCCTTGGGTCCTTTATCCCGTTTTTGACTCATACCGAGGTGTGAGGCTCGTGAATTAACGCTATACACAAAGCTACGCTAACTAAAACCGTGTTTTGATCATCATCCACAAGACTCTGTTTTTCAACCAAAGCCTTGATCATTTGCATCTTAACATGCCACATTGACAATTCACGCCATACGACTGATGTCTATCGATATATAACCTCTAAGCTCGTACGTCTCAGAAAAGGGTGTTAAGCAAGAGAATAAATTCTCCGCCACCAAACATATATATATTTAATAGAAATCAATCAACATAGAATGAAATCCAATGTCAGTCACACATCCATTTACAAATTTGTTCTAAGTCTGAACAAAACCGGAGGCACCTTATTTCTCGTCGCATATGTCCAATACAGGAGAGAGGTCCTCGCATATCTGATCGATCTCCAAGTACGTCTGAACGATCACCACTTATTACCTTGTCTTGAGTGTACAGCCCAATCAAGACATCAGTAATCATCCATACGATGTGAAGATCTTCGGTCTTCAACCATCGTCCTCATCGTCGACTTTTAGTCGTCGTATTAATTATTCAGAATGGGTTAAACCCGGTCTTTCTGAATAACTCGCGTATTTTATAATCAATAATCAAGTACTATAAAACACATCATATGCCTCATTCCAATTCAGAATATTCTTTTATTCAAATATACACATCTTTAGGGAAAGGTTCCCATTAATTTTATCAAAGATAAATTCATTTGAATTTATTTCTTAATCTTCCTTTGGATATCAATTTCAAAGATTTTATTAACTAGTCCGGATTATCGTGCCTCACCGAAGTAATCATTTATTTTATCTTTCCAATCCCAACCTATTCACCCCATGGAGCAAAACTGTACTCCATATCTAACACCCACTGTGTTATCTCGGTAAATTAATTACCATTTCTCGTTCAAATCTAATTAAAGATTTAACTATCACCTGGAGTAAAATTGGTGGCACTCCATTCTCGATCATTTCATGAATTCGGTAAATTTAATTATCTCATTCTCATTCCAATCTAATTAAAGATTTATTAAAACTACAATTGGTTTTAATCTTCTTAAGAATCATTATTTAATGATTATTCAACTTTAGGAAATCAATCATGCCTTTATTGGGTTATAGAACCAATGTCACTTAAAACACAATTCACGATAGACCCCAAAATCCTATTCCATCAAAATGGAATCTCCACAAAAATCAGATCAGTCAAAATCAATATGAATTCCCGTATTAGACTAATAATATAAATGGAACAACAGCGAAGCCTTTTAAATTCCATATACAGTAATGGTCTTCCTTCACAGAAGCTCATCTCAATTAATATCAAATCGAATCCCATTCGATTCCAATTTAATATATTAAATTGGAAAACTTTACTTTGGAAAATTTCCATTAAATCTTAATAAAAAGATTTATAAATTCCAAATCATAATTACACTGTTAGTTGGGTTAAAGAACAAATGTTATTTAAAACACCGCTCACGATAAACCCAAAAATTCAATTTGAATTCAATTCCAATTAAATATTAATTAATTGGTAAACTTCTCTAAATCTTAATCAAAAGATTTATTCTTTTCTCAATTGGGTTTAAGAACAATGTTATTTAAGACACCATTCACGACAAACCCAAAATCCGATTTGACATTAAATACAAGGCTCTGAATAGAAATTTTATCGGCTAGCATTCAATATCAAATTCTGAAACCAACAAATATCGTATTGGGAATAACGATATTTATATCTTTCAAATTCCTCAACAATATCCGTATAATCACGGAATCCAATATCGAAATATTCCGAAGATTATTTCCATTCCAATTCATATGTTGGAAAATTCTGGTTATATCAAAACCATTTCAAATCCAATTTATTTATTTAAAAACATTGGATTATTATTCTAGTTAATAACTAGTTCATTTTGATAAAAATATATTTTATCTTTTCAAACTTGGAATTTTTGAAATAAAATATTTCCAAATCAATTATTATGATTTTACATAATTTTCCCATATTTTAAATAATTTTATTAAGGCCTTTACAGTTGGTTTCCAATAGCGGCCATCGAACTGCATCCATAACGACCTTTTCTGAAATTGATTTGGACATATTTCCAAATCTAATCATTAGATTTCAAATCTCTTATATTGATTGGAAAGCACTTTTCGATACAAATCCAACGGTTCCAGTTTTAGGAGATTCCGATGGTCGGATCTCCCGTTACATCAATTTGAAGTTAATGGTCGAAATTCGCGAATGGTCGTTGCGCGGCGCGTTCTATTCAGGTCACTATATATATAATATAAATATCGTCAATTTCCATTTAAAACGTATTTTATAAATCGTTTATAAATTCATTTTAAAATGGTTCCAACTTTATTTTCAATTTTAAATCAAAATTGAGTATTCTATATTATAATAATATTAAAATGATAATATTTTCAAAATATCAGATTTTGAAATCCATTTCCCTTTCGTACACTTTATAAAATGAATAAAATCGATCGATAAACCCGTTCGGGTTAAAATGGCGTTTAACTACATAACTCGGCTTCACATTTCAATATTTTTGTGTCAATCCAAAATCAAACATCAAAATCATAATTCAATTCTTCACTGAATATTATTTTAAAATATTCGTTATTTTAAAATATTCTTTATTTCTAAATCGGTCTACGACTCAATCAATTACCATATAATTTCAGTTATATGGATTTCATACATCGCATGTATTCAACAATAATGATAAATAATCATTAACCATTCAACATCATCCAAAGTGCAATTTACAACTGTATAAGCATTAAAATAAATAAATAATGCTCATCACAGCCTGTCAACCCATTGACTGACGTACAACTAAATATTGGGATTAGTGTATGTCAAATATCATCCCAATACCCGTGTGGGGTTTCAAACAACAAATACAGATTATTAATTGTGCACTTGGGCAATGCGTAGAAATCATCGTCCCAATCAATATCACTTAAATCGGTGTACATGTAATAACCCGCAAAATCTGGGCCAGTTTAAAATTTTTATTTTGGCAATTTTAGCGAATTTTGAATATTTAAAATGAATTATTTTAAATAATATCGACGTGAAATTTATTTTGAATAGAATTCAAACGTATATTTTATATACGTCGTCGTTAGAATATAAATATTTATATATAATTATAAATGGAATTGAAAATGGCGCGGTAGTTCGATAATTCGATTTCAAACTTCAATTGAATGTACCGGGTGCAAAACAATCCGGATTTTAGTGAAACCAAAAACATTAGGATCTAATTGATAATATCTTTCCAACGAATCCGACCAATCGAAATTTCATAGCGGGAATCAAAAGATATGTCCAGTTGAAAATTCTGAATAGTCGCTATGGAATTCAGGCCCTTAAAAATGGACATTTTGCAAATGACCTCGGATTTCGACGAAACCAGTTTTGTTGGGTCCGTGATGTCAAATTATTGCTAGATTCCAAATTTCATAATTTTTCGAATCAATATGTGAGCGTGGCAAAGGAAAACGCGTTTGACCAGTTTCAGTTGATTTTAATCGACTGGAAAATGGCCATTTTTCCAACGGTCTCAGAATTCGACGAAACTAGTTTTGTTAGGATCGTATCGTCAATACGAAGCTAGAAAATATTTTTCGAGAATTTTTAAAGTTCGTATGTGACCCCGGTAATTTGAAATGTACGTTTAAAATTCAATATAATGATTTAAATGTAAATTTGACGGAAACTGATCGAAACGACCGAATTGGCCTGCGGTACATATCCCATTGTGTTCGAAATGGGGGTGAAACGCTATGGACGACAGGCGGTGGGCCTCGTTTTGAGGTCGAAAATAAAAGTTGCTTTTTCGTGAAAATAAAATAATTAAAAAAAAAAACCCCTTATCTCCTTTGCCCCCCCCCCCCGGTCCAAATTCATTTCAACAGAAGAAAAAAAAAAAAAAACGAACTCGAGCCTCGCGATGCAGCTCCAGCCTCCGCCGCCTCTCACCGACGATGCTCCGCCCCCCCTGGCGTTTCCGATCCTCCGCGCCCCCATCTCCTTCCTCTCCCCTTCTAATCGAACCCGATACCCCCTCAAGCCCTAACCCCAATCGACCGCCTCAGCCACCCCTCGATCACCGCACCCCTGTGCCACCGTCTGCACTTCCCGCAGCCGCCCTCTGACCTCGCCAGCGCCGCCATAGGCCTTCTCCGGTGGGAAAAATTCGATTTCTTATATGGTGAGCTTTTAAATTATATTTTATTTTGTTAATGAAAATAGAAATTTAGGTTTAAGGAAAATATGGTTTTGGTGTTTATAGAAATAAGATTTTTATTGAGTTAAAGAAATGATTTTTATAAATTAAAAAGATTTATTTTTTTTGAATTTGAAAGGTTTGATGTATGTAGGAAGTTATAATTTTTAACATAAGAAAGTTTGAATCTTTATATATAGTTGAAATGGAAAAATGAAAATATCATCTTTATATGTGTAGGAAAATAAAAATGAGATTTTTATAAAGATGAAATCTTTAAATTTGAAAAGGCGAAAACTTTATTTTTATAAAGGCGAAAACTTTATTTTTATAAAGGCGAAAACTTTATTTTTATAAAGGCGAAAACTTTATTTTTAAAAAAGGCGAAAACTTTATTTTTAAAAAAGGCGAAAACTTTATTTTTAAAAAGGGCGAAAACTTTATTTTTAAAAAGGCGAAAACTTTATTTTTATAAAGGCGAAAACTTTATTTTTTAAAAGGGCGAAATCTTTATATGAAGAATAAGGTGATAAAAATATAATCTTTATCTATATAGTAGCGTTGTGAAATATGCTTATTTTTATATATTGAACAACGTAGAAAAAATTCGATTTTTATATATTGAATAACGGAATAAAAACTCGATTTTTACATATATAGTGGCTACGGGCAACGAAGATGACAATGGGCGAAAATGGCGAAGATTTCTATCAAAGAAGAGTCAAGATGATTGGATAGCTATCGGTGAGAACTTCTCACTCTTCAAATTTCTTTTTCTAGTTATATATATATACTAGGATGCAGACGGTGCTTAGTAGCACCCGACACCCGTCATCCACAGACCATGGATGGCTTGTTTGTTAAATTGTTTGGTTGAGTAGTTGGTCAGTTTGTTGGGTTTGAATTGAATTGTTGGGTGAAATGGAATGGATTGATTGATGTGTGAATGGCGTGGGCCTTCACTAGACCGGGGATAAGGCTAGGCCTCGTCCCGTTTCTAGTATCGTGCCGTTATGCCGCCGAAATTTTCTAAAATATGTCAGAAAAATAAAAATATCATTTTTATTGAGTAAATGAATTGAATAGAAATTCATGTGTTAAAGTAAAATATTTTATCATTAAAAATATAATTTTTAACGTGGAAGTGAATAAAATAAAATATTCATTTACAAACCGGACGGTTTGTTTATGTACACCTATTTGACTGATATTGATTGGGTCGATAAATTTTACACGTCGCCCAACTGCACAAATAAAATCTGTGTTTGATTGTTTGAAACCCCACACGGGTGTTGGGATGAAATTTGAAGTTCACTCATCCTGATTGATTAAATATGTCGATCGATTGGTCGACAGACTGTGTAAGCATCGATTATTTATATTTGATGCTTATGCAGTTGTGTGGTGCACTTTGGATGATGGTTGATTGTTTATCAATGCTATTATATACATGTGTTGTATGGAATCCATATAATTAACGTTATATGGTGATTGATTGGGCCTCATTCCAATCGGGAAAATAAGAATATTATAAAAGAAAATTCATGTGTTGAATATAAAAATAGTCGTGTGTTGACGATGTTCATGTGTTGAGTGAAATATTTTATACAATGAAATTTACATCTTTATCATATTTAAGATTAGAACTACTTCTCAGTAGGAGTCTAATTGAAATTCAAACGATAGATACCATAGTTTTATAAAATATTTTACATAACAAAAATAGTGATGTGTTGACAGCACTCATGTGTTGAGATTAGTCGTGTGTTGAAAAAAAATATAGATTCATGTGTTGAATGGGATAAATATTCATTTGTTGAATAGAATAAAGAAGTTGTGAAAAATATAAAGCCGTGTTGATTAGTTTTGCGCCATTTTGACGTGAACGATATTTATATCGATTTTATTCAAATTGAAATGAATATTATAGCGAATTCGAATTGGAAAGAAAACGAATTTGAATTTGAATTTGAATTGAATTGAAACGAATTTGAATTTGAATTGAATTGAAACGAATTTGAATTCGAATTAAATAAAATTGAAATGAATTCGAGTTGACTTGAAATCAAATCAATTTGAAATTGAATATAGAAGTTGAATTGTTTTAGAAACGAATTTAAAACGATTTATAAAATACGTTTTAAAAGGAAATCGACGAAATATATATTATATATATTATATATATAATATAATGGCCTGAATAGAACGCGCCGCGCCGCGGCAGTTCGTGAATTTCGACCATTTATTTCAAACGGACATTGCGGGAGATCCGACCGTCTGATTCTCCTAAAACCGGAACCGTTGGGTTCGTATCGAAAAGAGCTTTCCAATGAATATTAGAAATTTGAAATCTAACGGTTGGATTTCAAATTATGTCCAAATCAAATTCAGAAAAGGTCGTTGTAAGTGCAGTTCGATGGCCATTGATGGAAATCGACTGTACGGACCTTGATAAAATTATTAAAAATATTAATAATTTGTGTAAAATCATAATATGTGAATTGGAATGAACTGGGGTGAAAAACTCCAAATTTGAAATGATAAAAATAGATTTTTATCGAAATGAACTAGTTTTGAACTAGAATTAAAATCAATTTATTTTTGAAATGAATAAATTGAATTTGAAAATGATTTTAAAAATAACCAATATTCCCAATAGGTGAAGTGGAAGTGGAGTTGAATCGAAATTATCTTCGGAATATTTCGATGTTGGATTTCGTGACTATACAGATATTGTTTTGGGGAATTTGAAAGATATGTTATATATCGTTATTTCCAATACGATATTTGTTAGTTTCAGAATTTGATATTGAATATAAGCCGATATATTTTCTATTCAGAGCCTTGTATTTAATATCAAATGTGATTTGGTTTTTCGTGAATCGTGTTTTTGATGACATTGGTTCTTTACCCCAGTTAAAGGCAAGATGTCGATTTTTGAAAGGATTAAAACTAAGTGGAGTTTTAATGAATCTTTAATTAGATTAAAATGTGAATTGATAATTTAAATTATAAAACCTGAAAGGTGATCGAGAATGGAGTACCACCAGTTTTGCTCCAAAGCGATAGTTAAATCTTTAATTAGATTTGAACGTGAAATGGTAATTAATTTTACCGATAACACCGTGGTGTTAGATGTGGAGTATTGCCAGTTTTCTCCATGGGATATATAGGTTGGGATTGGGAAATAAAATAAATAATTACTTCGGTGTGGTTCGCTAATCCCGACTACTTTGAAAAGATATCCAAAGGAGGACTAAAGAATAAATTTAGAAGAATTTATCTTGGATAAAATTAATGGGAACCTTTCCCTAAGAATGTGATTTTGTGAATAAAAGAATATTCTGAATTGGAATGAGGCGTTTGTTGTGTTTGTGTAACATTCGTTTATTATATACGTGGGTTATTCAGAAAGGCCGGGTTTATACCCATTCTGAATAATCGATTCGACGAGATGTCGAAGATGAAGACGGTGGTTGAAGACTGGAAGTCTTCACATCGTTTGGGTGATTACTGATGATCTTGATTGGGCTGTACACCCAAGATGAGGGAATCAGTTGGTGATCTTCCAGACGTACTTGGAGATGGATGGATATGCGAGGAAAGTGCCTCCGGTTTCGTTCAGACCCAGAACGAACTTGTAAATGGATTGTGTGTCTGACATTGGATTTTATTCTGTGTTGATTGATCTCTATTAAATATACATCTGTTTGGCGGCGGAGAATTTATTCTCTTGCTTAACGCCCTTCTCTGAGACGTACGAGCTCAGAGGTTGTATATCGATGGACATCAGTCGCATGGAGTGAATTGCCAGTGTGGCATGCGTAAGTGGCAATTGATCAAGGCTTCTGTTGAAAAGCAAAGTCTTGTGGTTGATGATCAAAGCACGGCCTGTGTGGCGTAGCTTTGTGTATAACGTGAATTCGCGAGCCTCACACCTCGGTATGAGTCAAAAACAGGATACGGACCCAAGGAGTGCACGACGTTTCTTTCTAGCTATGGTGGTGTCAGTGACCTACCAGCCCTGACATTTATATACTTTTCACCTGTGTGGTTGTTGGATACGAGGCGCCTCGGATATAGGTCTGTAAGGACCGGGAAACGTGTGTTCAGGAATTGCCAATCCTCAAAAGTAAGAGAGGACCGGCCTTGGAGGATCCAGGGGATTGCTGTGTGCGGTCCCGAGGCATTTGCTAGAGTGTCTCGAACGCGGAGAGGAGCTTGCCCCTTGCCTCGACTCATGACGGAATCCAATTTCCAATACGTGATATTGCGGTTTTAATTGTAGAACTAGTATGGCGACATGATAGATGGTACCCATGCCGCCTATGATTGATATTTATGATTGAAATTGTTTTGACACTATACACTTATAATAGTATCAAATGATGTGTTTTAAACGTATCAAGCATGCTTTGGCTGTTATAAGGGAAAACCCTATCCTCTGGCTTGCGTTGCATTGTGTGATGGGACCTGGGTCTTATAACAGCTTCATTTTTCTTTATTTAGCATTGCGCTGTTTGTTTTAAGCACTGGTATTCTTGGGAGGAAACCCGTTCCGTGTTATACGGCGTGGTCCCTTGATTTACCAAACTTTAAAACCAATATTAATAACTGTTTTAGTTCTCACACCAGTCACATGACTGACCTGGAGTTTATTGTTTTAACCTAAACTCTGGGTGCCCCTATTTTCCGCACGGGCAGCTAGTAGTTTTGGTTTTGCAGATTTATATCCATAGGGTCCTGATTTACAGCTGGAACGATGCTCGGGAAGCTCTGTATCCGTGTATCACTTTCAGTTGTGTTTTATATTATTTTTCCGCTGGTATGTAATTTATTGTAATCTCTGATATTTATCGAATGTAATTTATTCATTTATACTCTGTATATTCTTGTATCTGATGGAATTGTTGTAATAACAATGAAATGTTCTTCCGTCTGCGTCCTTTTGTGTGTTGTTCTCAAAGTATTCGTGCTTTCCTTCACGGGGAAGTTACGGGTTCTTACAGTGGTATCGGAGCTTTGGTTTACAGAGCTCGAGAACAAGACACATTAGAACCATACGAAAGAATTCATCAGATATTGGATTAGTAATATCCAATTAGAATGACTCGTTAGAGATAGGATCAGTAGTATCCTAGAACGAGTGTGAAGAGTATATTTTCCAATTGAAAACAATTTTGTTTTAAAATTTAAATCGTTTTATACGTATTTGAATATTTATTTATTTTGAATATGGACAATCGAGTATATATAGATTTCGCGTATACGCGTCATGAACGTATATTCGAAGTTTTAATATACTGGATAGATATAGAATCACATTCTAGACACCCGGAGATAATTCTGATGATGTGGCCACATCATCAGTATTTATGTTCGTATTTCGAAGGTGTGATTTTATATATATTTCCATTAGACTGGTGTGAGAACCAAAACTTATATAGATAGATTTATTGTTGTGAATTGGCATCAAAAACATGATTTTCTGTGTATATATATATCAAATTTATGAATTTGAAACTCTAATTCACTAATTGATTGATGTTTGTGTTGTTTGTTTAA
The DNA here is from genome assembly GCA_030737875.1 of Allium sativum. Lineage (NCBI taxonomy): Eukaryota > Viridiplantae > Streptophyta > Magnoliopsida > Asparagales > Amaryllidaceae > Allium > Allium sativum. The sequence goes on along the minus strand of CM060913.1, from coordinate 232,482,514 downwards.
TTGTTTGATAATTTTGAACCATTATGCCTAATTGAATCAAATATTGAATTGTATTGAAATTGGTCGCATTTGCTTGCATATACCTATACTTACATTGAACAGGTCATAGCAAGGAGGCTAGAGCCGAAGAATAAAATTTGTTTGCCCGACAAATAGGTACATGTTTACTACATAATTTCCTGTTTTGTTTGGGTGATGATGATTTTGTGAGCCTATTGGCTAGCCGCTTGGCTTTTTCTTTTTCTTTTTGAGATCTGAAGGACCGGGGAAGCTATTTGAAATTCCCCGATGCTCCCGGTGCAGGGGAGGTTATGGCGAAATTTTTCGAAAATTTAGGGTGTTAGCCAAATTTTTGAAGAATTTGAAAATTTTCAGAAACTGAAAAGTTGGAGAATGAAAGCCAGATCGAACGTAGAGTGGATTAATCAAACCACTTTCGACTTTGTTCCTTTTCGGGGACGAAAAGTTTTAAGTGGGGGAGATTGTAATAACCCGCAAAATCTGGGCCAGTTTAAAATTTTTATTTTGGCAATTTTAGCGAATTTTGAATATTTAAAATGAATTATTTTAAATAATATCGACGTGAAATTTATTTTGAATAGAATTCAAACGTATATTTTATATACGTCGTCGTTAGAATATAAATATTTATATATAATTATAAATGGAATTGAAAATGGCGCGGTAGTTCGATAATTCGATTTCAAACTTCAATTGAATGTACCGGGTGCAAAACAATCCGGATTTTAGTGAAACCAAAAACATTAGGATCTAATTGATAATATCTTTCCAACGAATCCGACCAATCGAAATTTCATAGCGGGAATCAAAAGATATGTCCAGTTGAAAATTCTGAATAGTCGCTATGGAATTCAGGCCCTTAAAAATGGACATTTTGCAAATGACCTCGGATTTCGACGAAACCAGTTTTGTTGGGTCCGTGATGTCAAATTATTGCTAGATTCCAAATTTCATAATTTTTCGAATCAATATGTGAGCGTGGCAAAGGAAAACGCGTTTGACCAGTTTCAGTTGATTTTAATCGACTGGAAAATGGCCATTTTTCCAACGGTCTCAGAATTCGACGAAACTAGTTTTGTTAGGATCGTATCGTCAATACGAAGCTAGAAAATATTTTTCGAGAATTTTTAAAGTTCGTATGTGACCCCGGTAATTTGAAATGTACGTTTAAAATTCAATATAATGATTTAAATGTAAATTTGACGGAAACTGATCGAAACGACCGAATTGGCCTGCGGTACATATCCCATTGTGTTCGAAATGGGGGTGAAACGCTATGGACGACAGGCGGTGGGCCTCGTTTTGAGGTCGAAAATAAAAGTTGCTTTTTCGTGAAAATAAAATAATTAAAAAAAAAACCCCTTATCTCCTTTGGCCCCCCCCCCCCCCCCCGTCCAAATTCATTTCAACAGAAGAAAAAAAAAACGAACTCGAGCCTCGCGATGCAGCTCCAGCCTCCGCCGCCTCTCACCGACGATGCTCCGCCCCCCCCCCCCTTGGCGTTTCCGATCCTCCGCGCCCCCATCTCCTTCCTCTCCCCTTCTAATCGAACCCGATACCCCCTCAAGCCCTAACCCCAATCGACCGCCTCAGCCACCCCTCGATCACCGCACCCCTGTGCCACCGTCCGCACTTCCCGCAGCCGCCCTCTGACCTCGCTAGCGCCGCCATAGGCCTTCTCCGGTGGGAAAAATTCGATTTCTTATATGGTGAGCTTTTAAATTATATTTTATTTTGTTAATGAAAATAGAAATTTAGGTTTAAGGAAAATATGGTTTTGGTGTTTATAGAAATAAGATTTTTTTGAGTTAAAGAAATGATTTTTATAAATTAAAAAGATTTATTTTTTTTGAATTTGAAAGGTTTGATGTATGTAGGAAGTTATAATTTTTAACATAAGAAAGTTTGAATCTTTATATATAGTTGAAATGGAAAAATGAAAATATCATCTTTATATGTGTAGGAAAATAAAAATGAGATTTTTATAAAGATGAAATCTTTAAATTTGAAAAGGCGAAAACTTTATTTTTATAAAGGCGAAAACTTTATTTTTATAAAGGCGAAAACTTTATTTTTATAAAGGCGAAAACTTTATTTTTAAAAAAGGCGAAAACTTTATTTTTAAAAAGGGCGAAAACTTTATTTTTAAAAAGGGCGAAAACTTTATTTTTAAAAAGGCGAAAACTTTATTTTTATAAAGGCGAAAACTTTATTTTTTGAAAGGGCGAAATCTTTATATGAAGAATAAGGTGATAAAAATATAATCTTTATCTATATAGTAGCGTTGTGAAATATGCTTATTTTTATATATTGAACAACGTAGAAAAAATTTGATTTTTATATATTGAATAACGGAATAAAAACTCGATTTTTACATATATAGTGGCTACGGGCAACGAAGATGACAATGGGCGAGAATGGCGAAGATTTCTATCAAAGAAGAGTCAAGATGATTGGATAGCTATCGGTGAGAACTTCTCACTCTTCAAATTTCTTTTTCTAGTTATATATATATACTAGGATGCAGACGGTGCTTAGTAGCACCCGACACCCGTCATCCACAGACCATGGATGGCTTGTTTGTTAAATTGTTTGGTTGAGTAGTTGGTCAGTTTGTTGGGTTTGAATTGAATTGTTGGGTGAAATGGAATGGATTGATTGATGTGTGAATGGCGTGGGCCTTCACTAGACCGGGGATAAGGCTAGGCCTCGTCCCGTTTCTAGTATCGTGCCGTTATGCCGCCGAAATTTTCTAAAATATGTCAGAAAAATAAAAATATCATTTTTATTGAGTAAATGAATTGAATAGAAATTCATGTGTTAAAGTAAAATATTTTATCATTAAAAATATAATTTTTAACGTGGAAGTGAATAAAATAAAATATTCATTTACAAACCGGACGTTTGTTTATGTACACCTATTTGACTGATATTGATTGGGTCGATAAATTTTACACGTCGCCCAACTGCACAAATAAAATCTGTGTTTGATTGTTTGAAACCCCACACGGGTGTTGGGATGAAATTTGAAGTTCACTCATCCTGATTGATTAAATATGTCGATCGATTGGTCGACAGACTGTGTAAGTGTCGATTATTTATATTTGATGCTTATGCAGTTGTGTGGTGCACTTTGGATGATGGTTAATTGTTTATCAATGCTATTATATACATGTGTTGTATGGAATCCATATAATTAACGTTATATGGTGATTGATTGGGCCTCATTCCAATCGGGAAAATAAGAATATTATAAAAGAAAATTCATGTGTTGAATATAAAAATAGTCGTGTGTTGACGATGTTCATGTGTTGAGTGAAATATTTTATACAATGAAATTTACATCTTTATCATATTTAAGATTAGAACTACTTCTCAGTAGGAGTCTAATTGAAATTCAAACGATAGATACCATAGTTTTATAAAATATTTTACATAACAAAAATAGTGATGTGTTGACAGCACTCATGTGTTGAGATTAGTCGTGTGTTGAAAAAAAATATAGATTCATGTGTTGAATGGGATAAATATTCATTTGTTGAATAGAATAAAGAAGTTGTGAAAAATATAAAGCCGTGTTGATTAGTTTTGCGCCATTTTGACGTGAACGATATTTATATCGATTTTATTCAAATTGAAATGAATATTATAGCGAATTCGAATTAGAAAGAAAACGAATTTGAATTTGAATTTGAATTGAATTGAAACGAATTTGAATTTGAATTGAATTGAAACGAATTTGAATTCGAATTAAATAAAATTGAAATGAATTCGAGTTATTGGATTTATGTGATTCACCCATTATATTGATTCCATGATTTATATTTTAATAGATTTTCTGAATGACGTTTTTTTTGGATCACTCAGTATTCCCAAGTACCCAGTATTATTTACATTGGAACTAGATATAGTCCAACTCGTTTATTGTTTATATAATACTCGGGTTTGTCTGAGACATTATAGGTTTAGGAACATTAAGATCAACTTGTGTCATACTAGGCATAGAGAAGGACATATATTTGTATATTAGCTTATTATCTTATATTTTGCATGGACATTGATGTATGTATATGGCTGAAATGTGTTTTAATACATGTTATGTATATATTATATTTTACCGCTGTGAATGACTTTGTGATCTTCGTTGTTTTGTATATTTTGTATTGTTCTATCCTGGAGGCACATGTGTTTATTTTTTTATACTAATAATGTGTATGTATATGTAAGATATATTTCAAAAAAAAAAAAAAGCATACCAGTGTTAGTCCAAGAGAATTTTCACGTGTATGCCCGCATAACCTCATTCTCTGTATTATCTAATAGTATTACTTTTTAATACTCTTGGATAATATGGATATAAAGGTGGGATCCTCAAATATTTGTGTAATTTCCATGAAATTTTAAATAATATTTTTTTCTTGTTATGAAATATAATGTAATCATTACTCGGTACAATTACAAAATCTATAAATAAATTTGAGAAGTTCCAAATATGAACAACTGGTCAATATTTTTTTTGATAAACAATCTATAATATTTTTTAAATTGAAAATATGCGAAGGTAAATTTTCGACAAGAGGGGTTTTGTAACAAAAATTTTCAAGTTGAAAATCATTTTTAAAAAGCAATAAGTTAAACACAATGAGATAATATCTACTACTACTTACACTCTTGCCTCTGATGTTATATAGTGATACCTCAGGCATAGTTTTTTCAACTTACTGTACAATCCTCATACACTCAAAATTTCTAGCAAATCCAATTATAACAAGAAAGACAATACTTTTTATGTTAAATAATAAGCATATGAGAGATTCCCAATCACAAATTATTAATCATAAGGATGTAAACTAGTTTTGAATGATATTTCAAGATGGTTTTCTTAATCAATTCATTTGAAACCATTATTTGAAATCTTAATTCTCAAAATTCAAATTGAGTCCCAATATGAAAGTTCTTGATATTCAATTTGTTAACAATTAGAGGTGATTTCAAATCAAACTTTCTAAGTCAATCGGAAGTTATGCGAGATAACCACAACTTGCTTATGTAAAACAAAGATGGTTTTTGACTAATATGTTGAACTAAGTGTAGATTTTCAAGACATTCAAAAATGAATAAGAAAAAACTCAAAACAACACAGTTTTGGAATACTTTATTATCTTTTTAGAACTTCAAGAATTTTAAAATTCAGCATAAAAATGTACAAGATATTATCAAAACACTATAAGCATGTCAAAAGTTATGACAACTGCTTTTAAATAATACTTCAGACATATTGCAAGTTTTCACCTGTTAAAATTCAGAATCTCATAAAAGCATAAAACACAAAAGTTATAGAGATTTCAATATATTTTTCAGAACATCTTGAAATTTGCAAATTAAATTAGGAAGTTCAAGATATGGAAAAAAGCGTCAATGTGAAACAAATTAATAAGAAAATATAAAACCAAGTTTAGATATCATGCCCAACTTACCATCAATATTGAAAACTTATAGATCTCTAAAAATTGACATTTTAGGCAAAAGAACGTTGATAATTTTCTTTATCAATGATATGGAATATTTTGAATTATATTTCTCTCAAAATTGTTCCTTAACCCGATCTTGGCATCTAAATTTTCAAAGAAGTGTGGTCTAACAAAGGATGTAAGTTCACTTACATTTTGGATCGAATTCTTAATTTGTTTATATGGACACCATTAATTTTAAAAATTAAACTTTTACGAACTCAAATTTGTTTAAATTTAAGGAATTTCATTCTCGTACATTTTGAAATCCCAATTTGTTTAACGGTTATGCTTTTATTAACGTTGTGTTTTGTCCTGCCATGATTTACGTACTTAGTATCAAACTTCTCCACTTAGCCATGTTATTTATCGACTGTTTATTTGCAAAAACCTTTTTTAAATCCGAGTCTTTTTCTCTTCATTGCAAGGAGTTGATTTCCCAGTGACTTGTAAAAAGATTTTATTTCAAAAGAGGTTGTATGAATAATCACCTCGAGTTCATTAACTTTGGATTTTAAAAGTTTATTCTCATTTCTTAGCAAAGAACAACGATTGTTATCATTTTCTCCCTTTTCAAAATCATTTCTTTTTATGGATTTTTTTTAGTTTTAATTCTTTTATTTTCGTTTCAAATTCAAGCATTTCGATTTTATAAGGTTTGCGTTTTTCAGATTCTAATTTCTCAAAATCCTTGAATTCGTTGATCACTTTTCCAAATTCATGGTTTATTCAAATAATTCCACATTCGTTATTTTTCAAAATCACATTTTCATTTACAAAAGGTTTTTGAAAATTTCATTCAATTATCATTCAAAAGTTGCACTTTTGAAATTTTCTATCTTTTTGAAGCTTTCCAACTGGTTTTGTAAATTATCATTTTTGAAAACCAAAACATTTTCGTTTTCTTCAAAATTTGAATTTCATTTTATGATTTCCGAAAATTTCCATGAAAACAAGCAATTTCATTTTTGTTATTCAAGCAGTTTCTGTACTTTGAATTGTCAGCCCTTTTATTGTTCAAATTTTCCTTTGCAAATCCGGAGTTACACAATTCTTCAATTGGGTCGGCTTTCGGGGATTTGCGCTCCCGTTGACTTCTATACCATACATTGCACCGTGAGTTTTCCAAATTTTATGTGTTGTTAAGCAACGAGAGATATTATTAAATTCATCAATATTAATAGCAGAATATAGAATATGCACGGAATGAGCATTAATCAAAATGTTTTTCTTATCCGCTATATCACACCCATTTTTAATAATATCTCAACATTTAAAATTAACAACTTTTATTTGAAATTTCATTTTCAATCAAAAAAAGTATGTTCCATAAAAAATAGTTGCAGTAATATTGAACTCACTCTTGCAGGATTGACAACTAGTAAAAGCACTATTTGAGTTATTAATTGCTTTAGAGTAATCAAAATAACTTGCTTTGATACCATTTGTAGGATTGAAGCTAACCTTTAAGTGGGGATAAATAAAGTTTATTATAATTTTTCACAGAATAATAATATAATTTCCAGCACAAATATCAACAGAGTAACTGCATAAAGTAAATCACATACAAAAATTACCAAGCTTTGACAGAACCCTATCTACTGTTGTCTCCTAGGTTTCTACTCGGAATTAAATAATCGAACACTTACTGACAGTGTAAATTGGCGACGCTCGCTCACCTGATTATTCTAACCCTACGCTCAAAACATTTCTCTAAAGTTTGTACTAGGGGTTAAACAATACGACGCTTACTTACACTATGAACTCGCGACACTCGTTTACCTAATTTTTCAAATCCAATGCTCAAAATCCCACCACTGAGTTGTAAATTCTCAAACTACTCACTGTAATTTGCAGTCCAAAAAATTCTAGAGCTTTTAAAATAAAAAAATGCAACTTAAATAAAAAAGAGAAGCCCTAATACGCAATATTCTCAAAATGAAATAAAATTATCCCAACCCAAATTATTTGTTAAGTCCAATGTCCCTTTTTATTTGTTTCAGACCGAACCCTTGCATCTTTTTCCCATTCACTTTGTCTCTCTGAAATTAGGGTTTCTTTGTAAGAAAACGAAGCCACCTTCCAGTTATTTCGGTCAAATCATTTTTGTTGCTTTTAATTGAATGCCCTATTGGTCGGTGTATACTCTAATATGCAAGTTGCTTCATAATTGTTGTCGAGTTTGATTTCTTTAAAACTGGTATGATTTTGACTCCTTTTTTCTTTTAATTTTTTCGACTTCTTCAATCTTTGGCTATGATAGTTGAGGTGATTATATAGGATTTTTCATTTCTCTGATTTCCTTTGATTTGGAGGATGCATATATTCGTGAATTCTTCATTCGCACATTTCTGACTTAGCTTTAATTATTTGGTTTTGGCTCCTTGATGTATTGTTGTACATTGTTGACCTGTTCAACACAGACTGATTACGAATTAGAATTGCTAGTTTTGAATTTTTTTACTTCCATATATTTCTTTGCACTGCCTTGTGTCTTCCTTGATCAAATGTTATATTTGATTTTACCTTTGGTAGATGCTACTCTTTGATTGAATCGACTTGCATTGTTTTTTGTTGTACCATGCTTGCATTTGCAACTGACTTTAACTTGAGTACCTAGCTTGTGAAATTGTAGTTATACATATGTCTGTATACATATATATGTATGTGTATACATGTATAAATGCTTGTATAATTCCTTATTATTAGAACTCCTCTTCACTCTTATGTACGTGCATCTGTATAGAAAACTGCAACCTGCTTTGGACTTTTATCTTGTTGTTCCTTGTGCACTTGTCATTGTTTTGACGTTAAACTACTACCTTTGTATGCTTTTGCACTTTTTTATTTTGCTGGATATTGTATTTGTTGAAATGAAACATCATTTGATGTGTAAAAGCTAGTGTTGTGTTGCTGCAAATTTGTGCACTTGAATTGATTTGAATCTATGTTATTGTTTGCATTTATTCATGTTGTTGAGGCAGTTTTTTATTTCTGTCTCTTGCTTCTTGATCTTGTCGACTCAATTTGGGCATTTTGTGACACCTTAACTATGTTGTTACTTGTGCTGCTACTTGATCTTGAGCTGAGCTGAACTAAATTGTTTGAGTTACTACGCTTGATCTTCTCGAGCCAGTTCATGCATTTTGTTTCTTTTTCTTCCTGAATTTGAAAACATCTGTAAATACCACTTGAGTTGAATTCGACTTGGCTTTGAATTTGACTTCGTGCTCACTTGCACTGAGTTGGGCCACTTAGCTGGACCTTTGCAGTTGTTCGTGACGGTGATATCATGCTTGACCTTTATAGTATTTATAGCGTATTGTATAAATATTAGTAGTCGTTCGAGACTTACATATACATATATATCACACACACACACACAAATATATATATATATATATATATATATATATATATATATATGCGCATATCTGCCCCTGTCAGGAAACATGATAAACACACCAAAAACTAAGGAAAATTTAAATTTAAATTTAAATCTGCATTTAAAATTTTGTCTCCTTTTCATTTTATTGGGTTATTTTATTTGGCAGGTATAACGGAGGACTGGGCAAATTCTGGAGCATGCAATACAAGAATTTAACCAGTGTGAGTGAGGGAGCATTTTATTGTATATGAGTATGAGCGTGAAATGAGGACGTAAATGTTCAAACAATCACTTTAACAAAGCATGGACATAGAACCTTATTGACACCTAGAATAGTTTTGAGGCTATATCACTTGATCTTCCTCTTTGTAGTAGTTTACTCCTAATTCACCACACTTTTATGTATAACACGTTCTTTTTTCTTTCCCCCACCTTAGGTGCATAGAGAAACGGTTGATTCGTGAAAGGACTTGGAGCATAGCTTGAGAGCTCCATTTTTATTTATTTAAATCTCATCTTTACCTTTAGTTTGATTCAATTATACTTGGATATGATAAATACTGAAATGTTTGACATTATAATATTCCAATTTACGATATTATAAACTATTGATTTTTATGTAAGGTTTTAAATCTTTTATATGTTTCCGCTATGATATTTTATTTTTATGTCATGTTATATTTGTATTTATATACTTTATATATATCTAGACTACCGTCGCTATTTGACATGATTTGATAGGAGTATATCAAGGGGTGTAGGTTGTCAATTTGATATCAGAGCCAGGTTTGGGCATTTCTAAAACTGATTTTTAGAAAAGAAATAAAGTATTTTTTAAAAGGTTTTGTAAAAGGAAATTATTGTGAAAAGTAAAAGTGTAAAATGTTCTATAAAAATCCATCAAATTCAATTCTTTTCCTTTGAATCCTTCCTTGCTTGTCTGAATTCTTGTTTCTTATCTCTTGCACAGAATGGCTGACGCTCCCGTTCTACTCGATATACCAGGCATCAATATACCTATGTGGTTCCATAGGTACTTACAGGCCACAATACCTGTAAAGCCCCAAAAAACTATGTAAGCTGAAGAACCCTCCAGCAGAGCCCCCCTCGTCCATCTAGTGCTGTAGATTTTCCTACACTTCACAAGGATTTTGCTAATTTAAGAGGGAAGAATTTTGACGGCACCGAGTCATTTATGGAGATGAAAACCTGGATAAGGTATTACAACAAGATTTTTGGATAGGTGAGATTGGACTATAGAGACTAGAGACATCTTCCATCTAGCGGTTGAAAGGCGAGGCACTTTGTTAGTGAGAGGTGCTTGAGGCTAAGATAAGGAATATAGAATAGATTGTTTTAAAAGGAAATTTGAAAGGAAGTTTCTATCACAAGCAAAAGAAAGGGCTCAACTGGAAAGATTCGTCAACTTAAAGTAATGAGAGATGTCCATTAAAGAATATTTTTTTGATAAATAAGGTGGTAGCCAATAAATCACATCATATACAAACACAAATAAACAGTATAACAACATCACATGAGTACAACACCACTGAAACCAAACATACACCGCCCGCCCAGACAATTATTACGCATCACAAAAGAAAAAACAATCCATAACACAAAACAAACACTACCAAAACATACGAACAACACAAAATGAAGTACACCTAGAGCACGATATACATTAAACAATCATACATAAACCACCCTAAAAAACAACATATACAACATAAGCAAAAGTAAAGTTATAAAGCATAAAGTCTTCAATTGCTCCCAACCTAAGCTACATCTGCATCAACTGCACCTGCTGGTGGTGCTGAAAAATCAACTAAGTCCACATACTTTAAGCTACCGGCCCCTGTCTACAAGTGTATGAATCTCAGCACAAAGAACAAAACAACATCAAGATGTTTAGAAGAGTTAGAAAAACATCTAGAGTTTCTTTCATTCCAAAGAACCCAACAGAAAGAGAGATTAAATAATTCAAAAATCTCTCTTTCATTTATCAAGCAAACACCATCTCTCACAATTTCAGTAACCAAACTGGTCTGCAATGAAGCTTCCTCAGTCAACGCAAATGTCAAAATGAACCAGACATTTTGTCTGCACATAGAAACCGAAATCACATTCAACAAACAAGTGCCGATAACTCTCCTTAACCAATTCGCTGAAAACACATTTCCTATCAATCACCAAATTCTTTCTCCTTGTTATTGTAACAGTGTTCAACTTATCGTGAATTAAAATCCATATATCACTACAACAAATCTTACTATTTACTGCATCATTTCTCAACGTTTTCCCCTGATTGCTGTCAATACATACTGTGTAAAATGAATTTTTATACAGAAATGCTGACAATTAATTTGTTAGGGTTACGAATGAAATTTAGCGTAGGCAGCGAAAGTTCTTTTTGGTCGCCTTTCCTTCCTACTCCTGTATTTCATCGTTTCATCTCAAAAAAAATTCAATCCCGTTCTTCTTCTTCGTTCGTTCCAAAAAAATTGCTTTCCCTCTTCTTTTTTCCACTCAGTTTCATTTTCCTCTTTTTCGATTACATCGTGCCCTAAAACAGTATCCCTCCATTTTATCTTCCCCTATTCCCTCATTTTATAGGTTCGGTGATGCCCTAATTTGTCTCATTTAGGTACGTCGATTGATTCAATTCTATTTTTTTACGTTTGTATCCGGTCGTTGTATACTAATTTAGCATTGGCCAGGAGGTTGATTCCAGAAGTCATCAGTTTTTGTCCAGGAGGTTGTTTCCGGAAATTTTTCTTCATACATGGATTCAGTTTTGGTTCTGATTTTTTTGGTAAGGTAAGTTTACTTTTTTCTTCATATGCATTTTTATTAAGTTGCTACACAAATCGCTGAATGTAACATGGCATTGAAATTTATACTTCAAGAATTAGAGGTTGTTGGGGATGGTGTTGCTATATTCGATTTGTTATGTGCAATTTTTCTTATGTTGTCATTCATATTTGCTGGGAAAAGGTTTTCTGTTCATAGTTAGTTATGTTCAATTTATATTTTGTTAAGTTTAGTGACTTGTTGAGTGAGTACAAACTAGTTTATTTGTCTGTTTCCTTTCAACGAGGAGCTTTGTTCCCTTTTATATTAAATTTTTGTCCAATTTTTTTTTTATATGTTCACTTACAAATTGCATGTTAAATTGGATGTGGTACTTTAAATGATTGTACACCTTGTATTATTATGTGAATGAAGTTGAGATTTATAATTTATATACAATGTTCAAAGTGAGATAAAACCAACTTATTTGAACTTCAATTTAATTAAAGTATGAAATGAAACTATAATTCATTATGAATGTAACAAGTAATTAAGAGCAGAATATTTTGATTTAATTAATAAAAAGTATTTTACTTATACATTATTTTGTAAACAAATGAAATTTAAAAGTTCTTTTATTGCCATAAAAAGGATGCATCTAAGGTAAAGTTTGGTAAATGAAAATCCTTTTCTTTTTACATAAATATATATAACTTCTTGATAGAAGTAAATTTTCTAATCATTAAACTTCAAATATAAAAGTTTAAGTTGAATTTTTGTTGCGCAAATTCTTTTGCCTTACCCGGCCAAGTTTGATCAAAAAACTGATCGATACTGCAGTTGTCCCAACAGATTCTACCCTCTCTTATCTTGTTTCACTTGTGCTATCTGAACTGAACATTTGGACATTTGCTCGCTGGTTGTTGCTGAATCGAACCTTTGCTCATTTATGAAAACTGGTTGTATGGTGGTTGAACTGTTGTTGCCTTTTTGTATGAATTGTCTTCTAGACCATCCTTATAGTGAAACCTATATTGACTTGAATCATGCGGTCCTTGTTGTCAAAACAATTTGTGTTTTAGTCATTACTGCACTTGTTCCTCCCAATTGTCTTGTGCACGTGTGCACTTGTTTGAACCATGTTGCTGCTTGATCACCCTGTTTTGAACCAACCTATGTCTGTCTTGAATTTATGGTGATCGGACCTGACCAAATTATGTTGCACACTTATATTGGTCCGGAATTTGAAACTTTGTCGACACTTTGATGTTGCAATGGTTTGTGTTTGAGCGCATGTGCTATGTCCTTGTTGTCATGTACCTATATTGAACCTAACCATTGTGCATGTTGTTCATGCAGGTTTGTTATGTTGGATGTCTAGTGTTTGTGCACATTTGAAGTTAATGCATGCTTTATATTATGATGTTTTGTGTCTAACTGCTTGTACTTGTTCTTGGTGTTACAATAATTTAAGGCTAACTGTTGATATTTAGTGATTTGTTGAGTGGGTACAAACTGGTTTACATTCTTTGATTTCCTGCTCATTACCAGCCAAGTATGCCTCATGCCCTTGCTATATTTGTGTTGACAGTGTTTTTCATGATTTCTTAAAAATAGATAATGGCACAAAAGTGAGCTGACAATAGTTGATTGATAACCTATTCTTGCATATTTACTTTCTCAAGGAATGAGGTTGAAAACAGGAGGTGAATGAAGAACATATGCAATAGTATGTCCAAAACTGCTTTCCACTTTTCTCTTTGCTCAGGAAGCTACTCTGATCTAGTTGTAAGGTTCACGTATATTTAATGTAAATGTTTGGCTAAAACTTAAATTTTTGACTAGTTTAGCGAAACAAAAAACTTGCTCAAAGAATAACGTTGAATCGATGATAGCTCACTAATGCTAAGCAACATCATTTCTTATTATCTCATCTCTACAAATGCTTGGTTTGTGATCATGGCGTAATACATTAGCTAAGTGTACATATTTTAATCCTTAGAGTGTATGATATAAGAATTAATGCACAATGATGGTGTAATATACTGGCTAAGTTTACAGGAAAAGATGCTGCCACAAATTCTTAAAGCTAGTATCATTGAGGAGTAAGGTATAAAAGCTTGATTGAACTGTAGGAGCTTGCAACCACATAACTTAAGATAAATAGTGTTGGAGCACTTTGGCGAAGAGCCAAACAAAGCCAAAGCTAAGATGGGCTTGGAAATGGTGGTAGTCCAGCTTATTCTCTAGGATCAGTAAGCCTATTCATTTGTTATTTTGGTTATGTGCTATTATAAATCAAATAGTTAGCAAGTTAAATTATTGCTAATCAGATCAACTCCTTTTTACAATGTAACAACCCAGAATTTTTGAACCAATTTAAAATTTTATTTTTAGCTATTTTAACGGATTTTTACTTAAAATGATTTATTTTAAATAATAACGACTAAAAATTTATTTAAATCAAAGTTAGAATGTATAAATTTATATTAATTATAAAATGAGCCTGAAATGGCGTGGTAGTTTGAAAATTCGATTTTAAATTTCAATTGAATGTATATGATTCAAAATAAATCGGATTTCAGTAAAACAAGAAATGTTGGAATATTTTTAACTATATCTTTCTAACGAATGTGAAAAATTGAGATTTCACTTTATAAATTGAAAGTTATGTCCAGTTTAAAATTTAAAATAGTCGCTATGGAATTTATATATATTTTAATATAATATATAGCCCTTAAAAATATCCATTTTGCAAACGACCTCCGTTTTTGATGAAACCACTTTTGTTAGATCCGGAATATTTAATTATGCTAGATTCCAATTTTCGTAATTTTTGAAGCTAGTATGTGGCCGTGCACAAGAAATTGTGAATCGATCAACCATTTAAGCTAGAAACAGAGCTTTTTGAGCAAATGGACTCGGAAATCGACGAAACTAGTTTTGTTGGGACCGTATCATATAGACATAGCAGCATGTCAATTTTCATCGCCAACGGAGTTCGTGTGTGGCCGTGGCATCGATAACTGTCGATAAGAGAGAACGTAAACTAAAGGACCAATATAGAATCATACAATACTACTATATAATATCTTTTCCTCCACAAACCCTCATTATTTCCATTCTTTTAAAATTGGGCAGCCAATCCTCTCCACTCCAAAAACATTTTGCAAAAAAGACCCCGGAGCTTAAATAATTTACATCTTCCAATCTGTGAACAATTAGCCCAAACTCATAAAAGCAATATTGTAGCTCATGATGATCACTACCTACCACAAAAATTCCATAGCCTATCATCACACGGATTTGCCGGAATAGGCAGTCAAATCCAGAAAAGTCAGTTTCGGATTTTGGATTTTGTGATCAATCCGTTGCGTATTAGATGGTAGCACCAAAGAGAAAATAGTAGAGGAGAGGATGATGAACAATTTTGTCTCTGGATCGTAGGTCTGAATCGACCCGTGGTGGCCGGAAATTGATAATGAACGTTGGTGGCGAATTTCGACGAGCGGCAAATGATTTTGGCGATAGTGGCGGCGCTGGAGGCAGCTTGGGGCTGAGGTGTCTGAAGGTCGGAGGTAGGCGGTGGCACGGCGGTCAGATCTTGGGGGGGTCCGCGATGGTGAAGTTGACTTTTGGTGTCGGAATTTGTGTTGAAGTCAATTTGGGGCTTTTGCCAAATTCAGGAGGTCGGAGGTGATTGGGGCAGAGCGCCTCCAGGCGTGGGGTCGTGGTGGATGGGCCTTGCCGGCGATGGGCCCAGGTCGGTCGATAATGGTCTGAGGCGGCAGTGGTGAGATCCAGGTGAAGGGGAAGCAACGTGAACGGTTTTCAAAAGGGGTAATTTAAATTTAATTATTATTTAATTTTGTTCAAACTTTAAACCTTAATAATTTTTTGTCATGAACTCCAAATTGCATGCAATTGGATCTGTTGCGATCGTGGAGTCGAGGGCTTCGCAACAAAACTAACTTGGTCCAATTTGGAGTAGTTAGAATTTGGGGAAAATTCAAACCCAAACTGTACAAAAATCATCAAATAAAGACTGACGGAGTGGAAACGAAAGGTGAGAACACTCTCACTCAAACCATTTTTGTTACGTCATTATATCCTAGGTTGCAGATGGGGATTAGTAGCTCCTGACACTAGTTTTTGTACAAACCCTGAATGATTTGTGTGATATGATTGTGTAATGGAAAAATTGATTGTATTGTGGTATTTTTGGATTGATTGATTGTTGTATATTGCGCGAGCCAGTATCAGGAGAGGGATAATGCTAGACATCATTCCAGTTCTAATATCGCGCCGTTATAATGCCGAATTTTTCTGAAACTAAAATATATAAAATTTTCATAAAATGAATTGGAATAAATATTCATTTACAAGTCGGACGACTAGTTTATGGACACCTATTTAACTGACATTGATTGGGACGATAAATTTTACACATCACCCAACTACACAAATAATAATCAGTATTTGTTGTTTGAAAACCCCACATGGGTATTGGGATGATATTTGACATACACCAATACCAATATTTAGTTGTATGTCAATCAATAGGTTGACAGGCTGTGATGAGCGTTATTTATTTATTTTAATGCTTATACAGTTGTAAATTGCACTCTGGATGATGTTTGAATGGTCAACGATTATTTATCATTATTGTTGAATACATGCGATGTATGAAATCCATATAACTGAAATTATATGGTAATTGGTTGAGTCACATTCCATTTCAGAAATAAAGAAGATTTTAAAATAACGAATGTTTTAAAATAACGAATATTTTAAAATAATATTCAGTGAAGAATCAAATTATGATTTTGATGTCCGATTTTGGATGGGCACGAAAATATAAAAATATATGAAGCCGAGTTAAGTAATAAAACGCTATTTTAACTCGAACGAATTTGTTTATCGATTTTATTCATTTTATAATGGATATCGAAAATAATGGATTTCAAAATCAGATATTTTGAAAATAATATCATTTTTATATTATAATGATATGGAATATTCATTTTTGATTTAAAACCGAAAATGAAGTTGAAATCGTTTTAAAACGAATTTATAAACGATTTATAAAATACATTTTAAATAGAAATCGACGATATATATATATTATATATATAATGGCCTGAATAGAATGCGCCGCGCAGCAATTGTTCGCGAATTTCGACCATTAACTTCAAATTGGCATAACGGGAGATCCGACTGTTGCATTCTCCTAAAACCGGAACCGTTGGGTTCGTATCGAAAACAGTTTTCCAATGAATATAAGAGATTTGAAATCTAACAGTTGGATTTTAAAATATGTCCAAATCAGTTTTGGAAAAGGTCGCTGAAAATGCAGTTCGGTGGCCGATATTGGAAACCGACTGTAAGGGCCTTTACAAAATTATTAAAAATATGGAAAAATTATGTAAAATCATAATAAATGATTTGAAAAGATTTTTGATGAAAAATTCCATGTTTGAAAAGAGAAAAATATATTTTTATCAAAATGAACTAGTTAATAACTAGAATAACAATCTAATTATTTTTAGAAATAATAAATTGGATTGAAAATGGGTTTTAAAATAACCAGAATTTTTCCAATGTATGAATTGGAATGGTTTTGAATGGAAATAATCTTCGGAAAATTTCAGTATTGGATTCCGTGATTATATGGATATTGTTGAGGAATTTGAAAGATACAGATATCGTTATTCCCAATACGATATCCGTTAGTTTCAGAATTTGATATTGGATATAAGCCAATATAATTTCTATTTAGAGCCTTGTATTTAATATCAAATTGGATTTTGGGTTTGTCGTGAATGGTGTCTTTAATAACACTGTTCTTAAACCCCGATGAGAAAAGAATAAATCTTTTAAATAAGATTTAGAGTAGTTTACCAATTAATTAATATTTAATTGGAATTGAATTGAATTGAATTGAAATTGGATTTTTGGATTTATCATGAACAGTGTTTTAAATAACACTTGTTCTTTAACCCAATTAACAATGAAGAGATGATTTGGAATTTATAAATCTTTTCTTTGAGATTTAGTGTAAATTTTCCAAAGTAAATTTTTTCAATTTAATATATTAAATGGGAATTGAACGAAATTCGATTTGGTAATAATCGAGGTGAGCTTCTGTGAAGGAAGACTGTTACTATATATGGAATTTAAAAGGCTTCGTTGTTATTCCATCTATACTATTAGCCTGATATGGAAATTCATATTGATTATGATTTGATTTCTGTGAAGATTCCATTTTGATGGAATATGATTTTGGGGTTTATCATGATCTGTGTTTTAAGTGACGTTGGTTCTTTAACCCAGTTAAAGACAGGATTTATTTCCTAAATTTGAAAAATCATAAAGTAATGATTTTTGATATTAAAACCAAGTTAGAGTTTTAATGAATCTTTAATTAGATTGGAATGAGAATGGGATAATTAAATTTATCGAATTCGAGAAATGATCGAGAATGAAGTACCACCAATTTTACTCCACGCGATAGTTAAATATTTAATTAGATTTGAAACGAGAAATGGTAATTATATTTACCAATAACACCGGGTGTGTTTGATATGGAGTACTAGAAGTTTTGCTCCATGGTATGGATAGGTTGGGATTGGGATAATAAAATAAATGATTACTTTGGTAAGGCTCGATAATCCCGACTAGTTTGATAAACCTTAATTTGTTTTAAATTGTGAAAAGAATATTTGAATAAAATAATATTCTGAATTAGAATGAGGCGTATGATGTGTTTTTATAGCACTTGATTATGAAATATGCAAGTTATTCGGAAAGACCGGGTTTAACCCATTCTGAATAACTGATACGACGACTAAATGTCTATGATATGAAGACAGTGGTTGAAGACCAGAGATCTTCACATCATTTGGATGATTACTGATGTCTTGGTTGGGATGTACACCCAAGAAAAGGTAATAAGTGTTGATCGTCCAGACGTACTTGGAGATCGACTAGATATGTGAGGGCCTCTCTCCTGTATTGGACATATGGGATGAGGAATAAGGTGCCTCCGGTTTCGTTCAGACCTAGAATGGACTTGCAAATGGATGGTATGTCAGACATTGTATTCCTTTATACTGTATTCGTTGATCTCTACTAAATATATATCTGTTTGGTGGCGGAGAATTTATTCTCTTGCTTAACACCCTTCTCTGGGACATACGAGCTTAGAGGTTATATATTGGTGGAAATCAGTGGTATGGTATGGATTGACAGTGTGGCTTGCTGAGTTGCATGGATCAAGGATTTTTTTGAAAAGCAGAGTCTTGTGGTTGATGATCAAAGCACAACTTTAATTAGCATAGCTTTGTGCAGGTTAAATCGCAAGCTTCACACCCCGGTATGAACCAAAAACGGGATAGTGACTGCATGGAAATGGACATATGTTAGTTCTAGCTACGAGTAACATCATGGTATGGAGCCCAGACTGTTTAATTACGTGGATGTTGCATATTATTTGATGGAAAGCAAGGTATCTCGTAATTCAGGACGATTGAAAGGCTCGGATATGATTTGAGTCCCTAGTGGCTCTAGAGTGGTCGACATACTGAGCCATTTTGGAGATTCGATAGAACCGGCTAATATATAGTTTAAGGTATAACTAATCATCGACGGATGACTGGCCATGAAGATCCAAAGGGCTCGCCAGTGTCAGAGTCCTGAGGCATTTGCTAGAGTGTCTCGAAATCGGTGAGGATGATCCCTTGCCTCGATTCATAGATGGAAATCCAATTTCAAATTCGCGATTTTACGGTTTTAGTTGTAAACCTATATGGCGACGTAATATAATGGTACCTACGTCGCCTATGATTGATACATTTATATTTGAAGTTGATTTCTTCACTTATAGTAATAATAAAAGGTGAAATTTCGTGTATCAAGCATATTTGGATATTATAAGGGAAAATCTATCCTCGACTGCGTTCATTGTGTGATGGGACCTGAGTCTTATAATAGTTTCATTTTTCTCTTTAGCATTGCACTGTTTATTTTTATGCACTGGTATCCATGGGGGATAAACCCGTTCCGTGTTATACGGCATGGTCCTGTGATTTACCTAACTTTAAAATAAAAGCTAATAACTGTTTTAGTTCTCACACCAGTCTCACGACTGACTCGAAGTTTATTGTTTTAACCTAAACTCTAGGTGCCCATGTTTTCCACACGGGCAGCTAGTAGTTTTTGTTTTCGCATATATTTCTTTACATAGCATCCTAGATTTACTGCTGGAGCTATATTCAGAAAGCTTTGTATCCGCGTATTTCATTCAGTTATTCTAATTTATGTATTATATTTTCCGCTGCTTTGTAATTAAATCTCTGATATTTTCTGTTGTAAATTATTCATACTGATATATTCTTGTACTCTGATGTAAATTGTTGTAATAGCAATGAAATGTTCTATTGTTTGTGTTCTGATGCATCGTGTTCTTAAAGCAATCCGAGCTTTCCCGTAAGGGGAAGTTTGGGTCGTTTCATACAAATTCGATACTAGATCCCGTAGGATTATACAAATTTGGACTTGCATACTTCTATTTGATGGGGATTTCAGATTGGAACTTAGATGAGGTAATTAAATTTATAATTGATCAATAAGCTGCCTAAAATATTGTGTATTTCTGAACTAGACTGTATTTTTTTTTCTGGTTTGGTTCTGTCTTTTAAATTAAAAGCATATATATGATTTTTCAACTTATACCTGAAATGATGTGCGATTGTTCTTAAATGTTAACTATATACCGTCAATTAAGCTTTAATTTCTAAATCAATAGTCTTATGATTTTACCACAAGAAAAAGGAGTGGGGGGCGGGGGAGGGGGGTTGGTTCCTTAAATCATCTGAGCAAAATATTAAGTTAATTTTCCAAGTTTCACGTTCTATGCTAGTTTCAAAGCTGCATCATTGTTGAACGTCCTAAAATAGAAAAACCAAGTGAGTTGATATAAGTAGTAGTATTTTCCGTATGTGTTAATGGAAGTGCAATGAATACAAAATTTTGGTTTAAAGAACAAACTTAAAATGGATTAATTTTATGAACAAAAAGCAAGAATGTATTTCCAACCCAAATTATCGTTGCTTGTGATGCGAGGGTTCTTCTTATAATCTGATCACAAGCAACCTTATAGAAATGAATTACATAAACATAATTAAATGTAAGGTAGGGTAACGAAGAGATAATAATATTTCATTATGTATAGTACATAGATTAAAGTAGGGAACTTATGCAGCATAAGCCTCCTAAGATTGAGGGTACAACATACTGATAAAATAAGGATTGGTGTTATATATTTGTCTTCTCAACAAACCAATCAGAACTCAGGAACATTATTAAGTATTAACAAGCAAAATCACTGCTTTGTTTTTATAGGCAACATTAAGCTGCATATTTGATTGTTGGTTCATGCATAAACTCAACTCAAAAAAAAAAGATGTCTGTTGATTACATTGGATGTAAATGATAGTAATGTATATGTTTAATAATTTAAAGCTTGTTAATGATAATTTCTCCCTCTACCGTAACTACCGTTCTTCTTTCTGTTGCATCTTGAACATATCAACTGGAACACATTTGCTAAAAGTGATCATATAGTGCCGCAGAGAGCTGATGAGTTTATTGATGAATATTCTCTCTGTCATAATCTTAAGACTATCTTTTATGGAGAAAATCCTGGAATAGACGCTGAAATTTACATGTAAATAATTTTGTTTATCTATAGTTTAATTAGCTGTTATTTTTCTCTCTAATCGGCAGTACTGATGTGGCTGGTGGTCACAATGAGAAACTTTTTTGATGGTGTAGTAGGCCCGCGGGTGTGCATATTAATTATTTTTTGCTTTCTTATACTCGTTTTAACATGATCGCTAATTATTTCACGTTTTAACGTATAAACACCTGTATGCTAAGTTTTTTTATACGGGACATGAAGTATAATTGCTTCACTGGTTTCTCAAACTTTACCATTTTTAGCATTGCAACATTTAGTTGTTCCTCCGTCTTTGCACAACCAAAGTGAATTTTGTATTCATTGTGTTGTTATCAATCATTTTCTACTGATGCTTCCAGATCCATACAACAACTAATTTATATCATACATTTGTACACAACAGTGGTGCAAATGCACCAGTATGTGCAGTGGTGCAATGCACCAGTATTGCACAACAGAGTGGCATTTATATTTAACAAGTACAGAGGCACATATTGGCATTTCTGCAACTAGCCTAAAAGCTCAGGTTTAGTTTACTACACCGAGCATCAATTTATTTAACAAGGATGCAGGTATATTATTTTGTCAATTTTTTTATTTTTCAGCTGAATATATCAATTTGTAAATTATTGTTTATGAGGAAAGGATTAAAAGTGAGAACTTGTGGTTTATTTGTGGTCTAGGCGTTTTTATAGTGAGTTTGATGTGGAAAACAATATCAGAGCAGGTCAGACGTATGAAATAATTTTCTAACGTCTGAACCAGGCCTAGGAATTACCCAAGTGTATTTTTAGACATTTGAAATAAATTTTAGATGCCTGAAATGGTCTTAGGATGTTGGCCGAAATCCATTTCAGACGTCTGATACCTACTTTAATATGTCTGAACCAGGTCAGATGTATGAAAATAGGTTCAGAAGTTTCAAATTAGTTGTTGTTTCTAGTTTTCCTTCTATTAACGTTCGTAGTTGTTTTCCTTGTATAAATTTATAGTTTGTTGTTGTTTTCTTTCAATTATATTCCTATACAGGTGGATGCATCAAATTATAGGCACCGCTGGTGTCCTAGGGAGACATGATCGTTGATCTATTCAACTTGATGCTTTATTTCCAGTTTTTTTGTAACTAAGGGGATTACTACATGATGGTAATTAGCTTGATGATAGCAGGTTAGTCTATTATGAGTAATTTTAAGTTATATTTATGAATTTCACGTTTGGTACTAATAAGTAAGTGAATTACACTCTGATATAATTACACTTAATCTTAAAACCGATATCACTTCCCAATTGTGTTCTTTATGATCTGGATGAATTACACTCCGATGTAACACAATATCATATTAGTTGTATCAAACAAACTTTTGTTCAAGAAACTAAAATACGATTGAATCATTGGTACTATTTGGTCAATCTTTTGAAATCATGGAAAACGTCGAAATTAACAACATCGTAGGTCACTTAATTTGAACACTGTAGCTATTCTTCAACAATATATGTACCTTGACCGTGTGTCTAATTAATGCACAGGCATAATAGCAGTTTTGTAGCAATGGTATATACAATGATAAAAGATTATAAAAGAATTGCAACTATACCGTAGGCACAAACAGATTTCAGTGACGGTTGATTATGGAGAAAGCAATAACTTTTAGTTGTCCATTTTGTTGGTATTCGAAGCAAACATGTTCCATGGATATTTTCTTTTATTTACGGATATCGTGACTTTGTTCAATGGATATTGTGTAAATTTAGTTTATGGTGTTATTTTTGTTTATGGAAATTATGTAAACTTGGTTTATTGATGATGTCTTTGTGTATGAATATTGTGTTATATAATTTACGTAAATGATTAACAGTTATATGTTTGTACGATAGCTTTTATATTTGATTTGAACATGTTATTGATATTGGTTGGTTGATATATATTTACATGTTGGTGATATGCATGTGCATGAATATTTTGATACCACACTATGTAAATGCTGTGATAGATGTACAAAAAAGCATTGTGATATGTGGCAAAACGCTGTAGAGTACAGAACATGTAAACGTCTAGAGACGCTGTGATATATGGCAAAACGCTATAGAATAAAGAACATATAACTTCCAGAAATGTTGTGATATGTGGCAAAACGTTGTAGAAAAGGGAAGATGGCAACATTTCTGAAACGATAGAGAACGTTGTACAAACATAAGAATAACACTATTTGAAACGCTGTAGTATGTCAATTTTCTACAGCGTTTTGGTATGTATTGTGGTAATTCTAAGACCTATAACAACTTGTCGGTAGACAGCGTTCATTAAAATGTTCAACGTTGTGAAAGGGTAATTTTTTTTGACAAAGCCGACCGGTTTTATAGTGATCCGTAACACTATTTTATTAATAAAAAATAAAAATACAATGATAACAGTGATACACAGAGCATATATCAACTAAGATCTTCCACGCAGGGAAGCGATTGCTTTACTTATAGAATATACATGTACCAATACATCACTACGTAACATGGGGCGAGATTCATGTTGACTTGTAATGAAGACATATTACAAGTTCCTTGTGTTTGTAGCGTGACTTCTAACTATTTTCTTATAGGTTTTTCAACATTTCTTTATTCATACTACTGGTGATGCGTGCCTTTGACTGCGCTTTCTCGCCCGAATTCGTTTGGACCTTTTCATGCATAATATCAGGCGGCCTTGGCTTATGCCTCGGAGATGGTGAAATGTTATAATATGGAGACACTTTGTCTAGACCATAGGATGCTTCTAGCTTCTGATATTCTATAATATTCCTTTTGAGCATTATGATTATATCTTTAATCGATTGTTTTTTAAATTCACCACTACTCAAGCCAGGTAGTATCTTATAGCATTCAGCTAACTTCATTTGTATTATAGTATTCTTACTTGGACTGTTACCTACATTTTCTAAATCCTCATTTAACAAATCATAGAATTGGGTAATTAATGATTTCAGCTCTTCATTGTCTGTTGTGTCTTCACAATTGTTTGCACTAGTCTCCTACCATACATTTTGATCAAAGTTCTGTTTCAGGTATGCATCAATTGGATTCTGCAAACAGTTACATTTTGCTGCCATATCATTGTTCAATTGGTCAACCAATTTAGCATTTGTAGCATTTAAATTAATGACAGAATCATCATCACCATGCTTCAGAGACACTATCACATTATCACTTACAGCCTTGGCAAGAAGAGCATTATCATTAACAATGTCTGAGCTACCTACATTCTCCAGTACATTATTCTTATCTTTGTCATATTTGTATACCTCCTCGCACAGTTCACTCATCTTAGCCATACTGTTTTGATTAGCCACGCTATCAGCTTGCATACTTGCCACTCCCTCTTCTAACTCAATATCTTTTGCTTTGGATAAAAATTCACGACCATCATCAGTGCCCAAAAATTTATTCAAAGCAATGCAAGAAAGGACAATTAATGGCCTAATCTTAATATTTTTGTATTCTGGCCTAGGGATTTCCATAAATCCTTCATATTCATTAGCTTCAGCTTCAACCTTCCCATCATCAAGTATTAAATCCACATTTTCTACCGTTTCCTGTGTATTAGCCTGCATATCACTGTCAATTCCTGCATTGTTCAAAGAGTCGAAACTATTGGCAGTAACAACAGCAGCCTTACCCAATTCAACCACTTTATCTTGTACCACAGAGACTGTTTCAATTTTCTTCCACCTCCTTTATGTATATGATGGTAGTACCCTTACCTTTTGATTGCTTCTAGCTGGAATGGTTCTGGACTGCTTTTTGGGAGCTTCCTTGTATTGGTCATCATTTGTTGCTACTTGCATACTCTTAATACTGCTCATGGTGTTTTCCACTATATTCCTTTCTAGTATGTCATCTTCCTCAGCTGCAACAGACTTACAAGCACTTATGGGGCAATTGTCAAGTGAGTGTCCAAAAGCAACACAAGATTGGCATATGTCTGTTTTCCATACATAATTAATTTTGACTATATGCTCTGTGCCATCTCCAAGAAGAACAAAAATAGAATCATTGTAACGACCCGCATTTTTCAGTGATATAATTAATTTATTTAATTATTTAAATAGTGAATTAGAAATTTAAAGGTTGTTTAATTAAATAATATTGAATATTTAATTAAATTAAATAATAGAATAATATATTTAATCCTGAAATAATAAGAAATAGTGAATTGACAATATAATGTGAACTGGACAATTCAAAGTATTTAATTCAGCTTAGAATTTGAATTAGAATGACGAATATATTATTTGAATGACAGTTTGAACGTATAATTATATTATAATTAAAATCGAGCTCGAAATGGCGTGGCAGTTCGCTATTTGGCGATTTGAACTTCAACTGGATATACAGGGTCCGTTTTAAATTGGATTTCTGTGAAACAAGAAACGTTGGGAGCTGGTGAAGTATATTTTTCTAGTGGAAGAGAAAAATCGGGATTTCATTGTGTAGATTTTGATTTATGTTCAAATCAAATTTTAAAAAAGTCGCTATGGAATTCCTTTATAATTTGCAACGCTTTATTTATGTTGTAAATAGATTTTCAATATAAATTGAATATCGATTGATCGGGATTTGAAATATCGAGTTAGAAATTCATATAGGAATATTCTAGAGCTGTATGATATTCTTTTGTGAATATATACGTAAATATTTATTTTTAAATATTAAATTTAATTGTTTTTAAATATATTTATATATTTAAAAGGGTTATTTAGAGCTTTAAAAATAGCCACTTTTGCAAACAAAGTCAGAATTCGACGAAACTAATTTTGTTGGATCCGCAACATCAAATTATTGTTAGATTCCAAGTTCCGTGATTTTTGGGCTCACTGTGTGGTCGTACGGATTTTTAGAGTGAAAAATAGTTTGTATTTTGACAGTTAAAAATACGTTGTGTGAGCAAACAGGGTCGGTATTCGACGAAACTAGTTTCGTTGGGACCGTAGTGTCGAACTATAGCTACATGTCCAGTTTCGTGATTTTTGGATGTCATGTGTGCTTACAGGAATTTTAAAGGACAAATAAAAACAGCGTTTGCTTAAAAATAAATATAACATTCGAATAAAAAAATATAAATCTATTCTATAAATACCCTTTTTCATTCTCTAACCCTAAACAAATTTCTCCACGGTCAAAAAACATGCGCCGCCACAAGGAAATCAAAAACGTGAAGAACCAAACCTTTCAAAATTCATTCAAATTCAAAGAAAATTCGAGAAATCGAAATACACATATATTTGGATTCGTTTAAGGCTGCTCTTCAATCTCATGTGAATATTGCTGAGTTCGACGTCACTGGGGTACTCGAGTTTTCTTCCAGAGCGACCTAGGGTTAAGGTTTTGGGGAGATTAAAGCTTCGATTTGGAAATTAGAGTTCATATTTGGGTTTATGGTATGGAGGCGCAACTGTGTGCAAGTTTTGGTGGTATTCGATCAGAATTTGTGTCGATCTCTGCTACAGGATAATGGCGTGAGCACCATCGACGCAAGGAAGGGGGTGACTTCGAGTTGTTTATGGGTAGTATGGTTTGATAGAGAGGAGGATGGGAAGTATCGCGGTAGATTTAGTTTGATTTGTAGTTATGTGGTTAAGGAGGTGTTAGCGTGGAAGTAATCGATGTTGGATGTGTCAATGTACTGGAGCTCGCGGGGAAGAAGAGAAAAGGGAGCAGGTATGGGCTATGGCATGAGTAGGTGGGCCTGTTTTAAATGGTGAAGCCCGTTTAATCTTTAATTTAAATTCAAATTAGTATGTTAACTTGTAAATTAAATATCTGTGTCATACGATATCAGAATTTCTAACGGTCAGATCCGTTGGGATCGTATGGACGGTGGCTACAAATTGGGACTGGCGGGGACTGGATGGGAGCCTGTTACAATTTATAGCAAAATAAATTGTCCGTCCGAATCAAAATCAAGCGATGGTTATCGTTATTAACGATGATCGTCCAAAGTGAGTAAAATTCAACAACTCTGAACAGTTCTATTTGTATAACATATATTTAGAACTGATAAATGATGACTGATTGCTGTGTGTTAACTGTTTGGGTGAATTGTTTGTGTATTGATTGAAATCATAGATAACGATATATATATAAATCGTTAATTGAACATTGATTCTAATTAACAGAATATTTTATATTCGTGCTTGTTTAACATCTGTGATGTAGGGAAACAGGTTGGAGGGACCCAACTGGGTTCCTTAATATTTATAATACTGTCTTGTTCATATATTGTTATATGATGTGATATATAATCTGTTGATGATTTTGTGTGTTATTAAATGATATCGATCATTGTGATTTGGTATTTCAAATACCATAAGGAATACTAGAATGTAGAAAGGGGATTTTCAAAGTGTATTTTGAAAATAAATTATTTATATAAATCAATGAATTTTATATATAAAAGGAAAAGGATTTTATAAAAGGAGATAATTATAAAATCAAAGAGTTAAAAAGGAAATTATTTGTAAAACAAAGAGTTAAAAAGAAAAAAAGTTTTTTTAAAAGAAATTAATTATAAAATCAAAAGAGTTATAAAGGAAATATTTATTTGTTAAATAAATAGAATAAAGGATTATTTATTTAGAAAATAAATAGAATAAAGGATTATTTATTGGGAAAATAAATAAAGGAGTTAATCGAATCGAGTTAATTGAAAGGAGTTAATCAAACATAGTTAATCAAAATGGAGTTAAACAGAAATTGGAAACTGACTAGAGATTAATAAGTTGAATGGTTTCCTGAGTATCGATCTGATGTTGGTTTCGACCTTCGGGGTTTATACTTAGGAAGTTGTTCTCTTGTTAGTTTATAGTTAGAGTTTGATAGATGTGGAAGAATAGTGATACGTAATTAAACCATGGAAATGTTTTCCAGCGTCAATAACATATATTTTCTAATTATAAAAAATAAGGAAATATGAATATATATATATATATATGGTTGATGATTGATGGATATAATTTCCATTTGGAAATAATATCGTTGTTTGCCCACGTGTTTTTCTTTGATAGTTAACTCATCGACTATCGAAGTTTTCGACCATTTTAACGTTGTTAATAAAGAGAGACCGGTTGGATTATTGTCCGAAGAACCACTCCGTATTGGCATAAACGTTGTGAATCATATATGCCAAAAATAATTGAAGACGGAGTAAAGTGCAAGGGCTGTTGTATAAATCTTAGATAACTATTGCCTAAGATGGATGTACTAAACAGTGCCTTCGATTTGTCCTGTCCCAGGACAACTTGTATGGACGAAGGTCTGACAGAGTATATCTGATAGATTGCGTAAGTTGATCTCTTCAAACGTATTCACGTTTGGTGGCGGAGGAATTCGTTTCCCTTAGCTGTATACTCGTGGTATTTTTGGGGAAATCAATTTGTGATTTGGCGGGTATGACGATGTGACATTTAAAGTGAATGAAGATTTGGCATGTAAAAGATAAGCGTAGCTTCTAGGCTCACATCCGTTAAATGACAGAAATCGGGCAGGCAGCATGGCTATGTAGGTCGCACCTATTAGGGTGTATAATCACCTGATCTAGAGTTTCATTTATTTCTAAAAATCTATTGTTGATGCTGTCCCATTTGGGAAACGGTTGCTAATCCCAACCGTTGGTGATATACATTCGATACACTCAAGCGAAATGAGTGGTCGGTCATGTGTGGCCGGGTTGCAAGATGTTATTGTTGAACCCAGTGTATTCCTCTCTAGAGGTACACTAGCGGAAGGTGGTTCCATACCTTGTCATAGTTGGAAATCCATTACCCAATACGTGCTTGCGGTTTTGATTGTATACTATATATGTAGAACGTGAGATGAAAGCGTTTCTGCTGGATGATTATTATACTGTGGTTGATAGACACTATTATAATATCAATGAGTTTCGATATAAAGATATTTTGGATTCTCATAAGGGAAAAACTGGTTCCGTTATACGGCGTGGTCTTATGAGATATCGTTTAATGATTCAACATGTTTTAAAACTGTTTTACTCATACAAATTCCATGACTGACCCGGAGTTTATTTTGTTGTTTTCCCTAAACTCTTGGGTGCCTAATTTTGTACGGGCAGTCAAGTAGTCAGGATTTTACAGATATAACAGGAGAGCTTAGAGCAGGATGCTTCAGGGTTTTATAGCTATAGTTATTTCCGCTGTGTTGTAAGTGCTGTACTTTGATAATGATATGTATATTCAAGTACAGATGTATATTTCAAACTTATGTTATATATTATATGTTATTCGTTCCGCTGTGAGGTTCGTGTTACTCTGATGTTGTGTTCTTCTTCTTCTTCTATTCTAAGTTCTATCTTATCTATTCTCACCCTCTAACTTCTTTCATTAACTACCGGTATTTTTCGATGTTTGGTTAGTCGTCATTGAGTTTATGTCGATAACCAAAGTCGTTTCAAAACCGGATCGTTACAATCAGGTAGTTCACTAGAAGGACTGATCTCTACCATGACTTTAGCATGTCCTAGTCAATCAAGACTCTCCGTCGCTTTGTCCATACATATGAATTTTCCGATGTGTGATGCAAGCCAAGCAATACCAGTTTTAGACCAAGCTACCATCAACAAGTTGGTCATCTTGATCCAAATTGGCACGTATTTAATTCCTTTTCCAGAGTTACCTAGATTACATGAAGACTTTATTTCTTATAACAATAGGGTTTTCCTCCAAATTCTTCTTCTCTCACTAGAATCGGCTAGCATAAGAAGAACATACAGCCGTTGGATTTTACTTTGTTCGATCCACATGGTTTCCAAAGTTTTTTCAGGCGAGAAACCACTGCCATGTACGATAATGGCGCGTCGAGAAAAAAACAATAATATAATCGTGCCATACATCAGTGATTGCCAAAAACCATATCTTCAGTTGGCACTGAACTCTTGCCAGAGTACTTAAGAGTGAACGTAAGTGGTGTGAAGACTCCTGCGCTTTGAGGCTTCGAAGTGAAGAGAGCCGACCAACGTAATGTAGGTAAAGGCGCTTGTTGTGGAGGGAGGTCATGGTGAGAGACAGGAGGTGGTGGATCTGGTGGCGGTGGAATTACGGTTGGAGGTGGATCCGGTTGGGGTAGTGACGAGGAGAGAGGATTTGAGGAGGCATTTGGGGGTGTTGCCATTTTTGGGGGATAAAATATTATTTTATTTCTATTACTGAAAATTTTCAAAAAGAAAGGGAAAATTTCTTGTATATGCAATTTAACTTTCAAAGTCAATTTCAAATCCCACAAAGCTCTAAAGCTGATGAAACTTCTACTCGAAAAGTTCATAAAATCGTACATGGCTTTAACAATAAAGTTTTTTCAGTACCGGCCCATACAAATTGATCAGTACTGCTTGAGTCCCAAACTATAACCTCCATCAAACTGACTAACACACAAAATTGCCTCAGCGTTCTCCCCACCCAAACTCTAGAAAATGACAAACTCCACATGCATACATGATCATCACTATTGAAAATATCCGCCATCCAGAAATTCTTATTCAAATAAACAGCATAAAGATCAGAAAACTCAAATGCAATGGGATAGTTAGAATCCAACAATCAAACCAAAATGGAATAGACCTACCGTCCTTCAAAACTGTAACAACCTAAATCCAATAGGTTGGGACTTTTCAAAATTCGAAACCACAGAAACCCGAGTTGGGTTGTCTGGTGTCCTCCAGAAAAGACAAAGCTAATAAATATATCAGAATTCGATAAAACATCTCACAACAGAATGGATAAAATATATTAATCAAATATAGCCTTACTGGAATAATGACACTACCTAACAAGTGTCCAAAGGCTTCCAAATCTTTTCCATAAATCTAACCTACGAGTATGTTATGAGGAGGGGGTCTAAACACAAGTTCTGGCGAAAGGAAAAATTATATATTCTGAAATAACACTACATATACCATTCAGTTACGTTTTCTTAATTATTAGGTTATTCGAGTTAACATCACTCTAGGCTCTGCACACACGATGTACCCATCTACTCCCCAGTAGATTAAACCTAATATAATATATGTAGCGATGTCCAACATCTCAAGGCACACCCCATAGTAACCTCCTCAAACGGCCTCCACCGTCACATCACGGAAGAATGCATAACCTCCATCCTATGCTGAACTATGTACAGAAATCTACATCGTTACGCCATGTAATCGCACAGAACCACCGTTGCTATGCCACATAATCATACGGATCCTCGTATTCGAACTCTTCGGTCGAACCACGTCTCGACACGGAGTAATGCCCTAACATCTACACTACACCACCTAGTGCGTGTATCTAGACCCTCGCACGAACGTACTGACTATTGTAACCTGAGTTCCATAATAAGGTTGCATCCAATACACAAAACTCGATCAAGAGCTTTCGATATCTGTAAATGACAGCTTCGTTAGGCCTACATTACATATATCTACATATGGTTTGTCTCTTTTCACGGTGCCTATGGCCCAACCCCAGCCCCTCCCTCAACTAATGAAAGACTACATCAAGAGCTAATGACGTGCCCTTATCAACCAATCTAACGTCCAATTTGGCATATCCCTCAACTAAGGTCCCGATAGTGAAAGATCGTTGGTCTGTTGGTTTAGTTCTTAGTCTTTCCACATCCCACTGACTGCCGATCACAGGAATTCGATGATTACTCTCCTTAATTTAGTCCTGACCACCTCCTTCCAGTGCAAGGCAAAGCGTCGAATCGCCCAATGCCATCTACCGCAGCCTTCATACTGTCATACCGTAGTTGCAGTCAATGTATACTCTAGATGGTGCAACAGACATGCCTCCGAGCAACGACTTCATCCAGTTAGTCCTCAGAGGGCCGTCTCAGAGTACCCTACCACGTTCCGTAGAAGCTTCGTTCTTCCCTCCAGTCCCGTAGAATAATCAGCTGGACATGCCTCCCTCGTTTCTGCAGACACCACGATGATCTACCCTACTGGGTTCTTCATATCCATACGTACGGACTGGTCCAAGCGCATCACGCCATTGTGTCATTAGATCCTATGTCTAATCTTTTAATCACACGCTTGCCTTAACTTATCACATTGCTAATTGACTTGAGTATTTAAACATTCGTATTTTATTCAAGTTACCGGTTTATTAGCTTATATTTGACCGCTTACTTTCCCTATTCGTCCCCACACTGCCGGAACGTACCGTGCCCGTGGGCCACTTATTTTCCCCAATCAGTCCCTCGCTGTCGGAACGGATGCCAACTATACCTTTATAAATTTATTAGGCCACTTATTTTCCCTAATCATCCCTACACCGCTGGAACGGACCTCTGCTTATTATTATTACATTCACTATACCTAATCCTCCCAATTATAAGTTTACTAATAATAAGCCTACTTTATTCTTTCTTATTTACTTATAACCTCATATTATATCGTTACCACAACCGTTGATGCGGGTTTGTTTATTAACTTAGTTCCCTTAGCTAAGGTTTATTAATAAGTTCTCTTTCATCATTAATTTTAACCTATGTTATAATCCCACTTGTCCCCGGTACAAGCCTACCTATTATATTTCATTCCCATTCATGTAATTAATTATAATATGTTATATTCCCCGTTCATAAAATTTTCCCTTGTTTACTTGTTATTTGAGCGAACCTTTACTGTTGTAACATTTCTTTATTTACTATTTTGTATGTTTTTGTTATTACAGGAAATATTTCACACACTTCATTAAATTGGTTGGTGGAAATATAGAAATATCTATTTCTGTAACATACATCAATTAAGATCTATAGTTGCAAGCTATTTCTTTTTGTTACATTATGTATATGTATATTTTTGATTAGTGAGCAATCCGGAAAAATCTCTTATTTCACACAACAATCCTATTACCTTTCGTTTCTTGCAACTATGTTCTCTGTAATTTACTGTAATGGTAATAATGGAAAAGTATCCTTTTTCCACCCCAACTAACTCAATCCACTACTAATTCTCATTTTCTGAGTTATATATTATTTCTTATTTTCTTACACAATTTCCAATTGCAATTTTACTACGATTAATTTTCGTACACAATTAGGCTTACTATTTATTATTCCATTTTTTCATTTTTAATGCAAATTTCCCCAACCCAGTCTTTTGATTATATTCTAAACAATATACTTTGGGAACATATACATAATCATCGTCAAATCTGCAATTTTACTATTACAGTAATTTCTCAAGTCCAAACAGAAAGATATAGGAATGAATTTACACAATAGTAATATTCTTAGCACTTTTAGGGAATGAATTGCATCATAATTACCACAATTTCAATTATTCATTACGTTAAGAATTATGGGGAATCAAACGATAAATCTACCGTTACCAAAAGGTATAATTTAAATCCATTCATCTGCTAGCTTTCCAATTCTAGAATCTTATTTAGAATTATTAAACATGATTTCTCCCTAATTTGATTTAATATTGTAATAACCACCGATTTATAATTCAGAACCCAAAAGAAATTAAAAGAATTGAATTGGAATCAAATCCATAGAACTTACCTCGTACGGAAGGAAATTCTAAGCGCCTACAATCCTAAGCTATGAATTTCGTTCTTTAATTTATGTTCTTAAAGGCCCAAACTAATTTAATTTGATTTAGAAAATGTTTTGAGAAGAAATGAAATGGCATGGCTTCAACGTCTGCCCAGAAAATAATGAGTTTGACGGTTAGCCCTGGGCCTTTTTTTATAGTCGGTTAAAAAACCTAGTCCGTTAGATTCGCGGAAAGCAAATCAAAACTGTCATTAAAAATAAACCATGTCACAAAACCTAACATCCTTCAGTTGCCAGGCCCGTATTGGTCGACCCAACATTGTTCCTGCGTCGACACAGGGTCAACCCAAGCACTTCTTCGGGTCGACCCATACACGTTCTGAGAAAATGTGTACAGGCCATTGAATACGCTATTTATTTATTTCTTAATTTTCTTCTTAACGTTATTATTATTAACGTTCTAATTTATTTATTTCCCTTGTTCTTGACCCTATCCCGATTTCAAATTTCAAGCGCCATTTTTGGATTTTTCTACATGCATATAATTAAAATCATAATTTATATTCGTGCATTATTTACGTATAAATATTTTCCGTTGCTAAACTTCGTACATACGTAATTTCTCTTCTATATATGTAAATTTATCATAAAATACAACGAACGCAATGGTACAAATTCTGTTGTCCAATTCTGACAATTCCAAAAATGTTCGTTATCCATTCATCGATTTTTGTAATTGTTTAATTAAATTAACATTATAAAAATGCGGGGTGTTACATTCTTTAACCCTTTAGGAAATTTCATCCCTGAAATTAGATAAAGGGTGCGCTTGTGTAATTCCTCGTATAATTTACAATCATCACGTGTACATTCAATTTTGCAACTATCCGTGTTCTACTGCAAAGTGCAATACATCATACAAAATTCATATATCTAATAGATTTCTAAGCAATACCTCCTATATGAGTGCTGTCTTTTTCAAAAATATTTTGAAAACATGTTGCACACAACCTAAATATACAATTTCTATACGAATGCAATATTTTTAAAATCAAAAATATATGTTCATCCAATTTTCCCCACTCTGGCAAATTAAGACCGTAATTCATCCAATTTTTGCATCCAACACTTACCAATCAACTTTAAAATTTTTGAATTTCAGAAAATTCTAATTCCCCGAATTTGTTTTCTTATGTTGGAAAAAGGCACAAGACAGAAAATCTTACGCTTTTATATCCCATATTTATGCAATATTTCTCTCTGTAACTGGAATCTTTCATCGCTTTTCCCCCAAAATTGCGATTTCCCATTCCACTTATGTCTTACAAAAGAAAATTCTCTTTCTGAAATTTTTCTCATACTTATTTAAAAATATTTTTTCCCATTTTCGTCGTTCAATTCTCTACATGTTTACCGTTTTCTTGCACTTATACCATTTTAAATTTTTAGCATTTGCACTCTTAATTTTTCTGTGTTCTAATTTCAGTTTGATATTAACAAACACACACACACTAAATTGAAAGCGCTAGTTTCATAACAATAACACATAATTACAATTTCCTACCATTAAAGGAAAAAAGCAAACGAGCAAAGAAAATACATAAGAGACGTAAAGAAATGCTAGCACGCCACACTAGAACGGAGGCCTAGGACTCGGTCCTCACTAACCAAATATGTCTCGCACGAACATGTCTAAACCAGTGAGACGCTCCTCCTGGCGCCTAGTTGCCTTAAGCGCCTCCTGCTGCGGATCAAACCATGAATACCCCAATCAGGATGTTGGGGATCTCAAAAATATTTGTGCCAACACACCCTGACCCTGCATCTGCACATAGTCTAAATCAGCACCATTTGCTCTAATACCCAACTTGACCAAACTGGGACTCAGTAAAAGAAATGGCAGTACCCTTAACCTCAGAATGGAAAATAATTTCATCTCCCAAATGCCCATTCTGTATATTAGCATCAAAAAGCTTGAATAGCCTCAGTTAAGCGACGTGAGGACATGTCGTATGACTTTGAATGTGGTGCAATCCCGTAGCAGTGAAAAGTTGTTCAAGCTGCATCCCCTAAAAGTCATCAAACTTCACCGCTCTCCCCATCAACAAAGTGTAGCCTGCTGAATCCACATAATTCTAAGCAATCTTCTTGCTATTCTGGCACCACGCAACCTCTTTTGGCGTCAATTCGGGAAATTGTGTTGCTAAGGATGGGCATGGAGGCATGGGAAAAAAATCTTCGAATTGGCTAATGAAACTTGTAGATTTGGAAAGAGGATGGAGCACGCTTTGATTTGGATATAAACTTGGGTGAAACGGAGCTGAAATGAAGCCGTGGTGGCTAGAGAAAGTGAAGGGTATTTGGTTGGATGCTGCGTTCGGGAGGGGAAAAAATAAAAGTGATGAAGCCTTTTGGCTTCGTCTGCTTTTATTTGTGCGATTCGCACCCAGTGGGTCGATTCACTATCGATAGGAGTCGACACGGTGTCGACCTAAGCCGATCCTGGGTCAACCCAAACAAAGGGATTTTTTTCGCACATTTGTTCGACGTTCGGATGATCTGTTCTTCGCGCTTCGAATTCATGCCTTCTATGTTGCATCCAAAATATTTCCTAGGTCGGTCAGTTAACCGCTCCAACTCAAATAAATTTTCCATCGTCCATATACTGTCCAAACAACGCATCTTTGCTTCCAACTTAAATGAATGTCAAACCAAAATTCGGTGTAACCTTTTCTTATCGTTCATCATATATTTCCAAAATAATTCCTTACGCCCAATCTTCCATCATCCAAATCTTTTCCGTAGCCATGCACAATAATTACCATTCCTTACAACTTCCCATTATTTGAGCCTCGATTATCCTGGCCAACTTATGCCGTCTTCGCCTCACATGCTTCCATATAAATTTTTCAACTACTTTTCTCAAACCTGAGTAGCGTTCAACCTTCGTGCTTCCCATGCACGCTATATATATATCCCCAATCCATCCATGTTCCAAACACAAGGTCTTATTATCCACCCACAACTTGGACCTACCATCCATTTTCAAGTACTAACACATGAACTTTCCCGTTAATAATTGAATATATAGTACATCCTATACTATGGTTAAGCCAGAACTTACTCTTTTAGGACCATTCACAATCCTAACATTGGTGAACGCACTCATTACTCAGTACTTTACATGTGTGGTTCTCTCAAAAGTGGGCCTCTCTCATGCATCTAGGTATATATACATAATACTTATATTTTCAAAATACAAATAAGTCTCTCACTAACTATACTTAGGAATCCTAAACCTGAGCTTTGATACCAAATGTAACAATCCAAATTCCAACGGGTCTGGATTTTTCAAAAATTCTAAATCTGAAACCACATAAACTTGGGTTGGCTTATCTGGTATCCTACAGAAAAGACAGAGATAATAAATACGTCAGTGCTTGATAAAACATCTCGCGGTGGAATGGATAAAATATAATAATCAAATAAAGCCTTAATGAAAAATGACACTGCCTAACAAGTGTCCAAAGGCCACCAAATCTCTACCATAAATCTAACCCGCGACTATGGTATGGGGAAGGGGTCAGAAAACAAGTTTTGGTGAGTGGACAAATTATACATTCTGAAATAAAATTACATATACCGTTTAGTAACATTTATTTAATTATTAGGTTATTCGGGTTAACAACACTCTAAGCTCTCTGCACACACGTCGCACCCACCTACTCCCCAGTAGATTAAACCTAATATAATATATGTAGCTATGCCCAATATATCAAGGTACTCTCCATAGTACCCTCCTCAAATGGTCTTCGTCGCCACACCACGGAAGCATGCACAACCTTCATCCTACGTCGATCCATGTACGGAAATCTCCATTGTTACGCTACGTAATCGCATAGAACCGCCCACTCTATGTCAAGTAAGCATACAGATCCTCATATCCGGACTCTTGTGTCAAACCACGTCTCAACACGTAGTAATGCCTTAACGTCTACAATACACAACCCAGTGCGTGTATCTAGACACTTGCACAAACGTACTGCCTATTGTAACTTGAGTTCCGTCATAATGTTGCATCTAATGCGCAGAACTCGGTCGGGAGCTTTCGATATCTGTAAAAGACAGCTTCGTTAGGCCTACATTACAGATATCCACATATGCTCTGTCTCTTTCCACAGTAGCTACGGCGCCACCCTGGCCCATCCCTCAACTAATGAAAGATCACATCAAGAGCTAATGACGTGCTCCTATGAACCAATCTAACATCCAATTTGGCATGTCCCTCAATCAACGTCCCGATAGTGAAAGATCGTTAGTCTGTTAGTTTAGCACATAGTCTTTTCGCATCCCACTGACTGCCGATGATAGGTATCCGATAATTACCATCCTTAATTTGGTCTTGACCACCTCCTCCAAGAGTGAGAAAACCACCGAATCACCCAACGCCATTTGCCATAGCCTTCTGACTGCCACACCATAGTTGCAGTCAAGGTATACTCCAGATGGTGCAACGGACCTACCTCCGAGTGACGGCTTCATCCAGTTGTTCCTTAGAGGGCCATCTCAAAGTACCCTACCACGTCTCGTTGAAGCATTGTGCTTCCGTCCAGTTTCTTAAATTTATCAGTTGAACATGCCTCCCTCGTGTCTCCAAACACCACGATGATCTACCCCGTTGGGTCCTTCATCTCTATACATACGGACTGGTCCATGCACATCACACCAATGTGTTATTTGATTCTATGTCTAATCATTTAATCATGTGTTTGCCTTTACTTATCACATTGCTAATGAAATTGAGTATTTACACATTCATTTTCTATTTAAGTTACTGGTTTATTAGTTTATGTTTGGCCGCACTTTCCCTGATCAGCCTCACGTTGCCAGAACGGACAAATAGATTTACGAGCCACTTATTTTTCCCAATCAGCCCCATGCTGTTGGAACGGATGCCAATTATACATTTACAAATTTATTAGGCCACTTATTTTCCCTAATCAGCCCCATACCGCTGGAACGGACCTCTGCTTATTATTATTACATTCATTAAACTTAATCCTCCTAATTATAAGTTTACTAATAATAAGCCTACTTTATTCTTTCTCATTTAATTATAACCTCATGCTATATCGTTACCACAACCGTTGCTGTAGGTTTTCTTATTAACTTAGTTCCATTAACTAAGCTTTATTAATAAGTTCTTTTTCATCATTAATTATAATATACATTATAATTCCACTTGTCCCTAGGGCAAGCCTACTTATTATATTTCATACCCATTCATATAATTAATTATAATAAGTTATATTCCCCGTTCATCACTTTTTCCCTTGGTTCCTTATTATTTGAGCGAACATTTACTGTTGTAACCTTTCTTTATTTACCGTCTTGTACTTTTTTATTATTATAGAAAATATTTCACATGCTTAATTAAATTGATTGGTGGTAATGTACAAAAATCAATTTCCATAATATAAATCAATTATGATTCGTAGCAGCAAGCTATTTCTCTTTATTTGATTATGTGTATATATATATTTGATTAGTGTGCAATACGACAAAAACTCCTATTTTTGTAACACCCCACATCCGTTAGTGTCACTCACAAAGGGAATGCACTAAGTTCTGTGGAGCATTTAGGGTAAAAGATGCAGATAAATTACAAGACAGACAGAAATTAAACAGCGAAAAATAAAACTTTACTTTATTGATAAGATAGTTTGTACAACAATTGTTTTCCAATATCAGAGTATCATCTGTCTTACAAAATAAAGAAGCATAAAAATACATTTATATTCCCCAATGTAGCATAAGCCAGCCATAGCAGCGAAAAGAGAATCCAAGCAAACTTCGACAAATCTTCAAGCTGGGAAAGAGTGACAGTCCAACTTAACCTGAGCTATACTATTCCCTCCTTTACTACCTTGGGGGGGGGGGGGGGAAGCGGAAGAAAAGAAGATGAAAGAAAAACAGAGTCAGACATAAAGCCTGAGTAAGTTCAATTACTTCAAGCATGTGAACATGGAAAAACAAAACGACATGAATTAACTGAATACAAGATAACACCATGATGATAGGATCAGCACGATTAGACAAGATTAATCACAAGATATGCTAAGATAAGATAAACTGGACATGCTCTAATACTTTTGCCGCTTTGCTATTTCCTTGCTATACTGGTTTCTATATCTCTGCACCACCTAACTAGTGTCCCAACTAGTAATGATAACGTGATCCCAATCCCGGTAATTTCGGTTGCCTTAAGGCATACATTTATTATTTATTACCTAGATCTAATCTAGGGTTTTCTATCAAGTGCTTTCTAGATTCAACTAGAGTTTACGCTATCTGCTGAACGCTTCTCGGATTCAGGGTTTATGCCACCTAGTCTAACTAGGGATTATGCTACCTGTCGAACGATGCCCCCTAGTCTAGGACACACTACCTAGAGTGGTATATGTTCCTAGACTTCCCCACGCATGTATCGCGAATCGTTATCGCTTGTCTAGATGCACGTGTCCTGTAATGTGCGGCCCGAGTCCTGTGGCAGGGCAAATCAAGAAACACAGAACTCAGTCGAGAGCTTTCAGATATCTGCCGATGCAGATGCTAAGGTCTGTTTTGATTCCAGTGGCTATGGTCCCACTCGACCCCTCCCTCAACTAATGAAAGGCACACCTTGAAAAATGAGAACTATACGCAGGCCCCCTATGCCCCACTAACCTATGGACATCCTCACCCATAACTAGATAGCAAGTATATGGTCTTTTGGAGTTCTCCGCCTTTCCGCTTCACGTATCTCGATTTGACTCAAGATGGATGGTAGACGATGAGTTGCTATCACAGGGCTACCGTTTTCTCGCCGAATCACGCTGGTCCATCCTAGTCTTTAGGTTGCCATATATTGCAACCAAGGTATACCCCTGGTTCTTCTAACGCAGACCTTAACCTCTGTGAGCCCAGGAGGATCATCTGCAGCCCCATAGGGGGATACCAAGAGTACCCTCACGTCCCCTCGAAGCCTCGGGCTTCGTAACCCAATTCGTTGGAGTCTTCTTTTTACTCAGACGGACGTCGCTCCTTCCCGTGTTATACTAAGAATTTCTACTTAGTTTTGCTAACTAAGGTTTACCACTTAGTTTCCAGAATCGTTGTTTTCTTAACTAAGGTTTACTACTAAGTTCTCTTTCTCGTTAATTTGGATTGGTTAAGCGTCATTAGTCAATTCAAGCTAACTTAACCCTCTTCATTTATCTTGTTAAACTGGTTAAGTGTTATCAGTAATTCATGTTGACATAACCCTACCACAAACCAAGTTATATTGGTTAAGTATTTCTTATTACTTAACCCTACCCATTCACCCTGTATTGGTTAAGTGTTCCTTTTTAACTTAACCTTGCCCATCTGTTTTTAACTAACATTTTATTAATGGTTATGTATTATCCCTTCATGTTTTAGACTTAACCCTATTCCTTTATCACAATCTGACGGTTAAGTGTTCAAGTTTACTTAACCCTATGGTCTAGTCCAGCTAACATATCAAATTGGCTAAGTGTATTAAATTTTACTTAACCCCAACGTCTAGTCTAGTTAACATGTTAATTTGGCTAAGTGTATTAACTTTACTTAACCCCACCTTCTAGTCTAGTTAACATGTTAATTTGGATAAGTGTTTTCTTAGTTACTTTACCCCTACAAATCTTGTCTTGTTACGATGTTAAGTTTGGTTAAGTGTCCCTATGGACTTAACCCTTCCATTCTAGCTTAACTGTGTTAAGTTGGTTAAATGTTCCTATGGGCTTAACCCTCCCATTCTAGCTTAATTGTGTTAAGTGTCTGTATGAACCTAACCCCACCCATCGGTTTGGTTATCATGTTGAATTGGTTAAGTGTCTTTGTTAACTTAACCCTACCATTCTTGTTCTTGCTTTAACTAAATAAATTAAAGCCGCGACCACTCACGTTAGACAGATATTTTTGCGAATACTGGATGTGCCGGTTGGTTCCGGGCAGGTTTACATCGCAACTCAGTCTAACCTCGGGTTAGGCATATTCGTGTTTTCTAAGTTCAAAGGGTTTTGATTAATTTTCAAATCAGGTTTTGAAAGTAACCATCCCGTCCGTCGGATCAGTTAGGGATAGCCAGGGAGAGCAGGAAACTTGTATTTTCCAAACCCAAGCCTAGACACTGTCCTCTCTGTCACCCTAGAACTTTCTGGTGTATGTATTATTAAAAGAGATGTCATTAATAAACCTTTCTTTTGTATATATATAAATTGTTAACAATTTATCCTCAAAGTCCATTTTCCCTTTTTAAATAAATTTGGCCTATACCATATACATTTGCCATGCCCACTAATGGACTTATATTCTAGGCCCAAATCTTGATTTGCCTATCTTACAGTTTATAGCAATTTAGATCCAACATCTTCATTTACAGTTCATGCCAAAAACTAGATTTTATATTCTAGTTTATAGTTTATGCCCAAAACTTAATTTGCATACCAACTACCTACTTTGTGGCCAATTTAACCATTTACCATTTACGCCCAATGTAGGTAAATTATTCACAATTATGCTAATATACTTATCCTGCCTAATTTAGCCACCCAATTCTGATTTAATATTCTAATTTCAGTTCATGTCAAAACTAGACTTGTTATTCCAATTTTCATCTCAATAGTCATGCTATAATGCATGTTCCCAAACTATGCCAATTTCCAAGTTTAGTCAATTTCATGTTTTCCCAAAACGTATTCCCATCGTTCGTAAAATCGTGATTCAACCTAGATTATAAATAAATCTATATTCGTGGATAAAAGGGAATGAACCAAAATGTCATGAAAGAATAGACATAATAACTGGCATAAGATGATAATTCACAGGCATATAGATCTGGTAATATTACGACATGAAAAGGGTTGAATAGTGTAGGTTCAAGAACAAGGGTAGACCTAACTTAATAGGTAAATTCCCAAGATCAAGATCCAAGGATAACCATAAATATAAAGTCAAGCCTAGATCCAATATAATGCCAGTTTGGGGTACAGCATGGTTTTGTAACTACAGTGTCGTGGGCATAAATAATAACCTTATAACCATAGTCATAGGCAATAAATCCTCACAGTTAATGAATCATAGTCATAGGCGATGTTCATAGTCAAAGGAAAATAATTCTCACAGTCATGAGTCACAGTCATAGGCAATGTTCATAGGCAATGTTCATAGTCAAAGAGGCATATAGTTTTAAGGTCCATAGTTTCATAGTCACAGTCTTATTGGTCATCGAATCATAACAGTTCTTAATTAGGTCCAAGGGTATAATCACTGATTCGAACAGAAAGATTTGGCATATTCTTTTATTCCTTTAATTTCATGTCACGAATAGAGGAAACGTTCAAATCTAAAAAGTAACCGACTTACAGAGATTATATTAGATTCGTAGAAAAACAGTCGTTGAAGTCGTTTGAATCTTCACTTGAATCCTAGCTTGTTTTGAATCTCCTCTTGAAAGTCTTGAGCAGCATTTCCTCGTCTTGATTTATATTATTTTTTTTATTTATACATTCTCTCAGAGGCAGCATAAGGATAGAAAAGAATTGTGAATAGTGAAGGAGACTAGGGGCTATTTATATAGGATTAGGCGGACGAATCTAGGCAGAAAACGAGACCAGGTACATAAGAATGCACCCAGGCCCAAAAGTGGGTTTTGCACCCAGGTCGACACCCATGTCGACTGGGCAGTCGACCTGGTCAGGGGGATCGACTACCCAGTCGACCTGGGTCCTGGGCAGGAATTTTCCCGCCCAGCCTGCTTATGGGTTTTGAATTCGAATTTCGAGCTGTTTTCGATTCTGAAAAT
The DNA here is from genome assembly GCA_030737875.1 of Allium sativum. Classification (NCBI taxonomy): domain Eukaryota; kingdom Viridiplantae; phylum Streptophyta; class Magnoliopsida; order Asparagales; family Amaryllidaceae; genus Allium; species Allium sativum. The sequence continues at coordinate 232,438,643 of CM060913.1, read as the reverse complement.
TTCTGAAACTTCGGAGGGTCATATCTCCCTCATACGGACTCCGATTCTCGCAAATTCGGACTCGTTTTCAAGCAGAATTTCGAGACGAACGCAATGGCGCAACCCGTTTCCCTTGATTTTGAATTTAAAATTTAATTCTGCCTTGATTTGTGAATCTTAGTGTTATAAAATTACGGGGTGTTACATTCTCCCCCACTTAAAAGGATTTCGTCCCCGAAATCTTCAAGTTAGGAAGAATGTGTCCTACCATCCAATCACCCATCTACTCAACCATTCAATCATAGGCATTCATTGTCCTTAAAATATTTCTAATGTTTTCATGTTTATATGCATAGTGTGTGTATATGTCTTTATCTAATGCAAAATCAGGCGGTCTACTGATTCAGTTGACCTCCTTAATGCGAATCATGTCAGTGCCATGCATCCAATCATGTATGCAAGCATCCCTAGTTATGTAAATACTACATGTGTGCATAGCCATTCATCCGTGTGCAACATCCATATGATAACATATCAAGTTCAACTTACAAACAAATACATATCTGTAAATGCAATATGAAAGCGTCCGAACTAATCTAGTGCCTAATACGTATGTATATGCATTCACGAGCAACCATTAGCAACCACTCGCAACCATCAACCATAACATGTTTCAAATATATGTTTACCTCCAAAAGAGTTTCTACCTAAGGATCGAAGATACGACCTAGAGGATATACTTTGGAAAGAGAGAAACAATTATGCGTAAAGCTCCTACAAAAAAAAGAAATCAAGGATGCACCCTTAAGGAAAAGGGTATGATGCTAGTATCTAGCCTTCTTGAGCTTTACTCCACAGTATCTTAACTAATTTAACTTCACGATTGTGAAGTTTCTGACCTCCATTTCCAAAATAAACAGATGTCAATCACGGTACTAAGATGATTAGAGGTCTCCCTCTTATCCACCATGCCATAACTATAAGGGTCAAAAGGTCACTACGTGCTTTTTAGAGTGCCTGCCACAACTATTCATCTCTCACGCAAACCATCCTAGTTGAACTCGACATTCCTCAAGTACAAGCCCCAAAGGCCTAAACCAATATCAGACAAGCACCCAAGGAATACCTCCTCCGAATTTAGACGATCTACGTGAGATGATATAAGCAAACTCGATAGTTATTCTCAAATCCCTACTAACCAAAAATAAACTGGTCGGACCACCAATTGGATTTGAGACTCTAGTGGGATCTTTCTACTATACAAGTACTATGGTGTAGAGACTCAACTATGGAAGTGGACATGAACAAATGCGAAGCGCTAAAACCAAAGGAAAGAGTACGAACAACAAAACTAGTCTCTTCCAATAGAACTTTACTACCTTTCTCCTAGGTACGCTTGGTGGCGAAAGTAGGTACTTGCCCTTCTGAAAATCTTGTCCTTTGCCCTTAATTACATGCCCTATCACACCATAGTAAAGATACTTCCTCTTGTATTAGGTTTTATAATTCCTTCCTCCTTATGAGCTAAATCTACATCCATGAATTCCTCATCCTCTTCCGTGTGTAGTCATGTTGACAAATCTCTCGAAAGCTGCTTCCATCGTACAAAAAACCCTATAAGCTGAAAGAAAACTGGCCGTAGGTGAAACAACTATGGCTATGGATGGAAGCCGGGCACTACTTCGCCCATCGATGAGGTTATGTCCCAGAAAGCCCGGAACCCCAGAGACTCAAGAAAGAAGAAGACAAGAATTCAAACAGAGGAAGAGAAGATAGTGCGTATGGCTTTGGGGAATATGCCTTTTAAACAAATCTTTTCTCTTGAAAATGCTTCTTTTAAAACCGTTTTGAAAATAATTTTTCAAATCCTTTATATGATCTGGTAACCTTCAGCTCTGATACCACGTGTAACCCCCCACATCCGTTAGTGTCACTCACAAAGGGAATGCACTAAGTTCTGTGAAGCATTTAGGGTAAAAGATGTAGATAAATTACAAGACAGACAGAAATTAAACAGCGGAAAATAAAACTTTACTTTATTGATAAGATAGTTTGTACAACAATTGTTTTCCAATATCAGAGTATCATCTGTCTTACAAAATAAAGAAGCATAAAAATACATTTATATTCTCCAATGTAGCATAAGCTAGCCATAACAGCGAAAAGAGAATTCAAGCAAACTTCGACAAATCTTCAAGCTGGGAAAGAGTGACAGTCCAACTTAACCTGAGCTATACTATTCCCTCCTTTACTACCTGGGGGGGGGGGAGGGGAAGAAAAGAAGACGAAAGAAAAACAGAGTCAGACATAAAGCCTAAGTAAGTTCAGTTACTTCTAGCATGTGAACATGGAAAAACAAAATGACATGAATTAACTGAATATAAGATAACACCATGATGATAGGGTCAGCACGATTAGACAAGATTAATCACAAGATATGCTAAGATAAGATAAACTGGATATGCTCTAATACTTTCGCCGCTTTGCTATTTCCTTGCTATACTAGTTTCTATATCTCTGCACCACCTAACTAGTGTCCCAACTAGTAATGATAACGTTATCCCAATCCCGGTAATTTCAGTTGCCTTCAGGCATACATTTATTATTTATTACCTAGATCTAATCTAGGGTTTTCTATCAAGTGCTTTCTAGATTCAACTAGAGTTTACGCTATCTGCTGAACGCTTCTCGGGTTCAGGGTTTATGCCACCTAGTCTAACTAGGGATTATGCTACCTGTCGAACGATGCCCCTAGTCTAGGACACACTACCTAGAGTGGTATATGTTCCTAGACTTCCCCACGCATGTATCGCGAATCGTTATCGCTTGTCTAGATGCACGTGTCCTGTAATGTGCGGCCCGAGTCCTGTGGCAGGGCAAATCAAGAAACACAGAACTCGGTCGAGCGCTTTCATATATCTGCCGATGCAGATGCTAACGTCTGTTTTGATTCCAGTGGCTATGGTCCCACTCGACCCCTCCCTCAACTAATGAAAGGCACACCTTAAAAATTGAGAACTATACGCAGGCCCCCTATGCCCCACTAACCTATGGCCATCCTCACCCATAACTAGATAGCAAGTATATGGTCTTTTGGAGTTCTCCGCCTTTCCGCTTCACGTATCTCGATTTGACTCAAGATGGATGGTAGACGACGAGTTGCTATCACAGGGCTACCGTTTTCTCGTCGAATCACGCTGGTCCATCCTAGTCTTTAGGTTGCCATATATTGCAACCAAGGCATACCCTGGTTCTTCTAACGCAGACCTTAACCTCTGTGAGCCCAGGAGGATCATCTGCAGCCTCACAGGGGGATACCAAGAGTACCCTCACGTCCCCTCGAAGCCTTGGGCTTCGTAACCCAATTCGTTGGAGCCTTCTTTTTACTCAGACGGACGTTCGCTCCTTCCCGTGTTATACTAAGAATTTCTACTTAGTTTTGCTAACTAAGGTTTACCACTTAGTTTCAAGAATCGTTGTTTTCTTAACTAAGGTTTACTACTTAGTTCTCTTTCTCGTTAATTTGGATTGGTTAAGCGTCATTAGTCAATTCAAGCTAACTTAACCCTCTTCATTTATCCTGTTAAACTGGTTAAGTGTTATCAGTAATTCATGTTGACTTAACCCTACAACAAACCAAGTTATATTGGTTAAGTATTTCTTATTGCATAACCCTACCCATTCACCCTGTATTGGTTAAGTGTTCCTTTTTAACTTAACCTTTCCCATCTATTTTTAACTAACATTTTATTAATGGTCAAGTATTATCCCTTCATGTTTTAGACTTAACCCTATTCCTTTATCACAATCTGATGGTTAAGTGTTCAAGTTTACTTAACCCTATGGTCTAGTCCAGCTAACATATCAAATTGGCTAAGTGTATTAAATTTTACTTAACCCCAACCTCTAGTCTAGTTAACATGTTAATTTGGCTGAATGTATTAACTTTACTTAACCCCGCCTTCTAGTCTAGTTAACATGTTAATTTGGATAAGTGTTTTCTTAGTTACTTAACCCCTACAAATCTTGTCTTGTTACGATGTTAAGTTTGGTTAAGTGTCCCTATGGGCTTAACCCTTCCATTCTAGCTTAACTGTGTTAAGTTGGTTAAGTGTTCCTATGGGCTATACACTCCCATTCTAGCTTAACTGTGTTAAGTGTCTGTATGTACCTAACCCCACCCATCGGTTTGGTTATCATGTTGAATTGGTTAAGTGTCTTTGTTAACTTAACCCTACCATTCTTGTTCTAGCATTAACTAAATAAATTAAAGCCGCGACCACTCACATTAGACAGATATTGTTGCGAATACTGGATGTGTTGGTTGGTTTTGGGCAGGTTTACATTGCAACTCAGTCTAACCTCGGGTTAGGCATATTCGTGTTTTCTAAGTTCAAAGGGTTTTGATTAATTTTCAAATTAGGTTTTGAAAGTAACCATCCCGTCCGTCGGATCAGCTAGGGATTGCCAGGGAGAGCAGGAAACTTGTATTTTCCAAACCCAAGCCTAAACACTATCCTCTCTGTCACCCTAGAACTTTCTGGTGTATGTATTATTAAAAGAGATGTCATTAATAAACCTTTTTTTTGTATATATATAAATTGTTAACAATTTATCCTCAAAGTCCATTTTCCCTTTTTAAATAAATTTGGCCTATACCATATACATTTGCCATGCCCACTAATGGACTTATATTCTAGGCCCAAATCTTGATTTGCCTATCTTACAGTTTATAGCAATTTAGATCCAACATCCTCATTTATAGTTCATGCCAAAAACTAGATTTTATATTCTAGTTTATAGTTTATGCCCAAAACTTAATTTGCATTCCAACTAACTACTTTGTGGCCCATTTAACCATTTACCATTTACACCCGATGTAGGTAAATTATTCACAATTATGCTAATATACTTATCATGCCTAATTTAGCCACCCAATTCTGATTTAATATTCTAATTTCAGTTCATGTCAAAACTAGACTTGTTATTCCAATTTTCATCTTAATAGTCATGCTATAATGCATGTTCCCAAACTATGCCAATTTCCAAGTTTAGTCAATTTCATGTTTTTCCCAAAACGTATTCCCATCGTTCGTAAAATTGTGATTCAACCTAGATTATAAATAAATCTAGATTCGTGGATAAAAGGGAATGAACCAAAATGTCATGAAAGAATAGACATAATAACTGGCATAAGATGATAATTCACAGGCATATAGATCTGGTAATATTACGACATGAAAAGGGTTGAATAGTATAGGTTCAAGAACATGGGTAGACCTAACTTAATTGGTAAATTCCCAAGATCAAGATCCAAGGATAACCAAAAATATAAAGTCAAGCCTAGATCCAATATAATACCAGTTTGGAGTACAACATGGTTTTGTAACTACAGTGTCATGGGCATAAATAATAACCTTATATCCATAGTCATAGGCAATAAATCCTCACAGTTAATGAATCACAGTCATAGGCGATGTTCATAGTCAAAGGAAAATAATTCTCACAGTCATGAGTCACAGTCATAGGCAATGTTCATAGGCAATGTTCATAGTCAAAGAGGCATATGGTTTTAAGGTCCATAGTTTCATAGTCACAGTCTTATTGGTCATCGAATCAAAACAGTTCTTAATTAGATCCAAGGATATAAGCACTGATTCGAACAGAAAGATTTGGCATATTCTTTTATTCCTTTAATTTCATGTCATGAATAGAGGAAACGTTCAAATCTAAAAAGTAACCGACTTACAGAGATTATATTAGATTCGTAGAAAAACAGTCGTTGAAGTCGTTTGAATCTTCACTTGAATCCTAGCTTGTTTTGAATCTCCTCTTGAAAGTCTTGAGCAACATTTCCTCGTTTTGATTTATATCATTTTATTTATTTATACATTCTCTCAGAGGCAGCATAAGGATAGAAAAGAATTGTGAATAGTGAAGGAGACTAGGGGCTGTTTATATTGGATTAGGCGGACGAATCTAGGCAGAAAACGAGACCAGGTACATCAGAATGCACCCAGGCCCCATGTCGACTGGGCAGTCGACCTGGTCAGGGGGGTCGACTACCAGTCGACTCCCCAGTCGACGTGGGTCCTGGGCGGGAATTTTCCCGCCCAGCCTGCTTCTGGGTTTTGAATTCGAATTTCGAGCTGTTTTCGATTCTGAAAATTCCTGAAACTTCGGAGGGTCATATCTCCCTCATACAGTCTCCGATTCTCGCGAACTCGGACTCGTTTTCAAGCAGAATTTCGAGACGAACGCAATGGCGAAACCCGTTTCCCTTGATTTTGATTTTAAAATTTAATTCTGCCTTGATTTGTGAATCTTAGTGTTATAAAATTACGGGGTGTTACAATTTTGCACTAATCCCTATTACCTTTCTTTTTCTTGTAACTACTTTCTTTGTAATTTACCATAATGGTAATTATGAAAATGTATCCCTTTTCCACCCCCGAATAACTCAGTCCACTGCTAATTCCCTTTTTTGAGTTATATATTATTTCTGTTTTCTTACATAATTCTCAGTTCCAATTTAATTACGGTAAATTTCTATGCACAATTAGGCTTACTATTTCCTATTCCATTTTTCCATATTTTAGTGTAATTTTCCCCAATCCAAACTTTTGATTATATTCTAAACAATATACTTTGGGAACATACACATAATCATCATAAAATTTATAATCCTATTATTAAGTAATTTCTTGAGCCCAAATAGGAAGATATATGAATGAGTTTACAAAATAGTAATATTTTTAAGCTTTTAGGGAATGAATTGCACACAATTACCACAATTTTAATTATTCATCACGTTAAGAATTATGGGAATCAAACGATAAATCTACCGTTACCAAAAGGTATAATTTGAATCCACTCACCTGTTAGCTATCTAATTCGAGAATCTGATTAAGAATTATTAACCGTGGTTTCTCCCTAATTTGATTCTATACTGTAATAACCACAGATTTACAATTCATTACCCAAACGAAAAGAAAAGAATTGAATTTGAATCAGATCCATGGAACTCACCTCGTACGAAAGAGAATTTTGAGCATCTACAATCCTAAGCTATGAATTTCATTCTTCAACTCTTGTTTCTGAAATAATTTAATTTAGAAAAGGTTTGGAAAAGATATGAAACGGTAGGGCATTAGTGTCTGTTCAGAAAATAATGGGTTTGACGGCTAGCCGTGGGCATTTATTAATAGTCGCGTAAAAGAACCTGGTCCGTTAGATTCGTGGAAAGAAAATCAGAACCGTCATTTAAAATAAACCACATCACAAAACCTAACATCCCTTAGCCGCCATACCCGTATAGGCTGACCCAACATTGCGCCTGGGTTGACACAGGGTCGACCTAGACCTCCTTGGGTCGACTAACCCAAGCACTACTTCGAGTCGACCCTTTCATGTTTTGAGAAAACGCATACAAGCCATTGAATACGTGATTTATTTATTTTTAAATTCTCTTCTTAACGTTATTATTCTTAACATTATAAATTATTTATTTCCCTTATTCTTGGCCTTATCCCGATATCAAATTTCAAGTGCTATGTCACGAGTTTTCTTCACGCATATAATTAAAATCATAATTTATATTCACACGTTATTTACATATAAATATTTTTCACCGCTAAAATTCATACGTACATAATTTCTCTGCACAAACTCCACTCGGGGCATATTATATATGTAAATTTATCATAAAATACACCGAACGCAATGGTACACGTTTCGTAGTCCAATTCGGATAATTCCAAAAATGTTCATTTCCATTCATCGTTTTCGGTAATTGTTTGATTAAATTAACATTATAAAAATGCGAGGTGTTACAAAAACACCGCCAGTGTTCAATTTAAAAAGATTCGAATAAGCCAAAATATTTCTCCAAAAACCTGAGCAATACCTAAACCCATTCTTCCACCTGAAACAATCATCAAAGAAAATTCTCAAAATCCATTTACATCACATAACATCTTTCCCAAACGTTAAGACCCAAATCCATGTATACAATAATGCATCATTCATGTCTGTTAAATTCATAACACCCAATCCTCCTTGCTCTACTGATTTACACACATGATTCCATGCCACCAAACGAGAAAATGAACTAACAACCCTACCACCATACCAAAAAATCTTCTTCTGATAATATTAATACGATCAATAACCCAGTGATGACACTTGTGGAAGTAAAGCCAATAAAGCGCCAAAGCAGATAGTGCTGAGTTCAACATCACCAGTCCACCTGTCTTCGATAGTGACGAACTCTTCCATTTAGCCAGTCCGCTAACAACTTTTTCAATGACCTACTGCCAATCATCCCGATGCAACTTCCCAGGACTGATTGTAATCCCTAAATATGAAGGAGGAAATTGCCCCATTTTGCAATTCAGCGTATTCGCAATCTTAACACCATCATCCTTCGATCCTACCACATACACAGTACTTTTATGAAAGTTAATTCTTAAGCCTAAATGTTTCACATACGAATACAATTGCATCTTTAGCACAACATTGTGTTTACAATCTATAGAGCTAAAAAGAATGGCATCGTCGGCGTAATGCAACGAAGTAAATCCACCAACAATTACTTCATTGCCAAAACTTTTGATGATAACATTCCTGTCAGCAACTCTAAGGATCTGAGTAAACACGTCTGCCACAATATCGAATAGCAATGGAGATAATGGATCTTCTTGTCTCAAGTCCCTTTGTAGACAAAACCAAATTTCTTGGTATTCCATTAACACATATATAAGAGCTGTTGGACCATAAAATATTTCTATTCTAACCAATCCATCTATCACCAAAACCCCTAACTTTCAAGTGTCCAACGCAAAATTCCAATCTACCATATCAAAAGCCTTCGCAAAGTCCAAATTCAACACTACACAAGGAACTTTGAATTTCTCATAGTATTAAATAACTTCCTGAACCACCGTAGCCGTATCAAGAATAAATCTTTCATGAATAAAAGTTGTTTGCGCTTTGTCAATTAGGGATTCCATCTTACATTTTAGTATATTAGCTAGCACTTTAGTTATCAACTTGTAAGTACTATCTAATGAACTAGCAGGCCTAAAATCCCTAATCCCAACACACCATCTTTTTTAGGAAGCAACACAACATTGGCACAATTCAGTTTCTTTAAATTCAATCTACCATCATACAACTCCTCAAACAGTTTCATGACATCACTCCTAATCCATTTCTAATACTTCTTAAAGAAGAAATTTGGAAAACCATATGGACCAGGAGCTTTGTCGCTGGGCATATCATGCAATGCAGCCTCCGCTTCAACCAAAGTAAAAGTATCCTATAAACTAACCAAATCCAGCTTATTCGGATACAAAATAGACCATTCTGCATCAACTCTCGTAGTCAAACAACTACCACGAATGGTTATTTAATAATCAATGAAAACCCTATTCAACTCAATCTGCTCTGATATTTCATTATTACCACAGGTCAAACTATATACGATTTGACCTTCTCCCATTCGCCACTATGTGGAAATAACTAGTATTCCTGTCACCTTCTTTAAGTCATTGCAACTGTGGATCTCAGTCTCCAAAAAATCTCTTCTTGATCAATCAATCTTAACAGCTCATTTTCCTTTGACAATAATTGACATTTTTCCAATTCATATAAAAGTCTAATTTCCTCCAACCTGTTCCAACATAATTTTTTCTCTCAAGTTTCTACTTTTTTACAAAAATTACCGAAAACCTCTTTGTTCCAAATTTTCAAATGCTTCCTTTAAAACTTAAGCTTCCCAACAATCATACTCCTGGAATCCTTACTACAATTATAAGAACACCTAACATTTCTAATTATCCCTTCAAAACCAACTTCCATACACTGCATTTTTTCAAATTTAAACATACCATTATTTGTCTAATTACCACCAATATCAAGCATAATTGGACATTGGTCAGACACAATACATACCAACCCCTTAAGATACGAGAGCAGGTAGAGATCTTCAAGCTCCAGATTAATTGAAAACCTATCCATCCAAACTAAAGAAGGAACCTCATGCTTGTTACTTCAAGTAAATCTCCTATTATTCATAGGTAAATCGATCAAATTACACTCACAAACAAAATCACTAAACTCCTCCAAGTCCTATGTTATCACTATTAAAATGATCTCTCACCCACAAATCTAGTAGTATTAAAATCTCCTCCAATAACCCATGGACAAACAATCAAATTCATAAAATCATACCTTCCTTCAACATCAACTTACTTTCACTAGTGTTACATGGTCCATACACATTAGACACAAAACATACAACTGTAGAAGCAATACATCTCAAAGCTACATGCAACAGAAATTTCATCTTGACTTCGTGAACCAATTCCCAAACACTACTGTTCCACCCAATAAACATACCACCTGAACTACCCACAACATTAACAAAATTCCAAGTATAAAAAACCGAAGAACTCATTGACCTGAATCTAAAACCATCAGCATCATCAATCTTTGTTTCTTGTAAAAGAACAATTTTCGGCTTAATAGACTTCAACACATTCTTAACCATTTGGCATTTGTTGGGCAAGCCTAACCCTCTAACATTTTAAGATATTGTAATCATTTCTAAATTGAAACCCTCTCTACCTCCTTCTGCTTAAAGCCACTAATATCATCCTCCTTATTAGTTAAAATAATGCATGCTCATTTCACAATATTATAAATTTTCTCAGATGAAAGAAAATTTAAAATAGCAAGGATAAAATGCTACTTGCTAGCGGGTGAGCTGGTTCATCTCCTTGCATCCCCCTTATACTCCTCCTCAACAAAGAAATTCCACTACCGCCCACCATCTGCTTGCCCCTCTTGATAGTTTCTCATTTATCTTCGATGGTCTTCGTGACAACCTCTTGTACATTTCCAGCTTTTTTATATCCGCATCACCAAGACCAACATCAACATCCATTTTATCTTCAACATTTATAACAACATCATTCACTTCCTTCACATCACCAACACCACCCTCACCAAACAATCCGTCCATCAAGATAACAATGTTTGAAACACCTTTAGGAGCATCCCCTCTTGCACCAAAGTTAGAACCACCCACAACATCAACTCCACCACCTACCCCCATCCACAACCAGCTTATTGGTAACTTCAGCCTCGCTCCTAGAAGAACCTTCATAATCAAACAGAATACCTATAGCGTCACCAGAATCGCTAGCTTTACTCTCGTCAGAAGAAACCTCCCTTTTACTTCTCAATGACTTAAGTTTACCATCTTCTCCTCTTATATACACCATCTTCTTAAAATCATTACCAACTCCTTCTTCATCCGGATAACCAACTACCCTCATAACTGCAATCTCATACAGGAAATCATCAATGAATAGATTCCATTGCGAAGGGAACCCTTCTTGCATATTAAGGTCAATCAACACATACATCACGTTATAATCAAAAGTAGATTCAAAGTTTCCTACAGCCTAACCACCGAACCAAATTTGATTAACACAGATCGCAAGATGCTCAAATCTCTACATACACAATATGCAACCCATGCAGCTTAATCCACACTCCCTCTCGAGACATGATCACTTTACTACCCAAATACAAACTCTATTATCTGAAATGAAAATAAGTGCCCTTAGAAACCACAATTGTACTAAGCAGATCCCACGCCACAATCTTTCTTAGAAACCTCACTACAAAATCAGACTTGAATTTCTTAACATCCCAAAACCAACGACCCATAAAATCAAATTTCTCATTCAAAATATGCTCAATTATGACTATCGAGAACTTCCCCCTAACAATAGAAATTGAAGCCCAGGAATCCTTGCATCTCAATTAAGGTTGAATATCGTTCGTAGAAATTCTCGCTTCATCGGTCGAACCCATTTTTAAGAATTTTGATTTTGAAGAGAGCGAATTTGCAGAAGATTGCGGAATTTTACAGTTAAAAACCTTATGCCCTATCTTACCACACTTAAAACAAGCGACTGGGCTTCTGCAATTTGTAACGAAGTAATCAGAGAGACTGCATATGAAACATTTCTTCTTCGATTTAACATCACATAGTCTCTGCGAGTAATTTCTGAAAGATGTACGACCAGAGACGCCATGATTAATTTCATTCGTGGAAGAAATATTTCTCAACAACACATCCTTATATGATTCTTTTGAATTTATGCCCTGAGAATTAGAAGAATTACTAAAACAATTTGAAATACTATAGCCTAACGGATATGCATGCGGGTCAAAATCAAGATTCGGTTTCACCGTGTCCATTAAAGGTTATATTAGTCAGTTTAATGAGTTATCAAGATTTGGAAAGGAGCTTGTTAACATGCCACATAAGAAAGCCATAAATTCACAAAAATGATAGACCAGCCACAACAAGGGTTGGTAATCAGTGATGTGACCATGGGAGCTACATTCGAGACACTTGTTGAGATAGCCTTGATGAAAGAAGGAGAGAAAAAGGTGGTTCCTAATGCAGTTGTTGGAAAAGGTACTTTTTTGGAAGGATAAGGAAGAAAAAGAGAAGGACTACAAAAAGAAACTCAAAAGGACTCAAAGTGTCGTACTTGTAGAAGAATCAAGCACTACATTAGGGATTGCAAATCCAATCATCTAAAAGTGAAGTGCTTTTTATGTAAGCAACTGGGGAATATTAGTAGATACTGCCCATAGGGGACTGGGGCTACACATAGGTCTATTGCCTCAATTCGGCGTTGATACAGGCATTAGATGCTAATCCATCCACTAGCGGCAGCAAGACAGAGGAAAAAATCACGGTGGAATGTGTGGTTTCTATCTTTGGCTCTTCCTTCATGCTTTCTTTATTTTTGGAGCACCCCTCCCCTTTATTTCTAGAAATTTAGTTGATTGTTCACACCAAGATATTTCTTTAGTCAAGGACCCACCAATGGTAGTTTCTAACCTATTGAGAGGATCAGCTTATATATTTTTTATATGCTGAAGTTTGAAATTTTTGATTCAAGGGCTAGAATTTGAATGATTATGTCTTAGTCTTCTCTAGGTAAGGGTTAGTATTAGGGATGTATTGGTTAGCCATATATAGGGCTATCCTTGACTGCTATATGAGGGTCGTCATTCTAGGTATTTGTAGTGGACACACCTAAGAGATTTTTTGCGACCCATAAGGGTTAGTTATGCTAAGCTATCTGTATTTGATAGACTTATCTTCAATTGAGATAAGTTCCTACGTATCATTTGAGATTTTATAGATTGTTTTGAGGAGGTCACTAGACTTCTATTGAAGAAGAGATAAAAGTTTAAGATATATATATATATATATATATATATATATATATATTACTGACAATGCTAGACGTGTGGCACTAATAGTAAGACATATGGGATCTAAGGAAAGACAAGATTTGAGTAAGAAGATAGAGAAGCCTCTAGAGAAGGGTCTCATTAGAGAAGTATCTCAGAATGGGGAGCACCATTTGCTAAAAAGGTGTTTTGTTCCCTAAGACTATGTATGGATTATCGAGAATTGAACAAGTTGACTAAGAAGAACTGCTACCCCTTCCTTAAATAAATGTGATCAATTAGTAGGAGCCACAATTTTATCTCAGTTAGATATAGTTACTGGTTTTCACCTGCTAAGGGTAGAAGAGGATAGTGTTGGTAAGACTGCTTTATGGACACCCGGTAGATTTTATGACCGATTAGGCATGCCCTTCGACCTAACTAGCGCTCTAATTTATTTTACAGAATTTTTGAGTAGGGATTTTGGTGATATCTTGAAAAAGTATGTGGTGACCTTTGTAGATGATATTTCGATTTACTCAAAAAGTGAGGAAAAGTATGCTTTGCACTTAGAGGAGGTTCTTTATACCCTGCAAGCGCGTAAGCTAAAGTCCTTATATTTAAAGCGACATTTCTAAAGAGATGAGGTCCACTTCTTAGGCATAAAGTTCCTGAATAAGGATTAGAAGTAGATCCTGCCAAAGTAGTGGCAGTGCAAGAATGAAAAAACCCCTAAGAACGCTATGAAAATTAGAAGTTTGCTCGGTTTCGTGGGTTACTATAGGAAGTTCATCAATGGATTTGCAAAGATTTCAGTACCCTTCACCTATCTCACCAAGAACTTAATACTCTCTTGGGATGTAGATTATGACAATGCTTAAATTAAAGAGATCTCTTACATCAATGCATTGGTTCTAGGCTTCCTGATGCTACTAAGCCCTTTACTGTCTACACCGATGCATGCAGTACTTGAATTGGTGCACTAATGATGGAAGATAATAGGGTAGTACGTTATGGAAGTAGATAGATCAAGACATATGAGTAGAACAACCCCCCATATGACTTAGAGTTATCGCCATCGTCTTTTCTCTTATGTGTTGAAGGCACTACTTACCTGGAGAGAGGTTCAAGTTATTTACAGACTACCTGTGTAACAACCCGAATTCCGACAGACTGAATTTTTTTCAAAATTCCAATCTATCGAAACTCGGATTGGTTTGCTCTGGTATCCTGCAGAAAAGACAGAGACATAAAACATATCAGAGCTTAGAAATTATCTCACAGCGGAATGGATACAATATAATATAATAAAAAACATAGCCTTACCGTACTAATAATACTGCCTAACCAGTATCCAAAGCTATCATGTCTCTGCCAAAAATCTAACCTGCGAGTATGTTATGAGGAGGGGGTCAGAACACAAGTTCTGGTGACTGGATTTAAATTATACACTTTGGATAACACTACATATACCGTTCAATCATATTTTCTTATTTATTAGGTTACTTGGGTTAACAACACTCAAGGCTTACACACTTTGCACCCATTTACTTCCCGATGGATTATACTAATATAATTTATATGTAGCTACCCCCAATATTAAGGTACACCCCATGGTACCCCACTCGCACAGTCTCCACCGTAACACCATTGAAATATACGCAGTCCCTCATCCTACGCCATAGTGACGTATGAATCTTTATATAACAATGTTACGTTCCACATATATCTATCATTACTATGCTACGTAAGCTTATGGACTTCCACCTTTGATCGAATCAGATTCCATACTAGAGTAATTCCCTCAAGTCTACAATACACCACCCAGAGCCGACATGCATGTATCTAGACTGTCCCACATATGTATCTTCAATTGTAGCTCGATGCCATAACAGCACGTCCTCTAATGTGCACCGAGTCCCGTGGCAGGGCGATACAAGAAACACATAACTTGGTTGGGAGCTTTTCCGTATCTGTACAGGCCCGTCTTTAAGAGCCTTTATATACAGATATACCTAGGGTCTGTTTTCTCGGTGGCTATGGCCCCACCTCGGCCCCTCCCTCGACTACTAAAGACTACAAGAACTAAACGACTACCCCCTAAGAAAAACAATATAAACATCCATTTGGCGTCTTCCCTCAACCACCGTACCCCGATAGTGAAAGGTGAATGGTCAATTGGTTTTAGCTCTAGTCTTTTCGCATCCCACTGGCTGTCGATGATGGATATCCGATGATCAACTATCCTTGTTGGTCGTGACCCTTCGCCTCCCCATTGAGGCAACCGCCGAATCACCCTGATCTCACCGCGTCACAGCATTCTGACTACATAGCTACTTCTGCCGTCAAGGCCCACCCACCTAGTAATTACGTGCAGACCCAACCTCTGCGAGCACAGCCTAAAACATCTGTCACTGCACAGAGGACTACTAGGAGCACCTTACATATCTCAGGAATCTGCGTGCTTCCCCTTCCAGTACTGAGGAGCAGATAGAATAATCAGATGAATGTGCGCTCCCCTCGTGCCTTATAACACCACGTTGATATACCGCGTTGGGTTATTCACCCTCAAACATGCGGACTGGTCCAAGCGCCTCACTTTAATATGTTGTTAGACCCTATGTCTAAACATTCTTTTACTCGCTTGCCTTACCTCACTAGGTTTCCATTTAACTTGGTTATTCCCATTTATATTGAATTATTAATCAAGTTACCAAGTTCCTCTTGCTTATTAATTTTGGTTATATGACTTAACCCATTTAAGTTTGTTAATATG
Organism: Allium sativum; assembly: GCA_030737875.1. Lineage (NCBI taxonomy): Eukaryota > Viridiplantae > Streptophyta > Magnoliopsida > Asparagales > Amaryllidaceae > Allium > Allium sativum. The sequence goes on along the minus strand of CM060913.1, from coordinate 232,422,619 downwards.
CCCACAACATGTTATTCTCTAGATTGTCTTCAAGGTCTGTAATCCACAATCTCTTTTATATTCTTGTTTGATTTCATCATTACAATAACATGTTTTACTTAATATGAAATTAAGTACATTTCAATTCACATATTTTCTGTTCAACATGTCAGTCATTATTTATGACTAAATATAACTTATTTCATAAGTTTTCCTCATTCTTTCTCATTTAATCATAATTCCATTTTACATTGTCAATACAACTTATCGTTGTTTACTTATTAACTTAGTTCTATTAACTAAGGCCCATTAATAAGTTTCTTTACCCATTCATTATAACTTATGTTATAATTTCCTCTTGTCCCTAGGACAAGCCTAAACATGTTTTTCTTATAAGCGGGTTTCAGACTTCCAAGTTTATAGATTACTTAATTTATAATTAAGTACAACTTCTTATATTTCATATATTTTCCCCTGTTTCTCAACTGGTATCTGGTTTCCCTTATTTACTGATTACTTAATTTACAATTAAGTGTCCCTTATCTCATTTCAGCAGTTATCCAATTTCTTTATTAGTTTATTATAACCTAAGTTATAATCTCCACTTGTCCCTAAGACAAGTCTACCTATTATACAACATATTCATTAAATGCAATTTATTTATAATAAGTTATTATCATTCCCCATTTATACCCTTTCCTTTACTGTTGTAATTATCTTTCATTCAATTCCACTTATTTCCATTAATTACAATTAATGGTATTTGTCAGTCCTACCATTTACATACTTTCATATATGTATATATTTATGTACTAGACCTCTCACATTAAGCCTACACTTGTGGATGCTGGATTTGCCGGGCGGGTCCAGGCAGTCTTCTGCCACAAGTTGACTTAATCTCGTGTCTTAGCAGAACTACATGTTTTATTTATGCACTTAAACCCCTCACATTAGATTTACCACTTGTGGATGCTGGATTTGCCGGGCGGGTCCGGGCAGACTTCTACCACAAGTGTAATCTAACCTCGTGTCTAAGTACGTTACAATTTCAAATTACTGTGAATCTAGGCATATTCGATTTTTTAACCGTTTTTCCTATGTCATTATAGGTTTTCTAGTCCTTTTCTCCAAGTCATATATATATATATATATCATATGCCCCAAATTTTGATCTTTAATCATACTTTGATTTATTTCCAAATCCATGTTTATGTATTTAATTCTATGTTAACATGAAACCATTTAATCATATAACTATTCCAAATCATACAAGTAAGGATCCATGTATATAGTTGTGACAAGTTTACATGTAATGCAAACATCAAAAGTTGCTACCCAGTTCTATCTATTTTGTTTTACAACATGAGAACAATCCAATACTTTAATCTATTTCAACATATGGATTTAACAAGTTTATATCCCAATAAATTAAATTATTCCTACATGTTGTCCTTATCACTTTAGTCATTATTATCACATGTTAAACATCTCAACAAATTGTATTTCAATTATACAAAAATGGGGAATGGTCAAAGATATCATATTATTATCTAAAATTTATAACTTAAATCCACTCACCTCGTATGCTTTCCCAATTCTGGATCTGAGCCAGTTTTTAGTATCCATGGTTTTTCCCCTAATTTGATTTAAAACCTAACGACCACGGATTGATTATTTTCATTAAAAGAGAAGGGAAAGGAAGAGGAAGAACTTGAATATATTGGATCTAGAAGTTTACCTTGCATTTCATAATTCTGAACAATCTTTTATTAATGTCAATTCTCTCTTCTAGATCTTGAATTTAAAATCTTCTTATTATTATTTGAAGAGAGATAGAGAGAGTAATGGTAGAATTTTAGCATAGCCTCTGAATTATGAGGTTTAGGGTTAGGTCTAAAGTCTTATTTATAGGCGGATCAGAGAAAGCAGGACCCTCGGATTTGAATAAAAACCATCAGAATCGTCCAGATAGAAGAAAACCCTAATATGCCAAAATCTGCCGCCGGGTGTCGACCCCCCCTTCAAGTGGGTCGACCCCCCTTGAAGGGGTCGACCCCCATGGGTCCGGAGGCCGAAAATTGCTCTGGGCGCACTTCTCGGGTGCGCCAGTGCAAAAGTGTCCTGGCGCACTTGCCAACTGCGCTAGTTGTTCTGGCCCGCTTCCTGCTTTCTCTGACAAACTTCTACCGCCCATAACTTCTTCATACGATGTCCATTTTACGAAAACTCGGAGTCTATCTGAACCAGAATTCCAAGACGAATGCAACGGTACAATCCGTTTTACTTAATTCTAAATATTTAATTAATTTTTTCTTAATTTATTATCTTGAGTCAAAAATGCGGGGTGTTACATTCTCCTACCCTTAGGAAATTTCATCCTCGAAATTTGATAAGGGTAAAATCAACTAAACCCTCGCATAATATGCATCCATCATGTATGCATCCATTTTTTTGCAAACATTGTGCACTTATGCAAAGTGAAGTACAACATAATAATACATGTATACCTAAGCGGTACCTCCTATGTGTATGCCAATTTTTCAAAAATCCTTTTAAAACATGATGCTCACATCCTAAATATACTGGCAGTTCTACATGAATGCAATATTTTGAAAATCAAAAGTGCTTTTTCATCCAAATTTTCCCACACTCTTACTGAGTAAGAGCGTAGTTCATCCAACTGTTGCATCCAAAATCCTACCAACCAACTTTATTTTTCGAATTTCAAAAAAATCTAATTTTCTAAATTCGATTTCTTATGATGCAAAAAGGTGGAAAACAGAAAATTTCACATCTTCTAGTTTTCTTTCATATACCTTTTTCCAACCGTACTTGGATTTTACTTCACTATTGTATATAGACTCCCTATTTTCCTATCCAAGCACAACCCACATAAAAAAAAATTTCTTTGTTACTAATTTTCTTTTTCATCTTATCTTGGAAATTTTTACTCTTATTCATCTTTTCTCATAATTTTCCATTAACTGTCATATTCGTTGCTTTACTGAATTTGCTTTTTCCTTTTTAGTTGTACCATTTCTCTTTTCTTAGCTTATTTAATTATTTGATCTTAGTTTAGATTTAAATAAGCTTCTAGTTTTTCAACTAAAACAGGGGAACATACACCTTACATAGCTACTACCAAGGGCCAAGAATCTCGAGACTATGTCCCCCCCTTAGACAGAAAAGTCCAAACTATGGGCTCCACGACCGGTTTAGGTGTTACCCTAACTACCCAACAAGAACAAGGTAATGGAATGTTCCCAACAGAAGTGTAGTAATGGGTATTACCTCTAACATGAAAATTAGCAACGGGATCTAAACACTTACTTGCCTTTTTATCTATCTAGTAGTCGCTACTAGTCCTAGCTGTGTACCAATAGTCATTTCAAGCAACACCCTAGGCTTTTCAATGCTTACGCATTCTACGGGAACTTACCATTATTCCAAGATAATCCTTGCTATTTACTTTATAGCCTCAAAACTTTTCCCGTCTTCCCTAGGCTCTAATCCTTACCTACTCCATACTTTTAAAACATGGGTTGGCCCTTTTTCATTTAAACTTCCTTCCAAAAATTAAAAGTGTCAAAACTTTTTTTCCACATGAAAACTTTCTTTTGCCAAACCATAAAAACATGTCATCTTAAAAAAAATGTAAATCACCATATTTTTTTCAAATCACAAAACTGGAGTAGATATAGACAACTATTTTCTCAATCGGGTTCATGACTTATTCTTACCTATAAGGTCAGTTCAGTCTCTTACTACAAGGTGCAAACATCTACTTTATTCTACACTTATTTTGTCCACCCAACAAAATTCTCTTTTAAACAATTTATCAAAAATGATTGTCAAAAGAATAGAGACTTCAAAACTTTCTTTCTTAAAACTTCTTGTTAGGGAAACTAGCGAGCTATACATGCTCTATAATATGCACCTTTAACTGAGAGAATTTTACTTTAGACAAAGTTTTCGCAAGAAAAATACTATTTACAAAATATACCCCATTTTACTTCAAAACCCAATATGTACTTCTTTACATATTTTTAAAACTATAACTTTTAAGACTAAAACTTGAAAACACCATAAACCATTTTCTCAAAACTTTTATAATCTCAAGTTCTTTAAAGTTAACAATGGGGTTAGACACAAAGTGGGTTTACAATTTTTCTAGGCTTTGCTAGACACTTCTAAGGTCAATTCTCTCAACTATATATATTCCTAATCCATTTTCTCTTTTCAACCTTTTCCAATTTATTAGGTTTTACCACCAAACCCACTAATCCACAATACCGACATATGGGATTTATCTCCCTTCCATACAATGTATATTGTACACTTCTCAACCAAACTTCCTAAAGGTCTCAAATTTCCATATTCTTTCCTTTAGTGTACAAGACAAGCATCCCATTTCTTACCATATTATACTCTTTCTATTTAGTGGGTTCCTATATGGATCTAGGTATATATATAATATATTTTAAAAAAACAAGTACGTTCACTCACTATTTATACAGGGATCCTAAACCTAAGCTCTGATACCAGATGTAACAACCCAAATTCCGATAGACCGATTTTTTTCAAAATTCCAATCTATCGAAACTCGGATTGGTTTGTTCTAGTATCCTGCAGAAAAGACAGAGACATAAAACATGTCAGAGCTCAGAAATTATCTCATAGCGGAATGGATACAATATAATATAATAAAAAACATAGCCTTACCGTACTAATAATACTGCCTAACCAGTATCCAAAGCTATCATGTCTCTGCCAAAAATCTAACCTGCGAGTATGTTATGAGGAGGGGGTCAGAACACAAGTTCTGGTGACTGGATTTAAATTATACACTTTGGATAACACTACATATACCGTTCAATCATATTTTCTTATTTATTAGGTTACTTGGGTTAACAACACTCAAGGCTTACACACTTTGCACCCATTTACTTCCCGATGGATTAACCTAATATAATATATATGTAGCTACCCCCAATATTAAGGTACACCCCATGGTACCCCACTCGCACGGTCTCCAAGCAACACCATCGAAATATACGTAGTCCCTCATCCTACACCATAGTGACATATGAATCTCTATATAATAATGTTACGTTCCACATATATCTATCATTACTATGCTACGTAAGCATGTCGATTGCCACCTTCGATCGAATCAGATTCCATACTAGAGTAATGCCCTCAAGTCTACGATACACCACCCAGAGCCGACATGCATGTATCTAGACTGTCCCATATATGTATCTTCAATTGTATCTCGATGCCATAACCGCATGTCCTCTAATGTGCACCGAGTCCCGTGGCAGGGCGATACAAGAAACACGGAACTCGGTTGGGAGCTTTTCCATATCTGTACAGGCCCGACTTTAAGAGCCTCTATATACAGATATACCTAGGATCTGTTTTCATGGTGGCTATGGCCCCACCTCGTCCATTCCCTCAACTAGTAAAGACTACAAGAGTTAAACGACTGCCCCTAAGAAAAACAACCTAAACATCCATTTGGCGTCTTCCCTCAACAACCGTACCTGATAGTGAAAGGTAAATGGTCTATTGGTTTAGCTCTAGTCTTTTCGCATCCTACTTGTTATCGATGATGGGTATCCGACGATCCACTATCCTTGTTGGTCGTGGCCCTTCGCCTCCCCGTTGAGGCAACCGCCGAATCACACTGATGTCACCGCATCACAACATTCTGACTGCATAGCTGCTTCTGCAGTCAAGGCCCACCCACCTAGTAGTTACGCGCAGACCCAACCTCTGCGAGCATAGCCTAAAACATCTATCACCACATAGAGGACTACTAGGAGCACCTTATGTATCTCAGGAAGCCGCATGCTTACCCTTCCAGTCCTTCTGAGCCGACAGAATAATCAGATGAGTGTGCGCTCCCCTCTTGCCTTGTAACACCACGATGATCTACCCCGTTGGGTTATTCACCCTCAAACGTGCGGACGGGTCCAAGCGCCTCACTTTAATATGTTGTTAGACCCTATGTCTAAACATTCTTTTATGCACATGCCTTACCTCACCAGGTTTCCATTTAACTTGGTTATTCCCATTCATATTGAATTCTTAATCAAGTTACCAAGTTTCTCTTGCTTATTAATTTTGGTCAGATAACTTAACCCATTTAAGTTTGTTAATAAGCACACAACATGTTATTCTCTAGATTGTGGCCCAAGGTCTGTAATCCACAGTATCTTTTATATTCTTGTTTGATTTCATCATTACAATAACATGTTTTACTTAATATGAAATTAAGTATATCTCAATTCACATGTTTTCTATTTAACATGTCAGTCAATATTTATGATTAAATATAACTTATTTCATAAGTTTTCCTCATTCTTTCTCATTTAATCATAATTCCATTTTACATTGTCAATACAACTTATCGTTGTTTACTTATTAACTTAGTTCTATTAACTAAGGCCCATTAATAAGTTTCACTACCCATTCATTATAACCTATGTTATAATTTCCTCTTGTCCCTAGGACAAGCCTAAACATGTTTTTCTTATCTATGGGTTTTAGACTTCCAAGTTTACAGATTACTTAATTTATAAGTAAGTACAACTTCTTATATTTCATATATTTTCCCCCTTTTCTCAACTGGTATCTGGTTTCCCCCATTTACTGATTACTTAATTTATAATTAAGTGTATCTTATCTTATTTCACCAGTTATCCAATTTCCTTATTAGTTTATTATAACCTAAGTTATAATCTCTACTTGTCCCTAGGACAAGTCTACCTATTATACAACATTTTCATTAAATGCAATTTATTTGTAATAAGTTATTATCATTCCCCATTTATATCCTTTCCTTTACCGTTGTAATTATCTTTCATTCAATTTAACTTATTTCCATTAATTACAATTAATGGTATTTGTCAGTCCTGCCATTTACATACTTTCATATATGTATATATTTATGTACTAGACCTCTCACATTAAGCCTACACTTGTGGATGCTGGATTTGCTGGGCGGGTCCGCGCAGTTTTATACCACAAGTTGACTTAACCTCGTGTCTTGGCACAACTACATGTTTTATTTATGCACTTAGACCCCTCAAATCGGATATACCACTTGTGGATGCTGGATTTACCGGGCGGGTCCGGGCAGGCTTCTATCACAAGTGTAATCTAATCTCGTGTCTAAATGCGTTACAATTTCAAATTACTGTGAATCTAGGCATATTTGGTTTTTTTAACCCTTTTTCCTATGTCATTATAGGTTTTCTAGTCCTTTTCTCCGAGTCTTATATATATATCATATGCCCCAAATTTAGATCTTTAATCATACTTTGATTTATTCCCAAATCCATGTTTATGTATTTAATTCTATGTTAACATGAAATAATTTAATCACATAACTATTCCAAATCATACAAGTAAGGATCCATGTATATAATTGTGACAAGTTTACATGTAATACAAATAACAAAATTTACTACCCAATTCTAACAAGTTTGTTTTACAACATGTGACCAATCCGATACTTTAATCTGTTTCAACATATGGATTTAACAAGTTTATATCCAAATAAATTAAATTATTTCTACATGTTGTACTTATCACTTTAGTCATTATTATCACATGTTAAACATCTCAACTGATTGTATTTTAATTATACAAAAATGGGGAATGGTAAACGATAACATATTATTATCTAAAATTTATAACTTAAATCCACTCACCTTATATGCTTTTTCAATTCTGGATCTGAGCCAATTTTTAGCAACCATGGTTTTCCTCCTAATTTGATTTAAAACCTAACGACCATGGATTGATTATTTTCATTAAAAGAGAAGGGAAAGGAAGAGGAAGAATTTGAATAGATTGGATCTAGAAGTTTACCTTGCATTTCATAATTCTGAACAATCTTTTATTAATGTCAATTCTCTCTTTCAGATCTTGAATTTAAATCTTCTTATTATTAATCTAAATTTTTCTGAATATATTTTAAGAGAGAGATTAATGGCAGAGTTTCAGCATAGTCTCCGAATTATGAGGTTTAGGGTTAGGTCTAAGGTCTTATTTATAGGCATATCAGAGAAACCAGGACCCTCAGATTTGATTAAAAACCATCAGAATCGTCCAGATCGAAGAAAACCCTAATCTGCCAAAATCTATCACCAAGGGTCGACCCCCCCTTCAGGTGGGTCGATCCCCTCTTGGAGGGGTCCACCCCATGGGTCCGGAGGCCGAAAATTGCTCCGGGCGCACTTCCCAGGTGCGCCAGTGCAAAATTGGCCTCGCACACTTGCCAAGGTGCGCCAGTTGTTTCTGGCCCGCTTCCTGCTTTCTCTCACAAACTTCTGCCACCCATAACTTCTTCATACGATGTCCGTTTTACACAGACTCGTTGTCTATCTTAACCAGAATTCCGAGACGAACGCAACAGTACAATCCATTTTACTTAATTCTAAATATTTAATTAAGGTATTCTTATTTTATCATCTTGAGTTAAAAATGCGGGGGGTTACAACCTATCCTTAAAGTATTTATTTTCTCAAAAGGACTTGAACTTATGTCAACAATGATGAATATAGTTCTTAGCGTCTTATGAATTTGAGATTTCATATACCTCAGCTATGGAAATGTAGGAGAGGATGCACTAATTCAAAAGAAGGCAGCTTTGAGTTCTTTATTTATATAGTGGAGACATTTGTAGTATATAGCTACATTTGATTGTAAGCCCCTCTACCGATCTTACCCCTGTATTACTAGAGGCTTTGGATATCTAACCTACTTTTAAAATTAGACTGGCTCCAAGCAGAGGGATGACCAGAGGTTAGCAAATGTTATGGATGGCATAAGCAAATGAGAGACATCAAGGCATCTCCAACTCTATTCTAGATTTGAAAGGATGGAAGAGAAGGGATAGTAAAGTTTACATGCCTCACACTTGTGATTTGATGAGTGCGGTATTGGAAAAGTCTCATCACTCAAGGATAACCATTCATTCCGGTGGTGACCAAAGTATCGAGATATGAAACGGGTTTTCGTTTGTTAGGCATAAAGATGCAAGTGGAAAAGTTTTGTAGCTAGATGTACGATCTGCCAAAGGGTTGAGGAGGAGCAAAAGAAACCAATAGGATTACTCAAGCCTTTGGTTATACCTCAATGGAAGTGTGACAGTGTCTCGATGTTTTGTGGATGACATACCCTAATCAACAAAGTGGAATGTAAGTATATAAGTAATAGTAGATAGATTGACTAACTATTTCCATTTTATCCTAGTTTGGTGTAAGAGAACAATATATTTGGCATCTTTATATGTGAGAGAGATCATTCGACTATACAGAGTTCACTCTAGTATGCTCAATGATAAGGATCCAATTTTCACCAGTGAATTTTGGAAGAGTCTACAAGAGGCGTTGAAGATCCTATCACCCGCAAATTGATGATCAAACAGAAAGGGTGGACATACTTTTGGAAGACACCTATATTAAGCATTCTGGACTCCGATGGCACTTTGGAGGAGCATATACCATTGGTTTAGTTTGCATATAATTTTTTTTAAAGCGAGCATTAAAATAGTTCCGTTCGAGGTTTTTATGAAAGCCTTGCAGATTTCCCTCTTGTTGGTGGTATACCGTAGATATACTCTTACTTGGGCCATATATGGTTAGGGATACTTTTGAGAAGATAAACTTAATTCGTAAGAGGATGAAAGATGCCCAAGATTGTCAGAAGTCATATGCAAATAAGAGGAGAATTGACCTAGAATTTAAGGTTAGAGATTTAGTCTTCATAAAGGTCTTTCCCCTATGAATTATTTTGAGGTTTGATTCAGTAGGGAAGCTTACTCCTAGATTTATGTGACCTTTTCCCATTGTTTCTATTATTAAAAAGATGGAATATACGTGAAGCTCCTTGAGAGGTTAACTGGTATCGTGGGGCCTTTCGTGCCATACACTTAAGAAAGCGTTCGCATGACTCAACAGTGGTGATAAAGCCTAGTAAAGTAGTAGAAATTGATTTGGAGAGTGTGTCCTTGGTTCGTCATTTGTTTAACCGCATTATAGGACATGACGTTAAGCGACTCTATAATAAGGAAATTTAGCTAGTTAAGGTTCAGTAAGAGTTAATTCTGTGGAAGCCACTTGGGATCCCAAAGATAAGATTTGTGCTTTTTTATCTTTTCAATGGTACGCCTTTTAATGAATTCCCCTATTATTTTTGCTTTGTTAGGATTTTTTTGTACCTTATAGAAGGGTACGTCTTAGTATTGAGCTTGAAAATGGTAGGAACGAACGTAAATATGTTAATGGATGCAAGTGTTTGTAAGAAGATGCGTGTGAATGAAAATGGATACATATACAGAAACTAGGGACTACATAGGTTAATCGGTCAACTAGATGTGTACATTACATATGCATATGGATGTGTGATTGCATTTACTATTAAATGGTTGCTATACATATGGTTTAATTAGCATATGGATGTTGCATATGGATAATGGATGAAGCATGCATATAATATATCAGTTATCATTGGGATTTCCAATACATTTTGGACGCATGACATGATCATATTTGCATAAACAGAAGGTCGGCCGGATTAGTAGGCTACCTAATCTTTTGCATCAGACAGGGACACGTGCATTTCAAGCGTGCACAATAACATAGTTTGTGTTAGAAAAACTAACCATAATAGATGCAATAGATGATGTTTATGTAGACAACTATAGGTATTGGATGTGGTCGATATTACATTTTTCTATTCTTGGAGATTTCAAGGAAAAAATCCTTTAAGAAGGGAGAATATAACACCTTAGAAATTTAGTAATAGAAATAAATAAATAGATTAAGTAGGAAATAAACTTATATATATGCCCAAGTTTGGCTATGGAAACTTCATTATTGAGTCCATGATAATTTTCTAGACAATTTTACATATAACTCGTTATGATCCAAGTTAGAACAGAGGAGATATGAGTGAAAGAAGACTTAAAAAATTAGAAATTAAAATTTTAGATTTTTGAACTTAAAATCAAAGACAAGTAAAAGGAGAGGTTTTATTGTATGTATATGAGTATGTATATATACACACACACAATCGATTTCACAAAGGACTATCGATTGGGCAGTTGACTGCCCCTTGTGTGACACCCCACGTCCGTTAATGTCACTCACAAAGGGAATGCATTAAGTTTCATGAAGCGTTATAAGTAAACAGATACATAATATTACAAGATAGATATAAATAAGATAGCAATGGAAATTCATATTTTTATTTCAAACATAAATCATAACATCGTGGTCCAAAATTCCATAAGTCACAAAAACCATTACAATAATATAACTTTTGTCTTGTACCATCAGAGTACATAAATATAAAAAGCATAACATAATTCCCTAAGAAAAGAGCTAAGCCATAGTAGAGATAAGAACTTGAGCCATACTTCGAGCGCAGCTCCTAGCAAGATGATAACTGAGTCCTGACTAAGCCTGAGTTTTCCCGCCCTGAGAACCTAAGGGGGGGGGGGGGACGGAAGAAAGAAGAGGAAACAAAAAGGGTCAAACATAAAGTCTGGCGATTCTAGTTACTTTTAGCAAGTAAATAAATAAAAGTAGCATGACATGCATATAAAGTGGATAAGAGATATTACTACATAAAAGGTAGGTATGACAAGATAGACAAGATAAGGTATATACGCTTCTCTAATGATTACTCTGCAATATTACTAGTATATTCAGAATGAGATGATCCCTTACACTTCAAGGTGGTGGACTTAGGCATATGTCCAAATGTACCCTAACTACTACCCTAATCGATCGACTCCCTAATCCGTGTAGATACTCTGTGTCGGCCCCACTGTAGGATGTATCACGTCCTAAAGTGGCAACCCTTTGCTGATATGCACAGCCCCATATCTACAGGTGTCACGATCATCTTATCCCCTTTGGCGCGGCTCACGCATGCATGTGGCCCGGTCGGTTTGCACCGCCAACACCGTTCTCCACGTTTGGATATCTTACAATCAGTCCAGTAAGCGTGCCCCTTCTCCGACCTAGTTCGGAGTACATATTTGATACCTACTCCGGGTCACTGGCTGAAACGGGCCCCACACAATATGATACAAGCTCTCCCCCTTGTCTTGTATCCCTCACTAAGTTTTTCATAGGTTGTACTTACCCTAAAAGGTATCTTTAATTATATAACCCCAATCTTTCTACCGGTTATGCTCACCACTAGGTGTCTTTAATTACATAACCTTATCGGGCTAAGATTGTGGGCCGATATGTAAATATTACCCACCCCCTTAGATTTGCTTAACCCAACCACTGTCTAACTGTTGTATATAACGTTGTTGTATACACAATTATATGATTTTTGTTTGATGATAACAACCAAATATATATTGTTATAAATGTGTTTGTAATTTTTATAAATGTGTTTGTTATTATACTATTATATAACATCACAGATAGAAATATAATATTTATATTTAAATAGAATACGACTATATAGAATTTCATATATTCACACAGTATTTTATTTAAATAAAGTATTATATTTCAACATTCAAACAGTACAAATTATATAACTGCACTATTTGTACACATTCACATATATTACACATGATATTGTACTTGTAAATAAATTAAATACGATAGAAAAGTTTGTTTGAACACAATAAAATAATATTTTATTTCATTCAAACTTGTTTGTTACAAATATCAGCACAATTCTCTCTACAACACTCATACAGTTACTCTGTCTATACAAATCATATATACATACATTTTCACTTTCATATACAGACACATTTACTGACACTGCTTCATTCACTGCCTTCTGTCTTCATACCTTCACAGCTTTCAGTCGGTCCAGTCTTCATACCTGCCACAAATTGAAACACACATACACATACAATACACTACAATAGAAATAAAGCTGAATACACGCGAATATAAATTTTAATTTTAAAATTTTATTTGCCTTAGATTTCTGGTGTGTTTCTTATCATTTTTCATGACATGATCTGATTCATCTGTGTCTAATCAGTTTGTATGTACAGGGACAGGAATATAGTCTGATCGACTGCATATACACACGTGTATAATATATACACGCATGCACTGCCTCGCCAATCAGTGTGCAACTGAGGAGTAGCCAGGTGGACCATCTCGAGTCAGTGCACATGAAAAACAGTTCATCAAAGTGGTCTAGCCTTTACAAGTCAGGTGCATAACAAAAGTGGAGCAACTAAACTGGTTAGAGAAAACAACTTTATACATAATCAGTTCATCTCTCAAGCGTAGACAAATTCAGCGAGATTACATGACTAAGCAAGTCAAGCCAAACAGATCATAGCAGCAAACTCTAACAATTGTAAACAGTGTACATCATGGTGTGCTACAACATTCAAGTGAATGGTTAATACAGTATGGCAATATGCAGCATGACTCAAGTTTTAAGCAGCTACAAAGTGGTAGTGCACACAGCAACAATGTAAAGCTCTTGGAGTAACAAGGAATTTTTCATGCAAGAATAAAAATGTCTTCATGCAAGACATGTTAACTGTCACACGAATGGAGAATGGTGGGTGCACTTGCATGAATCCACAAAAATATTCCAGCATATATCATGCAGCAATTATATCATGAAAATCACAGCTTTTTTGGATAACAAATTCATGGCAAGTTATCAATTTGGTGTATGGACAAGCATATGCAAGAGACAGAAATGGTGAATGAACAGTTTTGATCAAGACATGGGTCAACATGAATGGTCTGTGAGCATGGTGAAACTGCAAAGTGCTAATGAAATACACAAGGTCATGTGCAACAGCGTACATCAAGACAAGGTGGCAATATGGTGTGCTACAGCATGTGTACACTGGATGGTACAAACAGCAAATGGTGAATGTGCACAAATTTGTGTATGGTCAAAGCCAAATACACATGGCTACAGCAAATTGAAATAGTGATGGACACAACAAGAAAAATGGTGATGTTACATAATGGACCAAAAGCATATACATTAAAACAGTGAAGCACAGGCATGAGCAAGACATGTTGGCACAAATAGATGCAAATGTTCAAACAACAAATTCATGGTGCAACTGTTCAGCTACATGTATGGTCATGCACTGGTATACAAGATTGCAGTGCAGATCAAGGTGTGTGGCAAGATCAACATAATAGCAGGTAAGATTACAAAGCATCATGATGTTACAAATGGCAAATGCATGTACAAGTGGTGTACATAAAGCAATGAGCAGTAAAGCTCAAGTGAACTACAAAATTGGTCGAGAAGGCAACAACATGCAACATGGTTCAACTCATAAAGCAGTGCATTCATGTGAATAGCAAACATCTCAGGCCTTACAAGACTATACAACATTTTCCAGGAATGCAGAAATTTAAATCAGTTTTTTTCTCTCGAATGCACATTTTTTGGTAGAAACAATTTTTGGAAAATCAATCAGGGATGCATTCCATTTTAATCAAGGCAACAAGTCACTGAATGATTTACAAGAAATATTTGTTAAGTTTCTATTGTGTCCAGAAAAACACAATTCATTTTTGGCAAGTTCAATCAATTTTTTCCAGAATTAAATTGGTATGATTTCGGCATGAAAACATTTTTTAAAAAAGCAAAAATCACTTTATTTGTTTTCAGAAATTGGAACAATCACTGTCAATAGTTTGTGGCAAGTTTTATTCAGTATTCACAAACAATTTTGGGCAAGAATTATTCAAAGTAATTTCCAGAAAATCAACATGGAATGCATGGCTAAATTAATCATGGCGTCAATCTCGCAAAGGGGGTAAATTTATTTATCTAGATTCGTTTAAAGGGACAGAAATAAGTCTGGATCCATTTTGTTATGGAAATATATTCAAATTTCTCATCAAATCGAAGGAACAAAAGAGGAAACCTCAAAAATCAGCCAAGTCATCACATTACAGGAAATCAGAGAGCATTAATATGATTATACAATCCTATATATTATCACCAATCATCACTGGAAAAATACAAATCAAAAACCCAAAACTCGCAATTTCAAAGAGAACAAATCAAACTCAGAAATATTCACATAGATTTCGATCGAGAGGAAGAGCAACCCCAAAATCGAAGCATCATAGAGCCAAACAGTTTCGAGCATCAAAGAGAGATCCAATTCATCAATCAAAGCATCGATTTGGGGACGATTTCAAAAATCCTAGGATCCGCCGCCATGTTTTGGAGAAACAAAGTGAACGGGTTTAATAATTTGCAAATGGGCTGGCCTCTTCATGACTAGAAGATAACAAAGAGGATAACCCTTTTTTAATACTAGTCTTTTAATCCCAGGGTTTTGTTTTAGCTTGTTTATTTTAATTTGTATTGGTTTTAATTTTTTTTGTAAACCATCTAAATCAGTTTCTAGAGTACTGTAAAATTCTAGGGAATTCAGTCAGGGTGTTGACTGACAGTTGCTAGAGTCTGTAAAATCTAGATTACTGATTACGGGGTCGTAATCAGGGGAAATCTGATCTAGGGGATTAGATCATTCTAGGGTTTTGAGCGTAGAGTTAGTACAGGAGCAGGCGCTGCAAGTTTACATGGGATTGTAAGCGGGATCTGTTTATAACACCTAGTAGAAACCTTAGGAATGCAGCAGTAGGCAGGATTTTGCCGAAGCTGGGTATCTCTGTGTGTCATTTCCTATCTGCTTTTTATTTATGCTATACTCTGTGATCTTTTTATTATTTAATATCCTGTCAGATTTATAACTCAGCGATTAACTGTGAAAAACCCTATTCACCCCCCCTTTAGGGTTATTCGAGACCCAACACTAACCAATTTTACTTAACCCTAACTTTAGTTCATAATCATACAATCCCTATGGATTAGATTAGGTTAAGTAGTCCAATTCATTACCATGTCCATTTATGGTTTATAATGGGCTAGACCTCTCACATTTGGCCTACAACTAGTGAATGCTGGATATGCCGGTCGGGTCCGGGCAGACTTCTTCCACAAGTTGGCCCTAACCTCATGTCTTAGCTCGATTTGTACTTGTGCACTTAGGCATCTCACATTAGGTTCAACATTAGTGGTTGTTGGATATGCCGGTCGGGTTCGGGCAGACTTTCACCGCTAATGCAACCTATCCTTGTGCCATATGTGCTGTTACAATTTCTAATTGTAATCCTAGGCATTCATTATTAATCAATTATTTAGACCTATGCCTTTATAGGTGTTAATGCCCATTTACCCAATTATTGAATTATAAGTCCAATTCATATAAACATCATTTAAATTATGCCAATTCTAACCTTTTTCCCCCGTTCCCTAACTAGCGTATTCACATATATTGCGGCATGCCTTGGCTAGATAATAGCCTAGTCATAAACCATAAAAAGGGAAAAGTGTTGGGGATATAACATGTGACGGCCCGCCCCGCACCAGTCGACATTTCCCTGTAATGCGTTGTACCGATGTCCAACCAGCACGGGACGGTCGCTAAAGAATGGAAAAGAAAGGAATTTGAACTAACAAGGAACCTGTAGAATGTCTCACAGCGCTTGGGATAAAATATAATAATAACATAACTTGACATAAAACAGGCGAGACAGTGCATAAGCTGAAAACTAAACCATCATAGTAGCGTAAAGATTCAAAATTCAGCTTATGATCTAAACCATCATTATTACAACTTTTAAAACTGTCTCTAAAACAAAATAGGAAGGTACACTACTAATGCCCAAAGTAGTGACCAGCAATAACACAGGGAGAATATATGGGAACAATACGTGTAAGCCTCCTACTCGTCTCCGGACAGCTGCTCGTGCATAACCAGATAACATGTCTCTAGCCTGCTCGTTTAGGAGCACCTAAAGTAATAAGAAGAGACATAAAACTCTGGGTCAGACAAAAGTCTGGTATGAGCGTTAAGCAGCAAAAACAGAACAATAAAAGGTATACATAACCATACCTGAACCTGGACCTGCAACCAAAGAGTTAGCACAACAGGATGTATGATACTCTAAGGTGACACTAACACATGGTGTGAGAATACTGGGGAGGGGGTGTGCATGTCATGGTGATAGCAAACAGCAAACATAGCAATCATCCTCACATCTCTCACTCAGTGCTTAAAGCATACAATATCTACCACTTTGATCACCCAATCCTTTGCTACAATCACTCTGGCCCATGGAGTCACGATGACTCCACTGCACTGATCCATAGCCACTAATCCTTTGTTATGTCCACTCTGCCCCATGGAGTTATGACAACTCCACTACACTGGCTCATAGCCCTGCTACGATCACTTTGCCCCATGAAGTCATGACAACTTCACTGCACTGATCCATAGCCAATATCCGTCTCTCCATGGTGAGTCAAAGCTAAAGACATCGATAACCCCTTTGCACACGTCCCGCAGCAAAGTCCAATTCATTAAGTTAACTCGTTGGTTCCCATCTGGATCCTGAGTTAAATTCTCACTTGGACTTTCTTTGCATCTCGGGTTTTGGTCGAATTGGAGTTGGTCTTCAAAAGAGTCACCGCGTAGAAATAGAAGTATACGCCCGGTTCGGTTTGGTTGTATAGTGTCCAAGTTCCCCCCTTCGGTTCGGTTTGGGTGCCATCCTCCATTCGGTTCGGTTCGGGTGCCATCCTCCAACTCGGTTCGGTTCGGTGCTTCTGCTTGGATACGGTTCGGTCCTCTAGCTCTCCAGTTAGTCTGATCCGATCCCCTGCCCTCCTGCCATTTCGATCCGATCCCAACTCCACTCAACTTGAATGGCCTTCCTTTTTTCCCTTGCCTTTGTGCGCTGCGGAAGATGCCACCACTCTGGTTCGGTCCGGTCCATCTGATCCGATCCCCTCCACCGAGCATATCCAGCAAGCTTATATCGTCCATTTTCGCCATACGACAGCGTTTTCAACCATTCTAACTTTACTAATCAATCATAACACATCACAAACAATAGTAACAACATATGGGTTCAATTAAAAGGATCAAAACATCAAGCATATAGGTCATTTTAGATCAAACGTACCCAAGAAGTACGATTTTGTACCTTAATCCCCTTAAGCATGTTTAACCATATGATTAGCAAACTTAATCCAAATTACCCCAAATTTTTATCAGAGCCCTAAAATAATATTTAAGAATTTTTACATATTTTCCCAGAATTTTAACATGTATAATTTCGCTAATTATCACTAATCACCCCTAATTAGCCGTAATTAGTGAAAAACAATGCAAATCACTCACCTTTGCCACAATAAAACTTTAGATCTGAAACTCTACTGATTTGGGGCATTTTTCAAATGCAATACGGCTGCTCTTCCTCTGATTTGGCGCTAATCCTCCTTGATTTGGTGTTGATTTGCCTAATTAGCGATTAGAAATGACAAAAGGGTGTTTTGAGAGCGATTTAGAAGATGGAGGCCATTGTTAGGGTTGAAGAGAGGCAAGTGGCGGCTGTAAAAATGAATAAAAACTAAATTCCCTAACCCTATCAGCCCTCTCATAACCCTAATCCCGAAATGGGTTATGGGCCTAGCTGCTAATCACTTTAATTAGGCCCGGTTAAGCTGTTTTTCACCTTCCAAACCTTATTTCAGCCCTATCTCCCAAACGGTAAGTCTGTTTGATCAATGTGACCACTCTACGGAAAGGTAAACCATCATCCGAATCAATTGGAGATGGTTTCAAATCAAAACTCCTTAACAGTCAAAAGTTATAGGCGAAACAAGATTCGCCAGGGGCAAAACGGTCATTTAAAAATTGGCAAAAATCGTGAACATGGGAAATGACCCCAATAGTCGTTCCCCAAAGTTACACGACCATACAAACTCATATGAAAAAGAAATAAATATTCTATGATCCTTCAATACGTAGAATGCGGGTCGTTACACTCTCCCCCCTTAAGAAATTTCACCCCCGAAATTCCTTAACAAAAAACATACAAAGGTATTCCGCATGCCTATCAATCATTCACAAACAATCAAACATACACAACAAGCCTACCTAGCATGCGGTTTACTAACAAGGGAAGAAACTATCACTATTAAAATCTTACCAGGCAAAGAGTTCTGGATGCGATTCCCTTATGCTCTCTTCTATTTCCCAAGTATAGTCACTCTCATTCTTGCCCCCTCTGAACCTTGACCAGTTTCACCGTCTTCCTTCGAAGTTGCTTCGTATGCTCTCGACAATACGATCGACTTGCGGTTCCCAACCGCCTCGGGTTCTACTTTGATATCATCCAACTGATCCGGTGAAATAGTCATATCAGGGTCGTGCACGAACTTCCTTAATTGGGAAACATGAAACACGTTATGAACTCCCGCCATCTTGTCTGGCAACTCAACTTTATATGCCAAATTCCCAACTTGCTCGAGAACTGGGAATGGACCAACAAATCTTGGTGCTAACTTGCCTCTCTTGCCAAATCGAATCACGCTCTTTAACGGAGAAATCTTGACAAACACCAAGTCGCCAATGGAGAATTTTAAATCTCTTCTCCTCTTATCAGCATAACTCTTCTGCCTCTCTTGAGCAGCCTTCATTCGCCGTTGGATAACTTTGATCTTGTCTGAAGTTTCTCTTATCACATCTGGCCCAAGCACAAACTTCTCACCGGTTTCTAACCAACATGATGGTGAGTTGCACAGTCTTCCGTACAAAGCTTCAAATGGAGCCATACCAATACTGGACTGATAACTATTATTATATGCGAACTCAACTAGATGTAAATGGTCATCCCATGACCCTCCAAATCCAATATACAAGCTCTCAAGAGATCCTCTAATATACGATTCACCCTCTCTGTCTGGCCGTCGGTTTGAGGATGATACGCGGTACTGAGATGTAATTCTGATCCTAAAGCCTCTTATAAGCTCTTCCAAAATCCACTTGTAAACAACAGATCTCGGTCGCTCACAATGCCTTTGGGTATTCCATGAAATCTCACTACCCACTTCATATACAGTTTCGCTAACTTAGATGTCGTTCTGTTCGACTTAACCGGTATGAACCATGCACTCTTGGTCAATCGGTCCACAATCACCCAAATACTATCATGACCAGATCTAGTCCTTGGTAACCCATCAATGAAGTCCATTGAGACTTGTTCCCATTTCCATTCTGGAATTTCTAATGGTTGCAACAAACCACTAGGCTTCTTTTGCTCGGCTTTAACTAGCTGGCAATTCATGCATTTGGATATAAACTTCGCAACATCTCTTTTCATCCCTTCCCAGTAGTAGGTCTGCTTCATGTCTCGATACATTTTGTTACCACTAGGATGTATAGTCAGTTTTGAGTGATGACATTCTCTAAGCACTTCATCTCTCAATCCATTAACATTGGGTACAACTAATCTCCCATTCTTTCTAAGCCATCCATCTCGATCAAGCCCATACTTGTTCATCTCCTCGTCGATACCCATCTATAACTTGGAGATGATTTCCAATAGATTAGGATCGTCCCTCTGACTGGAACCAATCTGATCAATCAAAGTGGGTCTGATCGTCAAACTTGCTAGCATTTATGGATCCAATTCGCACTTTGGTTTGAAATCATACCCAGCGATATACTCCAGTTGCTTCCATTCTAGAAACATAGCCCCTAAACTGGCATGTCTCCTACTCAATGCATCGGCTACCGCATTGCCCTTTCCTGGTGTGTATGCGATATCGAAATCATAGGAAGCCAAGAATTCTAACCATCTTTGCTGTCGGAGATTAAGACCCTTCTGAGAGAAGAGATACTTTAATGACATATGATCGGTAAACAACTCGAATATTTCTCCGAAGAGATAATGTCTCAACATCTTGAACGCGAATACGATCGCTGCCAATTCCAAATCATGGATAGGATATATTTTCTCATGCGGTTTCAGTTGCCGATTAGCATAGGCTACAACCCTACCTCTTTGCATCAGTACAACACCTAGTCCGGTACCACATGCATCCGTGTATACTGTCATCTCTTTATTCCCTTTAGGAATGACTAACGCTGGCACACGCGTCAAATTTTACTTTAGACTCTTGAATGCATTTTCACACCTTTCGTCATCTGAGTTAACAGTGCCACTATCTTGGAGAAGTCTTGGATAAACTTATGATAATATCCAGCTAATCCCAAGAAACTTCTACGTCTGTTGCATTCTTGGGCGTAGAGCAATCTTGTACCGTAGCCACCTTCGCAGGGTCCACGGCAATACCATTCTCTAAAACAACATGGCCCAAGAATCTCACTTCCCTCCTCCTGAAGTGACATTTAGAAAATTTCGCTTTCAATTGGTGTTTTCTCAACACCTCCATCACTATCCTCAAATGTTCCTTGTGTTCTTCCTCCATCCTCGAGTAAACAAGGATATCATCCACAAACATAAGGACAAACTTATTCAATTGATCCCTGAATACCCTATTCATAAGGTCCACAAAATATGCTGGTGCATTGGTCAACCCGAATGGCATGACCAACCTCTCATAGAATCCAAACGGCTTCCGAAATGCTATTTTTGGAATACTGTCAGCTGCTACTCGAAGCTGATGAAATCCTGTCGCGAGGTCCAACTGGGAGAACACTCTTGCTCCTTCCAGTTGATCAAACAAATCATCTATTCACGGAAGAGGATACTTATTCTTCCTAGTCACTTTATTCGACTCGCGATAGTCCACGCATAAACGAATGGAACCATCTGCCATGGTAGCAAATACAACTGGTGCTCCCCACTCGGTGACACTCCTTCGGATAAATCCCTTCTTCAAAAGATCGCTTACTTACACCCCGTGCTCTCGCTTCTCCCTTGGCGCCATACGACGAAGTGGCATCACTATAGGTTTGGAATCTTTTACTAAATCAATACGGAACTCAATCTCTCGGTGTGGTGGAAGTTCGGTCACTTCCTCGAAGACATCCGGATACTGAACAGCAATGGGAACCCCTGATAACTCATTTTGCGGAATATTGAGGGAATTTAGAAAACTAGCCATCACCTCCTCACTAGTAGGCTACCAAACACTACCCTCTGCCCATCATCCGCCCTAATAGTCACCGAAAATCCCTCACAGTCTACCACCACCCCATATCTTTGGAGCCAATCGACTCCCAAAATAATGCCAAACCCTATAAATCCCAAAACAAAGCAATCACAAGCAAGCACACATCCATGACTCGATTAGACCAAATTTCGACAAATCATACTAAGGCTAGTCGAACCACCAATCGGGTTTGTCACCACTAAAGGTCTATCGACTATCTCGGGTTCCAATCCCAACCTGTCTACCAGGTCACTAGATATGAAGGAATGGGAAGCCCCAGTATCAAACAATACTCGAACAGGAACATCATAAATAGAAAGCATACCTTGAATGACGACATTCTTTCCTTTCTCCGCCGCAGTTGGGGCATTCGATGAAGAAGGAACAACATTAATACATATGCTTTCACAATCTGCTTCTCTTTCAGAGGTTGTGGACATTTATCCATGTGATGTCCCATTTGGCCACAGTTGGAGCACTTCCTGTCCGCTGGCTTTGCTCGACGTTCTTTGGCATAGTGGCCCTTCTTGCCACAGCTAAAGCACTCAACATCTTTCTTATCTTTCTTTTTCTGACCATCCTTGGTTTGACTCTGCTTCCTTTTATTCTGAGAATTATTCTTGCCTCCACCGCTTGCCTGCGGCTTTGGCCCCTCTGCAGATGTGACAGCGACTTCAGCCTTAGGCTTAGGATAAAGGCTCTCTGATCTCAATGCTTTCCCAATAATTGATTCAAAAGTCACATCAATATGGTTTATAAGCCTTTCCCCCAAGTACTGATCTAAGCCTGTTATGAACTTCTCATTCTTCTTCTCGGTAGTGTCAATAAGGGGTAATCCATACGTCGATAAAGTGTCGAACTCAGCAATATACTTCGAGACTGCCCTACCATTCTGCTTAAACTCCAAGAACTTCCTAAACAATTCTGATTTCTAAGCAGATGGGATAAACTTATCACTGAATCGGGCCTTAAACTGATCCCAAGTAACTTGATCCTCGGAAGTAGCTGTCTTAATAGCATTCCACCAATTCATAGCCCATCCTTGCAGCTGACGGGATGCTAGCTTCCTCTTCATTGCATCATCGATCCCTAAGTCCTCGAAGACGCGCTCACAACTATCAAGCCAATCCGAACTTCTGTAGCCAATTTCGATCCGTGGAACGGCTTCCCACCAAGACTAGTGTAGTCCTTACAGAGCTTGGCAAAATCGTCCCTAGGCGCCTGCCCCGCTGCACCACCACCATTTGCAGCATTAGGAGCTTCCCTCTGAACATCCCTAAGCATCTCTCTCATGAAGTCAGTGAACATTATCCTCATATTCGGAGCATTCCTATTATTGGCTCCTAAACCTGTATTCCTCGTATATTGGCTCATCGTTCAATCTGTAAGGAGAAAACGATTAACAATCTCTCCAGTGGTGCTAGCGTAGTGCGACTTCATCCTTAGATATACTAATAGTATATATATATAACTTTTGAAAACCAAAATATCACAAATACGCTCTCTCATATACGTACTATCTCTCCCTGGTGTCTTTCCTTAGGTTAACCACGCAACCTAGAGCTCTGATACCAAGTGTGACGGCCCGCTCCGCACAAGCCGACATTTCCCTGTAATGCGCGGTATCGATGTTTAACCAGCATAGGACGGTCTCCAAAGAAAGGAAAAGAAAGGAATTTGAACTAACAAGGAACCTGTAGAATGTCTCACAGCGCATGGGATAAAATATAATAATAACATAACTTTGACATAAAACAGGCGAGACAGTGCATAAGCTTAAAACTATACCATCATAGCAGCGGAAAGATTCGAAATACAGCTTATGATCTAAACCATCATTATTACAACTTTTAAAACTGTCTCTAAAGCAAAAAAGGAAGGTACACTACTAATGCCCAAAGTAGTGACCAGCAACAACACAGGGAGAATATATGGGAACAATACGTGTAAGCCTTCTGCTCGTCTCCGGACAGCTACTCGTGCATAACCAGCTAACATGTCTCTAGTTTGCTCGTTTAGGAGCACCCAGAGTAATAAGAAGAGACATAAAACTCGGGGTCAGACAAAAGTCTGGTATGAGGGATAAGCAGCAAAAACAGAACAATAAAAGGTATACATAACCATACCTGAACCTGGACCTGCAACCTAAGAGTAAGCACAACAGGATGTACGATACTCTAAGGTGACACTAACACATGGTGTGAAAATAATGGGGAGGGGGTGTGCTTGTCATGGTGATAACAAACATCAAACATAGCAATCATCCTCACATCTCTCACTCGGTGCTTAAACATACAATATCTACCACTTTGATCACCCAATCCTTTGCTACGATCACTCTGGCCCATGGAGTCACGATGACTCCACTGCACTGATCCATAGCCACTAATCCTTTGCTATGTTCACTCTGCCCCATGGAGTTATGACAACTCTACTGCACTGGCTTATAGCCCTGCTACGATCACTTTGCCCCATGAAGTCATGAAAACTTCACTGCAATGATCCATAGCCAATATTCGTCTCTCCGAGGTGAGTCAAAGCTATAGACATCGATAACCCCTTTGCACACGTCCCACAGAAAAGTCCAATTCATGAAGTTAACTCGTTGGTTCCCATCTTAATCCTGAGTTCTAACTTCTTACTTAGACTTCCTTTGCATCTCGGGTTTTGGTCGAATTGGAGTTGGTCTTCAAATGAGTCATCGCGTAGAAATAGAAGTACACGCCCGGCTCAGTTCGGTTGTATAGTGTTCAATTTCCCTCATTCAGTTTGGTTCGGGTGCCATCCTCCATTCGGTTCGGTTCGGGTGCCATCCTCCAACTCGGTTCGGTTCGGTGCTTCTGCTTGGATACGGTTTGGTCCTCTAGATCTCCAGTTAGTCCGATCCGATCCCATGCCCTCTTGCCATTCTAATCCGATCCCAACTCCACTCAACTTGAATGGCCTTTCTTTTTTTCCTTGCCTTTGTGCGCTGCTGAAGATGCCACCACTCTGGTTCGGTCTGGTCCATCTGATCCGATCCCCTCCAACGATCTGATCCGGATCTCTGCAGCATTTCTAGCAAGCTTGTATCATCCATTTTCGCCATACGATGGCGTTTTCAACCATTCTAACTTTACTAATCAATCATAACACATCACAAACAACAATAACAACATATGAGTTCAATTAAAAAGATCAAAACATCAAGCATATAGGTCATTTTAGATCAAACGTACCCAAAAAGTATGATTTTCCCCTTAATCCCCTTAAGCATGTTTAACCATACGAATAACAAACTTAATCCAAATTAACCCAAATTTTTATCAGAGCCCTAGAATAATATTTAAGAATTTTTACATGTTTTTCCAGAATTTTAACATGCATAATTTCGCTAACTATCACTAATCACCCCTAATTAGTCGTAATTAGTGAAAAACAATGCAAATCACTCACCTTTGCCACAATAAAACTTTAGATCTGAAACTCTACTAATTTGGGGCTTTTCCAATGCAACACGATTGCTCTTCCTCTGATTTGGCGCTAATCCTCCTTGATTTGGTGTTGATTTGCCTAATTAGCGGTTAGAAATGACAAAAAGGTGTTTTGGGAGCGATTTAGAAGATGGAGGCCATTGTTAGGGTTGGAGAGAGGCAAGTGGCGGCTGTAAAAATGAATAAAAATTGAATTCCCTAACCCTATCAGCCCTCTCATAACCCTAATCCCGAAATGGGTTATGGGCCTAGCTGCTAATCACTCTAATTAGGCCCGGTTAAGTTGTTTTTCACCTTCCAAACCTTATTTCAGTCATATCTCCCAAACGGTAAGTCCGTTTGATCAGTGTGACCACTCTACGGTAAGGTAAACCATCATCCGAATCCAATGAAAGTGGTTTCAGGTAAAAACTCTTTACCAATCAAAAGTTATAGGCAAAACAAGATTCTCCAAGGGTAAAAGGGTCATTTAAAAATCGGTAAAAATCGTAAACATGGGAAATGACCCCAATAGTCGTTCCCCAGAGTTACACGACCATACAACCTCATATGAAAAAGAAATAAATATTCTACGATCCTTGGATACGTAGAATGTGGGTCGTTATACATAACAAGAGTGAATGTTCTAACATAGCTGGCATAAATATATACTAACATGGTGATAAGGTGAACATATACATACTGGCATGGACATGTTATTGGCATAATAAGGTGGACATAAAAACAGATCTAGTGAAAATGGTAGTGATAAAACTAGATCTAACATAATTAGGATGAACATATCCAAATAAGAATTCACATGTCCAATAATGACAGATCTCTATTAATCACAACTTGATGATCTAGATCTAAACAAAGGTTTCACTGTCCAAATAATGATAATCCCAAATTAACCACAAACTTAGAAAAAAGGTAAGATCCATATATGTGACATGATGAATTAACCCCAAAGAATTAGATCTATTAACAGATCTATCATGATAAGGTCAAGGATCCAAGAATATTATAGGTTCACAAATTAAGATAGACCCAATATAATTCAGTCACAGGCATGTGTATATCCAAATCACAATCATGTCACAAATTACTTTTAATCATTTAAATTTAAAAGTAAATAACTCATAGTGTTTGGATTTAAAAGAGAAGGTAGAAAATAGCAAAGGTTGGATCTATGCTTGAAACCTCTAAGTTTGATTTGCAAAGTTGATAGTTGTAGAAGATAATGGATCCTAGTTCGGTCACTGGCAGAGTTTGGGCCCCATGGATCCTCAATGCAGAAAACAAGAGAAATGACCATGTATTTATAGCTGCCAGCCCCTCTGAAACCGACTGCCATATCAGCCCTAGGGGTGTTAACACCCCTATAGAGGGGTCGACCCCTTAGAGCGGGAAAACTGTCGCCTTAATATTTTTTTCAATTTTGAACGGTTTTGGATAGGGATCTGACTCATATGTATATATATTATTCTTCTGCGCATATACAAACTTAAAATCCTCATAACTTCTTCATACGGTGTCTGTTTTACGCAAACCAAATGTCTATCTTGACCAGAATTTCGAGACAGACGCAATGGCGTAGTCCGTTTCCCTTAATTCTGAATATTAAATTAATTTTTATTTAATTTATCCTCTTTTAATGTTGTTAAAAATACAGGGTGTTACATTCTCCCCTACTTAAAGAATTTCATCCCCAAAATCTCTAAGTTAAGAAGAATGCATATCCTACCATCCATCACCCATCTACTCATCCATCAATCACTGGCATCCATTGTCCTTAAAAACTTATAATGCTTATGTGAATATATGCAAAGGTGTGTGTATCTGTCCCAATACTAATGCGAAGATCAGGCAGTCTACTGATTCAGTTGACCTCCTTAATGCAATGTATGTTAGTGCCATGAATCCAATATGTATGCAAATAATCCTATTATAACATGTAAGTTCTATATGTATGCACACTTATTCGTCCAAATGCAACATCCATATGCTAATACATCCATTTTCATCCATAAAATGAAAAGAAAATGCACACACATCCATATGCAGTATGAGAGTGATTGAGCCGATCTAGTGCCTAATGTGTGTGTATATGCATCCACAGGCAGCCACTAGCAAACACTTGCATCCATCAAACATAACATGTCTCAAACACATGTTTACATCCATAGGATTCCTATCTAAAGGTTGAAAATACTATGGATAAGATATATTCAAATGATAGAAACAAGCACATATAAAACTTTGGAAAAAGGAGTTAAGAACATACCCTCGAAAAGGAAAGGGTACGAAGCACGAATCTTGTCTTCGGTCTCCCAAGTCGCATTCTCTGGGTTATCTCCCCATTGAACCTTTATTAACTTGATCACTTTATTGCGTAACTTCTTAACTTCTGATCCAAGAATACGGGAAGGAACTCGTCTGACTATCGCCTCCCGCTCTATTTCCACTTCTTCTAATAAGCTTGGCTCTACAACTTCCGCGGTGTCATGCAAACACTTACACAAATGAGAAACATGGAAGACATCATGAACACCGGATAAATTTTCTGGGAGCTTTACTCTGCCATTTGGCCAATCCTCTCGGTTATGGGAAATGGTCCCACAAACCTAGGTGCCAACTTCCCTACCGATCCGAAGCGAACCCCATTCCTCAGAGGTGATACTTTAATAAAAGCTAAGTCTCTCACTTCAAATTCGATGTCAGTCCTTCTCTTATCTACATAGGATTTCTACCTATATTGAGCTGTCTTCATCCGCCATCGAATAAGGTCAATCTTCTTGGACGTTTCTCTAACCATATATGGTCCATGTAATAATCTTTTTGTAAATTCCCACCAGCAAGTTGGTGATCTACAGGGTCGTTCGTACAATGCTTCGAAGGGTGCCATGCCGATGTTGTCTTGATAGCTATTGTTATACGCAAACTCTACTAAAGGAAGATGCTCTTCCCAAGTCCCTCTGAAGTCTAGGATACACAGCCTTAAAAGATCTTCAAGAATTCTGTTCACCCTCTCTGTCTGTCCATCAGTATGAGGATGATAAGCGGTGCTAAAAAACAACTATGACCCTAATGCTTCTTGCAAGCTTCTCCAAAATTCACTGGTGAAGATGGGGTCACAATCGCTTACGATGCTGGAAGGTACTCCTTGAAGACGAACTATCTCACGAACATAAATTGTTGCCAACCATGAAGCCGTCCTATTACTCTTAACTGGAATAAAGTGAGCGCTCTTAGTGAGTCTATCAACCACAACCCAGATACTGGTGTTGCCTTTCTTCAATCTAGGCAAACCATCTATGAAATCCATAGAGATGCTCTCCCATTTCCGCTAAGGAACCTCCAAAGGGATGAAGTAAGCCGTCGGGCTTCTTTTGCTCAGCCTTAACTTGTTGGCAAACTAAACATTGAGAAACGAACTCTGCCATATCTTTCTTTATCCCATCCCACACCGCCTGGATGAATGATCATCTTAGAATGGTGGGCTTCTTCTAGGACTGCCTTTATCAAGCTTCCAGTTTAAGGAACACAAAGCCTTCCATCTCGTCGCAACCACCCCTTTTCATCTATGGTATATCTACTGAGGTGACTAGAAGTCTCCCCTTTTCTGAGCTTATCAATGATGTCTAAAATCTGTGGGTCACCTTACTGCAAAGCTCCTATTTGATCCATAAGAGTTGGTCGTATCTCCAATGATGCAAACAAATCAGGCAAAATCTCGATGGAGGGTCTAAAATTAAAAGTTGAGATGAACTCCAAGCTCTTCCTCTCGGCAAACAGAGGACTTAAGGCCATCCTCTGCCTACTTAATGTATCTGCCACCACATTACCCTTGTCAGGGATATAAGCAATCTCAGACTCATAAGAAGCTAGGAACGCCATCCACCGTTGTTGCCTTAAATTAAGATCCTTCTGTGAGAAAAGGTACTTGAGAGATTTAAGATCGGCGTATAACTTGAACTTCTCTCCAATAATGACGCCATGTCTTAAGCACGAATACTATGGCAACAAGCTCTAGATCATGGCTGGGGTAGTTATTCTCATGAACTCTCAACTGTCTACCCCCATAACACACTACTTTCCCTTCTTGCATCAGAACCGCACCAAGCCTATACCACATGCATCAGTGTAAACAGTAAACACTTTACTCCCATCAGGCAAGGTCAAGACTGGGGCTATTGTCAGAGCCCTATTCAGTCGTTGGAAAGCAACATCACAATTGATATCCCATGAAAACGCCAAATTCTTCTTTGTTAGCCTAGTGAGTGGGGATGATATCTTTGCGAAATCCTTAATGAACTTCCTGTGATAACCTGCCAACCCAAGAAAGATTCTCACCCCGGTTGCATTTTTAGGAACCTCCCAGTCTTGCACTGCAACCACCTTCGCGGGATCTACTGCTATCCCTTCTTTAGAGAGCACATGCCCTAAGAATCTCACCTCCTTTCTCCAAAAATGGCATTTGGAGAACTTCGCCTTAAGATGATTGCATGGAGAGTTTTCAAAACTTCTCTTAAATGTTGGGGATTCTCTTCTTCGCTTTTGGAGAAGATCAAGATATCGTCAACAAAGACCACAACTGTGACGACCCCAAAACCCCGTACTGCGGTGTTAAGGGTAATCTTTGGAATACAACACATAAACAGATAATAGCAGAACAGAAATAAATAAATACACCAGATAATGAACAAATTATACACTGGATAAACGAAATCGTCAGAGTTACACAGTATACAGGATCATACTTAGTACAAATACAGTTCAGCTATACATAAATGTCTACAGCGGAAACAAACATAATATGTACAATAGGAGCCGAACAGCATAAAAAGAGAGAAATGGTAGAATCCATCTTCAACTCCAGCTATCCAGAAAGAGCCTGCTAAAACCTGAACACAAGGCTGCCCGTGTAGAAAAAGGGGCACCCGAGTTTGTCAGTGAAACAAACTACGAGTCGGTCATGGGACATGTATGAGAAATCTACTTAACACATTTATAATATGGCTAGTCACAGGACCACGCCACTTTCACGGAACGGGTTTACTCCATTGGATTGCCAGTGCTTTAAAACAAATAATTCTTTTAAACATCGCAATGCTTTTTATAAAAATGAAGCCATTATAAGACTCAGTTCCCATCACACAATGCAACGCAAACCAAAGGATAGAGTTTTTACCTTATAATGGCCAAAATATGATTGATACGAATAAAACAAAAGCATTTGATATTATTACTAGTGTTTATAGGTTTCGAAAACAATTTCAATCATAACTATCAATCATAGACGGCATGGGTACCATATATCATGTCGGCATATATATATACACAATCAAAATCGCACGGTGTCGTATTTGGAAATTGGATTTCCATCATGAACCAAGGAAAAAGATAGTCCTTACCGAATTCGAGACTGTCTAGCACGAGTCTCAGGATCAGAACGCATCGACCCTTGGATTGTCAGGGCCGGTCCACCGATGTGGATTAAAATGCCTGAACACTACGTTTCCCCGCCCTTTGGGGCGTAAATGAGCCAACGAACGACTCCATCGGTCCCGGATCGATCGATATAACCGAGGTGCCTCGCAACAGCAACAACCACATAGGTGAAAATAATATAAATGTCAGCCAGTTTTAAGCACTGACACCACCTCTAGCTAGAAGGAAACGCATGCCCTCCCTGATGTCCTCTCCCGTTTCTGGTTCATACCGGGGTGTGAGGCTCGCGAATTCACTTTATACATAAAGCTACGCCACATAGGCGGTGCTTTGATCATCAATCCCAAGACTTTGCTTTTCAACAGAAGCCCTAATCACTGCATCTTAGCATGCCACACAGGCAATTCACACCCTGTAATTGATGGTTATTAATCACACAGAATGAATTCCAACGTCAGACACACAGTCCATCTACAAGTCCGTTCTGGGTCTGAACGAAACTGGAGGCACTATATACCTCACATACCCATCGATCTCCACGTACGTCTGGACGATCACCACTCATTATCCATATTTCGGGATTCCACCCAATCAGGACATCAGTTACCATCCAAACGAGGTGAAGATCTCCGGTCTTCGACCACGGTCTTCATCTTCGATTTCTTAACGTCGATTCAGTTATTCAGAATGGGATAAACCCGGTCTTTCTGAGCAACTCGCGTATATAATATACAAGTGCAACACAAACACACATACGCCTTATTCCAATTCATTAGTCACTAATCGTAAATCAGTAAGAGAACGATTTCCCAAATATTAACCCCGAAGGCCGAAACCAACATCAGATCAAAACCCAGGAAACCATTCGACTTAGCCTGTTGTATATAACGGTGTTGTATACACAATTATATGATTTTTGTTTGATGACAACAACCAAATATATTTCTATTATAAATGTGTTTGTTAGTGTACTGTTCTATATATACTTCACAAACAGGAATATAATATTTATATTTAAATAGAATACGGCTGTACAGACATTCATATATTCATACAGTATTTTATTTAAATTGAATATTATATTTCAAATATTCAAACAGTACAACTATTAGTAACTCCACTATTTAAACATTCACTTCATATTGTACTTGTATATAAAGAGAATAAAATAGACAAGTTCGTTTGACAATAATAAAATAATATTTTATTTCAATCAAATTTGTTTATTACATATATCAGTACAATTCTCTCACAGCTCCTCAGTATGGTTCATTCATTATCACTCAGTTATACATACACAACAGATACACAGTTACATATTATATATATACATTCACATTGACTCATATACAGTTTCAGACTCTTGCATTTCATATACACATACACTCTTTCATTGTCTTCTGTCATCTTCAGTATTCACAGCCCTTCACTGTCAGTCCAGTCATCACCTGTTTACCTGTCACATGAAACACACACATAGTACACTGCAATAGAAATAAAACTGTATACGCGCAAATATAAATTTTAATTTAAAAAAAATATTTGCCTCAGATTTCTGGTGTGTTTCTCATCATTTTTCATGACCTGATCTGATTCATTTGTGTCTAGGCAGACAATTTGTATATGTACAGGGACAGGAAATTTTCTGATGGCTGCAAATACACACATGTATAAATATACACGTGTGCACTGCCTCGCCAATCAGTGTGCAACTGAGGAGTAGCCACGTGGACCCTCTCGACTCAGTGCACATATGAAAACAACTCAATGTCAAGTCAACATGATCAGTTCAAACATGGTCGAGGCGTGCACATGACAGCTCAACAAGACAGAATGCATGGAGCAACAATAAACTTGGCCAATTCAGCATGATGTACACAAGTCATAGGTCAAAGTGTCGAGCAAGTTAACATGCCACAAACAAAATATAGCAGCAAATTGATGTGAAACATGTATGGTCGAGCTAGTGCAAAATGACAGCGCAACAATACACATGGCAACAACTACTCAGCATGGAGCATTGACATGTATAAGTGCAAGCAGCAACTGGAATGGCAAAACTCAAGGGTGCCAATGTACATATAGAAACAAGTCAGCATGGCAAAGTTCAAACACAAGTGCACAATTCAGACTACATAGTCGAGGCAGCAAATAAACATGGCCATGCACAAATGCACATAGGCAAAACAGGTAACATAGCATGTACAGAAAATACACAAGTCATGGGTGAAGGTGCAGCAAGCTCAACATGGTCGAGATAGATCAGTATGAAGCATTCATGTGTACATGTGCAAGTCTGGGATGCATTCATGTCAAGCCAAGTCGATGCAACACAATATATATACATAGTATGGTCATGAGTGACACACTGGCTACAACAAATTGAAACAGCATAGGGAACAAGCCAACACAACCAAGAAGTATATTGAAACAAGACGACACAGTGGACAACAAAATACTATACATGAAGCAGCTCATAAATACATGTAGCATGAGCAGAATACAATTACATGCACAAATATGCAAGAGGTGGTTCAAGCATGAGCATGGATAAATGGTGCAATTTAAAAGCAAATGAAGATTACAGTGTTGAGTTAAATGTGCAGGAAAGTGTGGACTAATTTATTTGACAAAGCCCAAAATTAGCAAAGTTTTTCCTTAAGACAGATTTGGCAACTATTCTTTTAATCAAGCAAATCAGGGAGGAACTTCTGGCAAGTAATCTTTTTTCAGAAATCACAGAGCATCTCTGGGAAGAATTCACTCTTAAATATTTGGCAAGATTTTTTGAATTATTTCAAGAACATCAACGTTTGGCAATATACTCAAGACAAATGCACATGCAAGTAAACACAAATATTTGGCAAGTGCAAAGTTTCTTTTCAGGAAATATAATCCAAATTTTGGGCAGGAAGTCATAAAGGAAGAAATTAATGGTTTACAGAATTTCACAAAGAAGTTACAAGGCAAGAATCAATTTCGAATTGATTTTTACATATACACTGTGCAAGCTAAAGGAGGCAACAAATTCTTTCTGTTTGATCCCAAAATTAATGATGGACTAAATCAAATTTTTTTTCTTCTAAATCATTTTCGGCAAGTGAACAAATCATGACAGAAAATATGCAAGGGGCAAATTCAATTTCGGGATTCATTGAAGGCCAATAACATGTCTGTGTTCATCAGTCACAGTTTTTTTTAATCAAGGCAATCAAACTGGAAGTCACTCCAGTATTCAATTCAGGAAATTATTCATGACATCAAAAAGGGGAAATCACGCATCATTTCATTAGAGGAAAATCAGAGTAAAATCTAAGGGAACCAAAAGTGGAAAATCGCAATCAATCAGATTGAAGTCATACAGTGAAATCAGAGTATTGATTTAGGGTTTTCTAAATCCTATAAGTACACACCCACATCATCATAGACAAGCAAGTAGGTCGAAAACACGAAATCCCAAAAATTCAATTCAAAGAATTCAAAGAAAAAAAAACAAAAACCCTAGCATCAAAAATTCAAAACACAGAGCAATTAAAATTCAGATTCACTCACAACGTTTCAGGAGGTTTCGATCGAGTTAGAGCAATCCCAAATCGTGAAGAGAGGAGCACCACTTGAAGATCATCCAAGATTAAATCTTATCAGCAATTCAACCGACCTCGATTCAATTTTGAGAACACAAGAAAAACCCTAAAAATCTTTTTCCCTAATCGTAACAGCCATTTATTTTTCCAGAGCTCAAAGCATTTGGGACAAAAATGAACGGGTTGAACCATTTCACAAGGGCCGACCTACTTGTTAAACAAAGGGAGATTTATTCTCTTTTAAATCTAGGGTTTAATTGTCTTGGTTTATTTTTATTTTGTATTGTTTTTCATTTTGAATAGAAACCGTCCAAATAGTTCTAGAGTCTGTAAAATCTAGGGGAATTCAGTCAGGGTGTTGACTGACAGTTGACAGAGTCTGTAAAATCTGGGTTACAGTTTACGGGGTCGTAATCATGGAAAATCTGATCGAGTGTATATCGGTCAGTGTAGGGATTTGAGCGTAGGGTTAGAATAGGAGAAGGGCTTGCGAGTGTACATGGTCCTGTATGCGGGAACTGTTCCAATCACCTGGTAGAAACCTTAGAAATGCAGCAGTAGGCAGGGTTTTGCCGAAGCTGGGTATATATGTGTGTGATTTATTTTCTACATTTCTGTTTCTGTTATATTCTGTGATCTGTTAATTAATATATATCTCGTTAGAATTTTAATTCAGTTAAAAACTGTGATAAACCCTATTCACCCCCTCTAAGGTTAATCTAGATCCAACAAGTGGTATCAGAGCAGGTATTTCTTTAACTCTAGACTCATGGGTAACCCTAATTGTCAGTCTAGTGAGAGTCAGTCCAGTTCATCTCCAAATATTTTCACTGGAACAGACTTTTTAAACTGGAAATACGAAATGGAATTTTATTTAAAATCTGTTAATATAAAATATTGGGATGTTGTTATCAATGGATTTGATAGTGTAGATATTACTTTCAATACCCGTGCTATGAAAATTAAATTTGATTATCTTAGTACTGAACAGTTTAATCTTATCTGCCATTGTTTATCTGCACAGGAAATCTGGGATACTCTCAATACGAAGTATGGAAGATCTGACAACGGTGGTTCAAAAACCGAGAAAGTCAACTCAGATTCAGAGTTATGTTTAACAGGATTTACAAATGAAGCTTCAGATGGATCAAATGATGGAGAATCAACAAATGTTGAAACAGAAAATTTCTCATATGAAGATCTGGTTTACATGTGTCTTGATTTAACGAAATCTGTTGATAAACTCCAACTGAAAATAAGTCTTTGAAATCTAAGAATTTTGAGTTGACCAGCAAAATTGATGATTTGGAATCACAACTTGAATATGTTAAAAATTCATCAAATTCTGTTTGCAAAAATTGTTTGAAATTGAAAACCAATCTTGTTCATCTCAATAAAAATATTCAAAAGTTTGAAAATGAAATTCTGATCTTAAATGAGAACAAGACTGAGTTATCAAATTTGAATAACCTTCTACAAAAGGAATTTGAAAATTTTAAAACAGTTATAAATTCCAAATTTGAAATTGCTGAAAAGGAGAACTTGTTGAAATCAAATTTGATTTTAGAAGAACTTGAAAATGAGATTGAAAAATCCAAGAAATTTGAGTTTGAAAAACAAAAACAATTTGAATCTGAAATTTCTGAGTCCCAAGTCAGAATTGAATTACTTGAATCTGAAAATTTGGTTTTGAAACAATATGATGTTGAAAGGAAGATCACTAATAACCGCTGTTCAGATTTAATAGAAGAGAACAGTGATCTTAAATTCAAAATTCAACAACTGGAGTCAACTTTGGTTAAATTTTATGATGGAGAAAAATCTTTAAATATGTTGTTGAAAAACCAATTTTCTGCTAGAAATAAATGTGGACTCGGATTTGGGAATACAAATGATTTTGAAAAACAAGATTCAAATGATTTGAAGAATCCCTCAAACAGCTTTGGAAAGATTCGTTTTGAAAATTTAAACTCTGAAAAATTCAAAAGTTTTTTTAATCAAAATCGTGATGTGAAATCGTTTTATAATAATCCATCTAAACAATCCTAGATCCCAGAAAGAAATAAGACAAACTCCGTTAAATTCAAAAAGATTTGGGTTCCAAAGGGTACAAAGGTAAATTCTGATGGATTGTTATACAAACAGATTTGGGTACCATAACGAACAAATACAACTGTGAGTGGTTTTGCAAATTTTGTTAGACCACTCGATGCTTTCAATTGTTAGGTACCAAAGAAGGATAAAGAACTACTGTGCTGAAAAGAGTTCGAATTCAAGTTGTTCTATATTTCTGTTTGCTTTACAGTTCCCTGGCCAAAATTTGTTGAGTTAGAGATTTTGATTTACACTGGATTCTGGTATGATCTCTAAACTCACCTCTGTAAATATTTTCTGTTTTTGATTTTTTTTCCTTTTGTTTATTTCTTCTTCTTCTCCCTTCTATCTCTTTCTTCTATTCTGATTTGATTTATCACTGCCATATTTTTTTTGTGCTTCTTGAATTGCAGTATTCATGATATTCTGGAAATTTGTCTTGTGTGTATAGAACTCTGAAACTTTTAATGACTTCCAGATATTGAATTTTTTTAATCTGCAATTTCTTTGAAGTTCATTTTCTGTTTTCTGAATTCCTAACGGTGTTGACGTATTCTTGTTATATCTTGAACACTATTAATCTGAATTCTAAATTGTTTTGAAGATTTGAAAATTATATGGAAATTCACACACCTTTGTTGTTCTAAGTTTATTCTAATTCTTTTTAGAAAAGTTCAAAATATTATACTCATTACAGCACACTGTTATTAATCAGTTGTGGCAATTCCAGTAATTTTGTAACAACCCGCATTCTACACATCGGAGGATCGTAGAATATTTATTTCTTTCCCATATGAAGTCGTATGGTCATGTAACTTTGGGAAACAACTATTAGAGCCATTTCCCATGTTCATGATTTTTGTCGATTTTTAAATGACCGTTTTGCCCCTAGCTGATCTTGTTTCGACCATAACTTTTGATTGGAAAGGAATTTTGACCTGAAACCACTTCCATTAGATTCGTTTGATGGTTTAGCTTTCCGTAGAGTGGTCACATGTGAGAAACGGACTTACTGTTTGGGAGATATGGCTGAATAAGGTTTGGAAGGTGAAAAACTGCTTAACCGGGCCAAATAGGGTGATTAGTGAATGGGCCCATAACCCATTTCGGGATTAGAGTTATGGGGAGGCTGAAAAGAGTTAGAGATTCATTCCATTTCAGCTTTCTAGCCTCCACTTACCTCTAAGAAACCCTAAAAATGGCCTCCAACCTCTAAATCACTTCCAAATCACTTTCTACTTGAAGATTGGGCTTAGCAACATCAAACCAAGAGAGATCAACACCAAATCAACATTAGAGCTGCTGTTTAGCATTGGGATTCACACCAAATCAGAGATTTATTTCAGTTTGAATTTTTATTTGTGGCTAAGGTGAGTGATTTGCATAGTTCCTCACTAAGTATGGCTAATTAAGGGTAATTAGTGTTAATTAGCGAATTTAAACATGATAAAAATGTGGAAAAATATTTACAAAATTCGAAATAATGTCTTAGACCTTTGATATGAATTTGGGTTAATTTGGTTAAGTTTTGCTAATCATATCATTAGTTTCACCTAAACATGCTTAAGGGAAAATATGGGGTTTTGGCTAGGTTTGATCCACTTTAACTATTATATTGTTGTTTTGATGTTTGTGGTTGATTATACATGTTGCTATGACTGTATGGTATGCTTTGTGATTGATTAGAATAGTTGGAATGGTCGAAAACGCCGTCGAGTGGCGTAAACTGCTTGCTGGAAATAGTGCAGGAATTTGGCCGATCCGGATCGGAACGGAGGAAAGGACCCGATCCGAACCACCTCCCCTACCCGACCCGAACCGATTCGTGGGCATTTGTAACGATCTGGACCGGAGACCACGACCTGATGGTGGAAGGAGCTCGAACCCGAACTGCGTCACGCACTAGAGCACCCGATTCGCTTGCACGATCCGATCTGTGGAGCATGGAGCACGATCCGAAGATGGTCCACGACTCCGGCAGCAGCTCTGGCCCGACCCGATGATCGTTACGACGAACCAAACCACAGCGTGCTGGAGAACCCGATCCGATCTGGAGCAGAGAGGAAGGCTTGCATTGGAGACCCGAACCGATCCGATGGTTAGGGGAAGATCCGAACCGAATCGGTGATGACCAATAACCCGAGATGCAAAGGTAGTCCATGTTGGAAGTTAGAGCTCAGGATCCAGTTGGGAACCAATGAGTTCACTTCATGGTTGGGCTTTGCTGCGGGATGTGTGCTAAGGAGTTGTCGACGTTCATAACTTTGATTCACCACTGAAAATGGATGATGGGCTACTTATCAGTGCAGTAGAGTCACTATGACTCGAGGGGTATGGTGATGGTAGCATGACTACATTATCAGTGCAGTAGAGTAATTATGACTCAAGGGGCAAAGTGATCGTAGTAAGACTATGAGCCAGCGCAGATGGGGTGAATAACTCCATGGGGCAAGTGGATATAGTAAAGGATTGGTAAGGCTATGAGCCAGCGCAGATGGGGTGAATAACTCCATGGGGCAAGTGGACATAGCGAAGGATTAGTGGCTATGTATCAGTGCAGTGAAGTCATTTATGACTTCATGGGGCAAGGTGATCATAGCAAAGTATTGAGGTGATCGAAGTGGTGAATATCGTATGCTTTACGCACTTGAGTGAGAGATGTGAGGATGGTTGCTATGCTTGATTGTTTGCCATCACTATGACATGCACACCCCCACCCCCGTTATCTTTACACCCTTTGAAATGGCACCTTAGAGTGTTGTACGGTATGTAGTGCTAACTCTTTGGTTGCAGGTCCAGGTTCAGGTATGGTTCAGTATACCTGTTATTGTTCTGTTTAGATGCTTATCGCTCATACCAGGCTTTATGTCTGACCCATAGTTATATGTCTCTTCTTATTACTCTGGGTGCTCACACGAGCAGACTAGAGACAGGTTAGCTGGTGATGCGCGAGTACCTGATTCGGAGGCGAGCAGGAGGCTTCCACGTATGATATATAGATATTCTCCCTGTGTCGTTGGTGGTCGCTACTTGGGCGTTAGTAGTGTACCTCCTTTATATTGCTTTTGCTTTTTGAGACAGTTTGAAAAGTTGTAATAATGTTGGCTTTGGATCATAAGCTGTATTTGGATTTTCCGCTGCTATGTTAGTTTATTTTCAGCTTATGCACTGTCTCACCTGTTTTATGTCAAGTATGTTGTTATTATATTTTATCCTATGCGCTGTGAGACATTCTACAGGTTTCTTGTTGGTTCGTTCTCTTCTTTCCTTTCTTTGGCGATCGTTCCGTGCTAGTCGGGCATGTGTACAGCGCACTTTCGGAGGAAATGTCGGCTGGTGCGGGGCGGGCCGTCACACTTGGTATCAGAGCTCTAGGTTGCGTAGTTAACATAGGGAAAAGACACTAGGGAGAGATAGTACGTATATGAGAGCGCGTATTTGTGATTATTTTGATTTTCAAAAACTATATATATATATATATACTATTAGTAGTATAAGAATGAAGTCGTACTGCACTAGCACCACTATGGGGTCGTTAATCGTTTTCTTTTTGCAGATTGAACGATGAGTCGAGACACCAGGGGTGCTGGTAGAGGGACCAATCATGGGAATGCTCCTGACATGAGGACAATGTTCACTAATTTCATGAAAGAGATGCTTAGGAATGTTCAGGGAGCAGTTTCCAATCCCGGGAATGGTGGTGGTCCAGTAGTGCAGGCGCCTAGGGTCGATTTCGCCAGGTTGTGCAAGGATTACACTAACCTTGGTGGGAAGCCGTTCCACGGAACGGAGTCGGCCACAGATGTTCAAGATTGGTTGGATAGTTGTGATCGTATCTTCGACGACGTGGGTATTGAGGATGCGATGAAGAGAAGGCTAGCGTCTCGTCAGCTGCAGGGGCAAGCGATGAATTGGTGGAACACCATTAGAACAGCTACTCCAGAAGATCAGGTTACTTGGGATCAGTTCAAGGCTCGCTTTAGCGAGAAGTTCATTCCAGCTGCCCAGAAGTCAGTGTTGTTTAAGAGATTCTTGGAACTCAAGCAGAATGGTAGGGCAGTTTCTGACTATATTGCTTAGTTCGACACGTTGTCGAAGTATGGACTATCTCTTAACGATACTCCTGAGAAGAAGAATGAGAAGTTCATTACAGGGTTGGATGGATACTTGGGGGAAAGGCTTATCAAGCACATCGATGAGACTTTTGAATCGATTGTTGGAAAAGCTTTGAGATCGGAGAGTCTTTACCCTAAGCCAAAGACTGAGGCTGCATCTGCAGAAGGGCTGAAACCGCAAGTGGGCGGTGGAGGCAAGAATAACTCTCAGAATAATAGGAAATGGAACCAAGCTAAGGATGGCCAGAAAAAAGCAAGAAAGATGTTGAGTGCTTCAGCTGTGGTAAGAAGGGCCATTATGCCAAAGAATGTCGGGCCAAGCCAGTGGATAGGAAGTGCTACAACTGTGGCCAAGTGGGACATCATAAGGATAATTGTCCACAACCTCTTAAGGAGAAGCAGATTGTGAAAGCATATGCTATCGATGCTGTTCCTTCTTCGTCGAATGCCCCAACTGCGGCGGAGAAAGGAAAGAATGTCGTCATTCAAGGTATGCTTTCTATTTATCATGTACCAGTTCGAGTTTTGTTTGATACTGGGGCTTCCCGTTCCTTCATATCTAGCGACCTGGTGGATAGGTTGGGACTGGAA
Source organism: Allium sativum (assembly GCA_030737875.1). Taxonomy (NCBI): domain Eukaryota; kingdom Viridiplantae; phylum Streptophyta; class Magnoliopsida; order Asparagales; family Amaryllidaceae; genus Allium; species Allium sativum. The sequence continues at coordinate 232,381,315 of CM060913.1, read as the reverse complement.
CCCGAGATAGTCGATAGACCGTTGGTTGTGATGAACCCGATTGGTGGTTCGACTAACCTTAGCATGATTTGCCGAAATTTGATCTTATCGAGTCATGGATGTATGTTTGTTTGTGATTGCTTTGTTTTGGGCTTTACCGGGTATGGCATTATATTGGGAGTCGATTGGCTCCAAAGATACGGGGTGGTGGTAGACTATGAGGGCTTTTTGGTGACAGTTAGAGCGGATGATGGGCGGAGGGTAGTGTTTGGTAGTCTACCTAGTGATGGGGTAATAGCTAGTTTTATAAATTCCCTCGACATCCCGCATGATGAGTTGTCAGATGTGCCCGTGGTTGGCCAGTATCCGGATGTCTTCGAGGAAGTGACCGGGCTTCCACCACACCGAGAGATTGAGTTCCGTATTGATTTAGTGAAAGATGCCAGACCTATAGTGATGCCACTTCGTCGTATGGCACCAAGGGAGCAGCGAGAGCTCGGGGTGCAAGTAAGCGATCTTTTGAAGAAGGGATTTATCAGAAGAAGTGTCTCCGAGTGGGGAGCACCAGTTGTGTTTGCCACTAAGGTAGATGGTTCCCTTCGATTGTGTGTGGATTATCGTGAGTTGAATAAGGTGACGCGGAAGAATAAGTATCCTCTACCGCGGATAGATGATTTGTTTGATCAACTGGAAGGAGCAAGGGTGTTCTCCCAGTTGGACCTCGCGACAAGATTTCATCAGCTACGAGTAGCGGATGAGAGTGTTCCGAAAACAGCATTTAGGACGCCGTCTGGATTCTATGAGTGGTTGGTTATGCCATTTGGGTTGACCAATGCACTAACATATTTCGTGGATCTTATGAATCGAGTATTCAGAGATCAGTTGAATAAGTTTGTCCTTGTGTTCGTAGACAACATCCTTGTTTACTCGAGGACAGAAGAGGAACACAAGGGACACTTGAGGATAGTGATGGAGGTGTTGAGGAAGCACCAATTGAAAGCGAAATTCTCTAAGTGTCACTTCTGGAGGAGGGAAGTGAGATTCTTGGGCCATGTTGTTTCAGAGGATGGTATTGCCGTGGATCCTGCAAAGGTGGCTACGGTATAGGATTGGTCTACGCCAAAGAATGCAATAGATGTAAGAAGTTTCTTGGGGTTAGCTGGATATTATCGTAACTTTATCCAGGACTTCTCCAAGATAGCGGCACCGTTTACTCAGTTGACTAAGAAGAATCAAGCCTTCGTCTGGGACAGAGTGTGTGAGAATGCATTCAAGAGTCTAAAAGAAAAGTTGACGCGTGCGCCAGTGCTAGTCATTCCAAAAGGGAATAAAGAAATGACGGTATTCACGGATGCTTGTGGTACCGGACTAGGTGCTGTATTGATGCAAGGAGGTAGGGTTGTAGCTTATGCTAGTCAGCAACTAAAGCCACATGAGAAAAGGTACCCTACCCATGATTTGGAATTAGCAGCGATCGTGTTTGCGCTGAAGATGTGGAGACATTATCTCTTGGGAGAAAGATTTGAGTTGTTTACCGATCATAAATCATTAAAGTATCTCTTCTCTCAGAAAGATATAAATCTCCGTCAGCAAAGATGGTTAGAGTTCTTGTCTTCATATGATTTTGATATCGCATATACACCTGGGAAAGGCAATGTGGTAGCCGATGCCTTGAGCAGGAGACATGCCAGTTTAGGGGCTATGTTTCTAGAATGGAAGCAACTGGAGTATATCGCAGGGTTTGATTTCAGGCCAAAGTGCGAATTGGATCCAGAAATGTTTGCTAGTTTGACGATCAGACCCACTTTGATAGAGCGGATTGGTTCCAGACAGAGGGACGATCCTAATCTATTGGAAATCATCTCCAAGTTAGAAATGAATATTGACGGTGAGGAGATGAATTTGTATGGGCTTGATCGAGAAGGATGACTTCGAAAGAAAGGAAGGCTAGTTGTACCCAATGTCAATGGATTGAGAGATGAAGTGCTTAAAGAATGTCATCACTCAAAACTGACTATACACCCCGGCGGTGATAAGATGTATCGAGACATGAGACAGACTTACTACCGAGAAGGGATGAAAAGATACGTTGGGAAGTTTATATCCAAATGCATGAATTGCCAGCTAGTTAAAGCCGAGCAAAAGAAGCCTAGTGGTTTGTTGCAACCATTAGAAATTTCCGAATGGAAATGGGAGCAAGACTCGATGGATTTCATCAATGGTTTACCAAGGACTAGATCAGGACTTGATAGCATTTGGGTAATTGTGGATCAATTGACCAAGAGTGCAAGATTTATACCAGTCAAATCGACCAGAACGGCAGCTAAGTTAGCAGAATTGTATATGAAATGGGTAGTGAGATTTCATGGAGTGCCTAAAAGCATCGTGAGTGACCGAGATCCGTTGTTTACTAGTGGGTTTTGGAAGAGCTTACAAGAGGCTCTAGGGTCAGAATTACATCTCAGTACCGCATATCATCCTCAGACCGACGGTCTGACGGAGAGGGTGAATCGTATATTGGAAGATCTCTTGAGAGCTTGTATATTGGACTTTGGTGGATCATGGGATGACCATTTGCATCTAATAGAGTTTGCATATAATAATAGCTACCAATCCAGTATCGGTATGGCTCCATATGAAGCTTTATACGGAAGACCGTGCAACTCACCATCATGTTGGATAGAGACCAGTGAGAAGTTTGTGCTTGGACCAGATGTGGTAAGAGAAACCTCGGACAAGATTAAAATCATTCAACAACGACTGAAGGCTGCCCAAGATAGGCAGAAGAGTTATGCTGATAAGAGGAGAAGGGACTTAAAATTCTCCGTTGGTGACTTGGTGTTTGTCAAGATTTCTCCGTTGAAGAGCGTGATACGATTTGGCAGGAGAGGCAAGTTGGCATCAAGATTTGTTGGTCCATTCCCAGTTCTCGAACAAGTTGGGAATTTGGCATATAGAGTTGACTTACCAGAAAAGATGGCAGGAGTTCACAATGTATTTCATGTTCCCCAACTAAGGAAGTTCGTACACGACCCAGATATGACTATTTCACTTGATCAGTTAGAGGACTTCGAAGTGGAACCCGAGGCAGTTGGGAACCGCAAGCCAATTCGTATTGTCGAGCACGATACGAAGCAACTTCGAAGGAAGGCGGTGAAGCTAGTCAAGGTTCAGTGGGGGCGAGAACGAGAATGACTGTACTTGGGAGACAGAGGAGAGCATTAGGAAGACGCATCCAGAACTCTTCGCCTGGTAAGATTTACTTTGCGATTTAGTTATTCCGCATGCTAGGATAGACTTGTTTTGCATGTTTGATTGTTGTTTTATGGCTGATAGGCATGCGGGACCCTTGTGTGTGTTTTGATTAGGAAATTTCGGGGGAGAAATTTCTGAAGGGGGGAGAATGTAACAACCCGCATTCTACACATCGGAGGATCATAGAATATTTATTTCTTTCCCATATGAAGTCGTATGGTCATGTAACTTTGGGAAACAACTATTAGAGTCATTTCCCATGTTCATGATTTTTGTCGATTATTAAATGTCCGTTTTGCCCCTAGCTGATCTTGTTTCGACCATAACTTTTGATTGAAAAGGAATTTTGACCTAAAACCACTTCCATTAGATTCGTTTGATGGTTTACCTTTCCGTAGATTGGTCACATGTGAGAAACGGACTTACCGTTTGGGAGATATGGCTGAAATCAGGTTTGGAAGGTGAAAAACTGCTTAACCGGGCCAAATAGGGTGATTAGTGAATGGGCCCATAACCCATTTCGGGATTAGGGTTATGGGGAGGCTGAAAAGAGTTAGAGATTCATTCCATTTCAGTTTTCTAGCCTCCACTTACCTCTAAGAAACCCTAAAAATGGCCTCCAACCTCTAAATCACTTCCAAATCACTTTCTACTTGAAGATTGGGCTTAACAACATCAAATCAAGAAAGATCAACACCAAATCAACATTAGAGCTGCTGTTAAGCATTGGGATTCACACCAAATCAGAGATTTATTTCAGTTTGAAGTTTTATTTGTGGCTAAGGTGAGTGATTTGCATAGTTCCTCATTAAGTATGGCTAATTAAGGGTAATTAGTGTTAATTAGCGAATTTAAACATGATAAAAATGTGGAAAAATATTTACAAAATTCAAAATAATGTCTTAGACCTCTGATATGAATTTGGGTTAATTTGGTTAAGTTTTGCTAATCACATCATTAGTTTCACCTAAACATGCTTAAGGGAAAATATGGGGTTTTGGCTAGGTTTAATCCACTTTAACCTATTATATTGTTGTTTTGATGTTTGTGGTTGATTATACATGTTGCTATGACTATATGGTATGCTTTGTGATTGATTAGAATAGTTGGAATGGTCGAAAACGCCGTCGAGTGGCGTAAACTGCTTGCTGGAAATAGTGCAGGAATTTGGCTGATCCGAATCGGAACGGAGGAAAGGACCCGATCCGAACCACCTCCCCTACCCGACCTGAACCGATTCATGGGTATTTGTAACGATCTGGACCGGAGACCACGACCTGATGGTGGAAGGAGCTCGAACCTGAACTGCGTCACGCATTGGAGCACCCGATCCGTTTGCATGATCCGATCCGTGGAGCAAGGAGCACGATCCGAAGATGGTCCACGACTCCGCCAGCAGCTCCGACCCGACCCGATGATCGTGACGACGAACCGAACCGCGGCATGCTGGAGAACCCGATCCGATCTGGAGCAGAGGGGAAGACTTGCGTTGGGGACCCGAACCGATCCGATGGTTAGGGGAAGATCCGAACCGATCCGGTGATGACCAATAACCTGAGATGCAAAGGTAGTCCAAGTTGGAAGTTAGAGCTCAGGATCTAGTTGGGAACCAATGAGTTCACTTCATGGTTGGGCTTTGCTGCGGGACGTGTGCTAAGGAGTTGTCGACGTTCATAACTTCGATTCACCACTGAAAATGGATGATGGGCTACTTATCAGTGCAGTAGAGTCAATATGACTCGAGGGGCAAGGTGATGGTAGCAAGACTACGTTATCAGTGCAGTAGAGTCATTATGACTCGAGGGGCAAAGTGATCGTAGTAAGACTATGAGCCAGCGCAGATGGGGTGAATGACTCCATGGGGCAAGTGGACATAGTAAAGGATTGGTAAGGCTATGAGCCAGCGCAGATGGGGTGAATAACTCCATGGGGCAAGTGGACATAGCGAAGGATTAGTGGCTATGTATCAGTGCAGTGAAGTCATTTATGACTTCATGGGGCAAGGTGATCATAATAAAGTATTGAGGTGATTGAGGTGGTGAATATCGTATGCTTTACGCACTTGAGTGAGAGATGTGAGGATGGTTTCTATGCTTGATTGTTTGCCATCACTATGACATGCACACCCCCACCCCCATTATCTTTACACCATTTGAAAAGGCACCTTAGAGTGTTGTACGGTATGTAGTGCTAACTCTTTGGTTGCAGGTCCAGGTTCAGGTATGGTTTAGTATACCTGTTATTGTTCTGTTTAGATGCTTATCGCTTATACCAGGTTTTATGTCTAACCCGGAGTTTTATGTCTCTTCTTATTACTCTGGGTGCTCACACGAGCAGACTAGAGACAGGTTAGCTGGTGATGCGCGAGTGGCTGATTCAGAGGCGAGCAGGAGGCTTTCACGTATGATATATAGATATTCTCCCAGTGTCATTGGTGGTCGCCACTTGGGCATTAGTAGTGTACCTCCTTTATCTTGCTTTTGCTTTTTGAGACAGTTTGAAAAGTTGTAATAATGTTGGCTTTGGATCATAAGCTGTATTTGGATTTTCCGCTGCTATATTAGTTTATTTTCAGCTTATGCACTGTCTCACCTGTTTTATATCAAGTATGTTGTTGTCATATTTTATCCTATGCGTTGTGAGACATTCTACAGGTTTCTTGTTGGTTCGTTCTCTTCTTTCCTTTCTTTGGCGACCGTTCCGTGCTAGTCGGGCATGTGTACAGCGCACTTTCGGAGGAAATGCCGGCTGGTGCGGGGCGGGCCATCACAAATTTTCAGATTAGCTTGAATATTTTTTGTAATGTCTTGTCTCAGTGATACATCTTAAAATTCATTTTTATTCACGATTAGTACAGTTGAAATTAGTTTATTTGAAATCTTCTGAAATTCCTGATATTTTGAATCTCACACACCTCCTAAATTTGAAATTATCCTTGTGTGACTGATTCATTATATCCCAGAACTTGACATTGATTCAAGTGATGTCAAATAAATTACTTTAATTTTCTGGATCATGAATATCTCTTAAATTTGATGTAAATGATCTGAAATTACTCATGTGCTTGTCAGAAATTGTTTTTGAAAAATTCCTTGAAAATTTTGGGTCTTGAAATTTATTGGTATTTCATGGTTATTTGATTTGAATATCTGTTTGTTTAAAATCATTTGAAATTATTGATTTACTGAATCACACATATATCTTGAATGTGAAACTAATAATTTGGTGTGATCGATTCATTGAATCTAGAGTTTTTCATATTCCTTAAATGATTTCAAATAAACAGTATTTCTAATCTTGGATCATGAATGATCTTATGTGACCATCCTCTGACAAGTCTGATGTGATATTGTTTTCTGTGCTGCTCTGATACTGTTTCAAATAATTTCTAGTTCATATCTGCAGCCTTGAAAAAAATGTGCAAATTTGTTAATTCTGTCTATTTGGGCTTTGTAATTAAAATTTGTTAATAGAGACACCAAGTGGTATCAGAAGCGCTGAATTTTTATGTATATATTTTTTCCCTCTTGCTTTGTATAGCTCTTCATACTCCTCTTGTAATAGATTTTCAATTTTAAACTTATTTATTGATTATTCATTCAGAAATTGAAATCAATATCCAAAATTGAACTGTATTTATAATTCATCAAAAATTATTATCAGATTTTGAAATTGTGATGAATTGTGACTGCAGTATATTTCACAACAAGAGGAGATTTTATTATTATTTTCATGATGATTGGACATTTATTATAATATCTTTGAATTGGTCATTATTTCACGATCATGTCCTTCATCTATCATCTTTCTGCCATCCATGATAGTTCTATATTAATGTGGAGAGTTTGATATTTTTTAAAAAGATAATCTTGAATAAACAGTGAAAATATTTGTGATGGAATTATGGCTATGTTATTATTATTCAGAATTAGTGATAATTGAAAATTTTCAATAATCACAGTACAGTCGAGCATATTTCATAATATAATTAATTTAGAAATTTATTTCACAGACCATTTCTGTACCTACCGCATTTCTATCATCCATTTTTTGGTTTTATATTCTGAGGATTTTTTCATTTTGAAACTGAAAATGATAAATATATAATAAATATATAAGTGTGTCTCTAACCTCATTTAAAAATCCAAGCTCTGGTCATGCATGGTTAAGAGATAACTTATAATTTAAGCTGCGACTGATCTCATTTAAAAATCCAAGCTCTGGTTATGCGTGGTCAGTGTGCTCTTAAATAAAATAAAAAGAAAAAGGAAATATTGTGCTATAAATTGAAATTATTCTAAAATTCTCCTCGGTGTATAAAAATCAGCCTATCAATCCATCTTTCTAATATGTGAAATGTGTTGAAATCTTATGGCGTATTATGATTTGTTGATTGATAGACATTGGGATTTGAGAATATTTGATTTTGCCACTTAAATTGAATTATTAATTATAGTCCAAATCCATCATTGTTTTTGTGCTAAATTTTTCAAAATTCTTTTAAAAATAATGGGAACTTATTTTTTTTGTAACTCTCCTCATTTTATATAAAATTCATCGTAAATCCGTCATTCTCTACAATGTGAAATATGCCACCTGTTCTCAGAATATTATGATTTTTGTTTGACTGATTGAGATTTATGATGACTGTTCTTCCTCTTAAGTTGATATTATATTTTTCAGTCATTTTTCATCTATATTTTAATTTCTACATCCTTTTGATGATAACAAAAGGGGGAGAATGAATTGAGATTTTGATTTATGAGTGAATATTGTATGAATATTTTTAATTTTGAAAATTTATTATTCAATTCACTCATGCACAGTTATAGGGGGAGTTGTCTGTTGTAGGGGGAGCATTCAAATAGGGGGAGTTTCTGTTGTTCACTAGATTTTGATTTATGAGTGAATATTGTATAAATATTTTTAATTTTGAAAATTTATTATTCAATTCACTCATGCACAGTTATAGGGGGAGTTGTCTGTTGTAGGGGGAGCATTCAAATAGGGGGGGTTTCTGTTGTTCACTGTAAAACACATTATATTCAAAATCTTAATATTTGTTTGTCATCATCAAAATGGGGAGATTGTTGTATATAACGGTGTTGTATACACAATTATATGATTTTTGTTTGATGACAACAACCAAATATATTTCTATTATAAATGTGTTTGTTAGTGTACTGTTCTATATATACTTCACAAACAGGAATATAATATTTATATTTAAATAGAATACGACTGTACAGACATTCATATATTCATACAGTATTTTATTTAAATTGAATATTATATTTCAAATATTCAAACAGTACAACTATTAGTAACTCCACTATTTAAACATTCACTTCATATTGTACTTGTATATAAAGAGAATAAAATAGACAAGTTCGTTTGACAATAATAAAATAATATTTTATTTCAATCAAATTTGTTTATTACATATATCAGTACAATTCTCTCACAGCTCCTCAGTATGGTTCATTCATTATCACTCAGTTATACATACACAACAGATACACAGTTACATATTATATATATACACTCACATTGACTCATATACAGTTTCAGACTCTTGCATTTCATATACACATACACTCTTTCATTGTCTTCTGTCATCTTCAGTCTTCACAGCACTTCACTGCCAATCCAGTCATCACCTGTTTACCTATCACATGAAACACGCACACAGTACACTGCAATAGAAATAAAACTGTATACGCGCAAATATAAATTTTAATTTAAAAAAAAATATTTGCTTCAGATTTCTGGTGTGTTTCTCATCATTTTTCATGACCTGATCTGATTCATTTGTGTCTAGGCAGACAGTTTGTATATGTACAGGGACAGGAAATTTTCTGATGGCTGCAAATACACACGTGTATAAATATACACGTGTGCACTGCCTCGCCAATCAGTGTGCAACTGAGGAGTAGCCACGTGGACCCTCTCGACTCAGTGAACATATGAAAACAACTCAATGTCAAGTCAACATGATCAGTTCAAACATGGTCGAGGCGTGCACATGACAGCTCAACAAGACAGAATGCATGGAGCAACAATATACTTGGCCAATTCAGCATGATGTACACAAGTCATAGGTCAAAGTTTCGAGCAAGTTAACATGCCACAAACAAAATATAGCAGCAAATTGATGTGAAACATGTATGGTCGAGCAAGTGCAAAATGGACAGCGCAACAATACACATGGCAACAACTACTCAGCATGGAGCATTGACATGTACAAGTGCAAGCAGCAACTGGAATGACAAAACTCAAGGGTTCCAATGTACATATAGAAACAAGTTAGCATGGCAAAGTTCAAACACAAGTGCACAGTTCAGACTACATAGTCGAGGCAGCAAATAAACATGGCCATGCACAAATGCACACAGGCAAAACAGGTAACATAGCATGTACAGAAAATACACAAGTCATGGGTGAAGGTGCAACAAGCTCAACATGGTCGAGATAGATCAGTATGAAGCATTCATGTGTAGATGTGCAAGTGTGGGATGCATTCGTGTCAAGCCAAGTCGATGCAACACAATATATATATACATAGTATGGTCATGAGTGACACACTGGCTACAGCAAATTAAAACAACATAGGGAACAAGCGAACACAACCAAGAAGTATATTGAAACAAGATGACACAGTGGACAACAGAATACTATACATGGAGCAGCTCATAAATACATGTAGCATGAGCAGAATACAATTACATGCACAAATATGCAAGAGGTGGTTCAAGCATGAGCATGGATAAATGGTGCAATTTAAAAGCAAATGAAGATTACAGTGTTGAGTTAAATGTGCAGGAAAGTGTGGACTAATTTATTTGACAAAGCCCAAAATCAGCAAAGTTTTTCCTTTAGACATATTTGGCAACTATTCTTTTAATCAAGCAAATCAGGGAGGAACTTCTGGCAAGTAATCTTTTTTCAGAAATCACAGAGCATCTCTGGGAAGAATTCACGCTTAAATATTTGGCAAGATTTTTTGAATTATTTCAAGAACATCAACGTTTGGCAATATACTCAAGACAAATGCACATGCAAGTAAACAGAAATATTTGGCAAGTACAAAGTTTCTTTTCAGGAAATATAATCCAAATTTTGGGCAGGAAGTCATAAAGGAAGAAATTAATGGTTTACAGAATTTCACAAATAATTTACAAGGCAAGAATCAATTTCGAATTGATTTTTACATATACACTGTGCAAGATAAAGGAGGCAACAAATTCTTTCTGTTTGATCCCAAAATTAATGATGGACTAAATCAAATTTTTTTTCTTCTAAATCATTTTCGGCAAGTAAACAAATCATGGCAGAAAATATGCAAGGGGCAAATTCAATTTCGGGATTCATTGAAGGCCAATAACATGTCTGTGTTCATCAATCACAGTTTTTTTTAATCAAGGCAATCAAACTGGAAGTCACTCCAGTATTCAATTCAGGAAATTATTCAAGCCATCAAAAAGGGGAAATCACGCATCATTTCATTAGAGGAAAATCAGAGTAAAATCTAAGGGAACCAAAAGTGGAAGATCGCAATCAATCAGATCGAAGTCATACAGTGAAATCAAAGTATTGATTTAGGGTTTTCTAAATCCTATAAGTACACACCCACATCATCACAGGCAAGCAAGTAGGTCGAAAGCACGAAATCCCACAAATTCAATTCAAAGAATTCAAAGAAAAAAAACGAAAACCCTAGCATCAAAAATTCAAAACACAGAGCAATTAAAATTCAGATTCACTCACAATGTTTCAGGAGGTTTCGATCGAGTTAGAGCAATCCCAAATCGTGAAGAGAGGAGCACCACTTGAAGATCATCCAAGATTAAATCTTATCAGCAATTCAACCGACCTCGATTCGATTTGGAGAACACAAGAAAAACCCTAAAAATCTTTTTCCCTAATCGTAACAGCCATTTATTTTTCCAGAGCTCAAAGCAATTGGGACAAAAATGAACGGGTTGAACCATTTGACTAAAGGCTGGCCTACTTGTTAAACAAAGGGAGATTTATTCTCTTTTAAATCTAGGGTTTAATTGTCTTGGTTTGTTTTTATTTTGTATTGTTTTTCATTTTGAATAGAAACCGTCCAAACAGTTCTAGAGTCTGTAAAATCTAGGGGAATTCATTCAGGGTGTTGACTGACAGTTGACAGAGTCTGTAAAATCTGGGTTACAGTTTACGGGGTCGTAATCAGGGAAAATCTGATCGAGTGTATATCGGTCAGTCTAGGGATTTGAGCGTAGGGTTAGAATAGGAGCAGGGTTTGCGAGTGTACATGGTCTTGTATGCGGGAACTGTTCTATCACCTAGTAGAAACCTTAGAAATGCAGCAGTAGGCAGGGTTTTGCCGAAGCTGGGTATATCTGTGTGTGATTTATTTTCTACATTTCTGTTTCTGCTATATTCTGTGATCTGTTAATTAATATATATCTCGTTAGAATTTTAGTTCAATTAAAAACTGTGATAAACCCTATTCACCCCCCTCTAGGGTTAATCTAGATCCAACATAGCCAACCTTCAGTTAGTTTCTAAATTTCACATCCATATCGTTTATGATATTTTATAACCATTTATCGCTATTTTTATTTATTTTAAAATAGCCAATTTATTCAAACGACGTTTCGGGCCATAACGCTGCCGTGGCGCTGTTTTTCTTCAGATTTGATTTTCACATATCTGGAAATCTAACCGTTGGATCTTCACAAAATTTACATCATTAGAAAGATCTTTTCAAAACGCATCCAACAGTTCCAGTTTTGGGAAAATCCGACAGTCGGATCTCCCGGTACAATCGTTTGAAGTTTCGATTTCAAAATATGAACTACAGCGTCGTTATTCGATTTAATTTAATTATATTTATATATATATAAATATAATCGATTCTGGCGCTGTTTTTCTTCAAATTTGAATTAAACATTCCAGACAATCCAACCGTTGGATCTTTACAAAGTTGGCGCCGTTGGAAAGATATTTCCAAAGCAAACCCAACGGTTTCGGTTTCGGGAAAATCCGATGGTCGGATCTCCCACACTAATCATTTGAAATCACGGTTTCAAAACACGAACTGCACCTTCGTTATTCGTTTTATTTTAATTATATATATATATAATCGATTCTTCGATTTCAAAACCATATTCTTTTCATATCTATGATAGAAATGATAATTTTATCCAACTGACTTCTATTTTAACACTTCACTATTTTTAACAATTCATGTATATAATGAAAATGTGATTTTCATTGTAAAACTATTTATTTCAAAACACGACTATTTTATATAGTTCATATAGATGATAAAAATATGATTTTTCTTATAAAACAATTTCTTTCAAAACACGACTATTTTATATAGTTCATATAGATGATAAAAATATGATTTTTATTATAAAACAATTTATTTATAACACGAATACCATTCAACACATGAATTTCTATCCAATGAATGAATTTCTATAAAACACATGAACGGTTTCTATAGTTTGTACATATATAATGAAAATGTGATTTTTATTGTTAAAACAATTTATTTAAAACACGAATACCATTCAACACGTGAATTTCTATTCAACGAATGAATTTCTATTCAACACATGAACAGTTTTTATAGTTCGTATATAAATATATAATGAAAATGTGATTTTTATTGTTAAAATAATTCATTTAAAACACGAATACCATTCAACACATGAATTTCTATTCAACGAATGAATTTCTATTCAACACATGAACGGTTTTCTATTTAACACACGAATATAGTTTCAACATATGAAAATAATTCTAACATATGAATATTTCAGAAAATTTCGGCAGCATAACGGCAGGGTAGTTAAAACTGGGGCCGTCCCTAGTACGGCTCCTCGCTCTACCTTAAAGCCTCGCAGCTTTTGACAATGGGGATTTCATGCATCTAGTTCGCACGTAGGCGGCATGTATATTTTTCTTTCTTTTCCACAAACTAATCCTATGTGGTTTCAACCAAATAATTTTCAACCACAAACGGGTATTTTTCAACCATAATCAATCAATTTCAACCCCAAACAATTCTAATCAACCATTCATTATCAACCAATTTTCATATCAATCACATCTAATAAATATCGTCCATGGTTTGTGGACGAGGGGCGTGTATATTTATATATATACATATATAATTATATAAGCATTTCACTTCTATTTCAACACATATATAATTTTTACAACGCATATATAACTTTATATCGAACGTACAACTTATACAACGCTTATACAAGAGGTGTACAATGCTTATATAACTCAAACACCGACTATATAATTTATACACCGTCGTTTTCCATATCGTTTATAATTTAGAAATCTCACATTGGGTTCCACTCCACCAAAATTAGCAGAAGGCTCAGAAAAATATGCGGTCTCTTCTAGAATGTAGAAGACGTCCACACGAGTCCACTGTCTCTTGTTTCACTGAATTTCGTCAATAAATGAAAAAGATATGATTTTTACAATGAAATCAAAAACCGCAGCGCTTTAAAAGTGCTATAGAATATAAAATAAAATAAACTGCCGTACCTTTCTATTTTGATTCAAAACTAGGTCACCAATTAACTCCCAATCCGCTGCACGATAACCAAATCGAAGTTACCACGTGGTAGAGCGTGGAACGGCGCCTCTAAGGGGAACCACCACCCTCAACTCGACGACACGGCTGGGGCAAATTCCGGAGAGGTACGGCGCCACTTCAGGGCTTCGATTCTCAACTGATACAACTCGATGGAGGGTGAGTCCTATATGGATTTGAAGAGGAGACTTGGATCTTTAAAAAGTTCCAAAGGGGAGTGTGGTTCCATTACGAGATGGAAGAGAAAAAGAGGAGGGAAGGATCGAAGCAGTGCCGCCGTTTATCGCGATTGCGAGGGAGAGAGAAAAGAGAGAGAGAGATGAGGTGGCCCAATGAATTTTTTTATATTTATAAAATTTTAAAATTCGAAAATACCCCTTGCCACACACGAACACCAATCCAAACCGAACGACTGTCGTCCCTAGCGTTTTACCCCCATTCCGAACACAATGGGATATGTTTTGTAGGCCCATTCGATTGTTTCAGTCAGTTTTCCTTCAAATTAAAATATAAAACATTCAATGTTTAATTTGCACGTACATTTCAATTTGCTAGGGCCACATATTGATTCTAAAAATTCCCGAAAAAATAATCTAGCTATGTTTTGACGATACGGTCCCAACAAAACTAGTTTCGTCGAATTCTGAGGTCGTTTGCAAAATGGCCCTTTTTTGGTTGATCCAATTAATAGAAATCGACCAAACACATTTTCCTTTGCCATGCCCACATACTGACTTCAAAAATTATGAAATTTGAAACCTAGCAATAATTTGACATCCCGGATCCAACAAAAGAGGTTTCGTTGAATTCAGAGGTCGTTTGCAAAATGGCCAATTTCTCAGGCGATATAAACTCTATAGCAACCTTTCTGAAAATTCATTTGGCCATAACTTTTTCTTCCCGCTATGAAACTTCAATTTTTCAGATTCGCTAGAATGATATTCACTAACAGATTTAAATATTTTTGGGTTCACCGAAATCCGTTTTGTTTTGCACCCGGTACAGTCAGTCAAAGTTTGAAATGAAAATTTGAAACTGCCGCGCCATTTCAGGCCTTGTTTATAATTCAAAGTAATTATATTTATTTTCAAACATCGATTCAAACTTACATTTTGTCGTTATTAATTAAAATATTTATTTTAATTATTTTAAATTCACTAAAATTGCCAATTAAATTTTTTTAAATTGGTTCAGATTTTCCGGGTCGTTACAATCTCTCCCACTTAAAACTTTTCGTCCCCGAAAAGGAACAAAGTCGAAAGTGGTTTGATTAATCAACTCTACTTTCAATCTGGCTTCCATTCTCCAACTTTTCAATTTCTGAGAATTTTCAAATTCTTCAAAAATTTGGCTAACACCCGGAACTTTCAAAAAGTTTCGCCATAACCTCTTTTGTACGGGGAGGGTTTGGAAATTTATTAGGCCGTATTAGGTACCCAATAAATCCTATAAAGCATACACATATTTATAGTGATATATTCTGGTGTTTACAGGGGAGCGTGTATAGATAATAACTCTAGATAATAAATTCTCGTCACCCTGTCCAAGCCTGAGGGAGTGTGTATTTTTAATTGCTCCAAAGAATAAATTCTCGTCACCTTGTCCCGTGTGGGAAATAAATAATCCATGTGCCGTATCTAATGACTAGAGAGACGTGATTATTGTCAACTCCAGACCCGTGTGGGGTTTTTATTAATCTGGCAATTTACCGTTACATTTTATATGGTCCATATCAGTCATCAGTTCAACCTGTAATATATAGTCATCGCCATACAAGCCTCTCGCTCGTATGGTAAATCTTCCACCTCGTCACACAAGCTCCAACTGCTTATGTAGTATATGATGAAGTATGCCTATCTTCAAGAAGTATGCCATGTAGTGTAGTTCAAAATTAACTGTTACTATCCTATGGCGACGTTTATTATTACACACAGAACAACCAGCACTCTGCATCCAATGGCATTCACAGGAGTTGATATAATAATATTTCGCATCCAACTCATTAAGGTTTACCTATTTGTCGGGCACACAAATAAATTCTTTACTCAACAGCTATCCATTTACCTGTTCAAACATATATGATGCACATGTATATATTTCTATCTATTTTCATATCAGTTCAATGTGTGATTTAATCGAATAAATTCTACCATTCATTTCTTATTGATTAAATTAACTATCGTTCTAATAATTTAATTAATCCAACCTACTATCACACAATGCAAACAACAAGCAATTTGTTTTTAACTTTTCAAAATCATTCAAATTAATTCATACACTCTTTTAAAATTAATCAGACTATAGAATTAAAAGTGCACATCCATGGAAAGAAAATAACAACAGAGTAGAGAACTAGATGGTAATGCAAAGTATGGTAAATGTACCTTGCACCAGAGTCAATCGGAGATATCCACTCGACACCTAGGATAGGCTTTCTGGATGCTCTCCTTAGTTTCTCAAGTACAATCTCACGGATCTCCACTCCATTGCACTTTGACTAAGTGAACCTTCTTGTTTCTCAGTTCTTTGGTTTCTTTGCCAATGATCTTTAGCGGCTCTCTTCTCACAGCCAATTCTGGAGTAATTTCAATATCTTGTTGTGCGGCCTCTTCCACAACCAAGTCTGGGTCATGAACATGCTTTCGAAGTTGAGATATGTGAAATACATCATGCACTCCAGGCAAGCAATCAGGCGATTGAACGCTATAAGCTAGAGTTCCAATCCGTTCAAGAATAGGAAACGGACCAATGAATTTGGGTGCCAACTTCCCAGTTTTACCGAACCAAATAACTCCTCTCATCGGCGATACTTTCAAATATACATAGTCGCCAACAGCAAATGATATATCTCTCCTTCTCTTATCGGCATAGCTCTTCTGTCGGCTTTGAGCGGCGAGTAATCGTTTCTTAACGAAAACGACTTTGTCGGCAGCCTCCTTGATCATATCAGGTCCCAATACAAGTCTATTACCAGGTTCGACCCAACAAGCAGGAGATCAACACGGTCTACCATACAATGCTTCGAATGGCGACATTGTCAGGCTCGCTGGGTAGATGTTGTTATATGAGAATTCAGCCAAATGTAAATGGTCTTTCCATGATCCACCGAAATCTAGAACACAAGCCCGCAATAAATCTTCTAGTATATGATTCACCCTCTCAGTCAGACCATCTGCCTGAGGATGATAAGCGGTGCTTAGATTCATCTTTGTTCCCAGTTCTACTTGAAATGCCTCCTAGATTTTGCTAGTGAATATTGGATCTCTATCACTAACTATACTGATCGGCACTCCGTGTAGTCTAACAATTTCCTTGAAATATATCTACGCCAGACTCTGAGCAATTCTGTTTGATCTGACAGGTATGAAATGGGCGGTCTTCATGAAGCGATCTACGATCACCCAAATACTGTCATTTCCTTTTTGGGTTCTGGGCAAACCATCTATAAAGTCCATGGAAATATGTTCCCACTTCCAACCTGGAACGTCCAGCGGTTGCAACAATCCAGCCAGTTTCTGTTGGTTGCTTTTGACTAGTTGGCAAGTAGGGCATCAGCTAACATATAAAGAAATGTCTCTCTTCATCGACCTCCACCAGAAAGTGTGTTTGATGTCATTATACATTTTGCTTACTCCTGGATGGATACTAAGTTTTGACTTGTGGCATTCATCCAGCACTTCCTTTCGGAGCTCAGAAATGCTAGGAACACAGATTCGACCTTTTAGCCTTAGAATCCCATCATTATCAACCTGAAAACTCGAGGGCTCGCCTTTCTGAATTATCTCTCTGATCTTCTAAATGAAGTGATCATCCTTCTGATGATCAGATATTTTATCAATCAATGAAGTTGTAATAATAAAACTGGCGATCATTACATTCTTTCTACTTAGCGCATCGGCCACGACATTTGCTTTCCCTGAAGTGTACAGAATCTCAAAATCGTATGCTGCAAGGAACTCTAGCCAACGTTGCTGCCTCAGATTCAAGTCTTTCTGGGTGAACAGATACTTTAACGACAGGTGATTTGTAAACAGTTCGAATTTCTCACCCAGAAGATAGTGTCTCCAGATTTTCAAAGCAAATACTATAGCCAACAACTCAAGATCATGAGTGACGTAGTTCTTTTCATGTGGCTTCAGCTGACGGCTAGCATAAGCAACCACTTGACCTCTTTGCATTAATACTGCACCAAGGCCTTCTCTAGAGGCATCTGTCCAGACTTTCAAGTCCTAATTGCCGTCGATTATCGTTAACACTGGAGCCGTTGTTAATCATAACTTTAGCTCTTCAAAAGCCTCCTCACATTCTGGAGTCCATTTGAATTTGGAGTGCTTCTTTGTAAGCTTTTTAAGTGACTAGATATCTTCGAAAAATCTTTAACGAACTTCCGGTAATAACTAGCCAATCCAAGAAAACTTCGGACTTCTGTGGGAGTACTAGGCTGCTTCCAGTTTTGAATAGCTATGATTTTACTTGGATCCACAGCAATTCCTTCTTTCGATACGACGTGGCCCAGAAACTTCACTTCATCTTGCCAGAATATACATTTGGAAAGTTTATCTTTCAATACATTCCTTCTCAGAATTTCTGGAACCTGTTCCAAATGCTTTTCATGTTCGGCTTTTGATTTAGAGAAGATTAGAATATCATTGATAAAAACCAGAACAAACTTATTCAGGACTCCTCTGAACACTCGATTCATCAAATCGACGAAGTATGCTGGAGCGTTACATAAGCCGAACGACATTACTAACCACTCATAGAATAAGTCCAGACCTCTGAATGTTGTCATGGGAACTCACTCTTCGGCAATTCGAAGCCGATGGAAGCCTGTAGCTAGGTCCATCCTTGAAAATACTTGTGCGCCATTAAGACGATCCAATAAATCATCAATTCGCGGCAATGGATATTTATTCTTTATTGTCTGCTTATTCAAGTCACGATAATCCACACATAGTCGCAGAGTACCGTCAGACTTTGGGACAAACACCACTGCTGCTCCCCAATCAGAGAAACTAGGCCTGATCAGACCCTTCCATACGAGTTGTCGTGTTTGATTGTCTAGTTCTTCTTTCTCCTTTAGGGTCATCCTCCGAAAGTCGTGCACTACTGGCCTTGCGTTCGGAATTAAAGCGATCTTGAAATCAATTTCTCTCTGCGGAGGTAAGATGACCACTTCTTCGAACACATCTGCATATTTCTTGACGACAGGAATATCTTTGACGAGGTACGGAATATTCTCCGTGGCTACAGGGATATTTTCTATTTGAGTAGGAGAAACATCTAAAGCTGCCGAGAAGTCTTTTCTATTTGAATTCGGGCCCTTACATGGTATGGTTATATAATTCCCTGATTTAATCTTTTCCCTAACAACTCTCTCGGCGCATCTAACCTCTGCCTTATATTTGGTTAGCCAATCAAATCCTAGAATAAGATCGAATTCTGTAAAATTCATGACGATAGAGATGGTAGGGAACTTATAACAGGAAAAAGAGACAGGTACCGCACAAACCCAACTAAGATCGAGAGAACCCCCAACCGGATTATGAACAGTCATTGGTTCTTTGAGCTTTTTCAAATTCAAATCCAACTTCTTAACTGCATTCTTTGCAATAAAGCTTCGTGACGCGCCTGTATCAAACAGTACTTTAACTGGGATGTTTTTGACATTAAGCGTGCCTTCTAAAACATCAGGCCTTTCCTGAATAGCCAAGGGCTCAGAAGTTTCCGCTACTTCATTTACTTGTACTGCCTTGGATTTCTTAAATAGCCGGCAATCCTTTTCAAGATGACCAGTCCGATGGCATTGACTGCATTTTCTATTCCCTCGAAACTGGTTATTGGGTTTAAACCCTTCTTTCGTTTCTTTGAGGATTTACAATTCCTGGTTAAATGCCCTTGCTTATTGCAGTTAGAGAAGGTGGCCATCGTCACTGGTTCTTTCCCAGATCTGGCCCTTTTTCGATTTACTTTAGGCTTCTTACTGACCTCCGACATCGTACTGGCCTCAGGATGATCAGTTTCAGACTCACCTTTATTACTAGAATGGACCTCTTCTTCGTAGGGTAACATACCTTTCTTGTCGAGATCCTCATACTGGTAAGCCATGTATATCATTTCAGAAAAAGGGAGCTTCACATTCCTCATCACACTATTCTGATATTTTCTTTGCAGGCCATGAATAAACCTTAGATTCTTCCTCTTTGGATCTTGAATCAGATGAGGGGCAAAATGGGAAAGTTCGTTGAATTTCTTATGATATTCTGGGATGGTCATATCTCCTTGTATCAGATAAGAGAATTCATCACATAACCGCTCAGTTGCTTCGGGAGGAGTAAATCTTTCTAGGAAAATCACTTTGAATTTATCCCAGGTGATATCACCTTCTGGATTATCTTTGATAGTCGAATCCCACCAAAACAAAGCTTCTTCTTTGAGTGCCCAAGACGCCAGTAATCTTTTCTGGTCATCTCTCAGCTTTAAACCTTCAAATATTTTCTCAGCAGAACGAATCCAAGCTTGTGTTTCCATAATGGAATCTTTGCCTAAGAATGGTGATCCACCCAGATTTTGAAATCTCTTGAATAGAACTTCTATATCTGATTCTGGCTGCGGGAGCACAACTGGCTCATTAGCTTGTCGAGCCATACGATTATTTCTATTTCTGCCACTCATTTTCTAGTACGTCTGCAATTAGCAGACAAAGTGTTAGGTCAACAGAAAAGATATTTCAAAACATAGAGACAAATACTGGAATGTAAATGTGTCTACTAGGGTGTATTTCATTCTGCTTTTCTCATACTAGGATATTACCGATCCTATCTGTAATGAGTTATTCGTCCTAGAACACTACTGGTTCTATTTCTGACGAGTTCGTTAATATGTTATATTCTAGAACTAAGCTTAACCAAAGCTCTGATACCACGTTGTGACGACCCCAAAACCCCGTACTGCGGTGTTAAGGGTAATCTTTGGAATACAACACATAAACAGATAATAGCAGAACAGAAATAAATAAATACACCAGATAATGAACAAATAATACACTGGATAAACAAAATCATCAGAGTTACACAGTATACAGGATCATACTTAGTACAAATACAGTTCAGCTATACATAAATGTCTACAGCGGAAACAAACATAATATGTACAACAGGAGATGAACAACATAAAAAGAGATAAATGGTAGAATCCATCTTCAACTCCAGCTATCCAGAAAGAGCCTGCTAAAACCTGAACACAAGGCTGCCCATGTAGAAAAAGGGGCACCCGAGTTTGCCAGTGAAACAAACTACGAGTCAGTCATGGGACTGGTATGAGAAATCTACTTAACACATTTATAATATGGCTAATCACAGGACCACGCCACTTTCGCGGAACGGGTTTACTCCATTAGATTGCCAGTGCTTTAAAACAAATAATTCTTTTAAACATCGCAATGCTTTTCATAAAAATGAAGCCATTATAAGACTCAGTTCCCATCACACAATGCAACGCAAACCGGAGGATAGAGTTTTTACCTTATAATGGCCAAAATATGCTTGATACGAATAAAACAAAAGCATTTGATATTATTACTAGTGTTTATAGGTTTCGAAAACAATTTCAATCATAACTATCAATCATATACGGCACGGGTACCATATATCATGTCGCCATATATATACACAATCAAAACCGCACGGTGTCGTATTTGGAAATTGGATTTCCATCATGAACCAAGGTAAAAGATAGTCCTTACCGAATTCAAGACTGTCTAGCCCGAGTCTCAGGATCAGAACGCATCGACCCTTGGATTGTCAGGGCCGGTCCACCGATGTGGATTAAAATGCCTGAACACTACGTTTCCCCGCCCTTTGGGGCGTAAATGAGCCAACGAATGACTCCATCGGTCCCGGATCGACCGATGTAACCGAGGCGCCTCGCAATAGCAACAACCACATAGGTGAAAATAATAGAAATGTCAGCCAGTTTTAAGCACTGACACCACCTCTAGCTAGAAGGAAACGCATGCCCTCCCTAATGTCCTCTCCCGTTTCTGGTTCATACCGGGGTGTGAGGCTCGCGAATTCACGTTATACACAAAGCTACGCTACACAGGCGGTGCTTTGATCATCAACCCCAAGACTTTGCTTTTCAACAGAAGCCCTGATCACTGCATCTTAGCATGCCACACAGGCAATTCACACCATGTAACTGATGGTTATCAATCACATAGAATGAATTCCAATGTCAGACACACAGTCCATCTACAAGTCCGTTCTGGGTCTGAACGAAACCGGAGGCACTATATACCTCGCATGCCCATCGATCTCTACGTACGTCTGAACGATCACCACTCATTATCCATATTTCGGGATGCCTCCCAACAGGACATCAGTTACCATCCAAACGAGGTGAAGATCTCCGGTCTTCGACCACCGTCTTCATCTTCGATTTCTTATCGTCGATTCAGTTATTCAGAATGGGATAAACCCGGTCTTTCTGAGCAACTCGCATATATAGTAAACAAGTGCAACACAAACACACATACGCCTTATTCCAATTCATTAGTCACTAACCGTAAATCAGCAAGAGAACGATTTCTCAAATATTAACCCCGAAGGCCGAAACCAACATCAGATCAAAACCCAGGAAACCATTCGACTTAGCCAACCTTCAGTTAGTTTCTAAATTTCACATCCATATCGTTTATGATATTTTATAACCATTTATCACTATTTTTATTTAGTTTAAAATAGCCAATTTATTCAAACGACGCTTCAGGCCATAACGCGGCCGTGGTGCTGTTTTTCTTCAGATTTGATTTACACATATCTGAAAATCTAACCGTTGGATCTTCACAAAATTTACATCATTAGAAAGATCTTTTCAAAACGCATCCAACGGTTCCAGTTTTGGGAAAATCCGACGGTCGGATTTCCGGTACAATCGTTTGAAGTTTCGATTTCAAAATACGAACTGCAGCGTCGTTATTCGATTTAATTTAATTATATTTATATATATATATATAAATATAATCGATTCTGGCGTTGTTTTTCTTCAGATTTGAATTAAACATTCTAGACAATCCAACCTTTGGATCTTTACAAAGTTGGTGCCGTTGGAAAGATATATCCAAAGAGAACCCAACAGTTTCGGTTTCGGGAAATTCCAATGGTCGGATCTCCCGCACTAATCATTTGAAATCACGGTTTCAAAACATGAACTGCAGCTTCGTTATTCGTTTTATTTTAATTATATTTATATATATATATAATCGATTCTTCGATTTCAAAACCATATTTTTTTCATATCTATGATAAAAATGATAATTTTATCCAACTGACTTCTATTTCAACACTTCACTATTTTTAACAATTCATGTATATAATAAAAATGTGATTTTCATTGTAAAACTATTTATTTCAAAACACGACTATTTTATATAGTTCATATAGATGATAAAAATATGATTTTTATTATAAAACAATTTTTTTCAAAACACGACTATTTTATATAGTTCATATAGATGATAAAAATATGATTTTTATTATAAAACAATTTATTTAAAACACGAATACCATTCAACACATGAATTTCTATCCAACGAATGAATTTCTATTCAACACATGAACAGTTTCAATAGTTCGTGCATATATGATGAAAATGTGATTTTTATTGTTAAAACAATTTATTTAAAACACGAATACCATTCAACACATGAATTTCTATTCAACGAATGAATTTCTATTCAACACATGAACGGTTTTTATAGTTCGTATATATATATAATGAAAATGTGATTTTTATTGTTAAAACAATTTATTTAAAAAACGAATACCATTCAACACATGAATTTCTATTCAACGAATGAATTTCTATTCAACACATGAACGGTTTTCTATTTAACACACGAATATAGTTTCAACATATGAAAATAATTCTAACATATGAATATTTCAGAAAATTTTGGCAGCATAACGGCAGGGTAGTTAAAACCGGGGCCGTCCCTAGTACGGCTCCTCGCTCTACCTTAAAGCCTCGCAGCTTTTGACAATGGGGATTTCATGCATCTAGTTCGCACGCAGGCGGCATGTATATTTTTCTTTCTTTTCCACAAACTAATCCTATGTGGTTTCAACCAAATAATTCTCAACCACAAACGGGTATTTTTCAACCACAATCAATCAATTTCAACCACAAACAATTCTAATCAACCATTCATTATCAACCAATTTTCACATCAATCACAACCAATAAATATCGTCCATGGTTTGTGGACGAGGGGCGTATATATATATAATTATATAAGCATTTCACCAACATATATATAATTTTTACAACGCATATATAACTTATATATCGAACGTACAACTTATACAATGATTATACAAGAGGTGTACAACGCTTATATAACTCATACACCGACTATATAATTTATACATCGTCGTTTTCTATATCGTTTATAATTTAGAAATTTCACATTGGGTTCCACTCCACCAAAAATAGCAGAAGGCTCAGAAAAATATGCGGTCTCTTTTAGAATGTAGAAGACATCCACACGAGTCCACTGTCTCTTGTTTCACTGAATTTCGTCAAGAAACGAAAAAGATATAATTTTCACAGTGAAATCAAAAACCGCAGAGCTTTAAAAGTGCTATAGAATATAAAATAAAATAAACTGCCGTACCTTACTATTTTGATTCAAAACTAGGTCACCAATTAACTCCCAATCCGCTGCACGATAACCAAATCGAAGTACACCACGTGGTAGAGCGTGGAACGGTGTAACAACCCGAAAATCTGGGCCAGTTTAAAATTTTTATTTTGGCAATTTTAGCGAATTTTGATTATTTAAAATGGATTATTTTAAATAATATTGACGAGAAATTTATTTTGAATATAATTCGACGTATATATTTATACGCGTCGTCGTTAGAATATATATAATTATATAAAATTATAAAAGGAATTGAAAATGGCGCGGTAGTTCGATAATTCGATTTCAAACTTCAATTGAATGTACCGGGTGCAAAACAATCCGGATTTTAGTGAAACAAAAAATCATAGAATCTAATTGATAATATCTTTCCAACGAATCCGGGAAATCAAAATTTCATGGCTGGAATCAAAAGATATGTCCAGTTGAAAATTCTGAATAGTCGCTATGGAATTCAGGCCCTTAAAAATGGACATTTTGCAAACGACCTCGGATTTCGACGAAACCAGTTTTGTTGGGTCCGTGATGTTAAGTTATTGCTAGATTCCAAATTTCATAATTTTTCGAATCGATATGTGAGCGTGGCAAAGGAAAACGCGTTTGACCAGTTTCAGTAGATTTTAATCGACTGGAAAATGGCCATTTTTCTAACGGTCTCAGAATTTGACGAAACTAGTTTTGTTAGGACCGTATCGTCAATACGAAGCTAGAAAATATTTTTCTGGAATTTTTAGTGTTAGTATGTGACCCCGGTAATCTGAAATGTACGTTAAAAATTCAATATAGTGATTTAAATGTGAATTTAACGGAAACTGATTCAAACAGTCGAATCAGCCCACGTGGCATATCCCATTGAGTTCGGAATGGGGGTGAAACGCTAAGGACGACAGGCGGTGGGCCTTGTTTCGAAGTCATATGTAAAAGTCAACCCCTTTTTCATAAATAAATAAAAAAAAAAATAATAATAAAAAAAAATTTCATTCCCTCCTATACCATGGCCCCCCCCGATTTCAATAAACAGAAACAAAAAAAAAACAAAAAAAAAAGGGGAATCCCTAACTAATCGCACCCCCCCCCTCCTCCTCGTCGAATCGGAGAACCCCCCCCCCAGGCGCCAGGCGCCGCGAAACCCTTCCGCCCCCCCTACCATCCCCAGGCCGCACTCCAGCTCCGACGACCCCCTTCCATCCCTGAAATCCCCAAATCGAAGCCGTGACTTCTTCCCTTCACCGAACCACTGCAAGTCGCCTCCGCCTTGGCCTGCCGCCACCACCAGAACGGTCGCGCCAGCCCCCCCCTCCGACTCCAGCGTGCGACCCCCCTTCCCCCGTGTCGAACTGTAAGTTTTTTTTTTTATTATTTTATTTTATTTTAATTTAAATGACGGTTGCTATATAAATAGTTAAAACTGATTTTTATTAATAGTTAAAACTGATTTTTAAAAATAGTTAAAACTGATTTTTATTAATAGTTAAAACTGATTTTTAAAAATAGTTAAAACTGATTTTTTCTTTATTTATAAAACTGATTTTGTTTTAAAAGTTAAAACTGATTTTAGGAATTTAAAAAAAAAAACTTTGATTTGAAAAAGGTATTTAAAACTTTAAAAGAGAAAAGATTTAAACTTTAAAAGTGAAAAGATTTAAACTTTAAAAGTAAAAGGATTTAAACTTTAAAGGTGAAAAGATTTAAACTTTAAAAAGTGAAAGATTTAGATTTTAAAAAGGAAAGGATTTGAACTTAGAAATAAAAATTCGATTTTTATATATTGAACTTTTAGGAATAAAAATTCGATTTTTATATATTGAACTTTGAAATAAAAATTCAATTTTTATATATTGAACTTCGAAATAAAAATTCGATTTTTATATATGGAATAGCGAAGTAAAAATTCGATTTTTACATAGGTAGTGAAAGCGGACAACGGAGGTTCAAAAAGGGCGAAAAGACGAAGACTTCTGCAAAGGAAGAGCCGTGGAGCTAGGATAGCTATAGGTGAGAATTTCTCACCTTTCAATTTATTTTTCTAGTTATATATATATACTAGGATGCAGACGGTGCTTAGTAGCACCCGACACAATCGTCCACAGACCATGGACTTGTTTGTTTGACTGTTTGGTGATTGATTGCGATATTGGTTTGAATGTGGTTTGTGGTGTGAAAAATCGAATCGATAAATTGGTTAGGATTAGACGTGCGCCGTTATAAGGCGAAGGAGTAAGGCTAGGTTAGACTCTTACTCCAAATTTTGTGGTTTGCATAATGAAATTGATTTGATTGATGTGTGAATGGCGTGGGCCTTCACTAGACCGGGGATAAGGCTAGGCCTTGTCCCGTTTCTAGTATCGTGCCGTTATGCCGCCGAAATTTTCTAAAATATGTTAGAAAAATAAAAATATCGTTTTTATTGAATAAATGAATCGAATAGAAATTCAGATGTTGGAATAAAAATGTTTTATCGTTAAAAATATAATTTTTAACGTGAATGTGAATAAATAAATATTCATTTACAAACCAGACGGTTTGTTTATGTACACTTATTTGAATGACATTGATTGGGACGATAAATTTTACACCTCGCCCAACTGCACAAATAAAATCTGTGTTTGATTGTTTGAAACCCCACACGGGTGTTGGGATGAAACTTGAAGTTCACTCATCCTGATTGATTAAATATGTCGATCGATTGATTGACAGGCTGTTATAAGCGTTAGATATCTTTATTTGATGCTTATATAGTGTAGTGCACTTTGGTTGATGGTTGATCATTTTTCAATGTTATTATATACATGTGTTGTGTGAAAATCCATATAATTAATTTTATATGGTAATTGATTGGGCCTCATTCCAGTTTAGAAATAGAAATATTTGAAATATAATATTTGAAAATAGAAATTTATGAAGTCGTGTTGATTAGTTTGACGCCATTTTGACGTGAACGATATTTATATCGATTTTATTCATTTTGAAATGAATTGAATTGAAAACGATTTTGAAATGAATTGAATTGAAAACGATTTCGAAATGAATTGAATTGAAAACGAATTCGAAGTGAATTGAAAACGATTTCGAAATGAATTGAATTGAAAACGAATTCAAAGTGAATTGAAAACGATTTCGAAATGAATTGAATTGAAAACGAATTCAAAGTGAATTGAAAACGATTTCGAAATGAATTGAATTGAAAACGAATTCAAAGTGAATTGAAAACGATTTCGAAATGAATTGAATTGAAAACGAATTCAAAGTGAATTGAAAACGATTTCGAAATGAATTGAATTGAAAACGAATTCAAAGTGAATTGAAAACGATTTCGAAATGAATTGGATTGAAAACGAATTCAAAGTGAATTGAAAACGATTTCGAAATGAATTGAATTGAAAACGAATTCAAAGTGAATTGAAAACGATTTCGAAATGAATTGAATTGAAAACGAATTCAAAATGAATTGAAAACGATTTCGAATTGAATTGAAAACGAATTCAAAGTGAATTGAAAATGATTTCGAAATGAATTGAATTGAAAACGAATTCAAAGTGAATTGAAAACGATTTCGAAATGAATTGAATTGAAAACGAATTCAAAGTGAATTGAAAACGATTTCGAAATGAATTGAATTGAAAACGATTTCGAAATGAATTGAATTGAAAACGATTTCGAAATGAATTGAATTGAAAACGAATTCAAATTGAATTGAAATGAATTTTAAAACGAATTTATAAAGAAGAATTCAATTGTGATTTGAATTGAAAAGGAAGTTGAAAATATTTTTGAAAACGAATTCAAAACTATTTATATAATTCGTTTTAAATAGAAATCGACGAAATATATATTATATATATTATATATATTATTTATATAATATAATGGCCTGAATAGAACGCGCCGCGGTAGTTCGTGAATTTCGACCATTTATTTCAAACGGACATTACGGGAGATCCGACCGTCGGATTCTCCTAAAACCGGAACCGTTGGGTTTGTATCGAAAAGAGCTTTCTAACGAATATTAGAAATTAGAAATCTAACGGTTGGATTTGGAGATACGTCCAAATCAAATTCGAAAAAGGTCGCTGTAAGTGCAGTTCGATGGCCATTGTTGGAAATCGACTGTACGGGCCTTGATAAAATTATTAAAAATAGTAATAATTTGTGTAAAATCATAAGAAATGATTTGTGAAGATTTGGGATGAAAAACTCCATATTTGAAAAGATAAAAATAGATTTTTATTGAAATGAACTAGTTTTGAACTAGAATTATAATTCTATTTATTTTTAAATAAATAAATTGAATTTGAAAAGGGTTTTGAAAATAACCAAAATTTCCAATGATTGCATTGGAGAGGATTTGAATCGAAATTGTCTTCGGAATATTTCGATGTTGGAATTCGTGATTATACAGGTGTTGTTATGGAAATTTGAAAGATATATATTTATATCGTTATTTCCAATACGACATTTGTTAGTCGTAGAATTCGATATTGAATATAAGCCGATATATTTTCTATTCAGAGCCTTGTATTGAATATCGAATGTGATTTGGGTTTGTCGTGAATGGTGTCTTCACTAACACTGTTCTTGAACCCAGTTGAGAAAAGATTAAATCTTTTTATTTAGATTTAATGAAGTGTACCAATTAAATAATATTTAATTGGAATTGAATTGATATTGATTTTTGGGTTTATCGTGAACAGTGTTTTAAACAACACTCGTTCTTTAACCCGATGATTAATGAATGTGGTTTTGGGTTTATCGTGAACTGTGTTTTTAAATGACACTGATTCTTTAACCCAGTTAAAGATTAAAACTAAGTGGAGTTTTAATGAATCTTTAATTAGATTGAAAAATCGAGAATGGAGTATCACCAGTTTTACTCCAGGCGATAGTTAAATCTTTAATTAGATTTGAACGTGAAATGGTAATTGAATTTACCGATAACACTGTGGTGTTAGATATGAAGTATTACCAGTTTTACTTCATGGGATGAATAGGTTGGGATTGGGAAATTAAAACAAATGATTACTTCGGTAAGGTTCGCTAATCCCGACTAGTTTGAATTGATATTCAAAAATGGATTAAAGAATAAATTCAAGGAATTTATCTTTGATAAAATTAATGGGAATCTTTCCCTATGAATGTGAAATTTAGAAACTAGCTGTCGGTTAGCCAAGCAGAATGGTTTTCTGGATATCGATCTGATGTTGGTTTCGGCCTTCGGGGTTAATATTTGGGAAATTATTCTCTTGATTAATTTACGGTTAGTGACTAATGAATTGGAATGAGGCGTATGTTGTGTTTGTGTAACACTTATTTAAAATATACGCGAGTTATTCGGAAAGACCGGGTTTATCCCATTCTGAATAACTGATACGACGATAAGTCGAAGATGAAGACGATGGTCGAAGACCGGAAGTCTTCACGTCGTTTGGGTGATAACTGATGATCTTGATTGGGCTGTACACCCAAGAGGATGGAAACAGTTAGTGATCGTCCAGACGTACTTGGAGATCGATGGATATGCGGGGTACTAGGTGCCTCCGGTTTCGTTCAGACCCAGGACGGACTTGTAAATAGACTGTGTGTCTGACATCGGATTTCATTCTGTGTGACTGATATCGGTTGCATAGGATGGTTTGCCTGTGTGGCATGCTAAGATGCAAATGATCAAGGCTTCTGTTGAAAAGCAAAGTCTTGTGGTGATGATCAAAGCACGGCCTTTGTGGCGTAGCTTTGTGTAACGTTTACCTCGCGTGTTTCACACCCGGTATGAACCAAAAACGGGAGACGGACCTCAGGGAGGACTTGCGTTTCTTTCTAGCTAGAAGTGGCGTCAGTGGTTTTACACGCCCTGACGAGTTTGACTTATGTGGTTGTTGCTGTTGCGAGGCGCCTCGGATTGATCGGTCGTTCTCGAACCGATGGAGTCATTCGTTGGCTCGTTTGCGCCCCAAAGGGCGGGGAAACGTAGTGTTCAGGCATTTTAATCCACATCGGTGGACCGGCCCTGTCGCTCCTAGGGTCACTCGAGCTCTGATCCTGAGACATGGTAGGCTAGATTGTCTCGAATCGGTTGAGGACTATCTTTTGCCTCGGTTCATAGACGAAAATCCAATTTCCAAATACGTGACATTTGCGGTTTTATTTGTAAACCTATGTATGGCGACATGATATATGGTACCCATGCCGCCTATGATTGATACTTATGATTTGAAGTGTTTTATAAACTATGCACTTATAATAGTATCAAATGATTTGTTTTAAACGTATCAAGCATTCTTTGGCTGTTATAAGGGAAAACCCTATCCCCCGGCTTGCGTTGCATTGTGTGATAGGACCTGGGTCTTATAACAGCTTCATTTTTCTTTATTTAGCATTGCGCTGTTTGTTTTATGCACTGGTATTCTTGGGAGGAAACCCGTTCC
This sequence comes from Allium sativum, assembly GCA_030737875.1. NCBI lineage: Eukaryota > Viridiplantae > Streptophyta > Magnoliopsida > Asparagales > Amaryllidaceae > Allium > Allium sativum. Next base: position 232,350,339 of record CM060913.1, on the reverse strand, counting down.
GTGTTATACGGCGTGGTCCCTTGATTTACCTTTGAAAATAAAGATTAAAAACTGTTTTAGTTCTCACACCAGTCACCTGACTGACCTGGAGTTTATTGTTTTAACCTAAACTCTGGGTGCCCTTATTTTGACACGGGCAGCTAGTAGTTTTGGTTTTGCAGATTTATATTCACAGGATCCTGGTTTACAGCTGGAACGATATCCGGAAAGCTTTGTATCCGTATATCTCCTTCTAGTTGTGTATTGTGTTATTTTCCGCTGCTATGTATTTAAATGTAATTTAAATCTCTGATATTTCTGTGTAATATTTATTCATACTCTGTATATTCTTGTAATCTGATGCATTGTTGTAATATACAGTGAAATGTTCTTTTATATGCGTTCTATTTTGCCGTGTTCTCAAACGATAGGGCGTTTCGAACGGTCTGGGTCGGTTTAGCGACTGGTTCGGACCGAGCGAAATTCTTTCTCGTCACAAACGGCGCCTCTATGGGGACCCACCACCCTCAACTCGACGGCACGGCTGGGGCGAATTCCAGCGAGGTACGGCGCCACTTCAGGGCTTCGATTCTCGACGGATACAACTCGATGGAGGGCGAGTCCTATATGGATTTGAAGAGGAGACTCGGATCTTCAAAAAGTTCCAAAGAGGTGTGTGGTTCCATTGCGAGATGGAAGAGAAAAAGAGGAGGGAAGGATCGAAGCAGCGCCGCCATTTATCGCGATTGCGAGGGAGAGAGAAAAGAGAGAGAGAGAGAGATGAGGTGGCCCAATGATTTTTTTTTATATTTATAAAATTTTAAAATATGAAAATACCCCTTGCCACACACGAACACCAATCCAAACCCAACGACTGTCGTCCCTAACATTTTACCCCCATTCCGAACACAATGGGATATGTTTCGTAGGCCCATTCGACTGTTTCAGTCAGTTTTCCTTCAAATTAAAATATAAAACATTCAATATTTAATTTGAACGTACATTTCAATTTGCCAAGGCCACATATTGATTCTAAAAATTCCCGAAAAATTAATCTAGCTATGTTTTGACGATATGGTCCCAACAAAACTAGTTTCGTCGAATTATGAGGTCGTTTGCAAAATGGCCCTTTTCTGGTCGATCCAATTTAATAGAAATCGACCAAACACATTTTCCTTTGCCACGCCCACATACTAACTTCAAAAATTATGAAATTTGAAACGTAGCAATAATTTGATATCCTGGATCCAACAAAAGTGGTTTCGTCGAATTCTGAGGTCGTTTGTAAAATGGCCAATTTCTCGGGCTATATAAACTCTATAGCGACCTTTCTGAAAATTCATTTGGCCATAACCTTTTCTTCTCGCTATGAAACTTCATTTTTCAGATTCGTTAGAAAGATATTCACTAACAGATTTAAATATTTTTGGGTTCATTGAAATCCGTTTTGTTTTGCACCCGGTACAGTCAGTCAAAGTTTGAAATGAAAATTTGAAACTACCGCGCCATTTCAGGCCTTGTTTATAATTCAAAGTAATTATATTTATTTTCAAACGTCGATTCAAACTTACTTTTCGTCGTTATTAATTAAAATATTATTTTAATTATTTTAAATTTACTAAAATAGCCAATTAATTTTTTTTAAATTGGTTTAGATTTTCCGGGTCGTTACAACGACAAATTTGTTTACAAACTCCCGAAGCACCCTACTCGTCAGTTCAACAAAATAGGTGGGTGCATTCGTCAACCCAAAAGGCATAACTAGCCATTCAAATAAACCATCTGAAGTTGTAAAAGCAGTCTTATCTATGTTGTCCTCAGCCACCCTTTAACAACCCGCAAATTCTGAACCAATTTAAAATTTTTATTTTAGAAATTTTAATAGTTAAAATAATTTATTTAAAATAATAATGATTAAAAATTGATTTAAATCGAAGTTAGAATGAATAAATTAATTTTAATTATAAAAGGAGTTAGAAGTAGCGCGGTAGTTTGAAAAGTCAAACTTGAACTTTGACTGACCGTACAGAATGCAAAATTTAACGGATTTCAGTGAAACCAAAAATATTGGAATCTATTTAAAAATATCTTTCGAACGAATCTGAAAAATTGAAATTTCATAGCGGTAATCAAAAGTTATGCCCAGTTTAAAATTTAGAAAGGTCGCTTTGAAATTTATAATATATAAAGGTCAAAAATGCTACTTTTTGCATACGAAGGAATTTGGACTCGAAACCACTTCCATCGAGTTCAGAATGACATTTCTGCATTTAAAAAGTATAAACACTTATATATTTCGAGTTTCGAAAATTATTTGTTTAAAAATTTATTTTTAATATTAAATATATACGCCTTGAAAATTGAAAATTTGCAAACGGTCTCCAAATTGAACAAAATAAATTTTGTTGGGTTCGTATCGTCAAAACAAAGCTAAAAATGATTTTTCGGTAATTTTTAGAATTAATATATATATAAATATAATTGGTTTTTCAGTGTAAACGGTCAATTTTTGTACTTTAAAAATTCATTAAAAATTCGTAAGGACTCAGAATTTAACGAAACCACTTTCTTTGAATTCGTATCGTCGAGAAACAGTTATGTTCCAATTTTTAGTAAATTTGGATAACGTATGTGTTCGTACGAATTTTAAAACCACGAAAAGGACTAAAAAGTAATAGAATTATATTACATGAAGGCTAATCATTATTTAATTAAAAGTGTTTAAACTAAAGAGGGGCTGAATTAAAATTTACAATTGCCTATATATTATCATTTAGCCAGCCCTAATCCATTTTCTAAACCTAATTCTAGTCTCCATCTTCATCTCTCTAATGGCGGCTCACTTTTTCCACTAAAATTCCTTTGCACAAAACACCCCGAAGCTTCAACAACTTATATCTTCAAATCAATTCAAATTTATTATATCAATTTGGTTGAGTTTTGGTGCACTCTAATTTTTCCACCGTCAGTTCATGCGAGCTAGGGTTCCAATTTATGGTGATTTGAAGCGACGGTTTGTGTTTTAGTTGTTGTAGTTGGATTAAGAGGTTGAAAACAAGCTTGTATGCAAATTTTGAGAGAATTCGGTGATGAAAAGTGTCGAGAGGAAAATGGGGCTGCTGGGTTTGGACTGATGCTTGCTGCGTTTGGAGGAGGAGAAGATGAGGGAGAGATTAAGGAAGTTAATGAAAGGTAATTAATTAATTATGTTAATGGTTAATGACTTATATGTACATACAATCTTATAAAAAGCATAACTTTTTCATATGAACTCGGAATTCAGCGATTCAAGATGCGTTGGAACCGTATCGACGAGAGCTTCGAATGAAACTGATTTGGAGTGATTTGGAGGTCGTGACAATTTTTGGTGAAAGAAAATGTCAGATTTAGTCGATCGACGTTCAGCGTTATTTAGAAAACCAATCAATGTGAGAACTCTTTTTCTCACTCAATTTTTGAATAGTTAAATTTTTTTATAAATGTAAATTAATTATTGGTGATGAATGTAATTGTTTGTTGAATGGATTGTGGATTTGGATGTCATGTCATGTTATGTTTGAAATGGAAATATTCAGCATGTAAAAGTAATGTTTTATTATTTATGTTAATTAGAATAATGTACACTGCCATTAACAAGTTAACTGACTTGTTGATGTTGATTGGGATGATTATTTTTACACATCGCCCAAGTGCACAAAATTATTTGTTGGTTGAAACCCCACACGGGTCTTGGAATATATTCTGACTACACGTATTCCTTGGGATTAGTTATCAATTGCACTCTGGATGTCATTTGGATGTGATATGAATTATGACCATTATTGCTGAAATTTATGTTATGAATGAAATCCATATAAATAAATTATATGGTAACTGTTAAGCCTCATTTCAATTTAGAATTTAATTTGTTATCATTTCATGTTGATTAAAGAAAGAAATGAAAATTTTACATTTTTAAAGTAATAAATGTATGATTTGAAATTTTACATTATTCTTAATGTAATTGAAAGGAAATGGAATTTTACATTATTTTTAATGTAATTGATATGAAATGAAAGAGTACATTATCTTTATTAATGCAATTTAGAAGGATGAAAACTTACATTTTTATTTATGTAATAAGATATAGATAATCATTTACATTATTAATGTAATAAGTTAAATATTACATTTTTATGTAACTAAGATGAAATGGAAGATTTACATTTTTTATTAATGTAATAAAGAAAAGTAAAGGAAAGATTTGATTTTAATGTTATTTATTTACATTAATAAGAAAAGAATTGAAAGAGAAGTATATTTTTATCAAAATGAATGTTTACACGTAATTTTGTTAGGAAATGAAACTATATATTTTAAAGTATGAGATGTAATGATATATATATTAATGTATGTAATGTAATGATATATTTTAATGTACGAAAGGAAATGATATATTTTAACGTATGCATTACATTTGTAATGTAATTAAGATGATGAGGTATGAATCTTACCTTTATTAATGTAATAAGATATGAATACTTACATATCTATTAATGTAATTTAAATTAGAATGAAAACTTACCTTTATTAATGTAATAAGATATGAATACTTACATATCTATTAATGTAATTTAAATTAGAATGAAATCTTACCTTTATTAATGTAATAAGATATGAATACTTACATATCTATTAATGTAATTTAAATTAGAATGAAAACTTACCTTTATTAATGTAATAAGATATAAATACTTACATATCTATTAATGTAATTTAAATTAGAATGAAAACTTACCTTTATTAATGTAATAAGATATGAATACTTACATATCTATTAATGTAATTTAAATTAGAATGAAAACTTACCTTTTTATCAATGTAATAAGATATGAATACTTACATATTTATTAATGTAATTTAAATTAGAATGAAAACTTACATTTTTATCAATGTAATAAGAAAGGAATGAGAAAAATACATTTACAATGTATTGAATAAGAAAAGAATATATATTGTAAATTAAAGTTACATTTTATTATGTAATTAAGAATAGAATATACATTGTAATTATATGGTAACGGTGAGGTCTCATTCCAATTTTGAATCAAAAAGGAATATTTTCATTTAATATTCAATTAATGGAACTGAACGATGGTTTTAACGTTTTGAATTTAAAAAGACTATATTTTTGTTGATAAGAGGTTACAATAAAAAGAAAAGGTTAGAATTTAAAAAGATTACGTTTTTAATTATCAATATGTTAAATTAAGAAGATTTGTTTTCAAAACGTTATCAATCTTGAATTAAAGGAATGTTTTTATTTTATATTCAATTAATGAAATTAATTGACGTTGATTTAGAAAGATTACGTCTTTATTGTCTAAAAGTTACAGTAAATGGTTCAATTAAAAAGATTACATATTTGGTGTCAATGTGTTAAAGTAAAAAAGATATGGTTTCAAAATTGAACATCATGAAAAGGTTGTTATTATAATATCATAATAATATGGAAAGTTACAATTTATATTAAGATACTTGAAATCAAGATATTTAGAAATAAAGAATATCTTAAAATTAAGATTCCTTAATGGAAAGGATAATTTCAAATAATATGTTTTGGAAAAATTAATTATAATTATAAATTATAATTGTGCTTGGAAATGAGGTTAGGTTACATTTGTGGTGGAAGTCTGCCCGAACCCGACCGGCATATCCAGCAGCCACTAATGTTGAACCTAATGTGAGATGTCCAAGTGCACAAATACGAAACGGGCCATGACACGAGGTTAAGCCCAACTTGTGGAATAAGTCTGCCCGGAACCGACCAGCACATCCAGCATCCACAAGTCGTAGGCTTAATGTGAGAGGTCCAGCCATTATAAAATACAAATGGATAAGAAAACGAGTTGGGTTATTTAATCCGTTTTAAAAAAATAGCAACGCATTTTAAAAACCCGAACGAGTTTTTCGATTTATTTTATCCATTTTATAATGAATATTAAAAGAGAAATTTCAAAATTAATATTTTGGAAAATAATATTATTATAAAAGGATAACATATAGAATAATCAATTTTTAGATTATAGTTGGAATAAAAGTTGGAATCGTCTTGGAAACGAACTTGGTTTTTGATACAACTAAGAATTCCTAATGAGTATGTTGAATTGGATTTGAATGGAAATTATCTATGGACTATTTCAATATTAATTCTGTGATTATACAGATATTATTTTCAGAATTTGGAAGATATTTAATATCGTTATTCCTGATATGATATCCGTAGGTTTTAGAATTTGATATTGAATATAATCGATATAATTCTCATTCAAAGCTTTATATTTAATATCAAGTTAGATTTTGGGTTTGTCGTGAATAGTGTCTAAAATAACATTATTCTTAAATCCATTTGAGTAAAGGAAAATCTTTTTATTAAGATTTAAATGAGATTTCCAATTATTAAATATAATTGAAGTAAAAAGGAAATTGATTATGGGTTGTTTGTGAACAATGTTTTGAAGGGCATTAGTGCTTGAAACTCAAATCAATAGTGAAATTTTGATTTGTTATTAATTAATCTTTTAATTAAGATTAAATGAAATTTTCTAAAAGAAGAGATGCCTAATATTATATATTAAATTGGGAATTAATGAAACATGAAATGGGGTCTCTCGAGAACTATGTTTTAAATAACATCAGTTCTTAAAGCTGGATTAAAGATAAGATTAATTCCAGAAAAGTGATTAGTCATTTAACAATGATTTTAGAAGACTAATGAGACGACCCGAACTTCCCCGTTAGGGAAAGCGCGGATACTTCGAGAACAAGCCACAACAGAACACAGACGGTAGAACATTTCATTGTTAATTACAACAATTTCATCAGAATACAAGAATATACAGAGTATAAATAAATATTAAACAACAGAAAAATATCAGAGATTACAACACATTAAATATCAGCGGAAAATAATACAAAATACAACTGAAGAAGATACACGAATACAAAGCTTTCCGGATATCGTTCCAGCTATAAACCAGGTTCCTATGAATATAAATCTGCAAAACCCAAAACTACTAGCTGCCCGTGTCAAAATAAGGGCACCCAGAGTTTAGGTTAAAGCAATAAACTCCAGGTCAGTCATGGGACTGGTGTGAGAACTAAAACAGTTACTTAAAACTTTACTTTAAATCAGATATATCAAGGGACCACGCCGTATAACACGGTATGGGTTTCCTCCCAAGAATACCAGTGCATATAACAAAACAGCGCAATGCTTTTTGGAAAAATGAAGCTATTATAAGACCCAGGTCCTATCACACAATGCAACGCAAGCCGGGGGATAGGGTTTTCCCTTATAATAGCCAAACATGCTTAGTACGTTTAAAACAAATCATTTGATACCACTATAAGTGCATAGTGTATAAAACAACTTCAACTCATAAGTATCAATCATAGACGACATGGGTACCATATATCATGTCGCCATACTAGGCTCTACAATCAAAACCGCAAATGTCACGTATTTTTGAAATTGGATTTCCGTCTGTGAACCGAGATAAAAGATAGTCCTCTACCGAATTCGAGACTCTCTAGCCCGAGCCTCAGGCAAGCCTTGGAGCGACAGGGCCATTCCACCGATGTGGATTATTATACCTGAACACTACGTTTCCCCGCACTTTGGGGCGTAAATGAGCCAACGAATGACTCCATCAGACCCGGATCGTCCGATCTAACCGAGGCGCCTCGCAACAGCAACAACCACACAAGTCAAACTCGTCAGGGTGTGTAAAACCACTGATGCCACTTCTAACTAGAAAGAAACGCATGTCCTACCTGAGGTCCTCTCCCGTTTTTGGTTCACCACCGGGGTGTGAGGCTCGCGAATTCACGTTACACAAAGCTATGCCACATAGGCGGTGCTTTGATCATCAACCACAAGACTTTGCTTTTCAACAGAAGCCTCGATCTATTGCCACTTAGGCATGCCACACAGGCAACTCACTCCATGCGTTTTATATCCATCAATATATAACCCCTGAGCTCGTACGTCTCAGAGAAGGGCGTTAAGCAAGAGAATAAATTCTCCGCCGCCAAACAGATATATATTTAATAGAAATCAATCACAAAGACTGAAATCCAATGTCAGACACACAGTCCATCTACAAGTCCATTCTGGGTCTGAACGAAACTGGGGGCACCTTGTACCTCGCATATCCATCGATCTCCAAGTACTCTGGACTATCACTAACCAATTCCCTCCTATTGGGTATACGGCCCAATCAAGATCATCAGTAATCACCAAAACGAACGTGAAGACCTCCGGTCTTCGACCACCATTTTTATATTCGACACCGCGTCGAATCAGTTATTCAGAATGGGATAAACCCGGTCTTTCTGAATAACTCGCGTATATCATAAACAAGTGTTACACAAGCACAACATACGCCTCATCCCAATTCAGACTATTCTTTTGTTCAAATATTCTTATACTTTGGGAAAGGTTCCCATTAATTTTATCAAAGATAAATTCTTTAAATTTATTCTTTAATCTTCTTTGAATATCAATTGAAACTAGTCGGGATTAGCGAACCACACTGGAGTAATCATTTATTTTATTTCCTAATCCCCACCTATTCATCCCATGAAGTAAAACTAGTAATACTTCATATCTAACACCATGGTGTTATCGGTAAATTCAATTACCATTTCACGTTCAAATCTAATTAAAGATTTAACTATCGCGTGGAGTAAAACTGGTGATGCTCCATTCTCGATCTTTTCAATCTAATTATAGATTAATTAAAACACCACTTAGTTTTAATCTTTAACTGGGTTAAAGAATCAGTGTTATTTAAAACACAGTTCACGATAAACCCAAAATCACATTCCAGTAATTATCGGGTTAAAGAACAAGTGTTATTTAAAACACCGTTCACGATAAACCCAAAAATCAATACCAATTCAATTCCAATTAAATATTATTTAATTGGTACACTTCATTAAATATAAATAAAAAGATTTAACCTTTTTCTCAACTGGGTTTAAGAACAGTGTTAATGAAGACTCCATTCACGACAAACCCAAATCACATTTGATATTAAATACAAGGCTCTGAATAGAAAATATATCGGCTTATATTCAATATCAAATTCTACGACCAACAAATATCGTATTGGAAATAACGATTTATATATATATATATATATATATATATCTTTCAAATTTACAAAACAATATCTGTATAATCACGAAATCCAACATCGAAATATTCCGAAGACAATTTCGATTCAGATCCCTTCCAATGCAATTATTGGAAATTCTGGTTATTTTCAAAACCATTTCAAATCCAATTTAATTATTCTAAAAACAAATAAATTATTATTCTAGTTCAAAACTAGACCATTTCGATAAAAATCTATTTTTATCTTTTCAAATGTGGAGTTTTTCATCCCAATTCTTCACAAATCATTTCTTATGATATTACACAAATTATTGATATTTTTAATAATTTTATCAAGGCCTGTAACAGTCGATTTCCATCAACAGCCATCGAAATGCACTTACATCGACCTTTTCCAAATTTGATTTGGACATAATTCCAAATCCAACCGTTAGATTTTAAATTTCTAATATTAGTTAGAAAGCTCCTTTCTATACGAACCCAACGGTTCCGGTTTCAGGAGAATCCAACGGTCGGATCTCCCGCAATATCCATTCGAAGTCAATGGTCGAAATTCATGAACTGCCGTGGCGCGTTCTATTCAGGCCATTATATTATATATATAATATATATAGTATATACTTCGTCGATTTCAATTCAAAACGTGCTTTATAAATCGTTTTAAATTCATTTTCAAAACGGTTTCAACTTCATATTCAATTTCGAATCAAAATTGAATATTCCAATATAAATTCGTTTTAAATTCATTTCAAATCGATTTCAATTCAATTTCAATTCAATTTCAATTTAATTCGAATTTCAATTGATTTCAATTTAATTCGGATTTCAATTCATTTCAATTTAATTCGAATTTCAATTCATTTCAATTTAATTCGAATTTCAATTCTACTCACTTTAATTCAAATTTCAATTTAATTCGAATTTCGATTATTTTCAATATAATTCAAATTTCGAAAACACTTTCAACATACATTGAAAATTGCATAAAATCGATATAAATATCGTTCACGTCAAAATGGCGTCAATCTAATCAACACGCCTTCATATATTTCTATTTTCAAATATTCTATTTCAAATATTTCTTTTTCAAATATTTCTATTTCAAAACTGGAATGAGGCCCAATCAATTACCATATAATGTTAATTATATGGATTTTCTATAACACATGTACAAAATAACAACAATAAATAATCAACCATCATCCATAGTGCGTTTTACACTGTATAAGCATCAAATATAAATATTTAACGCTTATAACAGCCTGTCAATCAATCGATCGACACACAACTAATTATTGGGATTAGTGTATGCCATATATCATCCCAATACCCGTGTAGGGTTTCAAACAATCAAACACATATTTTATTTGTGCAGTTGGGCGATGTGTAAAATTTATTGTCCCAATCAATATCAATCAAATCAGTGTATATAAACAAATCTCCGATTTGTTTATAAATATTTATTTTATATACACATTAAAAATTCTATTTTAAACTATAGAATATTTTCCACTATAAAATATTTTATTTCATTTCACATCACTTCATACAATCAACTACACAACAAAATCAAACAAACAAGCATACAAGCCGTCCATGGTCTGTGGACGACGGGTGTCGGGTGCTACTAAACACCGTCTGCATCCTAGTATATAATTCAACTAGAAATAAATTCAAAAGTGAGGAGTTCTCATAGAGGGTTCCACTCCACCGTGCTTTTCTTATGAACTGCTGAACCGTCTGGATCAACTTGAAATACCTATGCAGTTTTTTTCTTGCTGTTCAAATAAAAATTATATTTTTATATTTCTACTTCTTATATAAAAATCGAATTTTTAATTCATCGCTATAAAAATATCATTTTTTTATTTCAACATATATATAATAAAAATCATATTTTTATTCTCACTGCTATATAAAGATCAATTTTTACTAGTTATATAATATAAAAATCGTAATTTTATTCTGCACACCTAATAAAAATCATATTTTTAACCTTACTATGATATAAAGATTATATTTTTTACCTTCCTATAATATAAAAAACATATTTTTATAGTCTCTACTATATAAAAATCATATCTTTATATTTGAAAAGCCAAATCCTTTCTATAAACAAATCATACCTTTGTTTTAAAATTAAAATTAAATCCTTTCGGTAATTAAAATTCCAACTTTTCTATGATAAAATTTAAACTTTCTATAATAAAAATCGTATTTTTCTATCTAAACAAAAGATCTCTTTTAAAACATTTTTTTTTAATTTATTACTTACATAAACTAATATACTTTTTATAAAATCAGTTCTTTTTTTATATATAAACAAAAATCTACTCCTCTTTTATATATTGTTTTTAATTTATATAAATAAAACTGAATTAAAAGCGATATTATTTAAAATCAGAAAGGAAGAGAAGAAACTCACATTGTACGTTGAAGAAGGGGGGCTGCTCGCCGGAGGGTGGTGCGATCAGAGGTCTGACGCGCTGGGGGGGGGGGGGGATGGTGGTGAATGGTGGCAGTACTCGACGATTTTAGGGCTGCTCGGGTTTTTGGGGGATCTGTAGCGGAGTGAGAAGACAGTAGGGGGGAAGAAGGGAAGGGCGTCGGAGTTGTGGAGGAGGGGAGGAGGAAGGTCGCCGTTGCCGGCGGTGGCGAAATCGAGGAGGACGACGGGTGTAAGACGGTTTTTTTTTTTCTTCTGATTTTTAGATCTGAACGGGGGGGGGGGGGGGTCTAAGGAGAAAAAAAAGGGTTGACTTTTTTATTTAAATATTTATTTAATTTAATCTCCCGAATAGTTATCTTCCCATTCGAACTTCAAACGAATTCCAACGACTGTCGTCCCTAGCGTAATACCCCCATTCCGAACACAATGGGATATGTATCGTGAGCCAGTTCGGCCCTTTCGATCATTTTTCGTCAAAATCAAAATATAACTCTATATATTGAATTTGAACGCACACTTCAATTTATCGGGGCCGCATACTAACTCGAAAATTTTCAGAAAAATATTTTCTAGCTTCGTATTGACGATACGGTCCTAACAAAACTAGTTTCATCAAATTCTGAGACCGTTTGAAAAATGGCCATTTTCCAGTCGATTAAAATCAACTGAAACTGGTCAAACGCGTTTTCCTTTGTCACGCTCACATATCGATTCGAAAAATTATGAAATTTGAAACCTAGCAATAATTTGACACCCCGGATCCAACAAAAGTGGTTTCGTCGAAAACCGAGGTCGTTTGCAAAATGTCCATTTTTAAGGGCCGAAATTCCATAGCGACTATTCTGAAATTTCAACTGGACATAACTTTTGATTCCCGCTATGAAATTTTGATTTTTCTGATTCGTTGGAAAGATATTATCAATTAGATTCTAATATTTTTGGTTTTGCTAAAATCCGGTTTATTTTGAATCTTGTACATTCATTTGAAGTTTGAAATCGAATTATCGAACTGCCGCGCCATTTTCAATTCCTTTTATATATATAAATAAATTTTTATATTCTAACGACGATCTATCTAAATATATACGTTCGAATTATATTCAAAATAAATTTCTCGTCGATATTATTTAAAATAATTTGTTTTAAATACTCAAAATTCGCTAAAATGGTCAAAAATAAAAAATTTAAATTGGTTCGGATTTCCGGGTTATTACAATCTCCCCCACTTAAAACTTTTCATCCCCAAAAAGGAACAAAGCCGAAAGTTATTTCACAAATCAACTCAACTTTCATTGTTTTCGTTACGGCTTAAGTTTTTCAACTTTTCAGTTTCTAAGAACTTTTCAAATTTTTCAAAAATTTGGCTAACACCCTAAATTTCGCCATAACCTCCCCTGCACCGGGGACTTCTGGATATTTCATATAGCCTCCCATGGCCTTCTTCAATCCAAAAGAAAAAGAAAAAGCCAATCGGCTCATAAAATCATCATCACCCAAACAAAACAGTAAATTATGGTAAACATGTACCTATTTGTCGGGCAAACAATTTTATTCTCCTGCTCTAGCCTCCTTGCTATGACCTGTTCAGTGTAAGTACATGTATATGCAAGCAAATGCGACTAATTTTCAATACAACTCACTATTTGATTAATTTGGCTAAAGGTTCAACTTTTAATTAATCAAAACAGTAATCAAACAACACAACCGTCAATCCATTAGTTGATTAGCTTTTCAAACACATAGCTTTGATATATAGTCAAAAATCACATTTTTTGATGCCAATCCACAACAATATATCCTATCTAATTTTGGTTCTCACACCAGTCAATAGGAAATATATAGAAATTCCACTTTCGTCACTCGAACACAAAAACTGATGATGGTCGACCGATCATCAGAATCATCTCCGGGCGACTAGAGCGTGATTCTATATCAATCCAGTATATTGGAGGCTTTCAATACACGTGGGTCAGACGTATATTAAAATCTCTATATACCTGATAGTCCAAATCAATATAAAATAAATATTCAAATACGTTGAATAAAGTTTAAATTTTCAAAACAAAATTTGTTTTCATTTTAAAAATATACTCTTCACACTCGTTCTAGGATACTACTGAGCCCATCTCTAACGAGTCATTCTCATTGGATATTACTAATCCAATATCTAATGAATTCTTTCGTATGGTTCTAATGTGTCTTGTTCTCTGAGCTTTGTAAACCAAAGCTCTGATACCAAATGAGATGACCCGAACTTCCCCATTAGGGAAAGCGCGGATACTTCGAGAACAAGCCACAACAGAATGCAGACGAAAGAACATTTCATTGTTAATTACAACAATTTCATCAGAATACAAGAATATACAGAGTATAAATAAATATTACACAATAGAAAAATATCATAGATTACAATACATTACATAGCAGCGGAAAATAATACAAAATACAACTGAAGAAGATACACGGATACAAAGCTTTCCGGATAACGTTCCAGCTGTAAACCAGGTTCCTGTGAATATAAATCTGCAAAACCCAAAACTACTAGCTGCCCGTGTCAAAATAAGGGCACCATAGTTTAGGTTAAAACAATAAACTCCAGGTCAGTCATGGGACTGGTGTGAGAACTAAAACAGTTATTTAAAACTTTACTTTAAATCAGATATATCAAGGGACCACGCCGTATAACACGGAACGGGTTTCCTCCCAAGAATACCGGTGCATATAACAAAACAGCGCAATGCTTTTTGGAAAAATGAAGCTATTATAAGACCCAGGTCCTATCACACAATGCAACGCAAGCCGGGGGATAGGGTTTTCCCTTATAATAGCCAAACATGCTTAGTACGTTTAAAACAAATCATTTGATACTACTATAAGTGCATAGTGTATAAAACAACTTCAACTCATAAGTATCAATCATAGACGGCATGGGTGCCGTATATCATGTCGCCATACTAGGCTCTACAATCAAAACCGCAAATCTCACGTATTTGGAAATTAGATTTCCGTCTGTGAACCGAGGCAAAAGATAGTCCTCTACCGAATTCGAGACTCTCTAGCCCGAGCCTCAGGCAAGCACGCAGGCAAGCCTTGGAGCGACATGGCCGGTCCACCGATGTGGATTATTATGCCTGAACACTACGTTTCCCCGCCCTTTGGGGGCGTAAATGAGCCAACGAATGACTCCATTGGACACGGATCGTCCGATCTAACCGAGGCGCCTCGCAACAGCAACAACCACATAAGTCAAACTCGTCAGGGCGTATAAAACCACTGACGCCACTTCTAACTAGAAAGAAACGCATGTCCTCCCTGAGGTCCTCTCCCATTTTTGGTTCACCACCGGGGTGTGAGGCTCGCAAATTCACGTTACACAAAGCTATGCCACACAGGCGGTGCTTTGATCATCAACCACAAGACTTTGCTTTTCAACAGAAGCCTCGATCTATTGCCACTTAGGCATGCCACACAGGTGATTCACTCCATGCATTTGATATCCATCAATATATAACCCCTAAGCTCGTACGTCTCAGAGAAGGGCGTTAAGCAAGAGAATAAATTCTCCGCCGCCAAACAGATATATATTTAATAGAAATCAATCACACAGACAGAAATCCAATGTCAGACACACAGTCCATCTACAAGTCCGTTCTGGGTCTGAACGAAACCGGAGGCATCTTGTACCTCGCATATCCATCGATCTCCAAGTACGTCTGGACGATCACTAACTGATTCCCTCCTCTTGGGTGTACGGCCCAATCAAGATCATCAGTAATCACCCAAACGAACGTGAAGACCTCCGGTCTTCGACCACCGTTCTTCGACCACCGTCTTCATCTTCGACACCGCGTCGAATCAGTTATTCAGAATGAGATAAACCCAGTCTTTATGAATAACTCGCGTATATCATAAACAAGTGTTACACAAACACAAAATACGCCTCATCCCAATTCAGACTATTCTTTTGTTCAAATATTCTTATACTTTGGGAAAGGTTCCCATTAATTTTATCAAAGATAAATTCTTTAAATTTATTCTTTAATCTTCTTTGAATATCAATTCAAACTAGTCGGGATTAGCGAACCACACCGGAGTAATCATTTATTTTATTTCCCAATCCCCACCTATTCATCCCATGAAGTAAAACTGGTAATACTTCATATCTAACACCACGGTGTTATCGGTAAATTCAATTACCATTTCACGTTCAAATCTAATTAAAGATTTAACTATCGCCTAGAGTAAAACTGGTGATACTCCATTCTCGATCTTTTCAATCTAATTAAAGATTCATTAAAGCTCCACTTAGTTTTAATCTTTAACTGGGTTAAAGAATCAGTGTTATTTAAAACACGGTTCACGATAAACCCAAAATCACATTCCATTAATTATCGAGTTAAAGAACAAGTGTTATTTAAAAAACCATTCACGATAAACCCAAAAATCAATACCAATTCAATTCCAATTAAATATTATTTAATTGGTACACTTCATTAAATCTAAATAAAAAGATTTAACCTTTTTCTCAACCGGGTTTAAGAACAGTGTTAATGAAGACACCATTCACGACAAACCCAAATCACATTTGATATTAAATACAAGGCTCTGAATAGAAAATATATCGGCTTATATTCAATATCAAATTCTACGACCAACAAATATCGTATTGGAAATAACGATATATATATATATATATCTTTCAAATTTCCATAACAATATCTGTATAATCACGAAATCCAACATCGAAATATTCCGAAGACAATTTCGATTCAGATCCCTTCCAATGCAATTATTGGAAATTCTGGTTATTTTCAAAACCATTTCAAATCCAATTTAATTATTCTAAAAACAAATAAATTATTATTCTAGTTCAAAACTAGATCATTTCGATAAAAATCTATTTTTATCTTTTCAAATGTGGATGTTTTCATCCCAATTCTTCACAAATCATTTCTTATGATATTACACAAATTATTGATATTTTTAATAATTTTATCAAGGCCTGTAACAGTCGATTTCCATCAACGGCCATCGAACTGCACTTACAGCGACCTTTTCCAAATTTGATTTGGACATAATTCCAAATCCAACCGTTAGATTTTAAATTTCTAATATTAGTTAGAAAGCTCTTTTCGATACAAACCCAACGGTTCTGGTTTCAGGAGAATCCGACAGTCGGATCTCCCGTAATATCCATTCGAAGTCAATGGTCGAAATTCACGAACTGCCGCGGCGCGGCGCGTTCTATTCAGGCCATTATATTATATATATATAATATATATAATATATACTTCGTCGATTTCAATTCAAAACGTGCTTTACAAATCGTTTTAAATTCATTTTCAAAACGGTTTCAACTTCATATTCAATTTCAAATCAAAATTGAATATTCCAATATAAATTCGTTTTAAATTCATTTCAAATCGATTTCAATTCAATTTCAATTTAATTCGAATTTCAATTCATTTCAATTTAATTCAAATTTCAATTCATTTCAATTTAATTCGAATTTCAATTCTACTCACTTTAATTCGAATTTCAATTTAATTCGAATTTCGATTATTTTCAATATAATTCAAATTTCGAAAACACTTTCAACATACATTGAAAATTGCATAAAATCGATATAAATATCGTTCACGTCAAAATGGCGTCAATCTAATCAACACGGCTTCATATATTTCTATTTTCAAATATTCTATTTCAAATATTTCTTTTTCAAATATTTCTATTTCAAAACTGGAATGAGGCCCAATCAATTACCATATAATGTTAATTATATGGATTTTCTACAACACATGTACAAAATAACAACGATAAATAATCAACCATCATCCAGAGTGCGTTATACACTGTATAAGCATCAAATATAAATATTTAACGCTTATAACAGCCTGTCAATCAATCGATCGACACACAACTAATTATTGGGATTAGTGTATGTCATATACCATCCCAATACCTTTGTAGGGTTTCAAACAATCAAACACAGATTTTATTTGTGCAGTTGGGCGATGTGTAAAATTTATCGTCCCAATCAATATCAATCAAATCAGTGTATATAAACAAATCTCCGATTTGTTTATAAATATTTATTTTATATACACGTTAAAAATTCTATTTTTAACTATAGAATATTTTCCACTATAAAATATTTTATTTCATTTCACATCACATCACACAATCAACTACACAACAAAATCAAACAAACAAGCATACAAGCCGTCCATGGTCTGTGGACGACGGGTGTCGGGTGCTACTAAACACCGTCTGCATCCTAGTATATAATTCAACTAGAAATAAATTCAAAAGTAAGGAGTTCTCACAGAGGGTTCCACTCCGCCGTGCTTTGCTTCTGAACTACTGAGCCGTCTGGATCAGCTTGAAATTCCAATGCAGTTCTTTTCTCGCTGTTCAAATAAAAATTATATTTTTATATTTCTACTTCTTATATAAAGATCGAATTTTTATTTCATCGCAATAAAAATCTCATTTTTTTTATTTCAACATATATATAATAAAAATCATATTTTTATTCTCACTACTATATAAAGATCAAATTTTTACTAGTTATATAATATAAAAATCGTATTTTTATTCTACACACCTAATAAAAATCATATTTTTAACCTTCCTATAATATAAAGATTATATTTTTAACCTTCCTATAATATAAAAATCATATTTCTACAGTCTCTACTATATAAAAATCATATCTTTATATTTGAAAAGCCAAATCCTTTTTATAAACAAATCATACCTTTGTTTTAAAATAAAAATTAAATCCTTTCGGTAATTAAAAATCCAAATTTTCTATGATAAAAATTTAAACTTTCTATAATAAAAATCGTATTTTTCTATCTAAACAAAAGATCACTTTTAAAACGAAAATCAGTTTTTATTTATTACTTACATTAACTAATATACTTTTTATAAAATCAGTTCTTTTTTTTATATATAAACAAAAATCTACTCCTCTTTTATATATTGTTTTTAATTTATATAAATAAAACTGAATTAAAAGCGATATTATTTAAAATCAGACAGGAAGAGAAAAAACTCACATTGTACGTTGAAGGAGGGGGGGCTGCTCGTCGGAGGGTGGTGCGATCGGAGGTCTGACGCGCTGGAGAGGGGGTGGTGAATGGTGGCGGTGCTCGACGGTTTTAGGGCTGCTCGGGTTTTTAGGGGATCTGTAGCGGAGAGAGAAGACAGTGGGGGGGGGGGGGAAGAAGGGAAGGGCGTCGGAGTTGTGGAGGAGGGGAGGAGGAAGGCCGCCGTCGCTAGCGGTGGCAAAATCGAGGGGGGCGACGGGTGTAAGACGGGTTTGTTTATTTATTTATTTTTTTTTTTTTTTTCTGATTTTTAGATCTGAACGGGGGGGGGGGGGGGGGGGGTCTAAGGAGAAAAAAAGGGGTTGACTTTTTTTTAATGTATTTAAATATTTATTTAATTTACTCTCCCGAAAAGTTATCTTCCCATTCGAACTTCAATCGAGGTCCAACGACTGTCGTCCCTAGCGTAATACCCCCATTCCGAACACAATGGGATATGTACCGTGAGCCAGTTCAGCGCTTTCGATCAGTTTTCGTCAAAATCAAA
The DNA here is from genome assembly GCA_030737875.1 of Allium sativum. Classification (NCBI taxonomy): domain Eukaryota; kingdom Viridiplantae; phylum Streptophyta; class Magnoliopsida; order Asparagales; family Amaryllidaceae; genus Allium; species Allium sativum. Next base: position 232,331,146 of record CM060913.1, on the reverse strand, counting down.
ATATAACTCTATATATTGAATTTGAATGCACACTTCAATTTACCGGGGCCGCATACTAACTCGAAAAATTCCAGAAAATTATTTTTCAGCTTCGTATTGACAATACGGTCCTAACAAAACTAGTTTCATCGAATTCTGAGACCGTTTGAAAAATGGCCATTTTCCAGTCGATTAAAATCAACTGAAACTGGTCAAATGCGTTTTGCTTTGCCACGCTCACATATCAATTCGAAAAATTATGAAATTTGAAACCTAGTAATAATTTGACATCCCGGATCTAACAGAAGTGGTTTTGTTGAAAACCGAGGTCGTTTGCAAAATGGCCATTTTTAAGGGCCGAAATTCCATAGCGACTATTCTGAAATTTCAACTGGACATAACTTTTGATTCCCGCCATGAAATTTTGATTTTTCTGATTCGTTGGAAAGATATTATCAATTAGATTCTAATATTTTTGGTTTCGCTAAAATCCAGTTTATTTTGAATCCTGTACATTCATTTGAAGTTTGAAATCGAATTATCGAACTACCGCGCCATTTTCAATTCCTTTTATATATATAAATAAATTTTTATATTCTAACGACGATCTATATAAATATATACGTTCGAATTATATTCAAAATAAATTTCTCGTTGATATTATTTAAAATAATTTGTTTTAAATACTCAAAATTCGCTAAAATTCCAAAAATAAAAATTTTAAATTGGCTCGGGTTTCCGGGTTATTACAACTAAAACTTAATAAAGTTTTAAATAATTCTTTAATTAGATTGAAGGTGAATAAAGGAAGATTAAAGAATAAGTTGAAAGATTTATCTTTGACAAAATTTATGGGAACCTTTCCCTAATAATGTGAATACTTTATTCAAAGGATATTCTGAATTGGAATGAGGCGTTGATGTGGTTTATATATAGCACCTAATTTTAAATCACGCGAGTTATTCGGAAAGACCGGGTTTAACCCATTCTGAATAATGAATACGGTGACTAACAGTCGAAGAGTTGAAGACGGTACAAGACCGACGATCTTCACGTCAAGTGGATGAGTTACCATTGACGCCCATGATTGGAGTAGCTACCTTGAAGGGGCTACAATGGTGGCCGTCCAGACGTACTTGTTGATTATTCGGATATGCGAGGAATAAGGTGCCTCCGGTTTCGTTCGGACCCAGAACGGACTCATAAATGGAAGGTGTGTCCGACATTGTACTCCTTTATATTGTACTTATTGATTTTCTGCCGAATGTATGAATGCTTGGTGGTGGAGAATTTACTCTCTTGCTTAACACCCTTTTACATATTTTGGCAAAGGATTAGTAGTATGATATGGATTGACAGTGTGGCATACCAAAATGCAATGATCAAGGTTTCTTGTTGAAAAGCAGAACCTTGTGGTGACGATCAAAGCAGAACTTGAATACGCATAGCTTTGTGTATTACGTAGCTTCACGAGCCTCACAACCCGGTTGGAGTCTAAAACGGGAGAAGGGAACGCAGGGAGAGAAGCACGTTTCTTTCTAGCTAGGAGTGGTGTCAGTGCTTAAACTAGCTGGCATTTTACTTATGTGGATGATGGAACGAGGCGCCTCGGATATTAGGTCCTATAGGACCGGGAAACGTGTTTTCAGGAATAACTAATCCGCAAAATCATATGTGCGGACCGGCCCTGCAGGATCCAAGGGTTAACTGCGGGGAATCCTGAGACATTAGCTAGAGTGTCTCGAATCGGTAAGGAGCTCCTCCCTAGCCTTGATTCATGATGGAAACCCAATTTCCAATACGACACCATGCGGTCTTGATTGTATTACTAGTATGGAGGCATAGTATATGGTAGCTATGCTTCCTAGTATAGATACATTTACTTTGAAATGTTTTTGAAACATATACACACTAATAATAATATCAAATTCGTTTTTAACGTATCAAACATTTTTGACCAGTATAAGGTAAAACTCTATCCTCCGGTTTGCGTTGCATTGTGTGATGGGACTTGAGTCTTATGATGGTTTCATTTTTCTAAAAAGCATTGCGTTGTTTGATGATTTACTTTAATTTATGCACCGGCAATCCCTTGGAATAAAACCTGTTCCGCGTTAGCGGCGTGGTCCTTGGATTTGCCTTATTGATATTAGTTATATTAGTTAAGAATTCTCACACCAGTCCCATGACTAACTCGTAGTTTGTTTCACTTTGCAAACTCGGGTGCCCTCTTTCCCACACGGGCAGTCGAGTAGCTTTTTGCAGATATTTATCTCTTGAGCAGGATTCTAGATCGAAGCCTAAAGCTGTGTCCAGAGCATAGAAGTCTTCCGCTGTTTATTGCTGTTTATTGTATTTAATTTATTGAAATTTATCTTTCGCTCTAATTTTATTCAATGTACTCTGATATGTTCTGTACTCTGATGTAACATTATTGTAATGTTTATAAAAGTCTGCTGTTATTGTTCTGATGTTGTTGTATTGCCAGAGTTAACGTGTTCGGGTTTTGAACGGTCTTAGTTGATTTTGCGATCGATTGGGTCCGGGCAAAACCTAGCCATTACAGTTGGTATCAGAGCTCTGGTTAGCTCAAATCTTTGGGGTACAACTCGTTAGAACAGTACAAAAGACTCATCAGAGATTGGATTAGTAATATCCAATAAGATTAACTCGTTAGAGATGGGATCAGTAGTATCCTAGAACGAGTGTGAAGAGTATTAATTTTTAAATTAAAAATGAAAACAAATTTAGTTTTGAAAATTTAAAATCTTATTTTACGTATTTGAATATATTATTTATTTTATTTTGGACAATCGAGTATATAGAGATTTTGCATATACGCCTAGCTAGCGTGTATTCGAAACCTCAAATATACTAGATAGATATAGAATCACACTTTCGTCGCCCGGAGATGTTCTGATGGTGGTTCGAAACATCATCAGAATTTATGTTCGAATTTCGAAAGTGGTATATCTATATACTTCCATTGACTGGTGTGAGAACCAAAACTGGATAGGGTCTATTGCTATGATTTGCACGAAAAATATGATTTTTGACTATATATAAAAGTTATATATATTTGAAAATTTAATCACCTAATTGATTGCTGGTTGTAATGTTTGATAATTAGTTTAACTAATTAAAATATTGGAATGATAATTCATTCAACCAATATATAAAAGAATGACAAATTTAACTAAATCAAATTTAATATCGAACTGAACTGAAAATTGATTAAAATTAAAAGTGGAGTTGGTTAATTAAACGACTTTTAGCATCGTTCCTTTTCTAGGACGAAAAGATTTTAAGTGGGGGAGATTGTAAAAACCCGCAAATTCTGAACCAATTTAAAAAATTTATTTTAGAAATTTTAATAGTTAAAATAATTTATTTAAAATAATAATGATTAAAAATTGATTTAAATCGAAGTTAGAATGAATAATTTAATTTTAATTATAAAAGGAGTTAGAAATAGCGTGGTAGTTTGAAAAGTCAAACTTGAACTTTGACTGACCGTACAGAATGCACAATTTAACGGATTTCGGTGAAACCAAAAATATTGGAATCTATTTAAAAATATCTTTCTAATGTATCTGAAAAATTGAAATTTCATAGCGGGAATCAAAAGTTATGCCCAGTTTAAAATTTAGAAAGGTCACCATGAAATTTATAATATATAAAGGTCAAAAGTGCTACTTTTTGCATACGAAGGAATTTGGACTCGAAACCACTTCCATTGAGTTCAGAATGACATTTCTGCATTTAAAAAGTATAAAAACTTATATATTTCGAGTTTCGAAAATTATTTGTTTAAAAAAATATTTTTAATATTAAATATATACGCCTTGAAAATTGAAATTTTGCAAATGGACTCCAAATTTAACAAAATAAATTTTGTTGGGTTCGTATCGTCAAAACAAAGCTAAAAATGATTTTTCGGTAATTTTTAGAATTAATATATATAATTATAATTTGTTTTTTAGTGTAAACGGTCAATTTCTGTACTTTAAAAATTCAGTAAAAATTCATACGGACTCGGAATTTAACGAAACCACTTTCTTTGAATTCGTATCATCGAGAAATAGTTATGTTCCAATTTTTAGTAAATTTGGATAACGTATGTGTTCATACGAATTTTAAAACCACGAAAAGGACTAAAAAGTAATAGAATTATATTACATGAAGGCTAATCATTATTTAATTAAAAGTGTTTAAACTAAAGAGGGGCTGAATTAAAATTTACAATTGCCTATATATTATCATTTAGCCAGCCCTAATCCATTTTCTAAACCTAATTCTAGTCTCCATCTTCATCTCTCTAATGGCGGCTCACTTTTTCCACTAAAATTTCTTTGCACAAAACACCCCGAAGCTTCAACAACTTATATCTTCAAATCAATTCAAATTTATTATATCAATTTGGTTGAGTTTTGGTGCGCTCTAATTTTTCCACTGTCGGTACATGCGAGCTAGGGTTCCAATTTATGGTGATTTGAAGCAGCGGTTTGTGTTTTAGTTGTTGTAGTTGGATTGAGAGGTTGAAAACAAGCTTGTATGCAAATTTTGAGAGAATTCGGTGATGAAAAGTGTTGAGAAGAAAATGGGGCTGCTGCGTTTGGACTGATGCTTGCTGCGTTTGGAGGAGGAGAAGATGAGGGAGAGATTAAGGAAGTTAATGAAAGGTAATTAATTAATTATGTTAATGGCTAATGATTTATATGTACATACAATCTTATAAAAAACAAAACTTTTTCATATGAACTCGGAATTCAGCGATTCAAGATGCGTTGGAACCGTATCGACGAGAGCTTCGCAATGAAACTGATTTGGAGTGATTTGGAGGTCGTGACAATTTTTGGTGAAAGAAAATGTCAGATTTAGTCGATCGACGTTCAGCGTTATTTAGAAAACCAATCAATGTGAGAACTCTTTTTCTCACTCAATTTTTGAATAGTTAAATATTTTTGTAAATGTAAATTAATTATTGGTGATGAAAGTAATTGTTTGTTGAATGGATTGTGGATTTGGATGTCATGTCATGTTATGTTTGAAATGGAAATATTCAGCATGTAAAAGTAATGTTTTATTATTTATGTTAATTAGAATAATGTACACTGCCATTAACAAGTTAACTGACTTGTTGATGTTGATTGGGATGATTATTTTTACACATCGCCCAAGTGCACAAAATTATTTGTTGGTTGAAACCCCACACGGGTCTTGGAATATATTCTAACTACACGTATTCCTTGGGATTAGTTGTCAATTGCACTCTGAATGTCATTTGGATGTGATATGAATTATGACCATTATTGCTGAAATTTATGTTATGAATGAAATCCATATAAATAAATTATATGGTAACTGTTAAGCCTCATTTCAATTTAGAAGTTATTTTGTTATCATTTCATGTTGATTAAAGAAAGAAGTGAAAATTTTACATTTTTAAAGTAATAAATGTATGATTTGAAATTTTACATTATTCTTAATGTAATTGAAAGGAAATAGAATTTTACATTATTTTTAATGTAATTGATATGAAATGAAAGAGTACATTATCTTTATTAATGCAATTTAGAAGGATGAAAACTTACATTTTTATTTATGTAATAAGATATGGATAATCATTTACATTATTAATGTAATAAGTTAAATATTACATTTTTATGTAACTAAGATGAAATGGAAGATTTACATTTTTTATTAATGTAATAAAGAAAAATAAAGGAAAGATTTGATTTTAATGTTATTTATTTACATTAATAAGAAAAGAATTGAAAGAGAAGTATATTTTTATCAAAATGAATGTTTACACGTAATTTTGTTAGGAAATGAAACTATATATTTTAAAGTATGAGATGAAATGATATATGTTAATGTATGTAATGTAATGATATATTTTAATGTACGAAAGGAAATGATATATTTTAACATATGAATTACATTTATAATGTAATTAAGATGATGAGGTATGAATCTTACCTTTATTAATGTAATAAGATATGAATACTTACATATCTATTAATGTAATTTAAATTAGAATGAAAACTTACCTTTATTAATGTAATAAGATATGAATACTTACATATCTATTAATGTAATTTAAATTAGAATGAAATCTTACCTTTATTAATGTAATAAGTTATGAATACTTACATATCTATTAATGTAATTTAAATTAGAATGAAAACTTACCTTTATTAATGTAATAAGATATGAATACTTACATATCTATTAATGTAATTTAAATTAGAATGAAAACTTACCTTTATTAATGTAATAAGATATGAATTCTTACATATCTATTAACGTAATTTAAATTAGATTGAAAACTTACCTTTTTATCAATGTAATAAGATATGAATACTTACATATTTATTAATGTAATTTAAATTAGAATGAAAACTTACATTTTTATCAATGTAATAAGAAAGGAACGAGAAAAATACATTTACAATGTATTGAATAAGAAAAGAATATATATTGTAAATTAAAGTTACAATTTATTATGTAATTAAGAATAGGATATACATTGTAATTATATGGTAATGGTGGGGTCTCATTCCAATTTTGAATCAAAAAGGAATATTTTCATTTAATATTCAATTAATGGAATTGAACGATGGTTTTAACGTTTTGAATTAAAAAAGACTATATTTTTGTTGATAAGAGGTTACAATAAAAAGAAAAGGTTAGAATTTAAAAAAGATTACCTTTTTAATTGTCAACATGTTAAATTAAGAAGATTTGTTTTCAAAACGTTATCAATCTTCAATTAAAGGAATGTTTTTATTTTATATTTAATTAATGAAATTAATTGACGTTGATTTAGAAAGAGGGTGCTACTATTCACACCCCGGTTTACACTTCCGGCTACCAAAACTAAAAGCACCCCAAATATTTCAAATATCCTCTTCTGGCCACCTTAAGTTAAAAACCTAAAAATGGAGAGGCCACCAGCAGCTACCTCTACACGAACACTTCCTTCCTCACTTAGAGCTCTTCCACTGCAAATCAAATACTCAAAGTCAAATAGTTCGAGAAAAAATTAACATAATCCATTTTCATAACCATATTAGCTATTTTAATTTTAATAAACGAGTACTTACTTCGCCGGCTGTGAAATGATTCATCATAAATCAACATTTATGTCTTTTAAGTCATTTGATCGAACATTTTGCTTCATATTATCACAACCATCATGTTTATCATCCAATTTATCATCATTCAAATACTCTATCTATCAAACGACCAAAAAAAGTATCAATTCGTAAAAGACGTTATGTAAGTTATACAGATAAAAATCCTACAAATCAAAACTTACATTGTCATTCTCTATTACAACATCATCAAATTTAATGTCCTCCAAGCATGAAATTTCCAGCGTAGTGGAAAAACTTCCGAAAACACAATGGAAAACACTAACCATTAAAAAAATCATAACATGTTTTATATCATAATAAAAAACAATAAAAATCAAGTAATTCTAACTACTTTTTTATTTTTATCTTCCATCTCTAATAGGCACAGAAGAATATTGGCTTTTGTTAGGGTTTATGATGTGAAAATGTAGACAAGTATATGTTTTTTAAGAGAAGTACGGTGGTGAATGACTAAGTGAAGGTATAAGATATGGTGGCCAGAAGAATATAAAAAATAATCATATGTATTAAATTTATATAGGTGGCCGGAAGTGTAAACCGGGGTGTGAATAGTAGCACCCTAGAAAGATTACGTCTTTATTGTCAAAAGTTACAATAAAAGGATTCAATTAAAAAGATTACATATCTGGTGTCAATGTGTTAAAGTAAAAAAGAAATGGTTTCAAAATTGAACATCTTGAAAAGGTTGTTATTATAAAATCATAATAATATGGAATGTTACAATTTATATTAAGATACATGAAATCAAGATATTTAGAAATAAAGAATATCTTAAAATTAAGATTCCTTAATGGAAAGGATAATTTCAAATAATATGTTTTGGAAAAATTAATTATAATTATAAATTATAATTGTGCTTGGACACGAGGTTAGGTTACATTTGTGGTGGAATTCTGCCCGGACCCGACCGACATATCCAGCAGCCACTAATGTTGAACCTAATGTGAGATGTCCAATTGCACAAATACGAAACGGGCCATGACACGAGGTTAAGCCCAACTTGTGGAATAAGTTTGCCCGGAACCGACCGGCACATCCAGCATCCACAAGTCATAGGCTTAATGTGAGAGGTCCAGCCCTTTATAAAATACAAATGGATAAGAAAATGAGTTGGGTTATTTAATCCGTTTTAAAAAAATAGCAACGCATTTTAAAAACCCGAACGAGTTTTTCGATTTATTTTATCCATTTTATAATGAATATTAAAAGAGAAATTTCAAAATTAATATTTTGGAAAATAATATTATTATAAAAGGATAACATATAGAATAATCAATTTTTAGATTATAGTTGGAATAAAAGTTGGAATCGTCTTGGAAACGAACTTGGTTTTTGATACAACTAAGAATTCCCAATGAGTATGTTGAATTGGATTTGAATGGAAATTATCTACGGACTATTTCAATATTAATTCTGTGATTATACAGATATTATTTTGGGAATTTGGAAGATATTTAATATCGTTATTCCTGATATGATATCCGTTGGTTTTAGATTTTGATATTGAATATAATCGATATAATTCCCATTCAAAGCTTTATATTTAATATCAAGTTAGATTTTGGGTTTGTCATGAATAGTGTCTTAAATAACATTATTCTTAAATCCATTTGAGTAAAGGAAAATCTTTTTATTAAGATTTAAATGAGATTTACAATTATTAAATATAATTGAAGTAAAAAGGAAATTGATTATGGGTTGTTTGTGAACAATGTTTTGAAGGGCATTAGTTCTTGAAACTCAAATCAATATTGAAATTTTGATTTGTTATTAATTAATCATTTAATTAAGATTAAATGAAATTTTCTAAAAGAAGAGATGCCTAATATTATATATTAAATTGGGAATTAATGAAACATGAAATGGGGTCTCTCGTGAACTATGTTTTAAATAACATCAGTTCTTAAACCCGGATTAAAGATAAGATTAATTCCAGAAAAGTGATTAGTCATTTAACAATGATTTTAGAAGACTAAAATTTAATAAAGTTTTAAATAATTCTTTAATTAGATTGAAAGTGAATAAAGGAAGATTAAAGAATAAGTTGAAGGATTTATTTTTGATAAAATTTATGGGAACCTTTCCCTAATAATGTGAATACTTTATTAAAAGGATATTCTGAATTGGAATGAGGCGTTGCTGTGGTTTATATATAGCACCTAATTTTAAATCACACGAGTTATTCGGAAAGACCGGGTTTAACCCATTCTGAATAATGAATACGGTGACTAACAATCGAAGAGTTGAAGACGGTACAAGACCGACGATCTTCACGTCGAATGGATGAGTTACCATTGACGCCCATGATTGGAGTAGCTACCTTGAAGGGGCTACAATGGTGGCCGTCCAGACGTACTTGTTGATTATTCGGATATGCGAGGAATAAGGTGCCTCTGGTTTCGTTCAGACCCAGAACGGACTCATAAATGGAAGGTGTGTCCGACATTGTACTCCTTTATATTGTACTTATTGATTTTCTGCCGAATGTATGAATGCTTGGTGGAGGAGAATTTATTCTCTTGCTTAACACCCTTTTATATATTTTGGCAAAGGATTAGTAGTATGATATGGATTGACAGTGTGGCATATCAAGATGCAATGATCAAGGTTTCTTGTTGAAAAGCAGAACCTTGTGGTGACGATCAAAGCACAGCTTGAATAAGCATAACTTTGTGTATTACGTAGCTTCATGAGCCTCACAACCCGGTTGGAGTCTAAAACGGGAGAAGGGAACGCAGGGAGAGCAACACGTTTCTTTCTAGCTAGGAGTGGTGTCAGTGCTTAAATTGGCTGGCATTTTACTTATGTGGATGATGGAATGAGGCGCCTCGGATATTAGGTCCTATAGGACCGGGAAACGTGTGTTCAGGAATAACTAATCCGCAAAATCTTATGTGCGGACCGGCCCTGCAGGATCCAAGGGTTAAGTGCGGGGAATCCTGAGACATTAGCTAGAGTGTCTCGAATCGGTAAGGAGCTTCTCCCTAGCCTTGATTCATGATGGAAACCCAATTTCCAATACGACACCATGAGGTCTTGATTGTATTACTAGTATGGAGGCATAGTATAAGGTAGCTATGCTTCCTAGGATAGATACATTTACTTTGAAATGTTTTTGAAACATATACACACTAATAATAATATCAAATCCGTTTTTAACGTATCAAGCATTTTTGACCATTATAAGGTAAAACTCTATCCTCCGGTTTGCGTTGCATTGTGTGATGGGACTTGAGTCTTATGATGGTTTCATTTTTCTAAAAAGCATTTCGTTGTTTAACGATTTACTTTAATTTATGCACCGGCAATCCCTTGGAATAAAACCAGTTCCGCATTAGCGGCGTGGTCCTTGGATTTGCCCTATTGCTATTAGTTATATTAGTTAAGAATTCTCACACCAGTCCCATGACTGACTCGTAGTTTGTTTCACTTTGCAAACTCGGGTGCCCTCTTTCCCACATGGGCAGTCGAGTAGCTTTTTGCAGATATTTATCTCTTGAGCAAGATTCTGGATCGAAGCCTAAAGCTGTGTCTAGAGCATAGAAGTCTTCCGCTGTTTATTGATTTTTATTGTATTTAATTTATTGAAATTTATCTTCCGCTTTAATTTTATTCAATGTACTCTGATATGTTTTGTACTCTGATGTAACATTATTGTAATGTTTATAAAAGTATGCTGTTATTGTTCTGATGTTGTTGTATTCCCAGAGTTAACGTGTTCGGGTTTTGAACGGTCTTAGTCGATTTTGCGATTGATTGGGTCCGGGCAAAACCCTAGCCGTTACACACCCTCAATTGATGAAATCTCGTGGCCAAGTCTAATTGAGAAAATACCGAGACACCAACAAGATGATCAAATAAATCATCAATCCTCGGGAGTGGGTGCCTATTCTTCTTGGTGAGTTTATTCAACTCTCTATAGTCAACACATAAACGAAGCGAACCATCCACCTTAGTTGCGAATACAACTGGAGCACCCCATTCAGATATGCTTCGTCTGATAAATCCTTTCTCAAGTAGCTCCCTTACTTGCTTACTCAGCTCCCTCCTTTCCCTCGGAGCCATATAGCGCACTGGTAATGCAACTAGCTTTGCATTGTCCATCAGATATATACGAAAATCGATCTCGTGCCTCAGAGGTAAACCCCGTGCCTCATCAAAAACATCGGAATAATCTCGGACTACTGGAACAGATTGCAGATAATCTATAGATGCATCAAGAGACTCTAGGAAACTAAGCATAACTGACCCTTGTGGGTCACAAGAAATCTTGAGGTTCCTCCCATAACAAGACAGAAGCCTAACGACCCTCTTCTTACAATCCAGAATGGCACCATACGTGGTAAGCCAATCCATTCCTAGAATCAACCCATAGCCCATAAACCCAAGCAAATATGCATCGCGTTCAAACTCGACGCCTAACATAGATATTTTCAAACCCCGACAAATCATAGATAAATGAGCCGAACCACCAATGGGGTTTGAAACAACTACATGATCCACTACCATACTAGTAATTAAGTGCATAGATTCAACCGCAGAACTACATATAAATGAATGTGAAGCGCCAGAATCAAAAAGTGTTCTAATAGGATGGTTTGAAAGAGAAATTAAACCTTCCATAGGAATTTTTCTACCTATATCAGGAGCACTGATCGCGAGAGCATGCACCTACCCTCCAAAAGTTCCTACCCTTTGACCTTGTTCCTGTGATCCTTGTTTCTTCGGGCACTCCCTAGAAAAGTGTCCAACCTCTCCACAATTGTAGCAAGTGTTCTTTCTTCTCTTACAGTCTTTGACCAAGTGACCTTCTTTCCCACAACTATGACATTTCCTCTTATCCTTGGCCTTGTTATTCTTTCCACCTTTCTTTTGTTGTTGTTGTTGTTGTTGCTGTTGTTGTCCCTTCTTGGGCCACACCTTCTTATTTTGCGATGTTTCCTCAGCTTTACTTCCTTCTTTTCTCCCTTGTCTTCCTCATGTGTGAGGGCCATATCGACAAGCTTTTCAAAAGTGGCTCCCATTGGAATATGGGACATAGCTAACCTATGAAGGGGTTCATTTAGCCCTTTAGCAAACCGCAACGCCTTCATATGTGGAATATCCACCAGTTCCAACCCAAACCCTGCTAGCTGGTTGAATTTGTTCACATATTCTTTCACCGTCAAGTTCCCTTGTTTGAGTGCCAAGAACCTCTCCATCTGCATGTTTTTCTCAGCTTGGGAAAGAAATTTTATTTCAAATCTTTGTCTAAAATCTTCCTAAGTTTCAACCGGACGTCCAGCTTGGGTAACTTCCCACCAAAATGAGACTTCGTCTTTTAGTAGCCAAGCAGATAACTGAAACTTTCTTCTATCATCTACTTCAAAGATTACGAAGAAGTCCTCGGTTTCCCTGAGCCAATTCCGTGCTTCTACGAATGTCTCGTTCCCATGGAATGGCTTCCCTCCCATAGCATGAAAGTCTTTGCAGATCTTCGCGAAATTATCTGCTCTTGGAGGGGGAGGAGGAGGAATGACTGGTGCAGATAGGGGAGGAATGTTTCCTTGGCCTTCGGCAGGTGTCGTGGCCTCAAGATACTTTCGGAACCATCCTGGTATCGTAATGCCCTCTGGGATATTAGGAATGTTAGGTTCTCCAGACATGCTGAAAAGAAAAGGAAAGAGATTTAGACAAAGGATCGAAGGATATATTACATATGGCTTTGGGGAAATATGTTTTCAAAACAGGCTTTTCTTTTTGAAATTCTTTCTTTTAAAACCTTTTTGAAAATAGCTTTCAAAAACTTTTATCTAATCTGGTAACCTTCAGCTCTAATACCAAGTGTGACACCCTACGTCCGTTAATGTCACTCACAAAGGGAGTGCATTAAGTTTCGTGAAGCGTTATAGGTAAACGGACACAGAACATTACAAGACAGATATAAATAAGATAGCAGCGGAAATTCAAATTTTTATTTCAAACATAAATCATAACATCGTGGTCCAAAATACCATAAGTTACAAAAACCATTACAATAATATAACTTCTGTCTTGTACCATCGAAGTACATAAATATAAAAAGCATAACATAATTCCCCAAGAAAAGAGCTGAGCCACAGTAAAGATAAGAACTTGAGCCATACATCGAAAGCAGCTACTAGCAAGATGATAACTGAGTCCTGACTAGGCATGAGTTTCCCACCCTGAGAATCTGGGGGGGGGGGGGAACGGAAGAAAGAAGAGGAAACAAAAAGGCTCAGACATAAAGTCTGGCGAGTCTAGTTACTTTTAGCAAGTAAATAAATAAAAGTTGCATGACAGGCATATAAAGTGGATAAGAGAGATTACTACATAAAAGACAGGTGTGACAAGGTAGACAGGATAAGGTGTATATGCTTCTCTAATGATTACTCTGCACTGTTACTAGTATATCCCGAATGAGATGATCCCTTACACTTCAAGGTGGTAGACTTAGGCATACGTCCAAATGTACCCTAACTACTACCCTAATCGATCGGCTCCCTAATCCACGTAGATACTTTGTGTCGGCCCCACCGTAGGATGTATCATGTCCTAAAATAGCAACCCTTCGCTGATATGCACAGCCCCATATCTACAGGTGTCACGGTCGTCTTATCCCCTTCGGCCCGACACATGCACACACATGGCCCGGTCGGTTTGCGCCGCCAACACCGTCCTCCACGTTTGGATCTCTTACAATCAGTCCAGTAAGCATGCCCCTTCTCTGACCTAGTTCGGAGTACATATTTGATACCTACTTCGAGTTACTGGCTGAAGCGGGTCCCACACAATATGATACAAGCTCTCCCCCTTGTCTTGTATCCCCCATTAGGTTTTTCATAGGTTGTACTTACCCTGAAAGGTATCTTTAATTATATAACTCCAATCTTTCTACCGGTTATGCTTACCACTAGGTGTCTTTAATTACATAACCTTATCGGGCTAAGTTTGTGGGCCTATATATAAATATTACCTACCCCCTCAGATTTGCTTAACCCAACCACTGTCCAACCAATTTTACCTAACCCTGACTTTAGTTCATAATCATACAATCCCTATGGATTAGATTAGGTTAAGTAGTCCAATTCATTACCATGTCCATTTATGGTTTATAATGGGCTAGACCTCCCACATTAGCCTACAACTTGTGGATGCTGGATATGCCGGTCGGGTCCGGGAAAAAATATTTCACAAGTTGGACCTAACCTCGTGTCTTAGCCCGATTTGTATTTGTGCACTTAGGCCTCTCACATTAGGTTCAACATTAGTGGTTGCTAGATATGCCGGTCGGGTCTGGGCAGACTTCCTCCACTAATGCAACCTAACCTTGTGCCATAAGTGCAGTTACAATTTCTAATTGTAATCCTAGACATTCATTATTAATCAATTATTTAGACCTATTCCTTTATAGGTGTTAATGCCCATTTACCCAATTATTGAATTATATGTCCAATTCATATAAACATCATTTAAATTATGCCAATTCTAACCTTTTTCCCTTGTTCCCTAACTAGTGTATTCACATATATTGCAGCATGCCTAGGCTAGATAATAGACTAGTCATAAACCATTAAAAGGGAAAAGTGATGGGGGTACAACAAGAGTGAACGTTATAACATAGCTGGCATAAATATATACTAACATGGTGATAAGGTGAACATATACATACTAGCATGGACATGTAATTGGCATAATAAGGTGGGCATAAAAACAGATTTAGTGAAAAGGGTAATGATAAAACTAGATCTAACATAATTAGGATGAACATATCCAAATAAGAATTCACATGTCCAATAATGACAGATCTCAATTAATCACAACTTGATGATTTAGATCTAAACAAAGGTTTCACTATCCAGATAATGATAATCCCAAATTAACCACAAACTTAGAAAAAGGGTAAGATCCATATATGTGACATGATGAATCAACCCCAAAGAATTAGATCTATAAAACAGATCTGGCATGACAAGGTCTGGGATCCAAGAATATTATAGGTTCACAAATTAAGATAGATCCAATATAATTTAGTCACAGGCATGTATATATCCAAATCACAGTCATGTCACAAATTACTTTTAATCATTTAAATCTAAAAGTAACTAACTCATAGTGTTTGGATTTAAAAGAGAAAGTAGAAAATAGTAGAGGTTGGATCTATGCTTGAAACCTCTAAGTTTGATTTGCAAATTTGATAGTTGTAGAAGATAACGGATCCTAGTTCAGTCACCGGCAAAGTTTGGCCCCCATGGATCCTCAATGAGGAAAACAAGAGAAATGACCATGTACTTATAGCTTCCAGTCCCTCTGAAACCGACTGCCATGTCAGCCCTAGAGGTGTCAACACCCCTGTAGGGGGGTCGACCCTGGTGTCGACACCCCTCTAGGGGGTCGACCCCCTATAGCGGGAAAACTTCCGATTTAATATTTTTTTCATTTTCAAACGGTTTTGGATAGGGTTCTGACTCATATCTGACTCATATGTATATATATTATTCTTCTGGGCGTATACAAACTTAAAATCCTCAGAACTTCTTCATACGGTGTCCGTTTTACGCAAACCAAATTTCTATCTTGACCAGAATTTCGAGACGAACGCAATGCGAAGTCCGTTTTACTTAATTATGAATATTAAATTAATTATTATTTAATTTATCCTCTTTTAATGTTGTTAAAAATACGGGGTGTTACACCTAGGGTGCAGTCGACCCATTTATAGTGAATCTGGATATTTACTTAACTAGATATGTGACAAACTCGAAAGTAAATTTTAGTGAGATTCAAACAAGGTAAACAAACCTTTATTGGATGTCCATATTGAATCTAAAACTTAGATGTATGGTCATATTTAAACTAGAAATAAAGCTAAGGCAAGTTTTCGGCATAAAAGATAATCTGATGGCTGAGATTAAGACTATTGCACGACAACACTAGGTTAGATGTAATTAGGTCCAATGGCTCTAGATCCTCAACCGAAATCATAAATATAAGGTTAGACCTAACCCTTATTTCATTGTAAACATTTCTTTCTCCCTTTTTTCCTCCATAGCAAGACCATTTCCGTCTCTTTCTTCAGTTTAGATTGAGACTAAAATTAATATTTTTAAAAGGAGAATATAAAATAAAATTTATCGAAGTTGGTAGGACTAGAAGGATATATGATGGTCAAGGGACAAACACTTAGGATCTCAAGTGAGTAGGAAGTCACTATCTTTTTAAATCAGGAAGATTAACGAAATAGGCTTAAAAGTATTTTTGGTTTACATCTAAATTGCATGTATAAAATTGACTTATTCTACCATTGTTAAACTTAAAGATAATTTTAGATCCATATGAACTTACATGAAAATAATAAAAATACTTCAAGTAAATATGTATCTAAATAAAAAATGATGAATTAATAGTAAGATATTAATTATTCTTTATGTGAATAAAATCTACATGTAATGAATGTGAATTTGTAGAACATAACAATAACTATTATAAAAAGTTATAACAAGAAAATAAAGGCCCAAGTTTTACATTTGGGATTTAAATTATAACACTAATTATAGTAACAAAAAAAGACAAAAACTATTGTGTCAGATGAAATACTAGCACTTTCATGATAGGTAGAAAAGACGGGCACTATCATGTCAGGTATAGACCAAGCACTTTCAAAGGTAGAAACGATAGGCACTATCACGTCAGGTATAGTAATTACACATTCATGATAGGTAGAAAATAAAAGCACTATCATATTAGATATGGTATAGGCCTTTCATGATAGGTAAAATTTAATAATATACAAAGACTTGGCTGGGACTAAGATTGGACCACAAATAGGATTATTGTTTGAAGACCTATCCTAATGACAAATGGACATGCACGTCTGCATTGGAAATAATGGCCTTTTAGAAAAGACGAGAACTGATGGAAGCACGTCCTAACGATTTCCAAATGTGCAGGCATCAGCGTTGGAAATAACTCGCTTTGGGTTCTCGAGCTAGTAAGAAGAAATCATCTAACCTTAATAATAGCAGTTTGACGTTGGAAATAGTTAGCCATAAAAAGAGGTAGTCCATCCTAACAATTTGTCCAAGTAGATTCCAGTTAGTACAAGAGCCAATAGACTACTATGTATAGGCACATAGGGCAGTAAAAGAGACAAAGGTCTAATAGGTCAATCAATGGGTAGACTAGATGTAATACCCCGTAAAATAAACCTAAAATAGACATAAGGTAATTTAACTTAAAATAAATAATAATAAGTTAATGGGCCAAAAATGAAATTTTGAGTAATTGGGAATTGGGCCATGATAATATAGCTATTGCTTTCGTGGCGAGACTCTGATTCATTTTCATATTTATTTTCTGAAAACGGAGTCCGTATGTAAAAGATATTAATAAAATAAGTTGTGCGTAAATATTAACACACAAAATTTTAGATTCAAATAGGTTATAAATACACCCAGGAATATATTAATTATAGATTAACATGAAAAGAATATTCCAAGTGAATTTGAAATTGTGTATATATATTCACATGCAATAGGGGACAAGAATAATCAATCTAAGGAAATAAATATTCAGAATTTTACAACAAAGAAACAATCTAGGAGAACTGAATTCTCCCAGCTAACCCCAGGAGGGGGTTCGACCGCCATCCTATAGAGGGGGTCGAACGCCCTCCTAGATGTAGAGGTGGGAGAGTGTTTGTTAGTGAGTTTTATACAAACTTGCATCAGTTGGACCATCAGGTTTAATCTAAATAATCTAACGGTCTACACTTACACTTACAACTATAAAATGAGCTCCCCAGCCACACTCAAATCCCTATTCTCATTCCTCTATATGCCTCCATTCTGCCCTATTTCCATTGACAATTTTCAAAGAAAGATTAGGATATCTTTTAGCTCTCTTATCTTCTTTTTACCTTCTCCAATCTAAATTTTCTATAGATTTGGAGTTCTGGAAATTCGGCGTATATATATAAATATATGAGATTCAATTTCTTATATATATATATATATATATATAAGTAGTATAGAATTTTATATTTTACTTGATTTTAACTAAATTTGGTATTATATTGATAACTTGGATGGGGTATACAATCTTTTTTCCCATACATAGCCTGTATTGCTAGAGAGAAAATTATTTTTTCATTAATTGTTCAGTATTGGAGAAAAATTCAAAGAAAGTTTACCTAGGGTATGTCAACTTTCAACGGCTCCATTGTGAAATCGAAATTATCTTACAACTTCAGTATTTCATCAACTTCAAATAATTACATAAATAACACTCTTCAGCGACATCTGTTCATCATACATTATAAGTTCTGGAAAACTGTTGTAGCACCCCCACCCCGAGACACACACTAATAAAGAGCATTAACAAGAAATTCCGTCTGTTAGAGTAGATATTATGGCAGGTTGAGGGCGAACATTCAAAATCTTGCATTATACGAGCATTTAATATGTCGATTGGGTGAATATTTTTTCCCTTACCTCAAATGGATTGACATACTCAATTTATCTAATATAAAACTATGATGGCCATATAGTTAATTCAGAACAAAATGTCATTATCTCAGATAAATGCAAATCATAGAATAGTAAATACAACAATAGATACAAATATAGTCCATCATACAATACATATTGTTTCAAGATACACTAATCACAATATACATATATATACAACAAGCCAAAATGAATAAGTACACATGTCTAATTACTAGGTCCAAAACCATATGACTACCCAAACATAGTAAGAAGATGCCCAAAAAATAACATGTTCCAAACGTCGAACCTGGCAACTGATATTAGTAACGAACGCAAATCTGTAAAATCTCGGTCTGATCCGAGCATTAACACAAATAGATTAGTTTAGTTTAACAGTGATTATACATATATGTTAATAGCATAGGAGCATAAAAACGGGAAAATCATCATAACAAGAAGAGTAAGTAAGGTATACAACAAGGGTGAACTAGGGTTACACGATCGGTTTAGCGCCAATGAAGAAGTTCCATTTAAAGTATATACTAAGCTATTGGCTAAGTACTAAGTGTCATCACCGAATAAACACCAAAGCATAATTCAACGAATTCATTGAACGACGACACATATAGAACCCAAAAGAGTTTGGATAGTTCTAGTGTGCTCACAAACAACTAACACCAAGAATCAACATAATATATTAATGAAAATCCAATATCAACAAATCACCCAAGTATAACCCTAAGGTCAAAATCATCAAAACGACAAGTTGAACATCATAATATGTGGATAAAATCCAATGTCAACAAACCACCAATGTATTACTCTAAGGTCAAAATCATCAAAACACATATTGGTTCAAAAACATCATAATATGGTTATAAGGTCAAAATCATCAAAGCACCAATATTTAGATCCAAACTAGAAAAGTTCATCAAAGCAACAATTCAGATTTGAAACAACATTATATTGCATGTGCAAATAAGCTCCCCTAGCTTGCCAAGTACAATATACGTATTTCAATTCAGACACCTAACACTACAACCCTCGTCGCCTGTAATTTTAACACTACAGCCCATCGCCGCATGTAACTTGACCTCTCCGGCCAAGTAAATACGTATATGAGACTTCCCCAACTGTAATTACCCTCTGGAACGAGTACTGACATAACAACAAACACTGAATATTGTGTCAAAACATTTCTCAATAACAAATGGTAAAAGCAATATGTCCCATACCGCACATTTCACTGCTTCTTTTACTTCCAGTCAGTCTGCTTAACACCAAAGAATACTTCAATCAACGGGTCGGGAAT
The DNA here is from genome assembly GCA_030737875.1 of Allium sativum. Taxonomy (NCBI): domain Eukaryota; kingdom Viridiplantae; phylum Streptophyta; class Magnoliopsida; order Asparagales; family Amaryllidaceae; genus Allium; species Allium sativum. The sequence continues at coordinate 232,311,203 of CM060913.1, read as the reverse complement.
TAATTAACCAATATAATTAATCTACATATTTCATACCTCGTGATTGATCATATCGTTTAAATAATGTTGTCGCATCTCAAAGGTGTCAAAATAAGTGCTTTTAATTTACAGAAAATACTTGGTCTTGCGAAAATGGGATTATAAAATGATTTCTAAACCAATTGAAATTACTCTTTAAAATCCTTTATAGTTCCAAAAGTATATGTACATAATATTGCCTTAAGGCGATTTGTATTTATAAAACCAAAACGATGAAAGAAATTTGTCTCAAAGCTATATGGAAATCTATAAACTTATAGCTAAGTATTAAACAATTTTCTAAAACGTGCAAGTGTGTCAAATTCATCAAAATTCATCATGAAAATATAGCTCAAAATTCATCGAATCTAGTGTGTAGATCGTATATAATATAGGCTTACATTATATTGAATGAAGCCATGGTAAAAAATCATGAAATAGGCTTTAAAATTCATTGAAAAAGCAATATAAACATGTAGATAGTTTAGGAAATACATACAACCGGCTACAAAATACCCTGCGCAACATTACTCCATATGGGTCGAACCATAGATTGTGAGTGTCGACCCATGGGTAGACACCTAGGTCGATCCAGAGGACCAGATTTCTACAAGCAACGATCGTTTCCTGCATGCAACTTCATCAACCAAATTGAGAAAGCAATTCTAGTTGGATTGACCTAAAAATTGGCAAACATCAACAACATAAACTTTCTTTTGATGTACAATAAGGATGGCACAATTACATCAATTATTGAACATAATATAACTTCCCAAAGTGGTAGGCAAGGCTTTTATGCACAGCTGAGACCAAAATGAACAAAAAGTTTACTAAAACTACATATTTTCTCATCTCAAACCCAAATACCAGCCAATACTACTCTAAACTAGAAAGCCCAAGTTTTAAAAACTCACCTTGAGTGGATATCAGCAAGTTTCTATCGATTATCAAACTGATAATTTTAAACATGCAGGAGTTATAGAATTGAAAATACATACATGTAGAGCCTTAGGTAATTATTGTAAAAAAAAACGAATCTTCCAAACTTGAGATTATTGAACAACTTGCTGAAATTTGATTTTCTTTTGAATAGAGATAAGCCTTAACCTCCTCTTTATTGTTGATTTTATTTGAGGTCAAATTTGAGAGTTTTAGAAGAGGAAGCCATTTTTTCCCTTCAAGCTCTAGGAAGAAGAAGACTCTTCTCAAAAATAAAAAGGTACGTACCAGAGAAAGGAAACTAAATACATGTGACTCATGGTTCTGATGTTCTTTTTTCTCTATTTTGCTTTCTCTTTCTAACATCCTTTGCAACTTATTAGCAATGGTTTTCTTCCCAAATTGATTTTGTTGACTTTCTTGTTACTAAAGAAGAAAATTGGACTATAAAAGACCAAAATGTCGATTTGATTATTCCGAAGTATGAGGCTAGAAAGGAACTTGTTGTAACGAAGGCTTCTCTTTCGGAGTGGGAGGACTCGGTGTAACTTCTCACTTGTCAAAATTTGACCCTGAGCATTAAGTTGGAGAAATCCAAGAAGAAGCTTGAGGATCTTGGTCTGAAGTATGTATTTCTCTCCATCGGTCCCAAGAAGGATATTAAGACGAGGAAAGGATCCCTTGTGAAGGTCCTTACTACTTTTCGCGATGTTAAGAAGAAAGCTGATGACTTCTTGTCTCATTCTTTTGAAGATATCTTAACCAATGTCATCACAAATATGATTTTATCGTTTATGTTGGGAATAAGGATAAATCCTCTGACCTTTGCTTTCTAATTCTTCCTTTGGAGATGATGCATGAATTTCATTGGAAATTGAATACCCTTGAGAGAAAAAAGGGAAGAAGGCATCCCAAAAAGAAATCATAAATGCCGAGGAGCTTCTTTTCTTCAAAGTCCTAAATGTTGATGTAGATGCTTAGGATGACGACGAAGTGGTAGATGAGGCTCCAGATGAATATTTGGATGATTCTTCCAATAGTAATAATAGAGAGGATAACGAAGACCTAGATAATCGTCCTAGAGGTCCCAATATTTCATCTAGTGTTGGAGGCTTCGGTACCCTCCTACGAGTAACAAGAAGGAAGGCCATCCTTCTGAAAGAGAAGAGGCTCTAATGTAGGGAAAGATGCTTCTATAGCCGGGGTTGCAGAGTCCTCAAGGCCTGTAGATTCTAGAGAGCCTCCATTAACCTGTAGGAACGTAGAGATTGCTAAAGCCTACTCAACGGCTCTTTCTCAAGTATCTAAGCTTTTGGTATGATATAGTTTCTTCATATTCACTCTGTTTTGTTGTTAGTGACTAAATTATGTGACAACCTCATGTCCTTAGATTTATCAGACGCATTCTTTATCCCTTAAAGATAAAGTCAACAATATGCAAGCTGATATAAATTATTTACAGAGAGAGATAGATAAGCAAATAAAGGACTATAACATCTTATTTGATAATTATTTTGAGCTTGATAGAGGGTACCTCTACCCTAATGTACTTTAAAAATGGCAAAGTCGGTCCTCACCTAAAGAAGGCTCGTCTTCGTAATGAAAAACTTAATAACAAAAATAAAGAGTTGATGACACTCTTTTGGTCGATGATTGAAGAGAGGGACTTTTAGATGGGCTTCCTCTGGGAAGTTTACTGTCGTTACATGAAGGATGATTTTGCTTTTTTTGGAGATCTTAGCAGAGATTTTCATCGTCATTTCCACTAGGGGATTTAAGAAAATACGGACATGATCGGCATTGGATATGCACATGGAGCATTTTAGAAGTGTTTTCACTACCGCTGGGCCTTTCTTTTGAAAAACTTACCTACTATAGAGATAATTTTATTCTGGAGGTGTTAAAGAACTTAGTTTCATACGAGTCATCTTGAAACTTTGTAAATGTCTAATTGAAGTCTAATCATGAAATAGTTATTTAAGGTGTCTATGCCTTTTAATATTATCTTTTATTCATAGACTATTTGCTATGCATTTATATTAAATAACTTTGTCGCGTGATTATGGGTTTTGTTAGACTTCCCCTTCATCCCTATCTCCTTCTCCGATGGCTCCCCCTTCTCAACTTATAACTACCGTTGGAGAAGGGAAAAACCCATGGAGATTCAGTTCCTTCTCAATTTGTAGATAATTGCCTTTCCTTCGAATGGTTCAAATCCGAGTGCAAAGGGTTATCATACAAAGTCTCTGAGAAGAGAGGAGGGAAGTGGAAGGGAAGCTCGTTCAATTAACCTAGTGAAGGCATATTCTTTAGTGGATTTTGACAGAGATATGGATTTGCTTCAGAAAAAGTTTTATGATCTGACTTTCCAACTACGTAACAACCAGGCTTCTTGCAAATATCTGGAATTTATTCCAAATGATAGTTCGCTCAACTTTCCAATGCCTTCTCCTGAAGCTCCATCTAACCTACCAGAGCTACGAGGCACCAAAGAGAAGTAGTAGAGCATTTTCCTTACTCAATTAATCCCCCTAAAGGCCTTAATGGTGATCTTATGAAAGAAAGGTTCAAAATGTTAAGTTTAAAGTTTAGAAGTATTTTGAATGTATGGTGAAAGACGATTCCAACCGTCGTATTTGTAAATATGTTGACCATGCAAATAAGGGTTTCAACAGAGCACTTAAAACTCAGATAAATTCAACTGATAGCTCTAGCAGTGCTAGATTGAAAGTGGAGAAGCTTAAGATGATGCTTTGAATTGTTCTAGCACACCTTTGACATCCTGCACTACCGGAAATCTTAACAGATTGACTAACAAAGTTATGATAATGAATTTCGTAAGTACATAATTATATATTTGTATGTTAATTAAGGAATTAATAATCAGTTATATTCCTCTTTTAGTTGTTTTACTATATGGATTTCAGGTAATAATGATATTCCTAGAATTCTGATTTTGAACATAATAAGTAGAAACCCACTTCAGCTTGATAGATAATGCGAAACCCATATTAGGTTATTTAAAAGTCCAGAAGTTCAAAAATCCAAATTCTGACAATAATTTATGTGAAGCCTCCTCCGGCTCATTAGAGGATGCGAAACCCAGATTCTGGTGTAGAAGTTCAGAAATTATGTTTTGGAAATAAATCAAGTAATGCCTCTTTTGGCTAAGAAGACATAAGACCCAAATCTGGGTATTTTAAAGTAATAGAAGCCATGAAATTGAACAAAACATATTTAGGCTTCAAAAGACCTGAAACCCAGATTCGGGTATTTAGAAGAGTAAAAGTTCCAGGCCTGCAAATAATAGATATGAAACCCACTTCGGCTCATTAAAAGACCCGAAACCCATATTCCAGTATTTAGAAACTAAAAATCTAGAAATCCCATTTTTGGAAATAAAAGATACGAAGCACCCTTCGACTTATTAGAGGACCCGAAGCCATATTTAGGTATTTAGAAACTTAGAAGTAAAAAAAACTATTCTGAAAATAATGAATACGAAGCTCCCTTCATCTTATTAGAAGACCAGAAACCCAGATTAGGGAATTTAGAAACTTAGAAATATAGAAAGCCCAATTCTGGAAATAATAGATATGAAGCCCCATTCGGCTTATTAGAAGACTCGTAACCTAGATTAGGGTATTTAAAAACTTAGAAATTCGAAAACCCTAATTTTGAAAATAATAGATACGAAGCCCCCTTCATCTTATTAGAAGACCGAAAACCCAGATTCAGGTATTTAAAATATTAGAAATCCAAAAAACACAATTTTGAAGATAATAGATACGAAGCCCTCTTCAGCTTATTAGAAGAACCTGAAACCCATATTCGGGTTTTTAAAAATTTAGAAGTCCAGAAATCTCAATTCTCGAAATATTATGTATGAAGCCTTCTTTGGCTTATGATGAAGGATCGGAGTATCCTCCTCCCATTTCAGTTATTATGAGGCCATTTTTGGCTTTAGTAGACACTCGAAATGTCCTCTTCCGGTTTCAAGATATGAAAACTCTTTCAGTTTTGATATGTCTTTTGCCATTATATGTTTTCTCTAAAGCAGAGGATTGGCATACTTTAGTGCTTTCTTCGGGCTTTCGTTCCCATCTGCGAGACAGTACATAAACAGAGGTAGTGTGTGCTTATGCTGAAGCAGAGGCATGGCTTAACCTTAAAAAGATCAGAGGTAGAGCGTGCTTCATTCAGAAATGGGCTTATGCATTGGTTATTACCTGTCCCTCCACCAGAGGGGGTCATGGCAACGTCAAGGGCTGGTGGTGCATCAACCTAGCCCTGAGACGCGCCTGGAGGCTAACCCTCCTCCCTTCAAGAGGTGCCCCGGATATACCGGGGGCATGGGGCCAAGCGCACGATGATTTGGGCTTACCCTTTTCCTTTTGGGGAGAAGGACTCGGGATATACCCCAGGAATTTTTAATCCATGAGAGGGAATTTCACCCCTAACCATGTGGAATCTCTTATTTTTTATTTGACCCATCATAATTGTATAAATTCCTTTTAGAATCATTATTAGCATTTCCATGAATTCTCAATTACAATCCTTTATGTACTTTTTTAGTTTTCCTTGTTTGGAAAATGCAATATCCTTTTCCAGAGGGGTTTACACTCATTGGTTTCATTCCCATTTATTAGGTGATAACAACAATAATAGCCTCCTTCATTCCTTTCATTTCTCAATTCCTTTGTCTTCAAGTGCCAGTAACCATACTTTTCCTCGGTTAGGAAAAAGGCATTTTCTAATGATGTGACCAAATTATATCCAAGCGGAAATTAAGCTTGGATTTTTCATTCGAAAGTACATTCCTTGACTTTTTGTTCATTAGCCATGATTCTTGATTCTCATTATTTTTTATTTTTCTTTTTGGGTTAGCTTCCGGCAAACTTTGCGGGAAGGCTCTATTGGCGGTACTTATCTTTCCTTTTAATCTATGTTGGTTTCTATTCGTTGGAGTTCTTACTGTGTTAAACTTCCATTTTTAGGTGAAAAACTTATAGTCCCTTATTATTTCTCAGTTTGTTCCTTGAGAATAGGATTGTATTGCCCGTTTCATTTATCGGAATAACTCGGCCCCATGTTCCATAACCATCTTTTAAGTAAGAAATGATGTTGATTCTCTTCGGGATTATTAACCCAAAATTTGGTTTCTTTCAAGTTAAACACTCGAATAAAGCAATTCATAGATAATTTCACAATCACAGAATACGCAGAAAAGTAAAGGGACATAAGAAATTATAGTGGTTTGGCAACGTGCCTACGTCCACTTGAAGTAATATTGTAACAACTCGGATTTTTGGTCAATTAATTTTAATATTGTTTTAAATGTTAAATAGATAATACAAATGGATTTTTATTTGGAATTTATCAATTTAATAATCGATATATGATTTAATTTGAATATATTGAATTATCGTAATCCAAAAACAAAAATAGTTGAATTCGAGGTTAAAACTGAATTGAAACAATTCAGATGATCAATATAAATTCTATTTAAATAAACGATAATAATAATAATTATTTATTATCGATAAGTTTGTTTTGAATTAAAAATTATATTATATCAATTTAATAAGGTTATTTTATATATACGTTCGAATTAAATTTCAGAACCTATTCTGTTGAGTTCAAAATAGCGTTATAATATTGAAACGTCATTCGTTAGGTTAAAATAGAGGTTCGTGATTTCAAGTTATGAACTCCGAGATATTTTTAATGGATAAGCCCGAAATCAAATCAGAACTTTTTGAAATCAAATCGATTTAATAACGAAACCAAATCAAATTAAATTTGTTAGTACTTCTGTAGGCATTCATTAAAACGTGGTATACATTTTGTCCCTCATTTTCTTCTATATAACGCGACTTGCCCACTCCCTTATTTCTTTCTTTCCTTCACAATGAAAATCGATTGAAAACTTCAGAAAGAAAATTTCGCTTCATTTTTTTTCAATTCAAACTGTAATGTCCCGTATTTTACACGGTCGAATAATTAATTTATTTAATTATTAAATATCGATTTGGCAATATCGATAACTTGAATTAAATAATATTTATATTTAATTAATATAAATAATAGGATAATAAATATAATTCAGAAATAATCAAAAATGGTGGAATACACAATATCGTGTGAATGGGATTATTTATAATATATAATTCAGTTTAGAATTTGAATTTTAATAACGAATATAATATTTAAATGAAGTTTCAATGTATAATTATAATATAATTATAATCGAGCTCGAAATGGCACAGTAGTTCGTAATTTGGTGATTCAAACTTTAAATGAATATACAAAAGCTGTTTTAAGTCGGATTTCTGTGAAACAAGAAACGTACTGGGCTGGTGAAGGATATTTTTCTAATGGAAGAGAAAAATCAGGATTTCGTCGTGTAGATTTTGATTTATGTCCAAATCAAATTTTAGAAAAGTCGCTATGGAATTCCTTTATAATTTATAATGATTTATTTATATTTATAAAAGGAATTTCGTTTTTGAATTGAATATCGATTTAATCGGGATTTGAAATATCGAGTTAGAAATTCATATAGGAATATTCTAGAGCTGTATGATATTCTGTTGTGAATATATACAATAATATTTATTCATAAATATTATATTTAATTATTTTTAAATATATTTATATATTTAAAAGGGTTATTTAGAGCTTTGAAAATAGCCAGTTTTGCAAACGACCTCAGAATTCGACGAAACTAATTTTGTTGGATCCGAAATATTAAATTATTGCTAGATTTCAATTTCCGTGATTTTTAGAGTCAGTATGTGGCCGTACGGGATTTTAATGTGAAAAACAGTTGATATTTTGATAGTTAAAAATACGATGTGTGAGCAAACGGAGTCAGAATTCGACGAAACCAGTTTCTTTGGGACCGTAATGTCGAACTGTAGCTACATGACCATTTTCATGATTTTTGAATATCGTGTGTGATCACACGGATTTTTAGAAGGCGAAATGAATATTAAAAACTAAAATATCCTAAGTGTTTGTGGACCTAAACGAGCCACCCACCCATCTCTTACAGCCACACAAAATATATGATCCCCTATATAACTTCTCTTGAGCCGTCGGTTCCTAGGAAAAACAAAACCAATTCGCCCATTTTAAAAATCAAAAGAAAATAACGAACAAATCCTAAAAAATTTATAAATCATGAGATTGGTATTCTTGAGTTTCCATTGGGATTCTCCTTATTTCTATATAACTATTTATTGGGTCAGTGTAGTTTCTGTACGCTTCAATTGCAGCGATATTAGGGTTCGTGTTTTTGGGGATGTAGGACTTTGAGGCTCGAATTCGATAAGTGTTTGGGATTAAGGGGATCGAGTAGCTCAGGTAGCCAAAAATTGAAGGGGTTCGGTGCAGTTTTTTTCGTTCGACGTACAGTAGCCATCCGTGGCTGCTGTCGACGCACTGAGGAATCTCGATCCGAGCTGTACAAAGATGGTATGGAAGGGAAGAGTGTTCGATAAGGAGTATTATAGTGGTATTGGTTTGTGATTTGGTGGATGAACTCGAAGGAGGAAGTAAAGGGAATGGCCTGTCGTGCGGGTATTTTACTGAGCAGGTGATTAAGCTTTTGGGGAAGAAGTGTTTTGCAGGTTGGGTTTCAAGTGAATGGGCCAAAGGAAAATGAAAGGGGTAATGCCCGTTTAATAAATCAAGTTGAGTTTGTTTTTATTTTAAATAGTTCAAACTTATAAATTCGATATCTTTGACATATATTATCAGAATTTTATGAAACTGGATCCGTTGGGATCGTATGGACGGACACTACCTAATGGAACTAACTGGGAGCGAATCCGAGCTCGTTACAATTTATAGCGAAATAAATTGTCCGTCTGAATCAAGCGATGGTTATCGTTATTAACGATGAACTGCCAAAGTGAGTAAAACTCACCAACTCTGAACAGTTATATTTTTATAACGTATTCTTAGAATTGATAATTATCTGTTGATTACTATGTGTTAACTGTTTGGTTAAATTGCTTGTGTATTGGTTGAAATTATAGATAACGATATATATGTATATCGTTAATCAAATATTGATTCTGTTTAGCAGAATATTCCATATGTAAATGAAATCGATGTAAATTATATTATTTAACATCTGTGATGCAGGGAAACAGGTTGGAGGAATCCAACTGGATTCCTCAACATTTATTTTACTGTTTTTCATATATATTGTGATATATGAGGTGATATACAATCTATTGTTGATTGTGTGTGTTTGGGTGATACTAAGCAGTGATATATGGTATTTGAAACACTATAAGAAATACTGGAATATACAAAGGGATTTTCCAAAGTGTATATAGAAATATAAATTATATTTGTGAAAACAAATATAATAGAATTGGAAATATTTATGAAAACAAATATAATAGAAAAGGTAAAAGGAATATTTATTTGTTAAACAAATATAATTGAAAAGAATTATTTATTTGTTAAATAAATAGAATTAAAATGGAATATTTATTTAAGAAATAAATAGAAGTATAAAAGGGTTATTTATTTAGAAAATAAATACAATAAATATAAAAAAAGAAATATTTGTAAATCATTTACAAATAGAATTGGAAAGGGAATATTTGTAAAACATTTAGAAATGGAATTGAAAAGGGAATATTTATTTAGTGAATAAATAAAGTTAAAAGGAATATTTATTTAGAAAATAAAAAGAAAAGATAAAAGAAATATTTATTTGTTAAATAAATAGAAAGGTAAAAGAAATATTTATTTGTTAAATAAATAGAATTGAAAAGGGAATAGATTTGTTAAGTAAACAAATAGAAAAGGAATTAATTAAAGGAGAAAATTCAAAGGAATAAATCAAAGGAGTTAACCAAAGGAGTTAAATCGAATTAGAATTAATCGATTAGAGTTAGAGTTAACCAGTTAGAGTTAACCAGTTAGAATTAATTAGTTAGAGTTAACCAGTTAGAGTTAACCAGTTAGAGTTAATCGATTAGAGTTAGAGTTAACCAATTAGAGTTAATCGATTAGAGTTAGAGTTAACCAGTTAGAGTTAATCAGTTAAAGTTAATCGATTAGAGTTAGAGTTAACGAGTTAGAGTTAATCAGTTAGAGTTAATCAGTTAGAGTTGACCAGTTAGAGTTAACCAGTTAGAGTTATTCTAATGGAGTTAATCAGGTCGAGTTAATTAAGATGAGTTAATCAAACCGAGTTAATCCAAATGAGTTAATCCAAAGGAGTTAGTCGAATATTGGTTATTTGAATAGAGTTAAAGGAGTATCGAATATAGTTTATTCGAATAAAGTTTAAGGAAAGGAGTTATCGATTTTAGTTTAATCGAAAGGAGTTATCGATTAGTTTAATCGAAAGGAGTTATCGATTTTAGTTTAATCGAAAGGAGATTTATTGAATATAGTTTATTCGAAAAGAGAGATTTTCGAATATCGTTTATTCGAAAGAAAGAGTTATCGAATATAAGTTATTCGAAGTGAGTTAATCGAATATAGTTTATCCGAAAGAGAGATTATCGAATATAGTTATTCAAGAGGAGTAAATCGAACATGGTATTCGAAAGTTAAGTAAATCGAATATGGTATTCGAAGGTAAGTAAATTGAATACAGTTATTCAAAAGAAGTTAGTCGAGTATGGTTAGTCAGGTCGAGTTAACCGAATAGAGTTAAGTCGAATATTAGTTAATAAAATATTAGTAAATCGAATATGGTATTCGAAAGTAATAAATCGAATATGGTATTCGAAAGGGAGTTAATCAAATATAGATATTCTAAGGAGAGTTAATCAAATAGAGATTACTCGAAAGTGAGTTAATCATCGAATTCGATTATATCGAATTCGGGAAAGTATTATTTACTTTCCGGTGATTAAATCAAGATTTATTTATTTATAAATTATGCGTTTATTTATTTATTCACATTAAAGAATAAAGGTTAAAATTGGAATTAGATATTTTGAAAGGAGGGATTATAACGTTATCGTTATAACCAATGTTTCTGTAAATGAAGTGGATTCGTAAATAGAATCCGAGAGTTACGTAAGGAAGTTTGTTAAAGATTTAAAAGATAAACGTTGACTATTTAGAAGTTAAAACATTGTTCAGTTAAGGTCTGAGAGGTAATTATACCCCAACTTGATTGACTTCCTTCTTAACTAAGGAATGGTAAGGTTTGATAGTGAAGGAGTTTTGGAAATGTTTTCCAAATAAGATTCAGAAATGTTTTCTGATAATAGAAAATAAGAAATGTTGAATATATGGAAACAGGAGATAAGTAAATTAATGAAATAAAGAGATAAATGTTCAATGATGATTGATCGATATAATTTCCATTTGGAAATAATGAAATAATATCGTTGTTTGCACACGTGTTTTTCTTTGATAGTTAACTCACCGACTATCAAAGTTTTCGACCATTTTAACGTTGTTAATATGGAGAGACTGGATGGATTATTATCCGAAGAACCACTCCGTATTGGCATAAGCGTTGCAAATCATATATGCCAAAGATAATTGAAGACGGAGTAAAGTGCAAGGGCTGTTGTATAAATTTTAGGTAAAGATTGCCTAAGATGGATGTACTGAATAGTGCCTTCGGTTTGTCCAGTCCCAGGACGACCTATATGGAAGAATGTCTGACAGAGTATATTTAATAGATCACGTAAGTTGATCTCTTCAAACGTACGTACGTTTGGTGGCAGAGGAATTCGTTTCTCTTAGCTGTATACCTGTTGTATTTTTGGGGAAATCAATTTGTGATTTGGCGGGTATGACGATGTGGCATTCAAAGTGAATAATTGTGTAATCTGTCAGAGATAAGCGTGGCCTCTAGCCTCACAACTGGGAAATGACAAAAATCAGGCAGGCAGCATGGCTATGTAGGTCGCACCTATTAGGGTGTATAATCACCTGATCTAGAGTTTCATTTACTTCTAAAAATCTATTGTCGATACTGTCCCATTCGGGAAACGGTTGCTGATCCCAACCGTTGGTGCTATACATTCGACACACTCAAGCGAAATGAGTGGTCGGTCATGTGTGGCCGGGTTGCAAGATGTTCTTGTTGAACCCAGTGTATTCCTCTCTAGAGGTACACTAGCGAAAGGTGGTTCCATACCTTGTCATAGTTGGAAATCCATTACCTAATACGTGCTTGCGGTTTTGATTGTATACTATATATGTAGAACGTGAGATGAAAGCGTTTCTGCTAGATGATTATTATATTGTGGTTGATTGACACTATTATAATATCAATGAGTTTCGATATAAAGATATTTTGGATTCTCATAAGGGAAAAACTCGTTCCGTTATACGGCGTGGTCTTATGAGATATCGTTTAATGATTCAACCTATTTTAAAACTGTTTTACTCATACAAATCCCGTGACTGACCCGGAGTTTATCTTGTTTTGTTTTCCCTAAACTCTTAGGTGCCCAATTTTGTACGAACAGTCAAGTAGTCGGGATTTACAGAGATACTGGAAGAGCTTGGAGCAGGAGGCTTCAGGTTTATATAGCTATAGTTATTTCCGTTGTGTTGTAAGTGTTGTACTCTGATAATGTTATTGTATAAATATACTGATTTTATTTCAAGGATATGTTATCTATTATATGTTGTTCATTCCGCTGTGAGATTCGTATTACTCTGATGTTGTATCTTCTTCTTCTATCCTAAGTTTCTATCTTATCTTTCCTCACCCTCTGTTTTCTTTCATTAACTACCGGTATTTTCGATGTTTGGATAATCGACGTGGGTTTTATGTCGATGACCAAAGTTTGCAAATTTTCGGGACGTTACAGTTGGTATCAGAGCTTAAGGTTAAGTGTATTACCTTGGCTCTGTGGCATGACTCAATAGAGATAGGGTTAGTAATACCCTAGATTGAGTTTGAGTGTGTGTATATATATATGAGCGCGTATTTGTTATTTGATATAAAAATGATTTTATATTGTGGAGATTTATTGATTGAGTTGTTTATGGGTTCTGGTTGATCAGTTTGATCCACTGTATCGGTAGGAGTTTATAAACACTCAAATACGATGAACCGACATAGTATGTTTTGTAAAGAGGGTAATATAGTAATTTTACCCAAATATATTTTGATTAGAGAAAATATATATATTGGATTTATAATATATGGGATATATTGGTTGTTATTTTAATCGAGTAAGATTATAAATTAAATGGTTATGTTAATAACCAATCAGAATTCATATGAGTGAAATATATGAAAGCAGATGAATTAAATCTGAATTTAAAACCAGAATTGGAATTAAAACCCTGGAGATTTGGAAAGGTGTTTGTAAATGGAATTGAATTGAATATATGAGAATTTTAAAATCCTGGGAGATTTTAAATTGTTTACTAACATTGGAAGGATATTTTGAACTGATTTCAAAATGAAAATGTTTAAGAATGGTTTGAAAAGTTATAGTATTGAACTTACTTTGATCGCTGGGAAATAAATTCCGACGGTGCATCATTGGTGTTCATTTTCGAGTTTCTAAGTGACGGATTACTACCAAAGATAATTTTTGAATTGTTTTGAGAAAACAAGTTGTTTGATTCCAAAAGGGAATATTTGATTTATGAAAAACAAAATTATTTAAAAACTCCCAGGAAAAGATTGTTCGAATTAAAATAAATTTATATAGAAATTTGTGGAAATAAGCTGGAATTGAATTGAAAACCAAGTAAGTGAAAATTGAATTGGATTAGAATGATATCAAGTAAGTTGGATTGATAAGAGTTTGGAATCAAGAATTGAACTTGAGTTAAAATGGGATTTGCTTTGGATATAAGCGAATAGCCGTGTTGAAGATAAAACGGATTTGGAGTTTGTTTGAGATGACATTGGTATATGCAGGATTGGTAACAGATGGAAAAGGATATATTGATATGCCTGACAAAAAGGTACTAGTTTATATTGTATATGGGTTTGAGATTTTTATGAGTCGAATTGGCAAGCCGCTTGGCTATTTGATTTTCGTTTGGGTTGAAGAAGGCCTAGAGAGGCGAGTTGGAGTTTGAGGTATTGACCTGTACAAAGGAAGTGCTGGCGAAATTTTTCGAAAATTTCGGGTGTTAGAAAATTTTCAGGATTTTTGAGAATTTTCGTTAATCAGAATAAATTAATAATTTAATTGAAATTAAATTGGTTCAGTTTAAACTAAAGATAAGAAGTGAACAAATAAGTTCTAACCGGTCGATAGGGTTTGTTTTCTACCTTAGTAATTTCGAGGACGAAATTATTTTAAGGGGAAAAGAATGTAATGTCCCGTATTTTACATGGTCGAATAATTAATTTATTTAATTATTAAATATCGATTTGGCGATATCGATAACTTGAATTAAATAATATTTATATTTAATTAATATAAATAATAGGATAATATATATAATTCAAAAATAATCAAAAATGGTGGAATTCACAATATCGTGTGAATGAGATTATTTATAATATATAATTCAGTTTAGAATTTGAATTTTAATAACGAATATATTATTTAAATGAAGTTTGAACGTATAATTATAATATAATTATAATCGAGCTCGAAATGGCGTGGTAGTTCGTAATTTGGCGATTTGAACTTTAAACGAATATACAGAAGCCGTTTTAAGTTGGATTTCTATGAAACAAGAAACGTACAGGGCTGGTGAAGGATATTTTTCTAATGGAAGAGAAAAATCGGGATTTCATCGTGTATATTTTGATTTATGTCCAAATCAAATTTTAGAAAAGTCGCTATGGAATTCCTTTATAATTTATAATGATTTATTTATATTTATAAAAGGAATTTCATTTTTAAATCGAATATCGATCTAATCGGGATTTGAAATATCGAGTTAGAAATTCATGTAGGAATATTCTAGAGCTGTATGATATTCTGTTGTGAATATATACGATAATATTTATTCATAAATATTAAATTTAATTATTTTTAAATATATTTATATATTTAAAAGGGTTATTTAGGGCTTTAAAAATAGCCACTTTTGCAAACGACCTCAGAATTCGACGAAACTAATTTTGTTGGATCCGCAATATTAAATTGTTGCTAGATTTCAATTTCCGTGATTTTTAGAGTCAGTATGTGGCCGTATGGGATTTTAATGTGAAAAACAGTCGATATTTTGATAGTTAAAAATACGATGTGTGAGCAAACGGGGTCGGAATTCGACGAAACCAGTTTCGTTGGGACCGTAATGTCGAACTATAGCTACATGACCATTTTCATGATTTTTGAATATCGTGTGTGATCACACGGATTTTTAGAAGGCAAAATGAATATTAAAAACTAAAATATCCTAAGTGTTTGTGGACCTAAACGAGCCACCCACCCATCTCTTACAGCCACACAAAATATATGATCCCTGTATAACTTCTCTTGAGCCGTCGGTTCCCAGGAAAAACAAAACCAATTCGCCCATTTTAAAAATCAAAAGAAAACCATGAATAAATCCTACAAAAATTTATAAATCATGAGATTGGTATTCTTGAGTTTCCAATGGGATTCTCCTTATTTCTATATAACTATTTATTGGGTCGGTGTAGTTTCTGTACGCGGTTTTCAATTGCAGCGATATTAGGGTTCGTGTTTTTGGGGATGTAAGACTTTGAGGCTCGAATTCAATAAGTGTTTCGGATTAAGGGGATTGAGTAGCTCAGGTTGCCAAAAATTGAAGGGGTTCGGTGCAGTTTTTTTCGTTCAACGTACAGTAGCCATCCGTGGCTACTGTCGATGCACTGAGGAATCCCGATCCGAGCTGTACAAAGATGGTATGGAAGGGAAGAGTGTTTGATAAGGAGTATTATAGTGATATTGGTATGCGATCTGGTGGATGAACTCGAAGGAGGAAGTAAAGGGAATGGCATGTCATGCGGGTATGTTACTGAGCAGGTGATTAAGCTTTTGGGGAAGAAGTGTTTTGCGGGTTGGGTTTCAAGTGAATGGGCCAAAGGAAAATGAAAGGGGTAAAGCCCGTTTAATAAATCAAGTTGAGTTTGTTTTTATTTTAAATGGTTCAAACTTATAAATTCGATATCTTTGACATATATTACCAGAATTTTACAAAACTGGATCCGTTGGGATCGTATGGATGGACACTACCCAATGGAACTGACTGGGAGCGAATCCGAGCTCGTTACAATTTATAGCAAAATAAATTGTCCGACTGAATCAAGCGATGGTTATCGTTATTAACGATGAACTGCCAAAGTGAGTAAAACTCACCAACTCTAAACAGTTATATTTTTATAATGTATTCTTAGAACTGATAATTGCCTGTTGATTGTTGTGTGTTAACTGTTTGGTTGAATTGCTTGTGTATTGGTTTAAATTATTTGATAACGATATATATATAAATCGTTAATCAAATATTGATTCTGTTTAGCAAAACATTTCATATGTAAATGAAATCGATGTAAATTATATTGTTTAACATCTGTGATGCAGGGAAATAGTTTGGATGAATCCAACTGGATTCCTCAACATTTATTTTACTGTTTTTCATATATATTGTGATATATGAGGTGATATACAATCTGTTGTTGATTGTGTATGTTTGGGTGATACTGAGCAGTGATATAGGTATTTGAAACACCATAAGAAATACTGGAATACACAAAGGGATTTTCCAAAGTGTATATTGAAATATAAATTATATTTGTGAAAACAAATATAATAGAATTGGAAATATTTGTGAAAACAAATATAATAGAAAAGGTAAAAGGAATATTTATTTGTTAAACAAATATAATTGAAAAGAATTATTTATTTGTTAAATAAATAGAATTAAAATGGAATATTTATTAAAGAAATAAATAGAAGTATAAAAGGGTTATTTATTTAGAAAATAAATAGAATAAATATAAAAAAGAAATATTTGTAAATCATTTGCAAATAGAATTGGAAAGGGAATATTTGTAAAACATTTACAAATGGAATTGAAAAGGGAATATTTATTTAGTGAATAAATAAAGTTAAAAGGAATATTTAATTAGAAAATAAAAAGAAAAGATAAAAGAAATATTTATTTGTTAAATAAATAGAAAAGGTAAAAGAAATATTTATTGTTAAATAAATAGAATTGAAAAGGGAATAGATTTGTTAAGTAAACAAATAGAAAAGGAATTAATCAAGGGAGATAATTCAAAGGAATAAATCAAAAGAGTTTACCAAAGGAGTTAAATCGAATTAGAATTAATCGATTAGAGTTAGAGTTAACCATTTAGAGTTAATTAGTTAGAGTTAACCAGTTAGAATTAATCAATTAGAGTTAACCAGTTAGAGTTAACCAGTTAGAGTTAATCGATTAGAGTTACAGTTAACCAGTTAGAGTTAATTGATTAGAGTTAGAGTTAATTAGTTAGAGTTAATCAATTAGAGTTAGAGTTAACAAGTTAGAGTTAATCAGTTAGAGTTAATCAGTTAGAGTTGACCAGTTAGAGTTAACCAGTTAGAGTTATTCAAATGGAGTTAATCAAGTTGAGTTAATTAAGATGAGTTAATCAAACCGAGTAAATCCAAATGAGTTAATCCAAAGGAGTTAGTCGAATATTGGTTATTTGAATAGAGTTAAAGGAGTATCGAATATAGTTTATTCGAATAAAGTTTAAGGAAAGGAGTTATCGATTTTAGTTTAATCGAAAGGAGTTATCGATTAGTTTAATCGAAAGGAGTTATCGATTTTATTTTAATCGAAAGGAGATTTATCGAATATAGTTTATTCGAAAAGATAGATTTTCGAATATTGTTTATTCGAAAGAAAGAGTTATCGAATATAAGTTATTCAAAGTGAGTTAATCGAATATAGTTTATTCGAAAGAGAGATTATCGAATATAGTTATTCGAGAGGAGTAAATCGAACATGGTATTCGAAAGTTAAGTAAATCGAATATGGTATTCGAAGATAAGTAAATTGAATATAGTTATCCAAAAGAAGTTAGTCGAGTATGGTTAGTCGAGTCGAGTTAATCGAATAGAGTTAAGTCGAACATTAGTTAATAAAATATTAGTAAATCGAATATGGTATTCGAAAGTAATAAATCGAATATGGTATTTGAAAGGGAGTTAATCAAATATAGATATTCGAAGGAGAGTTAATCAAATAGAGATTACTCGAAAGAGAGTTGATCGTCGAATTCAATTATATCGAATTCGGGAAAGTATTATTTACTATCCGGTGATTAAATAAAGATTTATTTATTTATAAATTAGGTATTTATTTATTTATTCACATTAAAGAATTAAGGTTAAAATTGGAATTAGATATTTCGAAAGGAGGGATTATAACGTTATCGTTATAACCAATATTTCTGTAAAAGAGGTGGATTCGTAAATAGAATCCGAGAGTTACGTAAGGAAGTATGTTAAAGATTTAAAAGATAAACTTTGACTATTTCGAAGTTAAAACGTAGTTCAGTTAACTTCTGAGAGGTAATTACACCCCAACTTGATTGACTTCCTTCTTAACTAAGGAATGGTAAGGTTTGATAGTGAAGGAGTTTTGGAAATGTTTTCCAAATAAGAATCAGAAATGTTTTCTGATAATAGAAAATAAGAAATGTTGAATATATGGAAACAGGAGATAAGTAAACTAATGAACTAAAGAGATAAATGTTCAATGATGATTGATCGATATAATTTCCATTTGGAAATAATATCGTTGTTTGCACACGTGTTTTTCTTTGATAGTTAACTCACCGACTATCGAAGTTTTCGACCATTTTAACGTTGTTAATATGGAGAGACCGGTTGGATTATCATCCGAAGAACCACTCCGTATTGTCATAAGCGTTGTGAATCATATATGCCAAAGATAATTGAAGACGGAGTAAAGTGCAAGGGTTGTTGTATAATTTTTAGGTAAAGATTGCCTAAGATGGATGTACTGAATAGTGCCTTCGGTTTGTCCAGTCCCGGGACGACCTGTATAGAAGAATGTCTAACAGAGTATATTTAATAGATCGCGTAAGTTGATCTCTTCAAACGTATGTACGTTTGGTGGCGGAGGAATTTGTTTCTCTTAGCTGTATACCGGTTGTATTTTTGGGGAAATCAATTTGTGATTTGGCGGGTATGACGATGTGGCATTCAAAGTGAATAATTATGTAATCTGTCAAAGATAAGCGTGGCCTCTAGCCTCACAACTGGGAAATGACAAAAATCGGGTAGGCAGCATGGCTATGTAGGTCGCACCTATTAGGGTGTATAATCACCTGATCTAGAGTTTCATTTACTTCTAAAAATCTATTGTCGATGCTGTCCCATTCGGGAAACGGTTGCTGATCCCGACCGTTGGTGATATACATTCGATACACTCAAGCGAAATGAGTGATCGGTCATGTGTGGCCGAGTTGCAAGATGTTCTTGTTGAACCCAGTGTATTCCTCTCTAGAGGTACACTAGCGAAAGGTTGTTCCATACCTTGTCATAGTTGGAAATCCATTACCCAATACGTTCTTGCGGTTTTGATTGTATACTATATATGTAGAACGTGAGATGAAAGCGTTTCTACTAGATGATTATTATATTGTGGTGATAGACACTATTATAATATCAAAGTTTTTGATATAAAGATAATTTGGATTCTCATAAGGGGAAAACCCATTCCGTTATACGGCGTGGTCTTATGAGATATCGTTTACTTGTTCAAATTGTTTTAAACTATTTTACTCATACCAGTCTCATGACTGACCCGGAGTTTATCTTGTTTTGTTTTCCCTAAACTCTTGGGTGCCCAATTTTGTACGGGCAGTCAAGTAGTCGGGATTTACAGATATACTGGAAGAGCTTGGAGCAGGAGGCTTCAGGATTATATAGCTATAGTTATTTCCGCTGTGTTGTAAGTGTTGTACTCTGGTAATGTTGTTGTATACATATACTGATTTTATTTCAAGGATATGTTATCTATTATATGTTGTTCGTTCCGCTGTGAGATTCGTGTTACTCTAATGTTGTATCTTCTTCTTCTTCTATCCTAAGTTTCTATCTTATCTTTCCTCACCCTCTGTTTTCTTTCCTTAACTACCGGTACTTTCGATGTTTGGATAATCGACGTGGGTTTTATGTCGATGACCAAAGATTGCAAATTTCCGGGATGTTACACAAACCGTGAATTTCCTTCTCAAACATATTATGCTAATCCATATGAAATCAAAAAAAAGTCGTCCCCTCCTTTATCATTTCACATCATTATAATCGATCTGAAAGAAAAAAATACGTATCAAAATTAGTTTGATTGAGAACTGGAGGAAGGGTATCAAATCGCTACCGGTACTCGACGAAGAAAATGGAAATGTAACGTCCTAGAAAATTTAACCACTGAAATATGAAATTAATCGAAGTTTAACTATTAATGATAAATTTTATGTTGATACTTGGGTTAAAAATCGAATATATGGTTTTGAGTATGAATTGAACTCGATATTTAATTCGGAATGATTGGTTGAGAATCAAATATTTATTATGGAATATTTGAATTCAAATTGACCGGATAATTTAATTAGATTTTGAAAATCTACCGAAAAATATAAATAGTTGAATATAAGATAAACGCTATTAACGTTAAAACGACTTGAAGATTTTTATTTGTTGAAATATATGGAAATTGGTCTAGAGATGTGTGTATTTTCATATATAAAGAAATTGAAATTTATCGATTCAAATCTGAAATGAAAAATGGAGTAGTCGATAAATAAACAGAATAAAACCAGTAAAACGATAAATAATTTTAAATTCAAAATAATGTTGTATAAACAGTGTCAGATTACAATTAAGATAATTTTATTAAATTCAGAGCGCAAAGAGGAAGAGGTACGTATAATCTTTCTCGTATTTGGTAACTGTGTTTGCGGTACAAATATGGAACGTTCAACGTCTGTTCATGGTACAGTTAAGCCAAATAAACCTACCTCGGTTAATTTTCGCCTACCTCAAATGAATTCCGCGCAGACCTATATTCCCTACCCTAAGAGCTATCGACATTACATCGTTCCTATCTTCACAATCTTTCTTCTACAAAAATCGCGTTCTTCCCCCGATCTCTTCAGGAAATCATTTGCTCCTCTTTCCCATTTTAAATGGCTGAATGATTTGCTCCTCTCTCTTCTTGAAACTTTTCCCCCAAAAATCAAAATCAGCTTCTTCCCTAAATTTGAGAAAATGGATCCGAATGAAATCACCTCCTCCTTAATCAATTAAAATCACTGCGCCTCTTTGAAATCGCTACCACCCCATGACTCCAAGCAGCAGCATCTCCTTGTAATCAACTTCAGAAGGAAAGGGGGAACATGTGAAATAGCGAACCACCGCAGCAAATAAATCGAAGCCCTAGCTTTTAGTAGCAATGCCGAGCTGCCATCGTTTCATCAAAAGCCAACTACTTCGCTTAATGATTTGGATAACACGGATGTATGGTGAGTTATTCACTCACGATTCAATCTTATTTCAAGTAATTTGACTTGGGTTTAAACTAAAGCATGATGGTTGATTTTGGCTTGTGTTTACTGTTGGGTTTCATCAATCGGTTACAGTTCTAAATTTACGAAACTGTAAATAAGAGAGGAAAAAGAAAAATATATATATTCAGAAGTTGAAGTTAAAACAAAAAAAATTGATCTTAAAATGTGTACAGACCCTACAATATGACCCTTTTGAATGTACGACTGCTATTTAAATCCAGTTTGGATTTACAGTTTTATTTAAATTCTTTTTGGCAAACCTTGCCAACACATATCCAAACATGCTCCTTGATCCTACTTAGATAAAAAATTACTGTATTGATCATTGAAATTATAGTACTTCTCTAGATAATGATTGTTTCCATTATGGTAAAAGGTAAATAATAAATCTACTCATGAGAAAACAAAATCAACTGAATTTTAGGGCTTATAGGAATCATACCTGCATGATTTATGACTAAAGATGCAAACTGCACATAGTTAGCAATACCTGGTGAGAAAGTGAAGTAATCTAAAGAAAGTGATCGATTTTCTTCAGAAATTTGTAATTTGAAAATGAGACTATCATGTCTTTATTGAAGCATTACACTGTAACGAAGAACTATTATAATAGAAACTCAGTGTTCTGATTATATATGAGATTTAAAATGAGAATGCCTAGTTTATCCTACTACTTTGAGTTCGGGTTAAGTCCTGAAATACAGTAGCCTATAAATAACATACTGGCTACATACACTATTGTGTTTGCTTTACATGCCTTGCTAATCAATGTGCTTGCTGAACCATTTTTGTGACCTCCATGTAGGGTGTAAACATCATGTTAGTACCTTATTGCCTTGTTTCTGGAATTTGACTTGGCCATACCCAGAATTGTTTACGCTGCATTTGAAACCCACTACTGCCTTGCTTATAAGAAAACTATTAAGAGATATTTTCCATTAATATCTCTCACCTCATGTTGTTGCATCTGTTAACTCGGACTGGATAAATAATTTATGAATTTTAAGAATAATGATTTCATATACATATTTAAACTTGTTTAAATGAAATGCTCACCTATATATCTCACTACACTGTCTAAACATACACTCATACACATGATGGGTTGAAATGTTTGTTGAGCAAGATGTGTTAGAAAATATCTTCATAATTGTTCTGCATGCTTCCCTATAATAGCTTGCCTTGTTTATACCACTTACATTGCTTAAGAGTAGTTAGTCTTTGCCGTTTTTCTTGCACTTGATAGTATCGAACCTTAACCAGGTTTGAGGATCATTCGCATGCCTTGTTTTACTACAAGTATATATATTTACTTAAATGTGGATTTCCTAACTTGCTAAATATCAAGGACACTTTTATTTCATAAATTCAGCTTGGTTAAAAGGGTAACCCTTTTAACACAGCTAAAAAAAAATTCAGTTTGTAAACTCATTTTAACTAGGATTTTGTTTATTCATTGGACAATTTGGATTGACTGGTAGCAGCGGTCATGTAACCGGGAATTTGTTTGCAATATGTAGGCTATTATGAAAAATTGAACATTAATAGCTAATCTGTTTCTTTGTTAATTAATTCAAAACTTCCATCAACACACTAGTCAAATGTAACAATGTTCGCTTAGATTAGTCCTTTATTACTTTAACGTAAGACTGGTTTCCTTTTTCTGATGGATAAAAGAATAAGTGTCCTTAAAAATCTTTTACACCCATCCAATACTACACAAGCATGTGTTCAGTTACTATACTATTCGATTGTTCCTTTTTCATTAAATTTTGTTGAAAAGTTCCTTGCACAACACATTGGGTATTTACCTGCAGCTCGTTTATTTCGAACGTGGTATTTAGTTGTTACTGTGTGATTCCAGTTACATAAGACATGTGCTGATAGTAATGGTATTTTTTTGAACCCTGAGACAGTCATATATGGTCCATTATGCACCTGTGTTATAAATAGTTTGTGACATTTACTCCGAGCCTTAGGACCAGTTAATGCTAAATCTGGACTTGAATTGGTTCAGCCCTGTTGAAATTAACTTGATATGGCACATCACTTATATTTTCCCCTGCTAAAGAATATCGTATTTTCCTGTGAGTATTATTACACACGGCCTGGTATGCATACGTGACTGCATACTCCACTTTGCTTGGCTATTGTGTTACTAAGTGAACCTTGTGCACTTTATCCTGCTTTGTTACTGCTTTATTCACGTTAACATGATACATCAGCACGCTTGAACACTCTAACTTCTATATTATATTTATATATGCCCAACAAATGTGTATATATGTATCCATGTATGTATATACTCTTGTTGGCATCAATATATGTACATATAGCTATGCATGTATAAGTTTTTGATGAGTTCATCCTTTTGCTTTGCGTCAAAACAAGCGCGTACATCGGCACCCTGTTTATTTACTATGATGATTTGTTATTACATGTTACAGGACGCTGAGGCAGAGCACATATGTACATGTACATGCGTGTACGTGCAGGCTTCAGGGATCGCTCGTCCCTGAAATAGAAACTGATATGCACAGATATTATATTTGATACTCGAATATGTGATGGTGGTTAAGATTTACTATTTTAGTTTATATTGAAGTTAATTTACTTGAACTATGATTTAATCCTGACTCGAGCGTTTTATGTTTTTGTGTGGAACGCTTGGGTCAGATCCGAGTAGTACAGATTTAGACATCACAGTGCAGGATTCGAAGATTGACGAAGTAATTTCGCTAATTGTGTATTTTAGACGGCTAAAATTTATTGGAATAAGAAATTAGATGAGAATTTGAATGAAAGATGAAATTTGGAATCATTTCAGAAATGAAACGATGAGTTTTATTTTGATATCCGAGATAGAAATAAATGCAAATAAAAATCGGGAAAAGGTTATAATTGGAATATGATTGTGTCAAATGGTATTACTAAATTATTTAGAGTATTCAAACCGTGGTAAGGAAAATTGTAATTGTCTTCAAACCAATAATGGATAATCAAATATATGAATTCGATAGTAAGTTATAAACTTGTTAATCGATTAACAAGGAATGAATTGTAAACGAGAATATGAATAGAAAGAAATGTGAATAAAGATTTTAAAGAGACGTGAACCTATAATCAAAACTGCTTTGATGTAATGAGTCCAGATTACTATAAAAGGAATAATATTTACTTTTAGAAGTGAATGACGTTTGAAAGCAAATATGTTGCAAATAAAATTGAAACTGGAATTGACCAATACGGCTAAGTTATTTTGAAAGTCAGAATGTAAATCAAAGGATATTTTTCCGAAGTTCGGAATATATTGTCAAATAAAGGATTATTCGAAGGCATTTATTTATGGAAGTCAATTATGTTTAATTTCAAAAAGGAGGTGTTTACTTTTCATTTTAATCAAAATTTAATATATTATTATGTATTCAGATTACTAAATACAATATTTTTTTTTTTAAAATTAAATATTTTGAAGGCATGAGTTATTATTATAATCAATGATTGTTCTAAAGAAGTGAAATCCTAACTAGAATTTGGAAATGATGAGGATAGATGGGGTGTTGGTGTTCGAAGTTGCGAATTTTATCTGTTTCGAAGCTAATAATGTTGTTCAGTTAAGGTCTGAGAGGTAAATATACACCAACTTGATTGATTTCATTATTGACTAAGAAATGGTTAAGATTCAATATTAATAAATGGTTAAGTGAAGTAAGTAAACAAGTGCCAGCAGTTAAGTGAAAGTAGCGGTGTTTTATTTAGTGTCTGTTTTAATCTAAAAAACGAATTTACGAATGTTTTCCCCTGAGAATAAAAGTATATTTTTATAGAAAATAAAGGTTCGTGAATATATTTTCAATGGTAATAAGAGATTTTTCTAAAATTATAGAAAATAATAATAATAATTGGAAATGTTTATAAAAAGACCATGAGAGGATAACGGGTTTTGATAAATCATAATGGCGAGAACTGAAGAATAGAAAGCCGCACGACGAGAACGAAGTGCGGTAGAACGTAAAGAGAAGTGGATTCGTAAACTGAATTCGGAAATTGCGTAAGCAATGATTTGATAAGAAATAGAGTTAAGGAATTTAGAAATTGACTGGAGATTAGTTAAGTTGAATAATTTCTTGATTGTTGATCTGATGTTGGTTTCGGCCCTCGGGGCTGACACTTAGGGAATTGTTCACTTGCTAGTTGACGGTCGAAGGACATGAATGTGAAGGAGTGATAATGCATGAAGGAGAAATTTATGATAAGTAGTAAAATTATGAAATTTTGAGAGAATAAAGATGTAAAGGAAGTGAGGAACTTAGTAATTGGAAAATTGGGGGAAATTTGATTTATAATTCTGAGTTTGAAAGGATTTAAATTATCTGAATTAATCATGAGATGAAAAATGAAATGTTGAAAATCAGAACGAATTTTGAGAATATTCGATTTCGGATATTGGATATAGAAGTTTTCGGAATTTATATGGAAATTATATAAGAATTTAGTGATTTGGAACATAATGATTTGAGATAAAATCTTATATAATAGAATTTATATAAGAATATGAAAAACATGATTGGAAAATGTGTTGAGAAATTTTTATAACCAGGAATGCAGAAGGTAACAGGAGTACTATATATACATAGTATTATATGTTTTAAAGTAAAATAAGGAAAGTACGTTCCTCCTTTGAATTTCGAGCTTAGTGAAATGTGTTGATGGTGGTAGTAGGTTGTCCGGACATAAAACTCGAGTTGTCATTGTTCCTTGAAGAACACGACCGTGTAGCGTAATTCGCAGGGCTGTTGATGGCGTACGGCGGATGGATGTTTCTGGAGGAACCAAGCGTAACCATTGTGTCTGCTACGATCTACAGTCATAATATTGGCATAATCCGCAGAGCTGCGAAAGCTTACGGGTATGGATGTTTCCGGAGGGAATCAGGCGTAACCATTGTATACCTGTGGACCACATGGCATATCTACAAGTGAAAGAGATGTAACTACTAGAGTTACAAAAGGCAGAATGGAGCCATGCAGTATTGAGATATCTTAGTGATGTGAGCTACCTGTTTGATGCAACACTGTCTTCGTGACATGATGTGTCTTTGTGACTTGATTCGTCTTCGCGACGTGAATTATCCTTGTGACTTGATTGATCCTCATGTCTTGATTTATCTTCATGATTTGTTTTATGATCCTGAGATAGAGGAGTCAACGCTCAATGACTCCAGATTTATTTTGATTCTTAAATATTTCCCATTGATCTGTCTATGACGAAATTCGCAGGGAAGTGACTTCCTACAGATACGAATGTTTTATGGGGGATCCAGACGAAACCAATGTGTATCTGCAGTTCATGGACAATCAACATATCAATATCACATTGGTACTTTCCGTATCTGATTTTAAAGGAATGTTTGAAATATTTTTCATTGGGAATTGAAACAAGGATATTTAGTGCTTGAAGATTGTTGTCATGCGCCTGGCCAGCGTATGCCTAACATCTGTGAGAATGACAATAGACTTGTCAAACTTCGAGTTGTCAAATATTTTCAAATTAATAATTTGAAATTAAAATGTATCCAATTTGATAAGTTAAGGAAGAGAATTTCAGAATATTTTTAAGTCCGTAGCATTGAGATAATAATACAAATATTTTCTGAATAAAAGTTATATAAGATTTTGAAATTTGAAAATTTTCAAGTCGACGAATTTGTGACATGAAGAGGTGATGTTATTTACACTCTTCATGAGTGTTGGAAAAGATTAAATGGATTGAATGTAAGGAGATTGGGTTGAGGGTTGCTAAGCCTAGACCCATTACAGTTGCAACGATGGACAAGTAACGTGACAGATGATGTTTATAATGAAATTTGGAATAGAGTGAGATATCTAAATCCAACTTATGCAGAAATTGAAATTTGAAATGAGATTGGTTTTGAAAAGGAATTACATGACTTTGAATTTGTTAGAAGATTAGATAAAATGAGAATTGAGGGATATCTCAGAATAAATTGAGTTAGAAATTTGCCTGAGGAAATTGGATATAGTTTAAAAAGCAGGGAATTAATAAAATCTGATTCAGAAGAAAAGAAAATCGTGTTTGATCAAAATTGATCTCCAACTAAGGGAGAAGATTTGATTGTTTTGAGTTAATTGAATATGACTGTAATGACCCGGGTTTTCGCAATCCTGGTTATCGACATAAACTCAATGTCGACTACCCAAGCATCGGAAATACCAGTAGTCAATGAAAGAAGTTAGAGGGTGAGGATAGATAAGATAGAAAAGTAGAATAGAAGAAGAAGAACATACAATATCAGAGTAAACACGAATCTCACAGCGGAACGAATAAAATATAGTATACAACATAACTAGGAAATACAAATCTGTCATTTGAGTATAACACTTACATCACAGCAGAAATAAATAATAGCTATATAATCCTGAAGCCTCCTACTCCAGCTATCCAAGTATATCTGTAAAAACCTGACTACTTGACTACCCGTACAAATTTGGGCACCTAAGAGTTTAGGGAAAACAAATAAAATAAACTCCGGGTCAGTCATGGGACTGGTACGAGTAAACAATTTAAAACAGTTTGAGAAAATAAAAGATATCTCATAAGACCACGCCGTACAACACGGAACGGGTTTTTCCCTTATGATAATCAAAACACTTGATTCAATCATTCAAAAATCCTTTTGAAAGAAACGATAATCTTTATATCAAAACTCTTTGGATATTATAATAGTGTCTATCAACCATAATATAATAATCATCTAGCAGAACGCTTTCATCTCACGTTCCACATACATAATATATAATCAAAAACCGCGAGTGCTTATTGGTTAATGAATTCCAACTGGCAAGGTATGGGACCACCTTTCGACAGTGTATCTCTTGAGAGGAATACACCGGGTTCAACAAGAACATCTTGTAACCCAGGCTAAACATGACCGGTCACTCATTTCACTTGAGTGTACCGAATGTATTATTACCAACGGTTGGGATCAGCAACCGTTTCCCTAAAGGGACAGCATCGAAATAGATTATAGAAGTAAATGGAATTTCTCTAGATCATGTGACAATACGCCCTAATTGGCAGTTAACCACTTAGCCATGCGACCTAACCAATTTTATACCATTTCCTGGTGGTGAGGCTAGAGGCCGCGCTTATCTCTGATAAATCCCACATTTATTCACTTTGAATGTCACATCGTCATACACGCCAAATCACAAATTGATTTCCCTAAAAATACCAGGGGTATACAGCTAAGAGAAACGAATTCCTCTGCCACCAAACGTACATACGTTTGAAGAGATCAACTTACGAGATCTACTAAATATACTCCATCAGACATTCTTTCATATAGGTCGTCCTGGGACTGGAAAAACCGAAGGCACTACTCTGTAAATCCATCTTAGGCAATTTCTACCTAGGATCGCTAGAACAACCCTTGCATAACTCCGTCTTCAATTATCTTCCTCATATTTGATTCGCAACGTTAATGCCCATACGGAGTGGTTTTCAGATAATGAATCTGAACCCGGTCTCTCCTTATTGACAACGGAAAAATGGTCAAAAACTTTGATCGTCGGTGATTTAACTATCAAAGAAAAACATGTATGCAAACGACGATATTATTTCCAGATGGAAATTCTATCGATCAATCATCAATCAACATTTATTCATTTCCCCATTTCTCTTTTCCATATATTCATCAAATCCCTATTTTTTCTAATTTTAGAAAATATACGTTATTAACTTTGGAAAACATTTCCATTTCTGATTCACGCATCACTATCTTCTCACATATATCAATCTCTAACTGTAAACTAGTAAGAGAACAACCCTCTACGTATTGACCCCGAAGGCCGAAACCAACATCAGATCAATACCCAGACAGCTGTTCAACTTAACTAATCTTCAGTCAGTTTCTAATTCCTTTAACTCCATTTTTAATTCCTATTTCAAACTCTATTTCCTTTATAAATATTTTATTAGCAAAATATTTACTTAAATCCTTTATTCACATTAAATGTAAATAATATTTCTTCTTTGCAATCAAAACAGTTTGATTTCGTATTTAAAACAATATCCCAAATATAGTTTCTATTTATACCTCTAATTATAGAATTATTTATATAAAATCTCATTTTACTCTTCTAACACTTATAATCCCATTTACAATCACCTTTATAAATGCTGCTCAAATTCTATTTAAAATATCGGTGTTAAAACAGATTCCTACTTCTCTATTTAAATTCAGTCCTATATATTCTATTTAACAAATGATAAATATTTTATTTAATTTATAAAAAATTATTTATAAATTAATCTTCTCAATCTATTTGTTAAAACAGATTTCTATTTAATATCTACTTTAAACAATCTTCTCAGAATTCTTTTATATCTCATCAAATATCACTTTAATAATTCTATTTACTTTCTAAATAAATATTCCTTTTATACTTCTATTTATTTTCTATATAAATAATCCTTTTATGAAACTTTTTGATTTTATAAGTATTCCTTTATAAAATTCTTTGATTTTATAAATATATTATTTTCAATTTACACTTTGAAAATTCCCTTTTCACATTCCGGCATTTCTTATGGTATTTAAAATACCAAATAACCATGATCAACATCATCTACACACCCATAATCAATAACGGATTATTATCAAATCATATATCACAATATATGAAAACAAACAGTATTATAAATACTGAGGAATCCAGTTGGATCCCTCCAACCTGTTTCCTTGCATCACAGACGTTAAACAATATAAATAACAACGATTTCATTTCAATATGAAATATTCTGATAAACAGAATCAATATTTGATTAACGATTTATATATATGTTGTTATTTATAATTTCAACCAATAAATCAGCAATTCAACCAAACAATCAACATACAACAATCAATCATCATTTATCAACAATAGATTATATTTATAAAAATATAAACTGTACAGAGTTAGTGAGATTTACTCACATTGGACGATCATCGTTAAATAACGATAACTGTCGGTTGATTCAGACAGACAATTTATTTTGCTATAAATTGTAACGATCTCCAATTCACTCCTAATCAGTTCCATTGTGTAGCCACCGTCCATACGATCCCAACGGATCAAACCGTTCGTAGTTCTGATATCGTATGTACAAAATGTGAGATTTATGTACATATACAACTTTAGATTAAATTGAACTTAATTTAATTTAGTAAATAGGGTTTACCCATTTAGTTTTCAGCCCAATACACGTTGATAACCCGTACCCGCATTCATAAATCCCTGTATCCCCTTCCTTCTTCCCGAATTTGAGACTCCAGTATAAACCTGCTACTGTTACCATTCCATGGCCGATATGAAATTTCATCACAACAAGGTCATCCACCTGAATTACTTCAGCAAACTATGACAACATCAATATACCCATTTCGTCACAACAACCTGTCCTCCTCCTTCATTAATGCACCAAGTTAGAATTCCTAACTCCCGCATAGTTCGCTCACGACAAATTCCTTCAGACTTCCGTTCATAAACCATTTACTTCACCAACATTCATTTCTATTCTCAGAAGAAAAAAAACACATCTCAGTTTTAAATCGTAAATACGCCTAATCCACCTTTAGAACTAATCAACCCGCTCATCCCCTTTTCTTCCCTGCGGACAGTGCAAACCCAAGCCTCTTTAATGGCCATTTCACCATCTTTAAATCACAACTGCTCCTCCATCTTACCCTTAATCCATAAGTTGACTTCAGGTATGAACTCCACTTCAATCTCTCTACATAATCACCATCTCTTCATCAACTCGAAATCGATCTCCTCATTTCCGTTCTTTAGATGTGAACGCATTTCCCATGACAAGTATCGACACTTTTAATTTCAGGAAATTCCCAAAAAATCACAAACTCTTCTATTTCGCATCACCATCCCTGATCTAAGCTTCATTTCGCGATTCCTTGCTTCAATACTTACTAAATCCCAACCTAGGGCTACCGCTGTTAAAAACAAACGGCGAACAAACATAGATCGAACTAAACAAAACTAGTATGGGATTGACGAGCACACCCTCCTGAATCCAAATATATATATATATATATATATATATCTTAAGATTTGTTGGATTTGTTTAGGATTTCGAATTGTTTTAATTTGAGATGAACACAGTTTTGTTTTTGGGTGGAGGCACACTTTTTTTTGACCAGGAGGGATGAACGATTTAGAGTTTAAAGGGGTGTATTTATAGAAGATGATTGCTTACAAGCTAAGCTTTCTATTTTTATTTTTATTTATATTCTATTTCTAATTGTATTTGTGATCCAAAAATCCACATGACCACACACGATATCCCAAAATCACGAAAATGGACATACACATTCAGTTTGACATTACGGACCCAACGAAACTTATTTCGTCGAATTCCGACTCCGTTTGCTCACACAGCTATTTTTAAAGGTCAAATTATTAACTGTTTTTCACATTAAAATTCCGTATGGCCACATACTGACTCCAAAAATCACGAAAATTGAAATCTAACAATATTTTAATATTCTGGATCCAACAAAATTAGTTTTGTCGAAAACGGAGGTCGTTTGCAAAACTGGCTATTTTAAAAGCTCTAAATAAACCCAGTAAATATTTATATATATTTAAAAATAAATAAATTAAATATTAATAAATTAATATATATTCACATAGAATATTATACAGCTCCAAAATATTCCTATCTAAATTTATAACTCAACATTTCAAATTCAGATTACATCTGTATTCAATTTATATTGAAAATCTATTTATAATATAAATAAATTGTTATAAATTACAAAGGAATTCCATAGCGACTTCTCGAAAATTTGATTTGGACACAACTCACAATCTATACGACGAAATCCCGATTTTTCTCTTCCATTAGAAAAATATACTTCACCAGCTCCGAACGTTTCTTGTTTCACAGAAATCTGATTTAAAATGGATTTTGTATATTCAATTGAAGTTCAAATCGCCAAATAACGAACTGCCATGCCATTACGGGCTCGATTATAGTTAAATTATAATTTATACATTCTAACGTCGATTAAATAATATTTATATTCAAATTCAATTCTAATATGTATTATACCTTATATATGATCCAATTCACACTGTATTATGAATTCAGCTATTTTTGACTATTTCGGAATTAAATATATTATTTAATTATTGTCTTAATTAAATATTCAAAGTTATTTAATTTAAACCATTTAATTACAACCTAATTATTTAAATAATTAAATAAAATTAATTATTAAATTCTAAAAAGTACGGGTCGTTACATTCATCCCCCTTTAAAATAATTTCATCCTCGAAATTGCTAAGGTAGAAAACAAACCCTATTAACTAGTTAAAAATTATTTGTTTACTTCTTAACTCCAGTTTCAACTGAACCAATTTATTTCAATTAAAATATTAATTCATTTCAACTAATGAAAATTTTCAAAAATTCTGAAAATTTTCTAACACCTCAAATTTTCAAAAAAATTCGCCAGCACCTCCTTTGTACGGCTCAATCGGTACAACTACAACTCGCCTCTCTAGGCCTTCTCCAACCCAAAAGAAAATCAAATAACCAAGCGGCTTGCCAATTCGGCTCATAAATCTCATGCTTATACAAAATATAAACTTGTACCTTTTTGTTGGGCATATCATTATATCCTTTCCATCTGTTGCTAACTCAGCATATACCAATGTCAACCCAATCAAACTCCAATTAGTTTTATCCTCAACACAGTTATTCGCTTATAACCAAGTTAAATCTCATTTCAAACTCGAGTTCCATTCTCGATCCCAAACTCTTAACTCACTAATCCAATACCATTTCAGATTCCTATCTCAGAATCCAATTTTATTCGATATCATCCTAACCCAATTCAATTTCCACTTAACTGGTTTTAGTTCAATTCCAGTTTTCTTTCACAAATTTCTACCAAAATTTGTTTTTAATTCAAACAGTCTCTTCCTGGGAATTTTAAATAGCTTTGCTTTTCAAAATCAAATATTCATTTCGGAATATCAAAACAACTCTTCTTCCCAAAATAATTCGAAAATAATCTCTTTGGTAGTAATCCGTCACTTACAACTCGAAAATGAACACTGATGATGTGGCCAGCATCATTAGGATTATTTCCCAGCTACTGAAGTGAGTTCAATACTATATCACTTTCAAAACCATATCTAAACACTTCCATTTTGAAATTCATTTCAAAATACCATTTACAATGCTTTAAAACAATTTAAAATCTCCCAGGATTTTAAAATTCTCATATATTTAATCCAGATTCATTTACAAACACTTATTCAGATTTTCGGAATTTTAATACCAATTCTGATTTTAATTCAGATTTAATTCATCTGATTTCATACATTTCACTTATATGAATTCTAATTGGTTATTTACATAACCATTTCACTTTTTATAATCTTATTCGATTATAATTACGACCAACACATCTAATATACGATAATACTTCAAATATCTATATTTTGTTTATATCAAAATATAATTTGGTTAAAATTATTTCATCTACACTCTTTTCAAAACATACTGTGTCGGTTCATCGTATTCGAGTGTTTATAAACTCCTACCGATACAGTGGATCAAATTGATCGATCAGAACTCATAAATAACTCAACCAATAAATCTCCATAATATAAATCATTTTATATTGAATACCAAATACGTTCACTCGTATATATACACTCAAACTCAATCTAGGGTATTGCTAACCCCATCTCTACTGAGTCACGCCACAGAGCCAAGGTAATTACTTAACCTTTAGCTCTGATACCACTGTAACGACCCGGGTTTTCGCGATCCTGGTTATCGACATAAACTCAATGTCAACTACCCAAGCATCAAAAATACCGGATAGTCAATGAAAGAAGTTAGAGGGTGAGGATAGATAAGATACAAAATAAGAATAGAAGAAGAAAAACATACAATATCA
Organism: Allium sativum; assembly: GCA_030737875.1. NCBI lineage: Eukaryota > Viridiplantae > Streptophyta > Magnoliopsida > Asparagales > Amaryllidaceae > Allium > Allium sativum. The sequence goes on along the minus strand of CM060913.1, from coordinate 232,276,761 downwards.
GAGTAAACATGAATCTCACAGCAAACGAATAAAATATAGTATGCAACATAACTTGGAAATACAAATCTATCATTTGAGTATAACACTTACATCACAGCGGAAACAAATAATAGCTATATAATCCTAAAGCCTCCTACTCGACCTCTCCAAGTATATCTGTAAAAACCTGACTACTTGACTGTCCGTACAAATTTGGGCACCCAATAGTTTAGGGAAAACAAACAAATTAAACTCCGGGTCAGTCATGGGACTGGTATGAGTAAACAATTTAAAATAGTTTGAGAAAATAAACGATATCTCATAAGACTATGCCATATAACATGGAATGGGTTTTTCCCTTATGAGAATCAAAACACTTGATTCAATCATTCAAGAATCCTTTTGAAAGAAACGATAATCTTTATATCAAAACTCTTCGGATATTATAATAGTGTCTATCAACAGCAATATAATAATCATCTAGCAGAACGCTTTCATCTCACGTTCCACATACATAATATATAATCAAAAACCGCGAGCGCTTATTGGTTAATGAATTCCAACTGGCAAGGTATGGGACCACCTTTCGACAGTGTATCTATAGAGAGGAATACACCAGGTTCAACAAGAACATCTTGTAACCCAGGTTAAACATGATCAGTCACTCATTTCACTTGAGTGTACCGAATGTATTATCACCAACGGTTGAGATCAGCAACCATTTCCCCAAAGGGACAACATTGAAATAGATTATAGAAGTAAATGGAATTTCTCTAGATCAGGTGACAATACACCCTAATTGACAGCTAACCACTTAGCCATGCGACCTACCCGATTTTATACCATTTTCTGGTGGTGAGGCTAGAGGCCACACTTATCTCTAACAGATCCCACATTTATTCACTTTGAATGTCAGATCGTCATACCCGCCAAATCACAAATTGATTTCCCCAAAAATACCACGGGTATACAGCTAAGAGAAACGAATTCCTCCACCACCAAATGTACATACGTTTGAAGAGAACAACTTACGCGATCTATTAAATATACTTTATCAGACATTCTTCCATACAGGTCGTCCTGGGACTGGACAAACCGAAGGCACTACTCTGTAAATCCATCTTAGGCAATTTCTACCTAGGATCACCAGAACAACCCTTGCATAACTCCGTCTTCAATTTCTTCATCATATTTCATTCGCAAAGCTAATGACCATGCGGAGTAGTTTTCAGATAATGAATCTGATCCCGATCTCTCCGTATTGACAACGGAAAAATGGTCAAAAATTTTGATAGTAGGTGATTTAACTATCAAAGAAAAACATGTGTGCAAACAACGATATTATTTCCAGATGGAAATTCTATCGATCAATCATCAGTCAACATTTATTCATTTCCCATTTCTCGTTTCCATATATTCATCAAATCCCTATTTTTCCTAATTTTTGAAAATATACGTTATTAACTTTGGAAAATGTTTCCATTTCCGATTCACGCATCACTATCTTCTCACATATATCAGACTCTAACTGTAAACTAGTAAGAGAACAACCCCCTACGTATTAACCCCGAAGGCCGAAACCAACATCAGATCAATACCCAGACAGCTGTTCAACTTAACTAATCTCCAGTCAGTTTCTAATTCCTTTAAATCCATTTTTAATTCCTATTTCAAACCGTATTTCCTTTATAAATATTTTACTAGCAAAATATTTACTTAAATCCTTTATTCACATTAAATGTAAATAATATTTCTTTTTTGCAATTAAAACAGTTTGATTTCGTGTTTAAAACAATATCCCAAATCCAATTTCTATTTATACTTCTAATTACAGAATTATTTATATAAAATTTCATTTTATTCTTCAAACACTTATAATCCCATTTATAATCACCTTTATAAATGTTGCTCAAATTCCATTTAAAATATCGGTGTTAAAACCGATTCCTACTTCTCTATTTAAATTCAGTCTTATATATTCTTTTTATCAAATGATAAATATTTTATTTTATTTATAAAACATTATTTATAAATTAATCTTCTCAATCTATTTGTTAAAACAGATTTCTATTTAATATCCACTTTAAACAATCTTTTCATAATTCTTTTATATCTCGTCAAATATCCCTTTTATAATTCTATTTACTTTTTATACTTCTATTTATTTTCTATATAAATAATCCTTTTATAAAATTCTTTGATTTATAAATATTCATTTATAAAATTCTTTGATTTTATAAATATATTATTTTCAATTTACACTTTGAAAAATCCCTTTTCACATTCCGGTATTTCTTATGGTATTTAAAATCCCAAATAACCATGATCAACATCATCTACACACCCATAATCAATCACAGATTATATATCACATCATATATCACAATATATGAAAACAAACAGTATTATAAATATTGAGGAATCCAGCTGGATCCCTCCAACCTGTTTCCCTGCATCCAAGACGTTAAACAATATAAATAATATCGATTTCATTTCAATATGAAATATTCTGATAAACAGAATCAATATTTGATTAACGATTTATATATGTGTTGTTATTTATAATTTCAACCAATAAATTAGCAATTCAACCAAACAATCAACACACAACAATCAATCATCATTTATCAACACTAGATTATATTTTAAAAATATAAACTGTACTGAGTTAGTGAGATTTACTCACATTGGACGATCATCGTTAAATAACGATAACTGTCGGTTGATTCAGACAGACAATTTATTTCGCTATAAATTGTAACGATCTCCAATTCACTCCTAATTAGTTCCATTGTGTAGCCACCGTCCATACGATCCCAACGGATCAAGCCGTTCACAGTTCTGATATCGTGTGTACAAGATGTGAGATTTATAAGTACATATACAACTTTAGATTAAATTGAACTTAATTTAATTTAGTAAACAGTGTTTACCCATTTAGTTTTTAGCCCAATACACGTTGATAACCCATACCCGCATTCATAAATACCTGTATCCCCTTCCTTCTTCCCGAATTTGAGACTCCAGTATAAACCTGCTACTGTTACCATTCCATGGCCGATATGAAATTTCATCACAACAAGGTCATCCACCTGAATTACTTCAGCAAACTATGACAACATCAATATACCCATTTCGTCACAACAACTTGTCCTCCTCCTTCATTAGTGCACCAAGTTAAAATTCCTAACTCCCGCATAGTTCGCTCACGACAAATTCCTTCAAACTTTCATTCATAAACCATTTACTTCATCAACGTTCGTTTCTATTCTCAGGAAAAAAAACCACATCTAAGTTTTAAATCGTAAACACGCCTAATCCACGTTTAGAACTAATCAACCCGCTCATCCTCATTTCTTCCTTGCGGACAGTGCAAACCCAAGCCTCTTCAATGGCCATTTCACCTTCTTTAATCACAACTGCTCCTCCATCTTACCCTTAATCCACAAGTTGACTTCACGTATGAACTCCACTTCAATCTCTTTACACAATCACCATCACTTCATCAACTCGAAATTGATCTCCTCATTTCCGTTCTTCAGACGTAAATGCATTTCCCATGACAAGTATTGACACTTTTAATTTCAGGAAATTCCCAAAAAATCACAAACTCTTCTATTTCGCATCACCATCCCTGATGTAAGCTTCATTTCGTGATTCCTTGCTTCAATACTTACTAAATCCCAACCTAGGGCTACTGTTGTTAAAAACAAATGGCGAACAAACATAGATCGAACTAAACAAAACTAGTATGGGATTGACGAGCACACCCTCTTGAATCCAAATATATATATCTTAAGATTTATAGAGATTTATTGGATTTGTTTAGGATTTCGAATTGTTTTAATTTGAGATGAACACGGTTTTGTTTTTGGGTGGAGGCGCAATTTTTAGTTGACCAGGAAGGATGAACGATTTAGGGTTTAAAGGGGGTATTTATAGAAGATGATTGCTTACAAGCTAAGCTTTCTATTTTTATTTTTATTTATATTCTATTTCTAATTGTATTTGTGATCCAAAAATCCGCATGATCACACACGATATCCAAAAATCACGAAAATGGACATACACATTCAGTTCGACATTACGGACCCAATGAAACTTGTTTCATCGAATTCTGACTCCGTTTGCTCACACCGCGTAATTTTAAAGGTTAAATTATTGACTGTTTTCACATTAAAATTCCATACAGCTACATACTAACTCCAAAAATCACGAAAACTGAAATCTAACAATAATTTAATATTCCGGATCTAACAAAATTAGTTTCATCGAAAACGGAGTTCGTATGCAAAACTGGCTATTTTTAAAGCTCTAAATAAACCCATTAAATATTTATATATATTTAAAAATAAATAAATTAAATATTAATAAATTAATATTACCATATATATTCACATAGAATATTATACTGCTCCAAAATATTCCTATCTAAATTTATAATTCGACATTTCAAATTCAGATTAAATCAGTATTCAATTTATATTGAAAATCCATTTATAATATAAATAAATCGTTATAAATTATAAAGGAATTCCATAGTGACTTTTCGAAAATTTGATTTGGACATAACTCACAATCTATACGACGAAATCCCGATTTTTCTCTTCCATTAGAAAAATATACTTCACCAGCTCCGAACGTTTCTTGTTTCACATAAATCCGATTTAAAATGGATTATGTATATTCAATTGAAGTTCAAATTACCAAATAACGAACTACCGCGCCATTACGGGCTCGATTATAATTAAATTATAATTTATACTTTCTAACGTTGATTAAATAATATATTCATTATTCTAATTCAATTCTAATCTTTATTATACCTTATCTATGATCCAATTCACACTGTATTGTGAATTCAGCTATTTTTGACTATTTCAGAATTAAATATATTATTTAATTATTATCTTAATTAAATATTCAAAGTTATTTAATTTAAACCATTTAATTACCAACTAATTATTTAAATAATTAAATAAAATTAATTATTAAATCCTAAAAAATACGGGTCGTTACAATGACGGAACAAAGAAGATCGATGGCTTAAATATTGATATTTAAATTAACTGGGGAACAGATTTCGCATATATATGAAAATTTGAAGTATACAGTGGTATAACTCTTCTAACAACCTTCCTTTTCGAGGACGAAAAGTTTTAAAGGAGGGAAGATTGTAACGTACCAGAAATTTCGACCACTGGAATATGAAATTAATCAAAGTTTAACTATTAATGATAAATTTCATGTTGATACTTGGGTTAAAAATCGAATATATGGTTTTGCGTATGAATTGAACTCTATATTTAATTCAGAATGCTTGGTTGAGAATTGAATATTTATTATGGAATATTTGAATTCAAATTGATCGGATAATTTAATTAGATTTTGAAAATCTACCGGAAAATATAAATAGTTGAATATAAGATAAACGCTATTAACGTTAAAGCGAATTGAAGATTTTTATTTGTTGAAATATATGGAAATTGGTCTAGAGATGTGTGTATTTGCATATATAAAGAAATTGAAATTTAACGATTCAAATCTGAAATGAAAAACGGAGTTGTCGATAAATAAACAGAATAAAACCTGTAAAAGATAAATAATTTTAAATAAAAAATAATGTCGTATAAACAGTGTTAGATTACAATTAAAATAATTTTATTAAATTTAGAGCGCAAAGACGAAGAGGTACATATAATCTTTCTCGCATTTGGAAGTTGTGTTTGCGGTACAAATATGGAACGTTCAACGTCTGTTCATGGTATAGTTAAGCCAAATAAACCTACCTCAGTTAATTTTCGCCTACCTCAGATGAATTCTGCGCAGACCTATATTCCCTACCCTAAGAGCTATCAACATTACGTTGTTCCTATCTTCATAATCTTTCTTCTATAAAAATCATGTTCTTCCCCCAATCTCTTCAGGAAATCATTTGCTCCTCTTTCCCATTTTAAACGGCTGAATGATTTGCTCCTCTCTCTTTCTGAAACTTTTCCCCCAAAAATCGAAATCAGCTTCTTCCCTAAATTCGAGAAAATGGATCCGAATGAAATCACCTCCTCCTTAATCAATTAAAATCACTCCGCCTCTTTGAAATCGCCACTACCCCATGGCTCCAAGCAGCAGCATCTCCTTGTAATCAACTTCAGAAGAAAAGGGGGAAAACGCGAATTAGTAAACCACCGCAGCAAATAAATCGAAGCCCTAGCTTTTATTAGCGATGCGGAGCTGTCATCGTTTCGTCAAAAGCCAACTACTTCGCTTAATGATTTGGATAGCACGGCCGCGGCCGTATGGTGAGTTATTTACTCATGATTCAATCTTATTTCAAGTAATTTGACTTGGGTTTAAACTAAAGAATGATGGTTTATTTTGGCTTGTGTTTACTATTGGGTTTCATCAATCGGTTACAGTTCTAAGTTTACCAAACTGTAAATAAGAGAGGAAAAAGATATATATATATATATATATTACGATGTTGAAGTTAAAAGAATAAAATTTGATCTTAAAGTGTGTACAGACCCTATAATATGACCCTTTTGAATGTATGACTGCTATTTAAATCCTATTTGGATTTACAGTTTGATTTAAATTCTGTTTGGCAAACTTTGCCAACACATATCCAGACATGCTCCCTGATCCTGCTTAGATAAAAATATTACTGTATTGATCATTGAAATTATAGTACTTCTCTAGAGAATGATTGTTTCCATTATGGTAAAAGGTAAATAATAAACCTACTCATGAGTAAACAAAATCAACTGAATTTTAGGTCTTATAGGAATCATACCTGCATGATTTATGACTAAAGATGCAGACTGCACATAGTTAGCAAAACCTGGTGAGAAAGTGAAGTAATCTAAAGCAAGTGATCGATTTTCTTTAGAAATTTGTAATTTGAAAATGAGACTATCATGTCTATATTGAAGCATTACACTGTAAAGAAGAACTATAATAATAGAAACTTAGTGTTCTGATTATATATGAGATTTAAAATGAGAATGCCTAGTTTATCCTACTACTTTGAGTCCGGGTTAAATCCTGAGATACAGTAGCCTATAAATAACATACTGGCTACATACACTATTGTGTTTGCTTTACATGCCTTTCTAATCAATGTGCTTGCTGAACCATTTTTGTTACCACCATGTAGGGTGTAAACATCATGTCAGTACCTTATTGCCTTGTTTTCGAAATTTGACTTGGCCATACCCAGAATTGTTTACGCTGCATTTGAAACCCACTGCTACCTTGTTTATAAGAAAACTATTAAGAGATATTTTCCATTAATATCTCTCACCACATGTTGTTGCACCTGTTAACTCGGATTGGATAAATAATTTATGAATTTTAAGAATAATGATTTCATATACATATTTAAACTCGTTTAAATGAAATGCTCACCCATATATCTCATTACACTGTCTAAACATACACTCATACACATGATGGGTTGAAATGTTTGTTATGCAAGATGTGTTAGAAAATATCTTCATAATTGATCTACATGCTTCCCTGTAATAACTTGCCTTGTTTATACCACTTACATTGCTTAAGAGTAGTTAGTCTTTGCCCTTTTTCTTGCACTTGATAGTATCGAACCTGAACCAGGTTTGAGGATCATTCACATGCCTTGTTTTACTGCAAGTATATATATTTACTTAAATGTGGATTGCCTAAATTGCTAAATATCAAGGACACTTTTATTTCATAAATTCAGCTTGGTTAAAAGAGTAACCCTTTTAACACAGCTAAAAAAAATTCAGTTTGTAAACTCATTTTAACTAGGATTTTGTTTATTCATTAGACAATTTGGATTGACTGGTAGCAGCGGTTATGTAACCGAGAATTTGTTTACAATATGTAGACTGTTATGAAAAATTGAACATTAATGGCTAATCTGTTTCTTTGTTAATTAATTCAAAACTTCCATCCACACACTAGTCAAATGTAACAATGTTCGCTTAGATTAGTCCTCTATTACTTTAACGTAAGAATGGTTTCCTTTTTCTGATCGAAAAAAGAATAAGTGTCCTTAAAAATCTTTTACACCCATCCAATACAACACAAGCATGTGTCCAGTTACTGTACTATTTGATTGTTCCTTTTTCATTAAATTTTGTTGGAAAGTGCCTTACACAACACTTTGGGTATTTACCTGCTGCTCATTTATTTCGAATGTGGAATTTAGTTGTTACTGTGTCATTCCGGTTACATAAGACATGGGCTGATAGTAATGGTATTTTGTTGAACCCTGAGACAGTCATATATGGTCCATTATGCACCTGTGTTATAAACAGTTTGTGACATTTACTCCGAGCCTTAGGACCAGTTAATGCTTAATCTGGACTTTAATTTGTTGAGCCCTGTTGAACTTAACTTGATATGGCACACCACTTATATTTTCCCCTGCTAAAGAATAACGTATTTTCCTGTGAGTATTATTACACACGGCCTGGTTTGCATACGTGACTACATACTCCACTTTGCTTGGCTGTTGTTTTACTAAGTGAACCTTGTGCACTTTATCTTACTTTGTTACTGCTTTATTCACGTTAACATGATACATCAGCACGCTTGAACACTCTAACTTCTAAATTATATTTATATATATGCCCAACAAATGTGTATATATGTATCCATGTGTGTATATACTCTTGTTGGCATTTATATATGTACATATAGCTATGCATGTATAAGTTTTTGATGAGTTCATCCTTCTGCTTTACATCAAAACAAGCGCGTACATTGATAGCCTACTTATTTACTATGATGATTTTTTATTGCATGTTACGGGACGCTAAGGCAGTGCACATATGTACCTGTACATGTGTGTACGTGCAAGCTTCAGGGACCGTTCGTCCCTGAAATAAAAAATGATATGCACAGATATTATATTTGATACTCAAATATGTGATGGTGGTTAAGATTTATTATTTTAGTTTATATTGAAGTTAATTTACTTGAACTATGATTTAATCCTGACTGAAGCGTTTTATGTTTTTGTATGGAACACTCGGGTCGGATCCGAGTAGTACAGATTTAGACATCACAGTTCAGGATTCGAAGATTGACGAAGTTGGGGATTCAAAAATGCGGCGCACTCTGAAGATTTAAAAACAGTAAATATTTTTCTGTTGTATTCAACTGTATTTTTACATCCCGCTGTACAAAAAATATTTGTATTAAAAATTCTGGTTAATATATAAAAGGTCATTTTGCTTTTCGATAATGTGTTATTTACTTTATTCTTTCTATATTGATTCTTTTTTGAACTCTGTAAGCTAAATAACGAACTGTTGATTTGAACATTTTAAGTTGGTTTAACACCAAGTTGAAGTGGTCAAAAAGGCGGGACGTTACAGGAAACCTCAACTTCGAGCACTCGCGATTTAGGGCTTGAAATTTTGGGGGATTCTGTCAGAATTTTTGTTGCTTCTGTCTGTGCTAAGTCGTGGTGGTAGGAAGGCGTTTGAGTGTTGACTGGTGGTACTCGAGGAGGCTTTCACGAAGGTAAGGTTTGAGGTAAGTTCATTGATTTTGGCATGTTTGTTCGTAGCCTGTACGAGGCTTGTGTGAAGATGCTAAGAACAAAACAAAGAGGAAGGGGTGCGAACTGAACAGTAGAGGCTTGAGTGATTTTTGTAATCTTTTGGTTGCTATGAACACGGCAGTGGGATCATCTACTGAACCTAGAAGTGTTCAAGTGGAAATTAGAATCGGCAAAAAAAGGGTTTGGTGGCTGTTAATTCGAATTGGAAATGGGAAGGTGGGTGATGTTTGGATTCCTGTTGATGTGTTCTTGCATGTGCTAGAAAGGAGAAGACGTTGGCTTTAAAATGAGAAAGAAGGGTTAGTTTTTGGTAAGGTAATTAAAGTTAATAATTATCATTAGTTAATTTAAATTTATTTAACCATGTTTAGTTCAATTGTTTATGTCTTAAAGCAATATGTTATTCATACAAAATCAGATGCAAACGATGTAAATCATGTTGGGTTTATAGCTGCAAAATGTACAAGCTGGAGTTGATTTGGGAATTTTTGGAATGAGCTGTGAATTTGAAATTTAAATCGAACGTTGTTCGATTTAATTTATAACTTGAACGGATCGCAGATAAAAACCCTGGTGAGTAAACTCACTCTTTGGATTTATCTTTAATTTATTATAAATGAGTATTTATTTAATATAATGTTATATGTTGTTTGTTTATTGTTTGGATGCATTGAAATATTATTATGGCTATATATATATATATATATATTAGTTATATAGGCTTGGTGGTTGTCACTATTATATACATATATGAATGTTTCCCGCAGTATCATTAGCGGATGACCCTATGCGCCCTACAATATATATAAAGGATGATCTTCTATACTGCGATATCCTACCTTGAAGCAGGATAGGAACTATTTATATTGTCTAACATCTGTGGATGCAAGAAAACAGGTTGGAGGGATCCAACTGGATTCCTAAAAAAATTATTATTGCTTGGTTTCATATATATTATCATATATTATGTGTTAGAAAACCTGTGATTGATAATTGGGTGTTTTGGATGTTGAATATCACTGGCGCTAAATATTGACATATAAAAATATCAAGAAAAGGAATTTTGAGGTTTAAAAGGGAAAATCTATTTTTCTAAAATAAAATTTTGAATTTCGAATGGGCTAGGAAATATAAACTTGTTTGATAATAACAACAAGTAGTTAAATTTATAAACGATATTTATAAATGAAGAGAAATAAATTATCATCGGGTAATTTGAATATTTAAGTTCAAATGTGAATTTAAAACGGGAATTGGGAATCGTTTTAAGTAGGAAACAATGAATTTATTTCGATGTTCGGAATGTAAGTTGAATTACAATAAATTCATATGGAATTATGATTTGAATTCAACCATGTTGAATTTATAAATATAAATTATTTCTAGAAAGGATATTGGAATTTTATTAAATAGAGACAAATTACATATTTAATATGAAAATTGATTCTATATTTATATATAAGTTACAATAATAAAATATTCCAAAGAAGGAATTGGGTTTCAAATAGATTTTTAAATGGAACTTGTTTTTAAATATAAAACTAGGAAGTTGAATTTATAAACAATGTTTATAAATCTAGTGAAATAAATTATCATTAGATAATTTAGAAATTTAAATTCAAGTATGAATTTAAAAGTGAATTGGAAATCGTTTCGAAAAGGAAACGACGGGTTTTATTCCGGAAATCAGAATATAAACTGAATTGAGATAAATCTAAGTAATTATATTTGGAATTCGATTTCATCAAATTTTATTAAATAATTTATTCCTAACAGAATTAGAAATTAGTATTAAAAATGGAGTTGTGATTGAATTTATGACTGAGTAATGAAATAATCGACGACAAGGGATTATCGGAATCTTTAAGATAGATTTGGAAAACTAATTAAATTTATATTAAAATATGGGAGACTGGAGTTGGAATTTATTAATAAACGAAGTTTAAATGATTATATTTAAATATAATTAAAACGAGCTCGCTGCAGCGTGGTAGTTCGTAATTTAACATTTTGAACTTCAATTGAGTATATAGAACTCAATTTAAGTCGAAATTCTTTGAAACAAGAATCGTCGGGACCTATTGGGTGATAGTTTTCTAATGGAAGAGAAAAATATGGATTTCGTCTCATAAATTTTGAGTTATGTCAAAATCAATTTTTCATAAAAACAACGCTATAATCGTTTATAAGCCATAACGATTTATTAAATTAAATAGAAATATTTTAAGTAAATAAAATTCGAATTTTCATTAGCAAAATTTAGACTTGGGTTATAAAACAAATATGAACTCAAGTGGAGTAAGTGAAATGATTTTTCAAACAAAAATTAGAATTTTAATAGAGTTAACTAATTAAAAGAATAATTATTTAATGGAGTTTTGGATTGAAATTGCACTTTGGATAAGTGAATTGGATTCATGTATTTATGTTCGAAATCGAATATGAAACTTGAGTTGGAAATGGCATTTGACTGATTATAAGTAAACTAAAAATATTATGAACATGATATGCTAAAATAGAAAGTAAAATAGGCAAAAGAGCTAATTAGAGAATGAATTAGCAAATTGAGTTAAAAACGTTTGGGTTGAGTTGAATTAATTGGGAATGGTTAGATATATGTTAAGCAGGTTTATAATGAAGTGTATGAAGAAATATAAATTGAATGCCCGACAAAAAAGGTACGTATTTAATTTAATATGATATTTTATGAGCCTATTTGGAAAGCCACGTGGCATTTTGATTTTCTTTTTGAATAGAAAAGGCATAGAGAGGCGATTTGTAGTTGTACCAACTGATCCGTACAAAGGAGACGCTTGCGACTTTTTCTGGAAATTAAAGGAGATAGAAAAATTTAAGAAAGTTTGAGAACTAGAAATTGACTCAATTATATGTGAAATTGAATAAGAAAATAAACATATAATGGAATTTTTATAAGAAAATAAAGGAAAATTATAATATTAAATCTTGAGAGATTGAAAGGAGAAATGTATACACGTTTTAAAATGAATGATGGTTTAAAAGAAAATGTTTGCATATTGAAACGATTTTGTTGATAAGAAGTTAACAAATGAAGTTAAGGAAATTAGAAACTAACTAGAGATTAGTCGAGTTGAATGGCTTCCTGAGTGTCAATCTGATGTTGGTTTCAACCTTCGGGATTGATACTTATAGAGTTATTCTCTTACTAATTTACGGTTAGGGACTGATGAATGTGGAAGAATAATGATTTGTGAATATATGGAAATGTTTTCCGATGTTAAAAAGAGACATTTTCTGGAATATAGAAAATAAATAGTTATAATAGATGGAAATGTTTTCCGAGAATCGTGATAGGCTAAATGGGTTTAGAGAATTATCCAGGTAAATATATTGAAGAGAATTTGGGAAATGATAAACTTAGTTAATGTAATATTAATTAAAAAAGGGGTTAGTGATTGTTTGATGTTAATTAATAGTATTCCCATTGGGAATAAAATATTTGGATGTTTTTTTGTTTATTTTAAAGTCAAATAACCGACTATCGAAATATTGTCAATTTAATACCATCGTTGTCAATACAGAGAGACCGGTTGGATTTATTATCCGAAATCCACTCCGTATAGGCATAAGCGATGCGAATCAGATTATATGCTAAAGATAATTGAAGAAGGAGTAAAGTACAAGGGATGTTTTGTTGATCCTAGGTAGAAATTACCTAAGATGGATTGATAAACTAGTGCCTTCGGTTTGTCCAGTCCCAGGACAACTTGTATGGACAAATGTATGACACAGTATGCCTGACAGATCATCTATATTGATCTCTTTAAACGTAGTACGTTGGTGGCGGAGAAATTTGTTTCTCTTAGCTTCATACCCGTGATATTTTTGGCGAAGTCAATAAATGATTTGGCAGGTTTGACGATGTGACATTCAAAGTGAATGATGTTGTAATATTAAAAAAATAAGCGTGTTCTCATGCCTCACAAACTGGAAATGGTATAAAATCGGGTAGGTCGCATGGCTAAGTGGGTAGCTCCCAATTAGGGTGTATTGTCACCTGATCTAGAGAAATTCCATTTCTTCTTTATTCTTTCGATGCTGTTCCTTTTGGAAAACGGTTGCTGATCCTAACCGTTAGTGATAATACATTCGGTACACTCAAGCGAAATGAGTGGTCGGTCATGTTTAGCTCGGGTTGCAAGATGTTCTTGTTGAACCCGGTGTATTCCACTCTGGAGACACACTATGTGACAGCCCGCCCCGCACCAGTCCGCATTTCCTCCGAAGGTGCGCTGTACACATGCCCGACTAGCACGGAACGGTCGCCAGAGAAAGGAAAGAAGAGAGTAAACTAACAAGGAACCTGTAGAATGTCTCACAGCGCATGGAACAAAATATAATAATAACATAGTCTTGACATAAAACAGGCGAGACAGTGCATAAGCTGAAAACTAAACCAACATAGCAGCGGAAATCCAAATACAGCTTATTACAACTTCCCAAATTACTGTCTCTAAAACAAAAGAAAGCTAAAGTAGAAGATGCACTACTAATGCCCAAATAGTGATCTTCAACACAGGGAGAATACTATAAATATATATCATACGTGAAAGCCTCATGCTCGTCTCCGGATCAGCTATCCGTGCATACCCAGCTAACCTGTCTCCAGTCTGCTCGTGAGAGCACCCAGAGTAATAAGAAGAGACATAAAACTCTGGGTCAGACAAAAAGTCTGGTATGAGCGATAAGCAGCTAAACAGAACAATAACAGGTATACTAAACCATACCTGAACCTGGACCTGCAACCAAAGAGTTAGCACTACATACCGTACAATACTCTAAGGTGCCACAAAACAAATGGTGTAAAGATAATGGGGGTGGGGTGTGCATGTCATAATGATGGCAAACAATTCAAGCATAGCAACCATCCTCACATCTCTCACTCAGTGCGTAAAGCATACGAAGTCCACCACTGTCAATCACTAGACCCATCGAAGTAGTGACGAAGTTCGACTTGTACAACTACTGCTACTACCAAGCTTACCACATGGAGTCATGACCAAATCTTTACAAATGACCCCACTTCATTGGTCTATAGCTCTTTAGTCGTACCTAGGCCACTGTGGCCCTGAATCCGTTCATGTACTCCCTACACATAGTGATTCAAAGTTACGGACATCGACAACCCCTTAGCACATGTCCCGCAGCAAAGCCCAATCGTGAAACTCACTCATTGGTTCCCATCTAGATCCTGAGTCAAATCTCCTCATGTGGACCTCCTTTGCATCTCGTGTTTTGGTCGAATTGGAGTTGGTCTTCAAAAGAGTTGTCGCGTAGTAGTAATAGCACACGTACGGTTCAGTTCGGTGTTCCCCTTCTGACTTGGTTCGGTTCGGTGTACTCTTGCTCCATCGGTTCGGTTCGGCATACCCTTGCTCCATCGGTTCGGTTCGGATGCCATGTGCCTGGTTCGGTGGTTGCTCCCTCCTAGATGTCCCGATCCGATCCGGTGCTTCGCTCCAACTCCATCTCCAAGCTTGGTCCTCCGATCCGATCCCTATGCCCTTGCCTTCGGTCCGATCCCTGTTGGTCTCTCCGATCCGATCCCCTGTTGGTCTCTCCGATCCGATCCGATCCCCTGCCAACTCCAATTCTAAGCAAATGGCCTTCCTTCTCGCCAAGCCCCTTATGCTAAGTTCCAATCCGAATCGAGTTCACTTGCCCAGTTCTCCTATCCGATCCGATCTGGTTTGAAACCCTGCATATTTCCTGTGACTTTCCAGGGACTCTTTTACGCCATATGACGGCGTTTTCGACCAATCTAATAGTTCTAATCAATCAAAAAACATATCATACATTCACAGCAACATAGAGAAGTGACCTCAAACATCAAAACAACAACCATAACATGTAAAATGGATCAAACATAGCCTAAAATCCTAATTTTCCCTTAAGCATGTTTAGGCAAAACTAATGATATGATTAGCAAAACTTAATCAAATCAAACCAAATTCCTAGCAGAGGTCTAAAACATTATTTAAGAATTTATAAATATTTTTCCAGAATTTATTAGTGTATAAATTCGCTAATCTTCACTAATTACCCTTAATTAACTGGCCATAAATAAACTTTAGACCTGAAATAATCTACTGTTATGGCGCTGTTCCCAATGCAACACATTAGCTCTAACCTTGCTTTGGTGCTTTCTCTCCTTAATTTGATGTAGTTTAAGCCAAAACTTAATTAGAAAGTGATTAGAAGTTGATTTGGGTGTTGGAGGCCATTGCTAGGGTTCCAAGAATGAAAGTGGCGGCTGAAAGAAATGTTTTCTAACCCTAATCAGCCCCTATACATCTCCAATCCCGAAATCCCCTTTGGGCCTAGCTGCTAATTACCCGGTTAAGCCCAATTAAGCTGTTTTTCACCATCTAAAACTTGTTTCAGCCTTATCTCCCAAACGGTAAGTCCGTTTGGCTAATGTGACTACTCTACGGAATTGTAAACCATCATTCGGAGCCAATGGAATTGGTTTTAGGTCAAATTCCTTTCCAATCAAAAGTTTTGGCCAAAACAGTATCGACTAGGGGTAAAATGTTCATTTAAAAATCGGTAAAAATCATGAACATGGGAAATGACCCCAATAGTCGTCTCCCAAAGTTACATGACCATACGACTTCGTGTGTAAAAGAAATAAATATTCTACGATCCTTCGATGCGTAGAATGCGGGTCGTTACACTCTCCCCCCTTAAGAAATTTCGTCCCCGAAATTCCTTAACCCAAAACATACAAAGGATCCCGCATGCCTACCAGCCACATACAACAATCAAACATGCAAAACAAACAAACAAGCCTATCCTAGCATGCGGAAATACTAAATCGAAGTTAAAATCTTACCAGGCGAAGAGTTCTGGATATGTCCTCCTAATGCTCTCCTATGTCTCCCAAGTACAGTCATTCTCATTCTCGCCCCACTGCACTTTGACTAGATTCACCCCTTTCCTTCGAAGTTGCTTCGTATCGTTCCCAACAACACGCATAGGCTTGCGGTTCCCAACCGCCTCGGGTTCAACTTCGATATCATCCAACTGATCAGGTGAAATAGTCACATCTGGGTCGTGCACGAACTTCCTTAACTGGGAAACATGAAATACGTTGTGAACTCCTGCCATCTTCTCTTGTAATTCAACTCTATATGCCAAATTTCCAATTTTCTCAAGAACTGGGAATGGACCAACAAATCTTGGTGCTAACTTGCCTCTCCTGCCAAATCGTATCACGCTCTTTAATGGAGTTATCTTGACAAACACCAAGTCTCCAATGGAGAACCTTAATTCTCTTCTCCTTTTATCAGCATAACTTTTCTTCCTATCTTGGGCAGCCTTCATTCACTGTTGGATAATCTTAATCTTATCTGAAGTTTCTCTTATCACATCTGGTCCAAGCACAAACTTCTCACCAGTTTCTAACCAACATGATGGTGAGTTGCACGGTCTTCCGTACAAAGCTTCAAATGGAGCCATACAAATACTGGATTGATAACTATTATTATATGCAAACTCTACTAGATGCAGATGGTCATCCCATGATCCACCAAAATCCAATACACAGGCTCTCAAGAGGTCTTCCAATACTCGATTCACCCTCTCTGTTTGACCGCCGGTTTGAGGATGATACGCGGTACTAAGATGTAATTCCGATCCTAACGCCTCTTGTAAGCTCTTCCAAAATCCACTAGTGAACAACGAATCTCGGTCACTCACAATGCCTTTGGGTATTCCATGAAATCTCACTACCCACTTTATATACAGTTCCGCAAACTTAGCTGTTGTCCTGTTTGACGTGACGGGTATAAACCTTGCACTCTTAGTCAATCGGTCCACAATCACCCAAATGCTATCATGGCCCGATCTAGTCCTTGGTAACCCATCAATGAAATACATTGACACTTTTTATCATTTCCATTCTGGAATTTCTAATGGTTGTAGCAAACCACTAGGCTTCTTTTGCTCAGCTTTAACTAGCTGGCAGTTCATGCATTTGGATATAAACTTCCCAATGTCTCTTTTCATCCCGTCCCAGTAGTAGGTCTGCTTCATGTCTCAGTACATCTTGTTACCACTGAGGTATATAGTCAGTTTTGAGTGATGACATTCTCTAAGCACTTCATCTCTCAATCCATTGACATTGAGTACATCTAGTCTTCCATTCTTTCTAAGCCATCCATCTCGATCAAGCCCATACTTGTTCATCTCCTCGTCGATACCCATCTCTAACTTGGAGATGACTTCCAATAAGTTAGGATCGCTCCTCTGACTGGAACCAATCCGCTCAATCAAAGTGGGTCTGATCGTCAAACTTGCTAACATTTCTGGATCCAATTCGCACTTTGGCCTGAAATCATATCCAGCGATGTACTCCAATTGCTTCCATTCTAGAAACATAGCCCCTAAACAAGCATATCTTCTACTCAATGCGTCGGCTACCGCATTCCCCTTTCCGGGTGTATATGCGATATCGAAATCATAGGAAGCCAAGAACTCTAACCATCTCTACTGCCGGAGATTTAGATCCTTTTGAGAGAAAAGATACTTTAACGATTTATGATCGGTAAACAACTCGAATCTTTCTCCCAAGAGATAATGTCTCCACATCTTCAGTGCAAACACGATTGCTACCAATTCCAAATCATGGGTAGGGTATCTTCTCTCATGCGGTTTCAATTGCCAACTTGCATAAGCTACAACCCTACCTCCTTGCATCAATACAGCACATAGCCCTGTGCCACATGCATCCGTATATACCGTCATCTCTTCATTCCCCTTAGGAATGACTAACACTGGTGCACATGTCAACTTGTCCTTTAGACTCTTGAATGCATTCTCGCACTTTTCGTCCCAGACGAAGGCTTGATTCTTCTTAGTCAACTGAGTCAACGGTGCTGCTATCTTGGAAAAGTCTTGGATAAACTTATGATAATATCCAGCTAACTCCAAGAAACTTATTATGTCCGTTGCATTCTTGGGCGTAGACCAATCTTGTACCATAGCCACCTTCGCAGGGTCCACGACAATACCATTCTCTGAAACAACATGGTCCAAGAATCTCACTTCCCTCCTCCATAAGTGACACTTAGAAAACTTTGCTTTCAATTGGTGTTTTCTCAACACCTCCATCACTATCCTCAAATGTTCTTTGTGTTCTTCCTCTGTCCTCGAGTAGACCAAAATATCATCCACGAACACAAGGACAAACTTATTCAACTGATCTCTGAATTCTCTATTCATAAGATCCTCAAAATATGTTGGGCCATTGGTCAGCCTGAATGGCATGACCAACCACTCATAAAATCCAGACGGCGTCCGAAATGCCGTTTTAGCTATACTCTCAGCTTCGACTCTAAGCTGATGAAAACCTGTCGCGAGATCCAACTGAGAGAATACTCTCGCGCCAATCAACTGATCAAACAAATCATCTATCCGCGGTAGAGGATACTTATTCTTCCTCGTCACTTTATTCAACTTGCGGTAGTCTACACACAAACGAAGGGAACCATCTGCCTTGGTAGCAAACACAACAGGTGCTCCCCATTCAGAAACACTCCTTCTGATAAATCCCTTATTCAAAAGATCGCTAACTTGCTCCCCGAGCTATTGCTGCTCCCTTGGTGCCATACGACGAAGTGGCATCACTATAGGTCTGGCATCTTTCACTAAATCAATACGGAACTCAATCTCTCGGTGTGGTGGAAGCCCGGTCACTTCCTCGAAAACGTTCGGATACTAGCCAACCACGGGCAAACCTGACAACTCACTATGCGGAATGTCGAGGGAATTTAGAAAACTAGCCATTACCCCATCACCGGGTAGACCACCAAACACTACCCTCTGCCCATCATCCGCTCTAGCTGTCACCAAAAAGCCCTCACAGTCTACCACCACCCCGTATCTTTGGAGCCAATCGACTCCCAAAATAATGCCAAACCCAGTAAAGCCCAAAACAAAGCAATCACAAACAAACATGCATCCATGACTCGATAAGACCACATTACGACAAATCATGCTAAGGTTAGTCGAACCACCAATCGGGTTCGTCACTACTAAAGGTCTATCGACAATATCGAGCTCCAATCCTAACCTATCTACCAGGTCACTAGATATAAAAGAACTGGAAGCCCCGGTATCAAACAAAACTCTAACAGGAACATCATAAACAGAAAGCATACCTTGAATAACAACATTCTTTCCCTTCTCCGCCGCAGTTGGGGCATTCGACGAAGAAGGAATAGCATTAAGGGCATATGCTTTCACCATCTGCTTTTCTTTAGGGGGTTGCGGACACTTGTCCTTGTGATGTCCCACTTGGCCACAGTTGAAGCACTTCCTATCCGCTGGCTTGGCCCGACATTACTAGCATAATGGCGCTTCTTACCACAGCTGAAGCACTCAACATCTTGCTTGTTCTTTTTGTTCTGGCCATCCTTAGTCTGATTCTGCTTTCTCTTATTCTGAGAACCATTCTTACCTCGACCGCTTGCTTGCAGTTTCGGTTCTTCTGCAGATGCATCCTCAGTCTTCGGCCTAGGGTAAAGACTCTCTGACCTTAGTGCTTTCCCCACAATAGATTCAAATGTCTCATCGATGTGGTTAATAAGCCTTTCCCCCAAGTATTGATCCAAGCCGGTTATGAACTTCTCATTCTTCTTCTCGGCAGTATCAATAAGAGACAACCCGTACTTCGACAAAGTGTCGAATTCAGCAATATACTCCGAGACAACTCTGCCATTCTGCCTGAGCTCCAAGAATTTCTTAAACAACACTGACTTCTGAGAAGCTGGAATGAACTTCTCGCTAAAGCGGACCTTAAACTACTCCCAAGTAATCTGATCCTCGGGAGTAGCTGCCTTTATAGCATTCCACCAATTCATTGCCCGTCCTTGCAGCTGACGGGATGCTAGCCTTCTCTTCATCGCATCCTCGATACCCAAATCTTCGAAGATACGCTCGCAGCTATCCAACCAATCCTGAACATCCGTGGCCGACTCCGTTTCGTGGAACGGCTTCCCACCAAGACTAGTATAATCCTTATTCAGCTTGGCGAAATCGGCCCTAGGCGCCAGCACTATTGGACCACCACCATTACCACCATTGGGAGCTGCCCTCTGCACATCCCTAAGCATCTCCCACATGAGGTCGGTAAACATCGTCCTCATATCAGCAGCATTCCCATTATTGGCTCCCCTACCGGCACCTCTTACGTATCGGCTCATCGTTCAATCTGTAAAGAGAAAACGATTAACCATCTCCATAGTGGTGCTAGTGCAGTGCGACTTCATCCTTAGCTATACTAATAGTATAAATATATATATATATATAGCTTTTGAAAACCAAAATAATCACAAATACGCGCTCTCTTATACGTATACTATCTCTCCCTGATAACTTCCCTAGGTTAACTATGCAACCTAGAGCTCTGATACCAAATGTGACGGCACGCCCCGCACCAGTCTGCATTTCCTCCGAAGGTGCGCTGTACACATGCCCGACTAGCACGGAACGGTCGCCAGAGAAAGGAAAGAAGAGAGTGAACTAACAAGGAACTTGTAGAATATCTCACAGCGCATGGAACAAAATATAATAATAACATAGTCTGGACATAAAACAGGCGAGACAGTGCATAAGCTAAAAACTAAACCAACATAGCAGCGAAAATCCAAATACAGCTTATTACAACTTCCCAAATTACTGTCTCTAAAACAAAAGAAAGCTAAAGTAGAAGATGCACAACTAATGCTTAAACAGTGATCTTCAACAACACAGGGAGAATACTATATAAATATCATACGTGGAAGCCTCCTGCTCATCTACGGATCAGCTACCCGTGCATACCCAGCTAACCTGTCTCTAGTCTGCTCGTGAGAGCACCCAGAGTAATAAGAAGAGACATAAAACTCTGGGTCAGACAAAAAGTCTGGTATGAGCGATAAGCAGCTAAACAGAACAATAACAGGTATACTAAACCATACCTGAACCTGGACCTGCAACTAAAGAGTTAGCACTACATACCGTACAATACTCTAAGATGCCACAAAACAAATGGTGTAAAGATAACGAGGGTGGGGTGTGCATGTCATAATGATGGCAAACAAGTCAAGCATAGCAACCATCCTCACATCTCTCACTCAGTGCGTAAAGAATACGAAGTCCACCACTGTCAATCACTAGACCCATCGAAGTAGTGACGGAGTTCGACTTGTACAACTACTTCTACTACCAAGCTTACCACATAGAGTCATGACCAAATCTTTACAAATGACCCCACTTCATTAGTCTATAGATCTTTAGTCGTACCTAGGCCACTGTGGCCCTGAATCCGTTCACGTACTCCCTACACATAGTGATTTAAAGTTATGGACATCGACAACCCCTTAGCACATGTCCCGCAGCAAAGCCCAATCGTGAAACTCACTCATTGGTTCCCATCTGGATCCTGAGTCAAAGCTCCTCATGTGGACCTCCTTTGCATCTCGGGTTTTGGTCAAATTGGAGTTGGTCTTCAAAAGAGTCATCGCGTAGTAGTAATAGTACACGTACGGTTCGGTTCGGTGTTCCCCTTCTGGCTTGGTTCAGTTCGGAGTACCCTATCTCCATCGGTTTAGTTCGGCATACCCTTGCTCCATCGGTTCGGTTCGGATGCCCTGTGCCTGGTTCGGTGGTTGCTCCCTCCTAGATGTCCCAATCCAATCCGGTGCTTCGTTCCAACTCCAGCTCCAAGCTTGGTCCTCCGATCCGATCCCTATGCCCTTGCCTCCGATCTGATCCCTGTTGGTCTCTCCGATCCGATCCCCTGTTGGTCTCTCCGATCTGATCCCCTGTTGGTCTCTCCGATCCGATCCCCTGCCCAACTCCAATTCTAAGAAAATGGCCTTCCTTCTCGCCAAGCCCCTTATGCTAATTTCCAATTCGAATTGAGTTCACTTGCCCAGTTCTCCTATCCGATCCGAGCCCAATTATTCGATCCGATCCGGTTTGAAACCCTGCATATTTCCTATGACTTTCCAGCGACTGTTTTACGCCATACGACGGTGTTTTCGACCAATCTAACAGTTCTAATCAATCACAAAACAAATCATACAGTCATAGCAACATAGAGAAGTGACCTCAAACATCAAAACAACAACCATAGCATGTAAAATGGATCAAACATAGCCTAAAATCCCAATTTTCCCTTAAGCATGTTTAGGCAAAACTAATGATATGATTAGCAAAACTTAATCAAATCAAACCAAATTCCTAGCAAAGGTCTAAAACATTATTTAAGAATTTATAAATATTTTTCCAGAATTTATTAGTGTATGAATTCGCTAATCTTCACTAATTACCCTTAATTAACCGTAATTAGTGCAAAACTATGCAAATCACTCACCTTGGCCAAAAATAAACTTTAGACCTGAAATAATCTACTGTTATGGCGCTGTTCCCAATGCAACACAGCAACTCTAACCTTGCTTTAGTGCTTTCTCTCCTTAATTTGATGTAGTTTAAGCCAAAACTTAATTAGAAAGTGATTAAAAGTTGATTTGGGTGTTGGAGGCCATTGCTAGGGTTCCTAGAATGAAAGTAGCGGCTGAAAGAAATGTTTTCTAACCATAATCAGCACCTATACATCCCCAATCCCGAAATCCCCTTTGGGCCTAGCTGCTAATTACCCGGTTAAGCCCAATTAAGCTGTTTTTCACCATCTGAAACTTGTTTCAGCCATATCTCCCAAACAGTAAGTCCGTTTGGCTAATGTGACCACTCTACGGAATTGTAAACCATCATCCAGAGCCAATGGAAGTAGTTTTAGGTCAAAACTCCTTTACAATCAAAAGTTATGGCCAAAACAGTATCGGCTAGGGGTAAAATTGTCATTTAAAAATCGGTAAAAATCATGAACATGGGAAATAACCCCAATAGTCGTCTCCCAAAGTTACATGACCATACGATTTCGTATGTAAAAGAAATAAATATTCTACGATCGTTCAATGCGTAGAATGCGGGTCGTTACACACTATCAGAAGGTCATCCCATATCTTGCTTGTTGGAATCCATTCCCTAATAGCGCCCGCGGTTTTTATTGTGTACTATGTATGTGGAGCGTGAGATGCAAGCATTCTGCTAGATTGCTATTTACTTGATCTAGACACTATTATAATATTAGAATAATATTGATTTCAAAAAATGTTTTTTTGTTATTGTAAGGCAAAAACCATCTGTATTTATGTGTGGATCGGTCTTATGATTATCCTTTCTTTTAAAATGGATTTTTAAAAGTTAAACCAAGTGGTTGGAGTTTACTCACACCAGTCTCATGACTGAACCAAGGTTTATTTTATTTTGTTTTACCCTAAACTCTTGGGTGCCGAAATTTATACGGGCAGTCAAGTAGTTCAGGAATTTTTAGACATCCTTGGAGAAGCTTGGAGCAGGAGGCTTCATTGTTAGACATATATAGAGTTTATTTCCGTTGTGTTGTATATGTGATGAACAAATGTTGTACTCTGAAAGTGTTATGTATATACAGTCAGGTTTGTATTTCAAAAGTTATATTATATAATATATTTTATTTGTTCCACTATGAGGTTCATGTTTACTCTGATGTTGTTATATTTATGTTCTTCTTCTTATATTCTAATTTTTATTCTCTCTATTTCTCACCCTCTAACTTTTATCCATTAATGATCCGGTAATTTCTGGTGTTTGGTTAATCGATATGGTATTTGTATCGATAATCAAGATCGGGAAAGTGACAGTTCGTTACAATGGTATCAGAGCTTAGGTTGAGCGAACAACTAGGCTTTGGTGAGGTTTACTCAATAGAGATAGGGTCTATAATACCCTAGAATGAGTTGAGTATATATATACGAGAGAGCGTATCTGTTAGTTGATAAAAAAATTGTTTTATATTGTGTTGGCTTATCTGTTGAGTGACTTATGACTTCTGGTTGAATCGTGGGACGCACGATGTCAATAAGAGTTTATAAATACTTAAACAAAAGGTTGGACATAGTATTGTTTTAAAGTGGATAAATGAAATAATTTTACCCAAAACTATATTTTGATATAGAAAGAACAATGTTTTGAGATTATTATAGTATACAAATATGTTGATTGTTATTATTATAATCAAATGATATTATGAAAATAGAATGGTTATATATAACCAAATATAATTTGTATATGAATGAAATATATACAAATGAGATGAATTAAAATTGGGTTCAGAGCCGGAAGTTGGAATTTTAATCCCGGATGTTTGGAAAAATGTTTTTTGAAGGTATATTAAAATAATATGGTTTTGTTTTGAAAGGAATTTTGAATAAAAATAGTTTTAAATAGATTTCGAAATTGTTAAAGCACTGAACACATTTCAATCGCTGGAAAATAATTCTGATTATGACTGTAACATCATTAGTGTTCATTTTCTAGATTCTAAGTGATGAATTACTACCTCAAAAAGTTTTTGGTGGAAATTTGTATGAAAGAAAACAAGTTAGTTTGAAACTTCAAATGTTTTGAATTTGAGATGGAAATAAATATATGTATATATATTTATGTGATATTATAAGGATTTGAAATAAAAAACCAAAAATTTTAATTTTGGAATTTAAATTTAACTTACGCAAGATAAATGGAATGAAGTGAATAAATTGATTTAGAATTAATTTGAATGAATTTGAATGTATATGAATGAAAACAATAAGTTTTGTTGGAACTAAAATTGTAGAAGTATGAAGAGTTGAATTTCAACATAAGTGGGTTTTTGAAAAATAAATGGGTTTGTAACATTTTCCTACCTTTGGAATTTCGGGGACGAAATTCTTTTAAGGGGGGAAGAATGTAACGACCCGGATTTTTAGTCAATTAATTTTAATTATTTAATATTGTTTTAAAAGTTAAATAGATAATAGAAATGGATTTTGATATGGAATTTATCGATTTAGTAATTGATATATGATTTAATTTGAATATATTGAATTATCGTAATCTAAAAACACAAATAATTGAATTCGAGGTTAAAACTGAATCAAAACGATTCAGGTGATCATTATAAATTCCATTTAAATATAAATGATAATAAAAATAATTTATTATCAAGATGTGTTTTTTTAATTTAAAATTATAATATATCGATTTAATATGGTTATATTATATACATTGGAATTAAATTTCAGAATCTATTCTGTTGAGTTCAAAATAGCGTTATAATATTGAAACGTCGGTCGTTACGTAAAAATAGGGGTTCGTGATTTCAAGTTATGAACCCTGAATTTTTTTTAATGGATAAGCCTAAAATCAAATCAGAACATTTTGAAATCAAAACGATTTAATAACGAAATCAAATCATATTAAATTTGTTGGTGCTTTTGTAGACATTCATTAAAACATGGTGTATGTTTCCCCCTCCCCCCCCCCCTTTTCTTCTATATAACGTGACTCGCCCTTCCCTTTATTTCTTTCCTCCACAATGAAAATCGAATGAAAACTTCAAAAAGAAAAATCCACTTCTTTTTCTTTCAATTCAAACCATGAATTTCCTTCTCAAACATCCTGTGCTAGTCCATATGAAATCAAAATAAAGTCGTCCCTTCCTTTATCATTCGCAGCATTAAAATCGGTCTGAAAAAAATATACATATCAAAATTAGTTCAATTCAAGAGCTGGAGGAAGGGTATCAAATCACTACCCGTACGCGATGAAGAAAATGGAAACCTCGACATCGAGCAATCACGATTTAGGACTTGAGATTTTGGGGGTTTCTTTCAGAATTTTTGTCGCACCTGTTTGTGCTAAGTCGTGGTGGTAGGAGGGCGTTTGAGTGTTGACTGGTAGTGCTCGAGGGAGACTTTCACAAAGGGGAGGTCTGAGGTGAGTTCATTGATTTCAGCAAGCTTTCTCGTAGGTTGTACGAGGCTTGCGTGAAGATGCTAAGAACAGAACGAAGAGGAAGGGGTGCGAACTGGACAGTAGAGGCTTGAGTGATTTTTGTAGCCTGTTGGTTGCTATGAACACGGTAGTGGGATCATCTACTGAACCTGGAAGTGTTCAAGTGAAAATTAGGATCGGCAAATATAGACGGTTTGGTGGATGTTAATTTGAACTGGAAATGAGAAGGTGCATGATGTTTGGATTCCTGTTGATGTGTTCTTGCATATGCTAGCAAGGAGAAGACGTTGGCTTTAAAATGAGGAAGAAGGGTTAGTTTTTGGTAAGGTAATTAATGTTAATAATTATCATTAGCTAATTTAAATTTATTTAACCCTGTTTAGCTCAATTGTTTATGTCTAAAAGAAATATTTTATTCATATAAAATCAGATGCAAACGTCGTAAATCACGTTATGTTTATAGCTGCAAAATGTACAAGCTGGTTTCAATTTGGGAATTTTCGGAATCAACTGTGAATGTTAAATTTAAATCGAATATTGTTCAGTTTAATTTAAAATTTTGAACGGATCACAAATAAAAACCCTCGTGAGTAAACTCACTCTCTGGATTCGTTTATGATTTATTATAAACGAATAGTTATTTAATATAATGTTATATGCAGTTTGTTTGTGTTTGGATGCATTGAAATATTATTGTGGCTGTTATATATATGTTAGTTATCCAGGCTTGGTGGTTGTTGCTATTATATATATTGAATATTTCCCGTAGTACCATTTGCGGATGACCCTATGCGCCCTACAATATATACAGTGGATGACCTTCTATACCGCGATATCATGCCTTGAAGCAGGATGGGTATTATTCATATTGTCTAACATCTGTGGATATAGGGAAACAGGTTGGAGGGATCCAACTGGATTCCTCAAAAATTTACTATTGTTTGTTTTCATAAATATTGTTGTATATGATGTGTTAGACAACCTGTGATTGATAATTGGGTGTTTTTGATGTTCACTACTACAAAACAGGTCATTTGCATCAGTTGTTAAACCCCTGTTGCATCAGTTGTTAAACTGATACAAGTGAAGATTATGCAACAGACAAATTTCTGTTGCATCAGTTAAAGAACTGATGCAAATAAGGATCACTTGCATCAGTTGTCTAACACAACTGATGCTATAGAGCAGATGCAAATGTCTGCATTTGCTTTCGAAGCCTTGGTCTATTGCATCAGATTTTTAAAACAACTGATGTTAATGAACAGATGCAAAAATGACATTTGTTATGATCTTTAATGTATTGCATCAGTTGCCTATGCTATTACAATTGATGCAAATTAAGTGAATTAAAAAAAATCAACTATTTACAAATTTGTAAACCTGAAGCAATATTAAATCGAATGTAAAATTCTACAGATGCATTAATAACACCAATCTGATGAAACAAAAAATATAACTGTATTATCAATTAACATAGTTCATGTGTACAACCAAAAAAAAACATACTCTAATCATAAAACTAAAGTCATCGTGCATTACAAAAGACTAACATAATTACATCCAATTATATATGATATAAGTCGCTAAGCAATCCCCAACTTCGTCTATCTCTTGTCGCTCATAAGAACCATGTTGTACAAAGTCCTGCCATTTATAAGAGTAGTACTATTTTAAAATGTCATAAATAACATATAATAGCTAGGTGAATGAAATAAATTAACGTATACCTTTTGTAAATCGATGTTTTGATTGTGGTGTTTTACTATGTCAAGCATATACTTCATCACATAATATACACAGTTCGTTGCTTCAGATTGCTGCGGACACTGGCAATATTACAAAATAATTTAACAGTTAGTTAATGAAATAAATAAAACACATATTAATTCATCGCAGCTTTTAATGTGTGTCATTTTCCTGGTTTAAAAGACTATTTTCTAGTGCTCCATGATGTTGCATAATACAGTCATCAATCAGTCTACAATACCATCACCTTAAATACCAAATATACTTCAGAGTAAGGACAAAATTGGTATTTTGATGTGCATGTTTATGTGTATATTTATATGTGTACATATGTATGTCTACAAATATACAAGGAATCACATGAATTAATAAATAACTGCAGGGTAAGTGCTCTGAACTTGGACTAGAAAACTGAAACATGCAAG
Source organism: Allium sativum (assembly GCA_030737875.1). Classification (NCBI taxonomy): domain Eukaryota; kingdom Viridiplantae; phylum Streptophyta; class Magnoliopsida; order Asparagales; family Amaryllidaceae; genus Allium; species Allium sativum. The sequence continues at coordinate 232,248,150 of CM060913.1, read as the reverse complement.
AAGACCGTGCATACCAAACAAACATTTAAATATAAGATCAACCCAAGCCTTTTACCCTAACAGTTTTAGCAATCAAAGATTTGGTAGCAATTATGATCTATATAGGCAACTCCATTTCCCATCAATCGCAACCTCAATTATGGTATAAAACACAGCCTGCCGAAATGCTAGAGCAGCAAATAATCCCAAAAGCAAACACAGAATGGGCTTCCTATTAGTTGTAGTTTTAGAAAATAAACTCAGCAAAGACGCAATGAAAAGAATGATAAACAATATTAGAACTGACTGGCACTTTCATGAAAATGTGGATGCATTACGGATTTGAACTAATATAATAGTTGGTTATACTAAATTTTAACCAATCCTTTTAGCCGACAATATCATTATTCATATATCCTAGTATAAATATCTCTTGCAAAATCTTTTCTTGTATTAATCATATTTTCAGAATTGTTTAAACAAATTAGTTTAATTAAAACCCTTCTACCATATTGTAGAACCTTCTTTTACGTAAATAGATTAAGTTCATTTTGTGTCCATATTATCAATACATTGCCCTTTTAAATAAATAAACTTTCATTGTTTATATTAATCCTCAAACCAGTCTAGTACCTGTCTTTGCCAGTAATCAATAGATATAGCTATCCTTGTACAGTATCTATTATTTTCATATATCAATGCCAAACAATCTACCTTTCTATGAGCATTTTCTTTTCTTATCAACCATCAAGATTTATTTTTCCAAAATCAATTAATACTGGTGTGTTTGTTCATTTATAATGTATCCAATATACCTTATACAAACTCTATGTAACAACCCGCATTCTACGCATCGGAGGATCATAGAATATTTATCTCTTTCTTATATGAAGACGTATGGTCATGTGGCTTTGGGAAACAACCATTGGGGTCATTTCCCATGTTCACGATTTTTGCTGATTTTTAATTGACCATTTTGCCCCTAGTTGATCTTGTTTCAGCCATAACTTTTGATTGGAAAGGAGTTTTGACCTGAAACCACTTCCATTGGCTTTGAATGATGGTTTACCTTTCTGTAGAGTGGTCATACGTGGAAAACGGACTTACCGTTTGGGAGATATGGCTGAAATAATGTTTGGAAGGTGAAAAACTGCTTAACCGGGCCAAATAGGATGATTAGTGAATGGGCCCATAACCCATTTCGGGATTAGGGTTATGGGGAGGCTGAAATGAGTTAGGTTTTCATTCCATTTCAGTTTTCTAGCCTCCACTTACCCCTTGGAAACCCTAAAAATGGTCTCCAACCTCTAAATCACCTCCAAATCACTTTCTAATCAAGGATTAAGCTTAGCAACATCAAATCAAGAGAGATCTTCACCAAATCAAGATTAGAGCTGCTGTTTAGCATTGATATTCACGCCATATCAGAGATTTGTTTCAGATCTAAGGTTTATTTGTGGCTAAGGTGAGTGATTTGCATAGTTCCTCACTAATTATGGTTAATTAAGAGTGATTAGTGTTAATTAGCGAATTTAAACATGATAAAAATCTGGAAAAATACTTATAAATTTTTAAATGATGTTTTAGACCTCTGATATGAACTTGGGTTAATTTGGTTAAGTTTTGCTAATCCTATCGTTAATTATGCTTGAACATGTTTAAGGGAAAATATGGGGTTTTGGCTATGTTTGATCCATTTTAACCTATCATATTTATGTTTTGGTGTTTGAGGTCACCTCTACTTGTTCCTATGACGGTATGGTATGCTTTGTGATTGATTGGAATAGTTAGAATGGTCGAAAACACCGTCGAATGGCGTAAAACACTCATTGAAAAAAGTTGCAGAAAAATGGTGCAGGCTTTCGGATCGGATCGGGGGAATGGGCTCGGACCGGATAGTGGACTGGGCAAGGGATCACCGAACCGAACCGAGGCTTGGCACAAGGGAAAGTATGGCAAAAAGGAAGGCCACAATGGTTGAACTGGGATCGGATCGAGCTAAAGAAGGGGGAATCGGATCGACTGAAGGGAAGAGAAGGGGATCAGAACAGAAGAGGAAGGGGAAGTGGAGCGGATCGGAGACCAGGAATCCGAACCGAACCGATGGAGCAAGGGTACACCGAACCAAACCAAGATGCATCTACCCGACCCAACCTGCCAGAGAGCACCCGAACCGAACTGATGTACTACGAAGGGAATTGGAGGCCACGATCCGACCTGGAGCACTTGGAAGAGACCGATCCGAACCGATAGAGAAGAAGAGCTGAGAACCGAACCAATCCAGTGATGACCAAAAACCCGAGACGCAAAGGTAGTCTAAATGGAAGTTAGAGCTCAGGATCTAGTTGGGAACCAATGAGTTCACTTCATGGTTGGGCTTTGCTGCGGGACGTGTGCTAAGGAGTTGTCGACGTTCATAACTTCGATACACCACTAAAAAGGAATGATGGGCTACGTATCAATGCAGTAGAGTCATTATGGCTCGAGGGGCAAAGCGATCATAGCAGGACTACGTATCATTGCAGTAGAGTCCCCATGACTCGAGGGACAAAGTGATTGTAGTAAGTATGAGCCAGTGCAGTGGAGCCATTGTGACTCTATGGGGCAGAGTGGTCATAGTAAAGGATTAGTAAGGCTATGAGCCAGTGCAGTGGGGTGTGTACGACTCCATGGGGCAAAGTGCACATAGCGAAGGATTAGTGGCTATGCATCAGTGCAGTGAAGCCGTTGTGACTTCATGGGGCAGAGTGATCATAGCAAAGTATTGGGTGATCGAAGTGGTGGATATCGTATGCTTTACGCACTGAGTGAGAGATGTGAGGATGGTTTCTATGCTTGATTGTTTGCCATCACTATGACATGCACACCCCCACCCCCGTATTCTTGATACCGTATGTTAGTGACACCTTAGAGTATTGTACGGTATGTAGTGCTAACTCTTTGGTTGCAGGTCCAGGTTCAGATATGGTTTAGTATACCTATTATTGTTCTATTTAGCTGCTTATCGCTCATACCAGACATTTTGTTTGACCCAGAGTTTTATGTCTCTTCTTATTACTATGGGTTCTCTCACGAGCAGACTAGAGACAGGTTAGCTGGTGATGCATGAGTAGCTGATTCGGAGGTGAGCAGGAGGCTTCCACGTATGGTATATATAGATATTCTCCCTATGTCGTTGGTGGTCACTACTTTGGGCATTAGTAGTGTACCTTTCTTGTTTAGATTTTTGAGACAGTTTTTAAAAGTTGTAATAATGTTGGCTTTGGATCATAAGCTGTATTTTGGATTTTCCGCTGCTATGATAGTTTGTTTCAACTTATGCATTGTCTCACCTGTTTTATGTCAAGTATGTTGTTATTATATTTTGTTCCATGCGCTGCGAGACATTCTACAGGTTCTTTGTTGATTCTTCGTCTTCTTTCTTTTCTTCTGATAACCGTCCCGTGCTAACTGGACATGTGTATAGCGCACTTATGGAGGAAATGTCGGTTGGTGCGGGGCGAGCAGTCACATTTGGTATCAGAGCTCTAGGTTGCGTAGTTAACCTAGGGAGAGATAATACGTATATGAGAGCGCGTATTTGTGATTACTTTGGTTTTCAAAAGTTATATATATGTATATACTATTAGTAGTATAAGGATGAAGTCGTACTACACTAGAACCACTATGGAGATAGTTAATTGTTTTCTCTTTACAGACTGGACGATGAGTCGAGATACGAGGGGTGCTGGTAGAGGGACCAATAATGGGAATGCTCCTGACATGAGGACGATGTTCACTGACTTCGTGAGAGAGATGCTTAGGGATGTTCAGGGAGAAGTTCCCAATCTCGGTAATGGTGGTGGTCCAGTAGTGCAGGCGCCTAGGGCCGATTTTGCCAAGCTGTCCAAGGATTACACTAACCTTGGTGGGAAGCCGTTCCACGGAACGGAGTCGGCCACAGATGTTCAGGATTGGTTGGATAGCTGTGATCGTATCTTCGATGACTTAGGTATCGAGGATGCGATGAAGAGAAGGCTAGTGTCTCGTTAGCTGCAAGGGCGAGCGATGAATTGGTGGAATGCTATTAAGACAACCACTCCAGAGGATCAGGTTACTTGGGATCAGTTTAAGGCTCGCTTTAGCAACAAGTTTATCCCAGCTGCTCAGAAGTCCGAACTGTTTAGGAAGTTCTTGGAGCTTAAGCAGAATGGTAGGGCAGTCTCGGACTATATTGCTGAGTTCGATACTTTGTCGAAGTATGGACTATCTCTTATCGATACTCCTGAGAAGAAGAATGATAAGTTCATTACTGGTTTGGATGGATACTTGGGGGAAATTCTTATCAACCACATCGATGAGACTTTTGAATCGATTGTGGGGAAAACTTTGAGATCAGAGAGTCTTTACCCTAAGTCGAAGGTTGAGGTTGCATCTGCAGAAGGGCCAAAACCGCAAGCGAGCGGTGGAGGCAAGAACGACTCTCAGAATAAGAGGAAGCAGAGCCAAGCTAAGGATGGCCAGAAAAAGAGTAAGAAAGATGTTGAGTGCTTCAGCTGTGGTAGGAAGGGCCACTATGCCAAAGAATGTCGGGCCAAGCCAGCGGATAGGAAGTGCTAAAACTGTGGCCAGGTGGGACATCATAAGGATAAATGTCCATAACATCTTAAAGAGAAGCAGATTGTGAAAGCATATGCTATCAGTGCTATTCGTTCTTCGTCGAATGCCCCAACTGTGGCGGAGAAAGGAAAGAATGTCGTCGTTCACGGTATGCTTTCTATTTTTGATATACCTGTTCGAGTTTTGTTTGATACTGGGGCTTCCCGTTCCTTCATATCTAGTGACCTGGTAGATAGGTTGGGACTGGAACCCGAGATAGTCGATAGACCGTTGGTTGTGACGAACCCGATTGGTGGTTCGACTAACCTTAGTATGATTTGCCGAAATTTGGTCTTATCGAGTCATGGATGTATGTTTGTTTGTGATTGCTTTGTTTTGGGCTTTACTGGGTATGGCATTATATTGGGGGTCGATTGGCTCCAAAGATACGGGGTGGTGGTAGACTGTGAGGGCTTTTTGGTGATAGTTAGGGCGGATGATGGGCAGAGGGTAGTGTTTGGTAGTCTACCTAGTGATGGGGTAATGGCTAGTTTTATAAATTCCCTCGACATCCCGCATGATGAGTTGTCAGATGTGCCCGTGGTTGGCCAGTATTCGGACGTCTTCGAGGAAGTGACCGGGCTTCCACCACACCGAGAGATTGAGTTCCGTATCGATTTAGTGAAAGATGCCAGACCTATAGTGATGCCACTTCGTCGTATGGAACCAAGGGAGCAGCGAGAGCTCGGGGTGCAAGTCAGTGATCTTTTGAAGAAGGGATTTATCAGAAGGAGTGTCTCCAAGTGGGGAGCACCAGTTGTGTTTGCCACTAAGGCAGATGGTTCCCTTCGTTTGTGTGTGGACTATCACGAGTTGAATAAGGTGACGAGGAAGAATAAGTATCCTCTACCGCGGATAGATGATTTGTTTGATCAACTGGAAGGAGCAAGAGTGTTATCCCAGTTGGACCTCGCGATAGGATTTCATCAGCTCCGAGTAGTGGCTGAGAGTGTTCCGAAAATGGCATTTAGGATGCCGTCTGGATTCTATGAGTGGTTGGTCATGCCATTTGGATTGACCAATGCACCAGCATACTTCGTGGATCTTATGAATCGGGTATTCAGAGATCAGTTGAATAAGTTTGTTCTTGTGTTCGTAGACGACATCCTTGTTTACTCGAGGACAGAGGAAGAACACAAGGGACATTTGAGGATAGTGATGGAGGTGTTGAGGAAACACCAATTGAAAGCGAAATTTTCTAAGTGTCACTTTTGGAGGAGGGAAGTGAGATTCTTGGGCCATGTTGTTTCAGAGAATGGTATTGTCGTGGACCCTGCGAAGGTGGCTACGGTACAGGATTGGTCTACGCCCAAGAATGCAACAGACGTAAGAAGCTTCTTGGGGTTAGCTGGATATTATCGTAAGTTTATCCAGGACTTCTCCAAGATAGCGGCATCGTTGACTCAGTTGACTAAGAAGAATCAAGCCTTCGTCTGGGACGGAGTGTGTGAAAATGCATTCAAGAGTCTAAAAGAAAAGTTGACGCGTGCGCCAGTGTTAGTCATTCCTAAAGGGAATGAAGAGATGATGGTATACACGGATGCTTGTGGTACCGGACTAGGTGCTGTATTGATGCAAGGAGGTAGGGTTGTAGCTTATGCTAGTCGACAACTAAAGCCGAATGAGAAAAGGTATCCTACCCATGATTTGTAACTGGCAGCGATCGTGTTCGCGTTGAGGATGTGGAGACATTATCTCTTGGGAGAGAGATTTGAGTTGTTTACCGATCATAAATCGTTAAAGTATCTCTTCTCTCAGAAGGATCTGAATCTCCGTCAACAGAGATGGTTAGAGTTCTTGGCTTCGTATGATTTTGATATCGCATATACACCTGGGAAAGGCAATGCGGTAGCCGATGCCTTGAGTAGGAGACATGCCAGTTTAGGGGCTATGTTTCTTGAATGGAAGCAACTGGAGTATATCGCGGGGTATGATTTCAGACCAAAGTGCGAATTGGATCCAGAGATGTTAGCTAGTTTGACGATCAGACCCACTTTGATTGAGCGGATTGGTTCCAGTCAGAGGGACAATCCTAATCTATTGGAAATCATCTCCAAGTTAGAGATGAATATCGACGGTGAGGAGATGAATTTGTATGGGCTTGATCGAGAAAGATGGCTTCGAAAGAATGGAAGACTAGTTGTACCCAACGTGAATGGTTTGAGAGATGAAGTGCTTAGGGAATGTCATCACTCAAAACTGACTATACACCCCGGTGGTGATAAGATGTATCGAGACATGAAGCAGACTTACTACTGGGAAGGGATGAAAAGAGACGTTGGGAAGTTTATATCCAAGTGCATGAATTTCCAGCTAGTTAAAGCCGAGCAAAAGAAGCCTAGTGGTTTGTTGCAACCATTAGAAATTCCCGTATGGAAATGGGAGCAAGTCTCGATGGATTTCATTGATGGTTTACCAAGGACTAGATCGGGACATGATAGCATTTGGGTAATTGTGGATCGATTGACCAAGAGTGCAAGATTTATACCAGTCAAATCGACCAGAATAGCAGCTAAGTAGTGAGATTTCATGGAGTACCTAAAAGCATTGTGAGTGACCGAGACCCGTTGTTTACTAGTGGGTTTTGGAAGAGCTTACAGGAGGCTCTAGAGTCGGAATTATATCTCAGTACCGCGTATCATCCTCAAACCGATGGTCAGATAGAGAGGGTGAATCGTATATTGGAAGATCTCTTGAGAACTTATATATTGGATTTTGGTGGATCATGGGATGACCATTTGCATCTAGTAGAGTTTGCATATAATAATAGCTACCAATCCAGTATCGGTATGGCTCCATATGAAGCTTTGTACGGAAGACCGTGCAACTCACCATCATGTTGGATAGAGACCGGTGAGAAGTTTGTGCTTGGACCAGATGTGGTAAGAGAAACTTCAGATAAAATTAAGATCATCCAATAACGGATGAAGGCTGCCCAAGATAGGCAGAAGTGTTATGCTGATAAGAGGAGAAGAGACTTAAAATTCTCCGTTGGTGACTTGGTGTTTGTCAAGATTTCTCCATTGAAGAGTGTGATACGATTTGGCAGGAGAGGCAAGTTGGCACCAAGATTTGTTGGCTCATTCCCAGTTCTCGAACAAGTTGGGAATTTGGCGTACAGAGTTGACTTACCAAAGAAGATGGCGGGAGTTCACAACGTAGTTTATGTTTCCCAGCTAAGGAAGTTCGTGCACGACCCAGATATGACTATTTCACCTGACCAACTAGAGGACTTCGAAGTGGAACCCTAGGCGGTTGGGAACCGCAAGCCGATTCGTATTGTCGAGCGCGATACGAAGCAACTTCGAAGGAAGGCGGTGAAGCTTGTCAAGGTTCAGTGGGGCGATAACGAGAATGACTGTACTTGGGAGACAGAGGAGAGCATTAGGAAGACGTATTCAGAACTCTTTGCCTGGTAAGATTTACTTTGCAATTTAGTTATTCCGCATGCTAGGATAGACTTGTTTTTCACGTTTGATTGTTGTTTTATGGCTGGTAGGCATGCAGGACCGTTTGTATGTTTTGGTTAGGGAATTTCGGGGGCGAAATTTCTTAAGGAGGGGAGAATGTAACAACCAGCATTCTACGCATTGGAGGATCGTAGAATATTTATCTCTTTCTTATATGAAGTCGTATGGTCATGCGGCTTTGGGAAACGACCATAGGGGTCATTTCCCATGTTCACGATTTTTGCCGATTTTTAATTGACCATTTTGCCCCTAGTTGATCTTGTTGCGGCCATAACTTTTGATTGGAAAGGAGTTTTAACCTGAAACCACTTCCATTGGCTTCGAATGATGGTTTACCTTTCCTAGAGTGGTCATATGTGGAAAACGGACTTACCGTTTGGGAGATATGGCTGAAATAAGGTTTGGAAGGTGAAAAACTGCTTAACCGGGCCCAATAGGATGATTAGTGAATGGGCCCATAACCCATTTCGGGATTAGGGTTATGGGGAGGCTGAAATGGGTTAGGTTTTCATTCCATTTCAGTTTTCTAGCCTCCACTTACCCCTTGGAAACCCTAAAAATGGCCTCCAACCTCTAAATCACCTCCAAATCACTTTCTAATCAAGGATTAAGCTTAGCAACATCAAATCAAGGGAGATCTTCACCAAATCAAGATTAGAGCTGCTGTTTAGCATTGGTATTCGCGCCATATCAGAGATTTATTTCATATCTAAAGTTTATTTATGGCTAAGGTGAGTGATTTGCATAGTTCCTCACTAATTATGGTTAATTAAGAGTGATTAGTGTTAATTAGCGAATTTAAACATGATAAAAATCTGGAAAAATACTTATAAATTCTTAAATGATGTGTTAGACCTCTGATATGAACTTGGGTTAATTTGGTTAAGTTTTGCTAATCCTATCGTTAATTATGCTTGAACATTTTTAAGGGAAAATATGGGGTTTTGGCTATGTTTGATCCGTTTTAACCTATCATATTTATGTTTTGGTGTTTGAGGTCACTTCTACTTGTTGCTATGACGGTATGGTATGCTTTGTGATTGATTAGAATAGTTAGAATGGTCGAAAACGCCGTCGAATGGCGTAAAACACTCGCTGGAAAAAGTTGCAGAAAAATGGTGCAGGCTTTCGGATCAGATCGGGGGAATGGGCTCGGACCGGATAGTGGACTGGGCAAGGGTTCACCGAACCGAACCGAGGCTTGGCACAAGGGAAAGTATGGCAAAAAGGAAGGCCACAATGGTTGAACTGGGATCGGATCGAGCTAAAGAAGGGGGAATCAGATCGACTGAAGGGAAGAGAAGGGGATCGGAACAGAAGAGGAAGGGGAAGTGGAGCGGATCGGAGACCAGGAACCCGAACCGAACTGATGGAGCAAGGGTACACCGAACCGAACCAAGATGCATCTACCCGACTCGACCCGTCAGAGAGCACCCAAACCGAACCGATGCACTACGAAGGGACTTGGAGGCCATGATCCGACCCGGAGCACTTGGAAGAGACCGATCCAAACCGACAGAGAAGAAGAGCTGAGAACCGAACCAATCCAGTGATGACCAAAAATCCGAGATGCAAAGGTAGTCCAAATGGAAGTTAGAGCTCAGGATCCAGTTGGGAACCAATGAGTTCACTTCATGGTTGGGCTTTGCTGCGGGACGTGTGCTAAGGAGTTGTCGACGTTCATAACTTCGATTCACCACTGAAAAGGAATGATGGGCTACGTATCGGTGCAGTAGAGTCATTATGGCTCGAGGGGCAAAGTGATCGTAGCAGGACTACATATCAGTGCAGTAAGTCCCCGTGACTCGAGGGGCAAAGTGATCGTAGTAAGACTATGAGCCAATGCAGTGGAGCCATTGTGACTCCATGGGGCAGAGTGGACATAGTAAAGGATTAGTAAGGCTATGAGCCAGTGCAGTGGGGTGTGTATGACTCCATGGGGCAAAGTGGACATAGCGAAGGATTAGTGGCTATGGATCAGTGCAGTGAAGCCGTTGTGACTTCATAGGGCAGAGTGATCATAGCAAAGTATTAGGTGATCGAAGCGGTGGATATCGTATACTTTACGCACAGAGTGAGAGATGTGAGGATGGTTTCTATGCTTGATTGTTTGCCATCACTATGACATGCACACCCCACCCCCGTATTCTTTATACCATATGTTAGTGGCACCTTAGAGTATTGTACGGTATGTAGTGATAACTCTTTGGTTGCAGGTCCAGGTTCAGGTATGGTTTAGTATACCTGTTATTGTTCTGTTTAGCTGCTTATCGCTCATACCAGACTTTTTGTCTGACCCAGAGTTTTATGTCTCTTCTTATTACTCTGGGTTCTCTCACGAGCAAACTAGAGACAGGTTAGCTGGTGATGCATGAGTAGCTGATTCGGAGGTGAGCAGGAGGCTTCCACGTATGATATATATAGATATTCTCCCTGTGTCGTTGGTGGTCACTACTTTGGGCATTAGTAGTGTACCTTTCTTGTTTAGATTTTTGAGACAGTTTTTAAAAGTTGTAATAATGTTGGCTTTGGATCATAAGCTGTATTTTGGATTTTCCGCTGCTATGATAGTTTGTTTCAACTTATGCACTGTCTCACCTGTTTTATGTCAAGTATGTTGTTATTATATTTTGTTCCATGCGCTGCGAGACATTCTACAGGTTCTTTGTTGATTCTTCGTCTTCTTTCTTTTCTTCTGACGACCGTCCCGTGCTAACTGGACATGTGTACAGCGCACCTTTGGAGGAAATGTCGGTTGGTGCGGGGCGGGCCGTCACACTCTACATTACAAGGCATCAATAAAACCATTTCTCACTTCATACTAAGATCTAGTAAATATTCCCATAATCTTACCATTCTATTCAGACTTACTATTATGCAAAATAGGGAAACTTATATATATATGTTTTGCCCCAACTCTTACGGTTGTAATAAAAAGAATATTATACACAGAATATTCCCCTCTTTATGTCAACTAAGGATGGCTTATATTCAACACGAGTTTATGAGGATTTCCCATCATTTTGTATCCACATAACAGCTTATATGCTATGTAAATGCCTATAGCTGTCACATGGGTACTTTTATATAAAAATATAAAACCAGTATGCATCTAAATATGCCTAACTTTTCTTTATAATTTCCCATATATATATACACACACACGCGCGCGCACACGCATGACTTCCATTAATTATATTATACTTACCCGGTTCTCTAAAACTTAACAAAATAAATTTAAGATAAGAATGGATCTCAAACAAGTTATACTTACCATACACCTTCTTAACAAGTTCCAGGTTACAATATTACTATAGCTACCTTATTCGGTAGAGTATTACATTCATTCGGCCACTATTTCAAATAGCATGCTTATTTCAAATAGCATGTTTCTTAACAAGTTCCAGGTTACTGGCACTTTCATGAAAACGTGGATCCATTACGGATATATGAATACATGAGAATGATAAATAGATTGATTTCTAATGGTGAAAGAATACCTATGGTTTGAAGATCAAAGGCGAGATAAATAGAAACAAATTTGTAATTGGCTTCAAACTAATATATGTGATGTTTAATAAAGATGATGAGCTACTGAGTGTGGAGAGGGAACCGAATCAAATAAAGGAACTACAATTACTGATGAAGAGGTTAATAGTATTAACATGCAAATTTTCTAAATTTCTCCATGATTTTCATTTTGTACCTTGCAACTTTTTCTTAACTTTCTGATTACCGGGTTTTTCACACAAAATTTAAACTATATAGTTGCATTTTTTTATAATATATGCTTCTTCTTTTGACCATTACGAATATAATCATAATTTTAGCTATGGTATTAAATATTCAAAGCTAAAAAGGATGTTAAAATAGTTTTTTGTCAATTTTATTTATATCACAAAATAGTAGTTATATTTATTCAAAATAATAATGTAAATCCTTATTGTTATGTTGAAAATTCAAATAAATTCATCCAGCTACTATAAAAAAAAAAAATGGTAAAGGAAAATTTGAGTGCTGATTCATGGTCAAATTTCTACACTAAAATATTATGATTCAAAAAATAAGTCATATTTACTTTTATGCATGTATCAAATTTCATCTATTAAATTCTTTCAAAAAAAAATTGTCATTTTAAACAGTTATTACCAGGCTTCCAAAGACTTAATAGTCCATTTTGCAAAGGTAGTTATACCTTTCTTTTAGTCTATCTTTAGTAACACAGTTAACAGTTGAAGATTTAAACTAATTTTATGACTAAGCTTCTTTTACTACAAATTTACTTTATTATTTTGATCTGATATACTTTGATAATCGCCAATTTACTCAAATGATACTTCATCTGAATCTTTACTACAATTAGGGTATATCAGCTAATAAGCCAATCATTTTATTCCAAACAGGAATATTTATCCCTCAATCAATAATTCATAAGGAAAAGAAAAAACTAAAGTAGAAATTTAAGAGAAAACATACCTATTACGAATAGTTTATTCCAAGCTATATATCCCTAGGAACAACTTAAAATCATTCTCAATGTCCTCCTTTATGGCGTCGGAGAAAAATAACCAAAGAAATATCAACAAAAAATAAATAGAGTTGTATCATATGTAGATTATTCTACTATCATATGAAATTCATACTTGCTATCCATGAGAAAATACAGAAACATAGATGCCAAGAAACTAAATTGATAAAACTAAATTGATAAACATAAAACAAAATTGGGAAGAATGATAGAAAAATCAATTGATATTGGTAGTATTTGAAGAAATAAAAAGGTATATTTTAGCTGGTTAAATCACTTATGATATCAAAATATTTTAGCTAAAACTAATGATCGAATCCTTAGTTCCTAATCTAATGGGAAAGGAGAAAACTAGGCATACATGCCAAACTGTATTACTGCAAGTGATGGTATAACGGTACATTGACAGTGTTAACAAGAGCATGAGAGATCAAATCCTTCATTCCTAATCTAATGTCCTCTTATGTCCAATTTATTCTCATTTAGTTATCATCGACCATCATAATTTTATTAGTACGTGGAACCCATTAAAATAGTAAAAGATGAATGATGTACTGATTATTTATTGAGATTGGCTAGACATATGTGGTTAGAAGATATGAAGAAAGAGGAATTCGTCTAACATGAAACATCAGTTTAAGATATAAAATAAAATTAGAATGGAAAATGATATTTATTAGTGAAGTGAAGTCTTGTAATGAATAGTTTGTGATGTATTTCCTGTATGCATTTACATTCAAACACTGTAGTACCCCCTCCATCTCCATTTTAGTTGTTCCAATGTGCCCATAATATCTCAATCATTGATTATTCTGTTGTCTTCATTTATTTTTTGTTTTTAATTCTGCATTTGAATTAAACAATTCTGATGTACAGCTGTGATTTGTTGGGACCGAAGAACACAAAATGGAAAGATAGGAATTCATGTGCATTCAACATAGGAACGCTACTGCGACAATGTGAGTTCATGGAAGTTTACTATTCTCCAATAATTTACTATATTTTTCTCTGATAATTTTATAACTGCATCTAGATGAAAAAAACACCACTTACAATTGAATTGATACATGTTCTCGTTTTGTTGTATTGACTTAGTTCATTCATTAGTTTAATATAAAAAAAAAGAACACGCACACTCAAGTTTGATAAATATCTTATATGTTTTGTAGACAATGCATCTTACATACATCCAGTGACAGATTTGTTTCCATGACAGTCTGGGCTAGAACAGAATTGCTGGTTTACTCGACTGAAAACACTCAAATATACACTCGAAACAATCTTAACCCTACAAATCTCGAAAGCACCTTGAAGTACTGCTGCAAAAAAAAAATTCTTCAAATCTCAAAAGTCCTTTGATAATTTTTTTTTATCAAAAATTGATGCTGGAAATCTAACCTTACAATCATAACCTTCCTTCGAGTCTCAACCGTATACTTCTTTCCACGGCTTCCCCCGTGCATCTGTATCCCCATTTTTTATGGTAAAATTATACTCGATGTTGAAATCTGAAATCGAATTGAAGGATCGAAATCTGCAATCAAATTGCGGGAAAACCATCTTTACCACTACTCAGAACAAGGCATGAAATCGAATTGAAATTAAAATACTAAAGGCCAATTGAAATCGGCAATAGAAAATACCTGAAAGAAGGCAATGTCGAAATCTGCAATCGGAATCTAAATCTGCAATCGGAATCCAATTCTATAGTAGTAAAATTCGAATCGAAACTGTAAGAGGGTCGGTGTTCATCTTTCTTCTTTTCGTTTTTATTTTTTGGTCCTTGTACTGGCGCGAAAGAATGGAAAAAGAAGCGCGTTGGAGAAAGAGGGATACATCGGGTTGGGAACGGTTCGGATTAAAAAGAACGTATTTGATCTTGTAATTTTTTACTTTAGGTTCACTTGCTTCAACCTATTTGCATCAAGAAAATGAAACTGATGCAAATCAATATACTTGCATTAGTTGTCAACATTGGAGATGCAACCGAAACCATTTGCTTCTGCTCATTTGCTTCAAAAATGATACAGAACCGATGCTAATTACATTTGTAACCCTTCTACTGCTACACCTATACCAATTGCTTCGAAAGTTAGAGGGGAACTGACTCAACTGATTCTATTTGCATCAGTTGTTTGTAGAACTGACGCAACAGAAGCGATGTAACAGGCTTGTTTTGTAGTAGTGGTTGAATATCACTGGACCTAAATATTGATATATAAAAATATCGGGAAAAGAAATTTTTGAAGTTTAAAGGGGAAAATCTAGTTTTCTAAAATAGAATTTTGAATTTCGAATGGACTAGGAAATATAAACTTGTTTGATAAGAATAACAAGTAGTTGAATTTATAAATGATGTTTATAAATGAAGGGAAATAAATTATCACTGGATAATTTGAATAATAAGATTCAAATGTGAATTTAAAATGGGAATTGTGAATCGTTTTAAATAGAAAACGATGAAATTTATTCTGACGTTCAGAATGTAAGTTGAATTAAAATAAATCCATATGGAATTATGATTTGAATTCGACTATGTCAAATTTATAAATATAAATTATTTCTTGAAAGGATATTGGAATTTTATGAAATAGAAACAAATTACATATTTAATATGAAAATAGATTCTATGTTTATATATAAGTAAGTTACAATAATAAAATATTCCAAAGAAGGAATTGGGTTTCAAATAGATTTTGAAATGGAACTTGTTTTAACGTATAAAACAAGGAAGTTGAATTTATAAACGATGTTTATAAATCTAGTGAAATAAATTATCATCGGATAATTTAGAAGTTTAAATTCAAGTATGAATTTAAAAGTGAACTGGAAATCATTTCGAAGAGGGAACTACGGATTTTATTCCGGAAATCAGGATATAAACTGAATTGAGATAAATCTAAGAAATTATATTTGAAATTTTATTTCATCGAATTTGTAAAATAATTTATTCCTAATGGAATTGGAAATTAATATTAAAAATGGAGTTGTGATTGAATTTATAATTGAGTAATGAAATAATCGACGACTAGGGATAATCAGAATGTTTAAGTTAGATTTCGAAAACTAATTAAATTTATATTAAAATATTGAAGACTGGAGTTGGAATTTATTAATGAACAAAGTTTAAATGTTTATATTTAAATATAATTAAAACGATCTCGCCGCAGCGCGGTAGTTCATAATTTAATGTTTCAAACTTCAATTGAGTATATAGAACTCAATTTAAGTCGGAATTCTTTGAAACAAGAATCGTCGGGACCTATTGGGTGATAGTTTTCTAATGGAAGAGAAAACATGGAATTCGTTTTATAATTTTTGAGTTATGTCAAAATCAATTTTTCATAAAAATAGCACTATAATCGTTTTTAAACCATAATGGTTTATTAAATTAAATTGAAGAATTTTAAGTAAATAAAATTTGAATTTTCATTAGTGAAATCCAGACTTGGGTTATAAAATAAATATGAACTCAAGTGGAGTAAGTGAATTGATTTTTCAAACAAAAATCATAATTTTAATAGAGTTAAGTAATTAGAAGAATAATTATTTAATGGAGTTTTGGATCGAAAATGCTCTTTGGATAAGTGAATTGGATTTGTGAATTTATATTCAAAATCGAATATGAAACTTGAGTTAGAAATGGCATTTGTTCGATTATAAGTAAATTAAAAATATGTATGAATGTGATATTTTAAAAAAAAAAGTAAAATAGGCAAAAGAGCTAATTAGAGAATGAATTAGCAAATTGAGTTAAAAAGATTGGGTTAAGTTGAATAAATTGGAAATGGTTAGATATAGGTTAAGAAATTTGGAATGAAGTGTATGAAGAGATATAAATTGGATGCCCGATAAAAGAGGTACGTATTTAATTTAATATGATTTTATGAACCTATTTGGAAAGCCATTTGGCTTGTTGATTTTCTTTTTGAATGGAAAGGGCATAGACAGTCGATTTGTAGTTGTACAGAGTGATCCGTACAATGGAGACGCTAGCGAAATTTTCCGGAAATTTAAGAGGGTAGAAAATTTTAAGAAAGTTTGATAACTAAAAATCGACTTATCAATTATATATAAAATTTAATAAGAAAATAAACGTATAATGTAATTTTATAAGAAAATAAAGCAAATTTATAAAATTAAATCTTAAGAGATTGGAAGGAGAAATGTATACACATTTTAAAATTAATGATGGTATAAAAACAAACATTTTGCATATTGAAACGATTTTTTTGATAAGAATTTAAGAAATGAAGTTAAGGAAATTAGAAACTAACTGGAGATTAGTCGATTTGAGTGGCTTCCTGAGTGTCGATCTGATGTTGGTTTCGGCCTTCGGGATTGAAACTTAGAGAGTTGTTTTCTTACTAATTTACGGTTAGGGACTGATGAATGTGGGAGAATAATGTTTTTTGAGTATTTGTAAATGTTTTCCGATGTTAAAAAGAGATGTTTTCTGGAATATAGAAAATAAATAGTTATAATAGATGGAAATGTTTTCCAAGAACCGTGAGAGGTTAAACGAGTTTAAAGAAATATCTAGGTAAAGATATTGAAGAGACTTTGGGAATCAGTAAACTTAATTAACGTAATATTAATTATAAAGGGACTCAACGATTGTTTAATGTTAATTAATAGTATTCCCTTTGGGAATAAAATATTTGGATGGATGTTTTTTTCTTTGATAGTTCAATGACCGACTATCGAAGTATTGTCAATTTAATACCATCATTGTCAATACGGAGAGACCGATTGGATTTATTATCCGAAAACCATTCCGTATACGCATAAGCGTTGCAAATCAGATTATATGCTAAAGATAATTGAAGATGGAGTAAAGTGCAAAGGCTTTTTTGTTGATCCTGGGTAGAAATAGCCTAAGATGGGTTGATAAAATAGTGCTTTCGGTTTGTCCAGTCCCAGGAAAACTTGTATGGACGAATGAAGCGACCCGAACTTCCCCGGTCTCCGAAGAGAAGAGAAAGAACGAATTACTGTGAGGACAAGACGAATCAGAATGCAGACAGAAGAACATTTCATTGCTTATTTCAACAATCCCACTAGAATACAAGATTATACAAATTAATGAATAAATATTACACATTTGACAAATATCAGAGATTTAAATTACATTTAAATACATAGCAGCGGAAAAACAATACAAAACACAACTAAAAGTAATACACGGATACAGAGCTTTCCGAGCATCGTTCCAGTTGTAAATCAGGATCCTGTGAATATAAATCTGCAAAACCAAAACTACTAGCTGCCCGTATGGAAAATAGGGGCACTCAGAGTTTAGGTTAAAACAATAAACTCCAGGTCAGTCATGTGACTGGTGTGAGAACTAAAACAGTTATTAAAACTTTACATTAAGAGAAAGTATACACTACACCATACAAGCAGTTTACCAACGCCCTATTGCGGAAATTTAGCAACGGCTTTAAGCCGTTGCGAAATAGCAACGGCTAAAATCCGTTCTACAATGGGTTAGTACGGTCATTAACCGTGTTAAATTTTAGAACGGCCTTAACCCATTCTAAAATAAGGTACGTCCTTCAATACACCCTGTTCCCATAATAATACGCTTTCATTCGCCTCGCGCAGGAAAAAAAAACGCTTGCTTGCCCTAGATCTGGCCATCGGTATCGAAACCGCTTGCCTCTCCTAATCGAAAAATACTGGTCATCTCCTAATCGAAGGCGCTCGCCTCTCCTGATTGTCTCGTGATCGACCATAACCAACCATCGGCCATCATCAGGTAATCGATTCAAATTGATTGGAGAAGTTTATGTTTTCTATTCTTTTGTTATTCAGGCCATAATCGGTTCAAATTGACCTAGATATATGGATTATAGCCGTGAAAGCTTGTAATTGGATTCATCATTAAAAAATTAATTATTTTGGCTGACTGGTTTCTTTTTTATTTTGATAAGAAGTAGACCTATGAAGGTGCTAAATTTGGGTTTGATGCTTTATAATAACTAAATAAGGATATAATTACGCTAGCAGGTTTTTACTTAGGTTGTTACGGTATTCCCTCTACTTAAGTTGTTAAGTTTAGCTGATTTTCCCTTCACTTTGAAATTTATCTTATGAAAATAAATTTGCCCTGCTGTCATGCATGTGCTAGTAATTAAAAATATCAGTTTGATTTTCCAAAGTAATTTATGCCTTTCACTCTTCAATTCAGCTGCTGGCAGGATGTAAAAGAATGAGGGAAGTAGTGCTCGAAAATGCGTAGGCTTTAAACATTTTGTTGCTTTTCTGCATTAATCAATTGGATGAAAGAACGAACGATCCAAATTAAACATTTCAAATATAGAGTAATATGATGTAGAATTAAGTTTGTTATGTAAAGATAAGATGCAGAAAGGTTGATTCTTTTTCACTTTAATCGGCTGGACGAGAGTAGTTTGGCTGATTAACACTAATTTGACTTGCATTCCTTGGCTACTCCAAAATTTGTAATCATTTTATAGTTTCTTTAATTTCATGTGGTTATGACCATGTGAGATTTTTCTTTGACGTTTGACCATTCTATATCTATTTATTGCAAGGTTGATGAACACTTGGGCAGGTCTGGTAGTAAATAATATTGCGTATGTACTATAGAAAGTCAAGATACTTATTTTGATACTTTGTTTTAGTTGTCCAGCTGCATTTTTGTTTCAGAAAGGCTCATCTGAAAAAATAGTGATGTGCAGGTGTCTATTCCCTTTGGATTGAACATAAATAATAATAGTCTCGAATGAACCTTAACTTCCAACTTTAATCAGTTCTTACTATTTTTTGTCATTAAGTTAAGCATCATTATCAACGTTAGCATAATCAAATTTAAGTTTTTACTGAAATTTAAAAATAGAACACTGAATCTGCGTTGGTGGCACTGCGTTTTCAAAATTCTCTACGCTGGTGCCATTTCTTTATTACCATTAATTGAAAAATAAAACAACAAAAATACTGTCATCTGTTTTCCGGAACTATGTATTACTTATTCCCCGATGCCTGGTTTTACTGCGGTAAAACTGAGCTAGTTTACTGAACATTGGGTCCTCGGTGCTTGGTTTTACGAAGCATTGGAGCTTAGTAAACTGAGCTTAGTTTTTAAAAGGTCTAGCATTAAACTAGTTGGATAAGTTCTCACTCCGTAGCAAGCACTTACTAGTTAAGTTAGTGACATAGATAATCTACAATATATTTATTTGGTAATAAACATAAGATCAGCTGGAAATATCAGAACATGAGCATATATTCATTAGCCGTGAGATTTCTTTATGTGCAAGGAATAGTTTTTATAATATTTATGCTACCTTTACAATTAATTATCATATTATAATATTTATGCTACCTTTACATTAAAATTAGATCTTAAAATTGATGACACACAGTCTCTAGTAGCAAGGATCATTCGCTTTATGGCATTCACTATATGGCCTTATTCATTAACTTTGGTTAAATCAAGAAAAACTAAAAACACTTCGCATTAGATTTTGTCCATTTGCGTTATTTTCCAAAGGAATAAAAGGTTAGATAAACTTTAGTATATTTCTTACCTGTATTGCTTTAATTAGTTTAAACTGATTGGGACACAATTATGGATGGGTTTTATTTCTTTTTATTAACTCATTCTGGTCAGTCAGTACCGCATTATTACTTTAGTTCCCTCGAGTGTCAATATGACAGTAGAATGATTTTTATTTCCTCAAAAAGATATTCAACATTATTTCTTAAATGTGGTAAATTTTGTATATTACCAAAAAGAAAAGAAAATTTCCTTTCTACAACTTTGCAATTGACGAGCAGAGGTGTGTGTCCAAGTTTCCAGCCTCATTTTTTTGCCTAATCCTATATTTTGTCAACCCATGTCAATTAATATTTGCATTGTGTGTGTGTGTGTGTATGTGTGTGTGCGCGCGCGCGCGTGTATAGTATATGTGTTTGTGTTAGATGTCCATCATGTACTGATGTATGTAGTTATTCCAAATCCTTTTTTTCAGTGGATTTTTTTTTTTACTATTCAACGGATTTACTTTAAAATGTTGTGTATTTTATTACCTTCCTTATGGTTTGTGTATGTATTACAAAACATATTTGCCTGCCATCTTCCACACAATGTTTTGACCAATTTGTAAATGGAAAAAGGCAATAACATAGACAACCATTGACTTATACTCACTGTAAAAAAAAATTACTTAACAAAAAAATATATCCAAGAAGTTGGATGTTATGCACAATTTACCAAAAATCCTCGTTTTTTTTACAAAGTAACAAAATTTTCATAATCCACTGTGTCCTTACTACCACATTTGTATGCATGCATAGAGTTATTTTTGCATCAATTCAACTTCATATATAATTATTCGGTTCTCTTATCCTACTATAAAATTTTCAAATGAGATATACAATATGAGAAAATGGTTCTTATCCCCATCAGTTATCATCAGTTAATTTTAAATCTGAATAGTTTAATTCTCTCTTTTGTTACTGTAATTATTAGGATATATTCATATTGGTTATTGCATTGTCAGCAAAACTACAATCTCTACGTGGTGGTTAAATATAAATGTATGCATAAAGTGAGTTTTATGCATGCTTAGTTATTTTCTTTACTAAGTTTGAATATATTACAGCTTGAAAACAAAGATATTTGTATCTTTTCAATAACATAAACACATAAAAGAACATAAATAAACATTCTAAAATTACTTGCTTTTTCTTTGATTGCGACTGCCCTCTACATGCACATAATTAGTTGTTTGCTTCCTAAATTATGCATATATTACAACTCTGAAATTAAGATGCTGCTAAAAAATATACATTTCATACTTCAAAATATGAACATAAACAAAAATTACTCACACTTCCCGATTCTATCACTATTACGATTGCACGCATGCATTCCTTTACTAATTACCATGTCAGGTCAAATATGTTAACCACAATTCATTAAAAGCCAAAAAAATTACTCCAAACTATCCATATCATCTTCGCTTTCTGAGATTAAATTATACCATAAACAATACAAAATTAACTTCCATTATACAAACATTTAAATTTTAAAATGAGTAAGACTTATAACTAAAAGATGTATATTTTCTTTCACATTAAATGTTCATACAAACATAATTACTTCCAGTACCAGGGGTATAACTATTGCCCATCCACTTTGGAAATGAACTATATGTTGGAAAAGACAAGTGATTCAATGGTATTTCGTTGTAACATCAACACATGTATTGATGATGAGGAATATAAGAGAAATATGTACACACACACAACTGTGTTTGTGTGTGTGTAACCAAAATGAAATTTTACCTAGCCTGATACTTTCATTCCATTTTATAATTAGATAAGAATTTGCACAGTCTTTGTACCTGCTTTGGACAAGTGTCCTATTATAACTTGACAACATTTCATAGTCAAACTTTGTAAAAAAAGAGAAACTAAATGCTTTCAAATATACAGGCCCATGCATCACACCGGCTTTCCACTCGTATATATATACACACTTGCGGTATTATATATATGTTGTTGATACATTTGCTTAGTTCATAGTGTTATGAAAAATAACAACATAGAATGAAATGTCCAAGAGCTAAAGGAAATTTTTAACGATATTGTCCATTTAATTGTTATCGAAAATTTTAACCCAACATTAATGTAGCCTGTGATGGTTGTAACTTTGCGACAGTTTTGATAACCAGTTAAGCCAGCCTAAATAGATGATTCACATGTGGAAACCGCTACAATGATTGTTTTGAAAAGTTGCTACTATATAAATTATAAACATAGATAATTGTTATGAAAAACTGCTATTATGATCAAACACTCAGTGAGCCCAAAATAGATAAATAAAAAGCATCAGCTTTGTTTATACATTTAGCACTGAACAACTGGCCGATAAACAGAGGTAGATGATCACAGTCTAAAAAAAAGCATCAACTTCATTTAAACAAGGCAAATAAACATAGTCCAAAACTACACAAAATAAAACAATTTGTTACTTAAATGCTTGCAAATTGCACAGAAGCATATAACCCAATTTTTCTGAAGGTGATATTTGGTTAATTCATTTTAACAGTGATTTTCTACTTGCATTTTGCAACATCAGTCATTCATGAAATCACTCATGCACTGGGAATTAATTGTTTCAGGTATATAATAATCTTAAACGTATACACACACACATATACATATACATTTATATATATATATATATATATATATATATATATATATATATATATATATATATATATATATATCTCCTTTGCAGGATAACTAGGAAAGAAGCTTAAACTGAGTACTTGGGATTTTCGGCTATAAAGTCTGTGCAATTGGTTAAAACCAGAAGGGGCATATCACATATACATGTATAATTCCAGATAAGAATTTTGCTTAGCACATTGAACAGGTTGGATACACAAAGCTTGTGCTAATGTATTATGTAACATCTTTCTCCCAATATGGCGCGCATGGTAGAAATTGTGATACTTATTGAACCTGGCTGTTTTAGTGTTATAAACAATGATTGAGATCTGTTTGGTATACTTATACATTTAGCAAACACTCACTAAGCCCAAAACAGATAAACCAAAAGCATCAACTTTGTTTATACATTTAGCACAAAACAACTTGATGATAAACATAGGTAGCTGATCACCGTCTAAACAAAAAGCATCAACTTCATTTTAACAAGGCAAATAAACATAGTCCAAAACTACACAAAATAAAACAATTTGTTACACAAATGCTTGCAAATTGAGATATTAATATGCCAACATTGCACACAAAGAAATCTCATTGCTAACAATTAATTATTTTACAATTAGTTTTCATTATACCATTATTGTTAATTATCAAGGTCAGTCCGAAATGCATCTGTCATTCCTTTTAAATTATCATATTCTAGTTACAGTTAATTGCTTTCATTGCCATGGCTAGATAATGAACTATATTTGTGGAACATATAACTGTAAATGGAGAAATATAGTTTGTGATACTGTGTTAGCTTTGTTTTACAGCAAACTGGCAAAGATGAATGCTTAATGCAGGCACTTCAAGGTAGTTGATTTGTAGGCAAAGAAATTCTCGAGATATAGGTTTATCAGAGTCCAGTGATTTGAGTTCATTTTTGTAGTGAACTGGATTAATCATAATAATAATAGTAGGTTGATATTTCTTTAAATTGTATAACCATTTATTAATGTCTATATCAAATTTGCATACGTTAGTTACTTGACTTATGATATTGTTAGTGGAGTGAGATGGCGATGGAGTTGAAGACGAAAGCTCCTGCTCGCACACATCAGAAAGCTCAAGAAGAAAGTAGAAGCAACAGTAATGTATGTTATGTAACAATTAATATTGTAATATTATTGTAGTGAAGTTGATATGTATTGTAATATTTTTTTTGGCTACTGCTCTTGAATTTTGAATGCAAAGTAATATTATTTTTGCTACTGCAAATAGTAATTATTTTAAAGTTTGTAATGGTATATATTGAACTTAAAAGTTTGGTCTTTATATTGAATTTATTAAAAATATTCAGTTTATTGATCTTTCTTTTGTAGTATTATGTCAAATTTGCAAAGGTTTGTATTGAATTGGAAGAAGAAAAAACAGGATTTTTTTTGTTGAAATTTTGTCAATTTGCAACGGCTAAAAGCCGTTGCTAAAGTAAAAAAAGCAACGGACAATAGCCGTTGCAATGACAAAATTTGCAACGGCTCAAAGCCGTTGCAAAATAAAATTTAGCAACGGCTATGAGCCGTTGCTAAATTTTTGCAACTCCATCTTTCGCAACGGCTTTTGGCCGTTGCGAAATTAGTTTGCAACGACTTAAAGCCGTTGCGAAACAGTGATTATGGTGTAGTGGTAATTCGAGGGACCACGCCGTATGACACGGAACGGGTTTTCTCCCAAGAACACTAGTGCATATAACAAAACAGCGCAATGCTTTTTGGAAAAATGAAGCTATTATAAGACCCAGGTCCCATCACACAATGCAACGCAAGCCGGAGGATAGGGTTTTCCCTTATAATAGCCAAACATGCTTGGTATGTTTAAAACAAATCATTTGATACTATTATAAGTGTATAGTGTCAAAACAATTTCAATCATCAATATCAATCATAAACGGCATGGGTACCATATATCATGTCGCCATATTAGGCTCTACAAATAAAACTGCAATGTCATGTATTGGAAATTGGATTCCATCATGAGTCGAGGCAAGGGGCAAGCTCCTCTCCGTTCGAGACACTCTAGCAAATGTCTCAGGACCACACACAGCGATCATTGGAATCGGTTGGGCCGGTCCTCTCTTACTTTTGAGGATTGACAATTCCTAAACACACGTTTCCCGGTCCTATAGGACCTATGTAATGGTCTGTACGTCGGCTCACATAGTTCCAGTTATCGACCATATATTCGAGGCGCCTCGCATTCCAACAACCACACAGATAAAAAGTATATAAATGTCAGGGTTGGTAGGTCACCGACATCACCCATAGCTAGAAAGAAACGTCGTGTTCTCCTAATGGTCCTTATCCCGTTTTTGACTCATACCGAGGTGTAAGGCTCGCGAATTCACGCTATACACAAAGCTATGCCACACAGGTCGTGCTTTGATCATCAACCACAAGACTTTGCTTTTCAACAGAAGCCTTGATCATCTGCCACTTAGGCATGCCAAACAGACAATTCACTCCATGCGACTGATGTCCATCGATATACAACCTCTGAGCTCGTACGTCTCAGAGAAGGGCGTTAAGCAAGAGAATAAATTCTCCGCCGCCAAACAGATGTATATTTAATAGAGATCAATCAACACAGAATAAAATCCAATGTCAGACACACAGTCCATTTACAAGTTCGTTCTGGGTCTGAACGAAACCGGAGGCACTTTCCTTGCATATCCATCGATCTCCAAGTACGTCTGGACGATCACTGACTGATTCCCTCCTCTTGGGTGTACAGTTCAATCAAGATCATCAATAATCATCCAAACGATGTGAAGACTTCCGGTCTTCAACCACCATCTTCATCTTCGACTTATTGTCGAATCGATATTCAGAATGGGTATAAACCCAGCCTTTCCGAATAACCCGCGTATAAAATAAACAAGTGTTACACAAACACAACATACGCCTCATTCCAATTCAGAATATTCTTTTATTCAAATTTTCCCATTCTTAGGGAAAGGTTCCCATTAATTTTATCAAAGATAAATTCTTCTAAATTTATTCTTTAATCTTCCTTTGGATATCATTTCAAACCATGTTAAGGTTTTCCAAACTAGTCGGGATTAGCGAACCACACCGAAGTAATTATTTATTTTATTTCCCAATCCCAACCTATTCATCCCATGGAGCAAAACTGGTAATACTCCATATCTAACACCACGGTGTTATCGGTAAATATTAATTACCATTTCACATTCAATTCTAATTAAAGATTTAACTATCGCTTTGGAGTAAAACCGATGATACTTCATTCTCGATCATTTTAATCTAATTAAAGATTCATTAAAACTCCACTTAGTTTTAATCTTCTCAAAAATCATTATCCTATCTTTAACTGGGTTAAAGAACCAACGTCATCTAAAACACGGTTCACGATAAACCCAAAATCACATTATATTGTTAATCGGGTTAAAGAACAGGTGTTATTCAAAACACCGCTCACGATAAACCCAAAACCAATTTAAATTCAATTCCAATTAATATTATTTAATTGGTACACTTCATTAATTCTAAATAGAAAGATTTAACCTTTTTCTCTATTGGGTTTAAGAACAGTGTTAATGAAGACACCATTCGCGACAAACCCAAATCACATTGATATTAAATGCAAGGCTCCGAATAGAAAATATATCAGCTTATATTCAATATCAAATTCTACGACCAACAAATATCGTATTGAAAATAACGATACAAATATATCTTTCAAATTTCCACAACCATATCTGTATAATCACGAAATCCAACATCGAAATATTCCGAAGATAATTTTGATTCAAATCCATTTCCACTTTATATTTTGGAAATTCTAGTTATTTTCAAAACCATTTCAAATCCACTTTATTTATTTTAAAAAATAAATGGGATTATAATTCTAGTTCAAAACTAGTTCATTTCGATAAAAATCTATTTTTATCTTTTCAAATTTGTAAATTTTTTTATCCCAATTCTTCACAAATCATTTCTTATGATTTTACACAATTTATTGATATTTTTAATAATTTTATCAAGGCCCGTATAGTCGGTTTCCATCAACAGCCATCGAACTGTATTACAACGACCTTTTCCAAATTTGATTTGGACATAATTCCAAATCAAACCGTTAGATTTCAAATTTCTAATATTCATTGGAAATCTCTTTTCGATACGAACCCAACGGTTTCGGTTTTAGGAGAATCCGACGGTCGGATCTCCCGTAACGTCAATTCGAAGTCAATGGTCGAAATTCGCGAACTGCCGCGGCGCGGCGCGTTCTATTCAGGCTATTATATATATATATATATATATATATATATATATATATATATCGTCGATTTCCTTTTAAAATGTATTTTATAAATCGTTTTAAATTTGTTTTCGAAACGATTTCAACTTCATATTCAATTTCGAATCAAAATTGAATATTCCACATCATCGATATACAAATGACAATATTTTCAAAACATTATATTTTGAAATCACTTCCTTTTATATAATCATTATAAAACGAATATAATCGATATAAATATCGTGCGCATCAAAATAGCGCATCTCTAATCAACACGGCTTTATGTATTTCGATAACTTCGTTATTCTATTCAACAAATGAATATTTATTCTATTCAACACATGAATCTATATTTCTTTCAACACATGAATATTCTCAACACATGAGCATCGTCAACACATGACTATTTTTGTTATTTAATATATTTTATAAAATTATGATTTCTATCGTTTAATTTTTTAATCAGACTCCAACTGTAAATTAGTAAGAGAACGATTCCCTAAATATTAACCCTGAAGGCCGAAACCAACATCAGATCAATACCCAGGAGACCACTCATCTTATCTATTTTCCAGTTAGTTTCTAATTTTATATCTGATAAAGATGTAAATTTTATTGTTAAAATATTTCGTTCAACACATGATAAGTTTCAACACATGAATATTCTCAACACATGAGCATCGTCAACACATGACTATTTATTCTATTCAACACATGAATCTTTATTTTATAATATTATTTATTTTCCCAATTGGAATGAGGCCCAATCAATTACCATATAATGTTAATTATATGGATTTCATACAACACATGTATATAATAGCAACGATAAATAATCAACCATCATCCAAAGTGCACCACACAACTGCATAAGCATTAAATATAACTAATTAACGCTTATACAGCCTGTCAATCAAACGATCGACATACCACTAGACAATTGGGATTAGTGTACGTCAAATATCATCCCAGCACCCGTGTGGGGTTTCAATCCACAAACACTGAATATTATTTGTGCAGTTGGGTGACATGTAAAATTTATCGTCCCAATCAATGTCCTTCAAATAGGTGTACATAAACAAACCGTCCGGTTTGTAAATGAATATTTATTTATTCACATTCATGTTAAAAATTATATTTTTAACGATAATTTATTTATTTCAACACATGAATGTTTTATTATCCATTTCACATCAACATCACAAACAAACTTCACAACACATCAAACAAGCATACAAGTCGTCCATGGTCTGTGGACGACGGGTGTCGGGTGCTGCTAATCACCGTCTGCATCCTAGTATATATTTTAACTAGAAAACAAGATTTAAAGTGAGAAGTTCTCACCAAGAGCTAAACCAAACGCCGCGACTCTTCATATGTAGAAATCTTCGTCATTCTCGCCTTTTGTCACTTTCGTTGCCCGTGTTCGCTACATATACAAAAACCACATTTTTATATTCTCTAGTATATAAAAATCATATTTTTAATTCACTACATATATAAAAATCACATTTTTATAATATCACTTCATGTATAGTAATCATATTTTTATAATCTCTACTATATAAAAATCAGATCTTTATAATCGCTACTATATAAAAATCGAATCTTTATAATCGCTACTATATAAAAATTGAATCTTTATAATCGCTACTATATAAAAATTATATTTTTATCCTTCTATCATATAAAAATTATATTCTTAAACTGCTACTATATGAATAAAAATCCCATCTTTATATGTATATACTATATAAAAATCCGACCTTTTCTATGTGATTATCTATATAACAATCTGACCTTTTCTATATGATTAACTATATAAAAATCCGACCTTTTCTATGTGATTAACTATATAAAAATCCGACCTTTTCTATGTGATTAACTATATAAAAATCAAACTTTTTACTTATAAAAAAATCTATTCTTTTTACTATTAAAAATCATAGCTTTCTTCGAAGTAAAAATCCCTTTTTTATTGAAGTAAAAATTCGATTTTTATAATTAAAAACGTAAAAACTCATTGTTTTATTGTCGGAGGAGGCTCCACGGTGTTCGTTGGTGGCGGTCAGAGGGCGCCAGAGATTACTGGTGGTCGGGGTGGCGCCTGAGACTGCGGCAGGGCCCATGCTGGCCGGAGGAGTTGGGTTTTGGGGCTGTTTGAGGGGGGTTTGGCTCGAGTTAGAGAGAGAAGGGAAGGAGGACATCGGGTATGGCCAGAGAGGGTTCACCTAAGGCGGCGGCACTAGTAGGTGGGGGCGCAGGTGGTGCGGTAGCGCTAGCAAGGCCGGCGGCGCGGGCTTTTGGGCGTGGGACATTGGGGAAATCGAATGGATAAGGGAGAGAAGGAAGGGAGGAGCGGGGAGGAGCGGAGAGGCGCGAGGGGGGTGTCTCCGACGATGGGCGGCACGACCTGGAGGGGGAGCGTCGGTGATCGACGAGGTCTGGGGGGGTTTCTTTTTTTTCTTTTCTGAAATGTCGATTTGGTCAAAGGAAGGGAAGGGGGCTTTGGGGGATTTTATATAAAATATATTTTCAATTCCATTTAAGTTCAAAAAGTCAATTTTTTATTCGAATTCCAATTTGAACCCACCGACTGTTGTCCCTAGCTAATTACCCCCATTACGAACACAATGGGATATTATCGTAAGCTGGTTCGATCGTTTCAATCAGTTTTTGCCAGAATCAAAATATAACTCTATATATTGAATTTGAACGCGCATTTCGATTTACCGTGGCCACATACTAACTCTAAAAATTCCCGAAAAATATTTTCTAGCTTCGTATTGACGATACGCTCCTAACGAAACTAATTTCGTCAAATTCTGAGACTGTTTGAAAAATGGCCATTTTCCAGTCGATTAAAATCAACTGAAACTGTCAAAACACGTTTTCTTTCGCCACGCTCACATATTGATTTGAAAAATTAAGAATTTTGAAACCTAGAAATAACTTGACATCACGGATCCAACAAAAGTGGTTTCGTCGAAAACCGAGGTCGTTTGCAAAATTTCCATTTTTAAGGGCCAGAATTCCATAGCGACTATCCTGAATTTTCAACTGGACGTATCTTTTGATTTCCGCTATGAAATTTTGATTTTTCGGATTCGTTGGAAAGATATTCTCAATTAGATTCAAATATTTTTGTTTTCGCTGAAATCCGGTTTATTTTGAATCCTTTACAACCATTTGAACTTTGAAATCGAAATTTCGAACTACCACGCCATTTTCAATTCCTTTTATAATTAAAATAAAATATTTATATCCTAACGTCGATTCAAATAAATATATACATTCTATTTCCATTCAAAATAAATTTCTTGTCGATATTATTTAAAATAATTCATTTTAAATATTCAAAATTCACTAAAATTGCCAAAATAAAAAAAATTAATTGGCTCAGATTTTCCGGGTTATTACAACGAATGTCTGACAGAGTATGCCTAACAGATCTTCTATATTGATCTCATCAAAAATAGTACGTTGGTGGTGGAGGAATTCATTTCTCTTAGCTTTATACCCATGATATTTTTGGGGAAGTCAATAAATGATTTGGCGGGTTTGACGATGTGGCATTCAAAGTAAATGATGTTGTGATATTAAAAAGATAAGCATGGCCTCAAGCCTCGCAACCGGGAAATGGTATAAAATCGGGTAGGTCGCATGGCAAAGTGGGTTGCACCCAATTAGGGTGTATTGTTACCTGATCTAAAGAAATTCCATTTGCTTCTTTATTCTTTCGAGTTTGTTCCTTTTGGAAAACGGTTGCTGGTCCCATCCGTTGGTGATAATACATTCGGTACACTCAAGCGAAGTGAGTGGCCAGTCATGTTTAGCCTGGGTTGCAAGATGTTCTTGTTGAACCTGGTGTATTCCTCTTTGGAGATACACTGTCGGAAGGTGGTCTCATACCTTGCCCATTGGAATCCATTCCCCAATAAGCGCCCGCGATTTCGATTATATACTATGTATATGTAGCATGAGATGCAAGCGTTCTGCTAAATTGTTATTTACTTGATTTGGACATATTATAATATCAGAATAATATTGATTTCAAATAATGTTTTCGGTTGTTGTAAGGTAAAAACCATTCGTATTTGTGTGTCGATCGGTCTTACAAATATCCTTTCTTTTAAAAAAATATTTTTAAAAGTTAAACCAAGTGGTTAGAGTTTACTCTCACTGGTCCCATAAATGAACCAGAGTTTAATTTATTTTGTTTTACCCTAAACTCTTAGGTGTCCAAATTTGTACGGGCAGTCAAGTAGTTCAGGTATTTTTAGATATCCTTGGTGGACTTTAGAGCAGGAGGCTTCAATGTTAGACATATATAGAGTTTATTTCCGCCGTGTTGTATGTGTGATGAACAAATGATGTACTCTGAAAATATTATGTATACAGTCAGGTTTGTATTTCAAAAGTTATATTATTTAATATATTTTATTCGTTCCGCTGTGAGATTCATGTTTACTCTGATGTTGTTGTATTTATATTCTTCTTCTTCTACTACTCTAATATTTCTTTCTCTCTATTTCTCACCCTCTAACTTCTTTCTATTAATGATCCGGTAATTTCTGGTGTTTGGTTAGTCAATATGGTATTTGTATCGATAATCAAGGTCGGGAAAATGTTGGTTTGTTACAAATATGATGTTTACACTGTTTGATTACAAGTTATAGTTTTTTAAGAGCAAGAAATATAAAGAAAAGAAGCGAGTTTCATTTCTAGTGAGTTCCCGTTGTTGGATAAGAGAGAAGAGAATATCATTTTGAAATGTCCAAAGTTCAGCAATTTATGGGAGCTCCAGAATCCACGTCGACCAAGACATGTGGAGGCAGATCTGGTTCGGCCAAGACACATGGCAACATCTTCGGAGGTTACAGTGTAGTAAGTGGATCACATTGCGGGGTGGAAATAGTGGGAGTAGGGGGAGTTCTACGCTCCGGCTTGACATGGTCGAGACGGATGATTTAAATCGAGGGGAACAACTCCCTTAACATCACCTTCGAAGTTCAATCCACATAAAGGATGGTGGACCCATCCCGAGCAGGAGATAGCTGAACCAGGCCATGCGATGTAAAATGAAGTGATGTTGCTCTTGGCCGAACCGAGTTAGGTTGAGACAGAGCCTGCCGAGACGGGTTCGAAACATTCGATGCTCATATATCTAAGTTTTTTTTACCTTAGTCATGCCCATTTGAGATTTTCTTCATTCGTCCTCAAGTCTTGAGCGCTTCAATAAATGGAAATCCGTGATTTGACAATCTTGCAAAAAAAGTGGGTCAACACTTGCCCCTGCAAAATATATCTTGTTGTAAAAGATGTGTTTTGGACTCTAGTAGACTTGACACTCAAGGCTCGCGATCTTACCTGATCGTTCATGATTACCATGTCTATAGGAGTGCCATGCCGATGATTAATTAGTGGCTTCGACGAGCTCCTGCCGAGTACCAGCCATACCCGACGATCCATGATCGAATTGCGCTCGAGCCAAGCACTATCCATACTTGGTAATTGGAAAATCTGCATGTCAAGCATCAACCACACTTGATGATTCAAGCATCACTAGGCTCTTGCCAAACATCAGTTGTATCTAACAATCTGTAGCCTCTCCAGGCTTTTGCCAAGCCTAAATCGTACTTGATAACCCTCACTAAATGAGCCCATTTCGGGAGATCGGTTGACCATTGCCAAGCATAAACCATACTTGATGATCCTGGTTAGATTCGCCCACATCCTGGTCATTTAACCCTTTCCTAGCATTAACCATACTTGGCGATCCTAGCCTCACCAGGCTCTTGCCGAGCATAAACCATACTCGACGGCCCTAATCGAACAGGCTAGTGTCCAAGTCCACTTGCCTGTACCAAACGTCAACCATACTTGATGGTCCTGGGTAAGCAAACCTATCAAGTTTATGACGAAGTTGCCTACCCTTTTTCATGCATCAGCCATACACGATGATCCCGGGTTTTTTGTTTAGAGAAAACATAGTTGTAAACTAGGTGCTAAAAAAGAATCAACTATACTTGCAGACATTTGACTAAAGTACAGAAAACACAAATTTATCGAGATTGATAAAAGTAGATGGTTCCATCCTAGAGATTGTCTGAAAATCACTTGTGGATTTCGTACAAGAGTTGGAGACTTAGCCGTTTATTACAAATTATTTGGAAGATAAAAACAAGTACAATGGTGCATTTTCAGGTATAGAGAATGCCTAGGGCTAATGATTAGTCTCGTACATGGGTAGGCCGACTTAGACACCTTTTATTGAAAGCAAAAACGAAGCGATGGTATGTTTTTGCATACACAACATGCTTAGGAAGCAAAAGCTAGTTCCATATATGGGTGAGCCAACATATCCATCATTCACTATCCAACACCACATAGACCTATCAATTAATGACAAGCCCTCCCTGTGAGTCGGTCCCACTTACACGTCGAGCACTCGATGATTGATTATGTTCCACTATAAGGGTTTAATGCAGGACATAGTGTTGTAGATGTCCCTTTCTGGCAAACTCTTCTATGACATATTAAAGGTGTTTGAATTCATTCGTATCGTGCCCACCTCTTTCGTGAAACAAACAGAATTTCTCGAAGGTTCGATCACACTCTATGGGCTCCATTCCAGATTTTCTCCTTAGTAAGAGCCAGCCTTTGATTTCATGGTAATTTTCTACTAGACTCATGCTTAACTTGGTATACAAGTCATATTTAGGCCTTCTTTTTAACTTGACATCCCGACTTTCGTCGTTTTCAGCTTTGCACTTTCCGTTATTGGAACACTTATCATCTTTCATCACACTGACTTTGAGGGCTTCGCGATCAACTTTCGAATTCTCTTCTCTTAGAAACCTATCGGCTTCGAAGTAGTATTTTTCTAGATTTTGTGGAGGATCCTCTCTAGTATCTCTTGAACTCAGTGTTAACCAAGACTCTGGAAACAACCTCCATTAATGCCATCGATGTATCCGGTTGGTCGATTGCAGCTATTGCGGCATTAAATCTCTCTAGAAGAGCACGTAGAGATTCTCTGGTCTTCTGCCTTACTGTTGCCAAAGTCATCGCAATCTTGGATCAAGCCACATGGACACAATATTTGACCATTGAATCTTTCAATCAATCTTGTCCAATTGTTGATTGAATTGCTCTCCAACTACCGAAACCCGTGGGCATCTATATTTGATAAAAATAATGGGAAGTACATGGCCTTCACTTCCTCTGATACCCCCAGCACTTCTTTATGCTTCAAGTATCTCATGAGGTAGATGGTGGGATCTCTCTTTCCATTGTAAGATTCCACCACCGACAATTTAAAGTCTGGTGGGTTCGTTGCGTTTCTTATGTTTAAAGTGAATGGACTTTGTTGCACATTGTCTATGTCCTGGTCCGATAGTCCTCCATGAGTTACATGCCGAGTGATCTCTGCAACTTTATCGCCACCATCAAGTAGCATTCTCCAGTCACTACTGTCTACCATCGGGGCATTGAGATATTCCAAGCATGTGTTCTTAGTGAAAGCATCGCAAGCCGTAAAGTTCGGTCCAAAGTTGTTTAGATTCCTTGGGGCGGCCGTTGCACCCTATTTAGTCATATTCCTCTCTGTAACATGAGCTCTATTAACATGTACTTCATTCCTTAGCACTAAAGCTTGGTTTACGCTTGTATGCGATACTGGAGCTCATAGGATCTCGAAGGAGGTGGGAAGCATGTGATTTGTACGACCTAGGTTCACCTAGCCGAGCCGGTATCCGATTTAACATTGTCGAGCCGAGGTCGAAGTTTTGGATGTGCCCCCGGGTGTGGTGGTGATGTTGCTTGCTCGTTGTGGCCTATTCTACCTTCGTGTGTCTGACCTCTAGCCTCTCTCAGTTGTGCTAGTATCTCTTGCATCGTGGTTTCCAGCCGCTCGAAGCGCATTTTCACTCCACCCATAGCTTCATCCAGTTCTTCCCTTGTCAAGTGGACAGAAAGGTTCCCAACTGAAGATGCCTCTTGGCCTTCTTTATCTCTTCTAGTGTCATCGGTACGAGTAAAGGTACCGTCTTTCTTTTTCTTCACCATGATATAAAGTTGAGAATTGTAGCAATCTTTTTTCAACAGAAATTCAATTGGCGTGCCCCCTCCATGGTGTACCAAAATGTTTACCTGAAATTTGGTTCTTTCAAGTTAAACACTCGAATAAAGAAATTCACAAATAATTTCACAATCATAGAATCACATAATACGTAGAAAAGTAATTGGACATAATAAATTATAGTGCTTCGGCAACGTGCCTATGTCCACTTGTAGTAATATGATGTTTATACTATTTTATAACAAGTTACGGTTGTTTTATAGAAAGAAATACGAAGAAAAAGAAGTGAGTTCTATTTCTGGTGAGTTCCGGTGGCTAGAGAACGGAAGATGCTTTTGAAATATCCAAAGTTCAGCAATTTATGGGAGCTCCAGAATCCGGGTCGCTCGATACACGTGGATGCAGATCCGGTTCGGTCAAGAAACGTGGCAACATCTTCGGAGGTCACGATATAGTAAGTGGATCACGTTGCGGAGTGTAAGTAGTGGGATTAGGGGAGTTCTAGGCTTCGGCTCGACATAGTCGAACTGGCCGGTTCGACATGGTCGAGCCGGATGATTCGAACCAAGAGGAACTCCTCTATTGCCATCACCTTCGCAGTTCAAGCCACATAAAGCATGGTGGGATCCATGTCGAACCAAAGATACCTGAACTGGCCCATGTAATGTAAAGTGAAGTGATGTTGGTCTTGGCCGAGCCGAGTTAGGACGAGCCAGATCTTACCAAGCCGGGGTCTAAACATTCGATGATCATATATCCAAGATTTTTGTTACCTTGGTCATGCACATTCAATTTGTCTTACGTTTATCCCCAAGTCTTGAGTGCTTCTGTAACGACCCGCATTTTACGTATCGGAGGATCATAAAATATTTTTATTTAATTCCCTGAGGGTTTGAACATCCTCATATTTTGATATGTTGTTTATGGGGATGTGAGACATGTCCATAATTTTTACCAATTTTATTACGACCATTTTTCCCCTATTAGTTTTGTATAGGACATAACTTTTGACTGAGATCGAATCAGGTGCTGAGGTCAATTTCATTGGCACTGAAATGGTGTTTCCAATTCCGTAGAGTGGTCACATTAAAGATTTGGTTCAGCGGATTGGCAAAAATCACTGTTTTAGTGCTACACAATTTCTATCCAAACTAATTGGTAATTAGTGGGCTGATTTGTGGGGCCCGCTAAGGCTTGGGATGTTCGCTATAAATAGGGGGTAGAGGCATGGAGAACAGTTTAGTTTCTTCATTTCTCTCATTTGGTTGAGCTCGTGATCCTCCTTTCTCAATTAAATATCTCTTTCCTCTAATAAAATATTGATCTAGATTAGAAGATCAAAGATCAACATCAAAGAACAAAGTAATTGATTCGAAGGTCGTTCTTCACTGTCCAGATTAGAATTTAGTGGTTTTCAAACTAGTTTGAAGATTTGGTGAGTGATAAGCATCTCTCACATGGGTTCAATCGAGTATATGGGATGTATAATCTTATTTTAGTCATTTCAAGTTGTTTTCACTTAGATCTACACTGCGGTATGTATGATTTCAATTTGAATCACCATATAATTTAATCTAGTAACTTATAAATGGTAATTTCATATGATGTTTAATGTACTCATGTTGGATTGATAATTGGTTGATTTTGTTGTTGAATCATTGTTGAAAATGTTGAAATCGAATTGGTTTTTGAGTATGAAATCAAATCGAATTCAAGTGTGGTTTTAGTTGGAGATTTGGTGCACATGCATGTATTGGATCGGTGGTGTTTTGATGGATCTGGCAAAGGATGAATTTTCAGGTTTTAACAGCGTCTTACAAACGCTGTAAAAAGTCATGTATCGGGCACAAATTCTAGTATGGATCAGGCACCAAAAATCAGTGGATGGCACGAAAAAAATGATGGATCGGGCGTGTTTTGATGGATTTGCCATAGACTGAATTTTCTAGGTACGCCAGCGTTTGTTAAACGCAGTGAAAAGTATGGATCGGGCTGAGCTGATCTGGCATGGATCGGGCAGTGTTGCGCATGAGAAATTGATGGATCGGCCCTCGATTTTCAGATGGATCGGGCATTTTTTCATGGGTATGGATCGGACACAGATTACAGCGTTTTACAAGCGCTGTAGAATGTTGATGGATCAGCCACTTTCTGGAGCATGGATCGAGCACTAAAAACGTGGTGTTGCACACGTGGTTTGGATGGATTGGACAGAAATTTAACAGCGCTTTTAAAATGGTGTGAAAGAGGATGGATTAGCCACATTTTGGAGTATGGATCGGGCACTAAAAACGTGGTGTTGCGCACGTGTTTTTGAGCAGTTTTTGATGGATCAGGCTGATGGGTCGGGAAGGCCGATCCAAGATGGATCGCGCAGATACGATAGCATTTCAATGGAAAGCCGTTTTAAACGTTATGGTATAAAAATTGAGCCAATGGGTCTGGATCAAGCCAGGTGATACGATAACATTTCTGAAACGCTGTAAAAGGCTGAATTAAACACTATAGTATGTTTTTCATTAAAGAAAGGCTGAAAATGCTATGAATTGCAGTATGACCAAACGATGCATATTTTTGGGTCGACGACGATCATGGCTTCGACGTGAATTCAAGGAGGAATGACCGAAGTATTTTAAAACGTTCGTCAATTGATGAAATGCAATGAATGTGAAGACGACTC
The DNA here is from genome assembly GCA_030737875.1 of Allium sativum. Lineage (NCBI taxonomy): Eukaryota > Viridiplantae > Streptophyta > Magnoliopsida > Asparagales > Amaryllidaceae > Allium > Allium sativum. Next base: position 232,210,258 of record CM060913.1, on the reverse strand, counting down.
AAGATGATTTGAGCTCGTAGATAATGGCTGCTCAAGATGATTTTAGCTTGCTAATGGTTGCCGATGATGACGACTAGAGATATCAAATGCCGAGGTATTATCGTGGTCGTAGGTTCTAGCGGGCTCAAAGCAGGGGTATAACAGGGATGCCTACAAGACTAGATGATTAGTCGAGTACCATGGGTAGCGATGAAGTCCTAGATACATAACGATGAAAGGCATATGGATTTTTTTGCTAGAACCAGGGTTTACCACCTTGACGAGCGGCATGATGTTGAGCCAGTCATACGATTAACGATGGTTTCAAAGCAATATTGGTAGTGATAGCCGGAGTCATGGATGATGTTTGTTTTGCTTGTATCATCTTGTGTAGATTGTCCGACGTCGAAGGAGATATCTCTTGGGTGCTTGTCTGATGTTGGTTTAGGCCTTCAAGTCTTGTGCTTGGGAAATGTCGATATCGATTAGGATGGTCTATGATTGATAACTGGTTGCCATGAATGTAATGCTTGTTTCTACTTGATTGTTGTAAAGGCTATCACTGTTGAATGTGGGGAAGACGGGTTTGAGTTCTTCTCTGTTGGTGTTGGTAGATTAGTTGATTAATCTGTCTATTCTCATATACTTTATTGATGGTGTTAGATAGCTATTTTATCACTCATTAAGACTATTGTCTGGCTCAAGGTTTTATGCCTCACTCTTATTACCTTGGGCAGTTCATCCGGTTGTGGATGGGAAGACTGAGCAGCAGGTGACAGGTAATAGATCTTGATGAGGACGATGCTGCTATGCGACGACGAGTAGGAGGCCAACGTATTATTTCCTACTATCAACTATTTGTTGTTTATCCGCTACTATGTCTATGTATTCTCTGAGTGACTTGTAGTGAGGCACTTTGTACAGACTCGTATAGTGTTATCCAATATTGTATGGATTTTCATGGTGATGTGAAAAGGTTTAAAATTCTTCTCAATTTTTCTTCGCTGTTATTGTTTATTGTATATGTTCTATTATATTTTATACTTGCGTTGTGAGTTATACGACAGGTTCCGCTTGGGTTAACATACCCTGATGATCATCCATAGCTGCCTGGCATGTCTTTCAGTGCATTATTTCCCTTGTTAAGTGCAGGAGTTGTGGGCGGTCGTCACAACTTCGATAAGTGGAGATACATGATATATTTGCCCTGCAAAAAGGAGAGTCAACAGGGATGGATTTACTCTTTTACTACCTTACTCATATACTTCTACATTCTTCTGGTTAATCATACCCAGTGAGTTTATTCACAACATTTGTTCTTCGTGGAACCTTAAATACGCGTAAGATATTTTATTTTAAATGGTTTGGAATATCTTTGTTCCGATTTAACCGATTTATGGCCTATGTCACGACGTTATGGTGTCAGATGGTGTGATATTTCTTCCCTTTTTGGAAGTCGATTCAGTCTTACTCCTGATTTCCGATGACTGTTTCCATATTGATAATATGAAGGAGTTGCAACCTCTTTTTTTTTAATTGACCGTGGAGGTGTCCATATATTCCTTTTGGGTTCATGCATATCCCTTCGGGAATGTTTAATTGTTTCATAGGGATTTTTCCTTTCTCTTGAACTTTATCCTTAGGTTTTATACGAAACATCCTTTGAGGGTTTTGCAATACATCGCAAACCGTTCTATGTTCTTTCAAACTCGATTTCCATTTATTCTTAGTGGGAAATTCCAACCAAAGCAGGGAAGCTAAAGTGGAATGGATTTTCGACCCCTCCTTCTAACGCCAAACAATGTTAGCCAAATTTACGGTTAACACCCCAAACCCCTGTAGTATTTCTTACTTACGAAGGGAATAAGTTAGGATTAAATAGTACTTCATTAAAGAAAATGTTGGGAGAGAGTTTCGAGATTTTCTAGAAGAAAATTCCTGTAGATAAGAAATAAAAAATGAGATATCCATAGCTTTTGGGAGAAAGAAGTCCACCCAAACAAAAGTCCGTATTTCCTCGTAGTTTTGTTGCGACCCTTTGGTATTCCTATGGAAGATAGTGTGGGATTCTATCATTTGTTTCAAGGGGTTTTATATTCTTTCAATAACATGTTGTCAGATTTCTCGAAAGCTAAAGGAGGTAGAAATTGGGTCCTAACTGGACTAAGTAATCTCGAATAACCGTCACTTTATGTGGTTTCAGTTGACTTATGGAGGCCTTGTCGGGTACTTGGAATGGGATCTAAAACCAAAGTAAGCTAAAGAGCTTTGGAAAACATCAAGAAGTGAGCTTTGATGGTGTTTCAAATCATTCATACCAACAACAAAGGAAGGTGGTTGATCTCATTACTTGTGACCCTTGGAAAATGGACAAAAGGGGTTGTCGGTTATACTTTAACATTTCCGTACAACTTTAAGAACGAACCTACAAAGTTTTTTTTTTTGAAAATACGAAGCTACAAAGTTAATAATAAATAATAATTTATTCATTAAATAATTTCTCACTTGTTACCTTAAGGGATTGATTGATTTTTTTATTGAGAACTTCAAGAATTACAAACAGTTTTCCCCAAATTGATTTACAAATTAGAGTTTACAACTCAGATTTTAAGAGTATAAAATTGAGAATGAGAAGTTGGTCCTCGATTCTAGGTTCCTAGGGTAGTATTTATAGGTGCGATTTGGCCCTTTGGCTGGTATAGGGGCTTTGTCCCTGCATTCTATCGGGGGTGCAGATGGAAGCTTTGTGAGTGTGCATTTCGTCAATATTCGATAGAGCAGTTGTAGGATTGTTGCAAGAGCTTTCGAAATGGAGCCTTCCGGAGATGAAAGTCTTAGTAAAATACCATGGAGATGGATTTGCTGGAGATTTCGTTAGTTGGCTATGTCAACAACCACTTTTCCCCTAATGCTTAACGACTTGCTGGTAAGAGCTCGAGCTCTATTGTATTCCCATTTCGGTAATCGAAAGGTATACCAAGCTTAGACCCTTATGCTTGGAAAATGCATAGCTGTTTGTTTCCCCTTGGGTTAAGCCGAAAGGGGACTTCTGGAAGGAGAGATAACTTCTTGCATCTCTTCCCCTGGTTTTGAAAGTATATAGCGAGCTTCTAGTTACGCTTCTTTTGAAGGAATGCTGGCGTCTACACCCTTTACAATTAATGAATTTTGTTCAATAAGGAATGAAGTATGATTTCAATGTATTGATTTTTCAGTATAAGCTAGATATTTTTATCAATAATAAACAAAATTTATATTAGAATTTGATTATTTGTGTTAATGCCAAAAATGGCACTAACCCTAGAGGTTTTAGCAAAAGCTCCACCCCTTTACGGGGAAAACCGTACAGAACATGTAGAAATAAATGGAAAAGGTAAGAAACAGAAAGTAAAGAGAGAGACACAATTTGTAGTGGTTCAACCATTGACAAGGCCTACATCCACTTTGAATATCTTTTATTATTATCTTTGCCAAGCCAAACACAATGAATCACAGCTCATTACAACGTTCTCCCCAGTAAAGATTAATAGTAAATCACAAGGACTATTGAATATTGGAGTAGATCTTAATAATCAACCTAGGTAGCCTAAGTTTGCTATCTTTGGAGATGAAGTATTACTGTTGGAGATGAGCTATGGCCGCTAGAGATGAAATATTGCCGTTGGAGATGAACCATGGTTGTTGGAGATGAAGAATGGCTGAGGATTGATTTTGGCAGCGTTTTGGCAAGGCAGAGATTAGGATCCCCTTTATGATAAAACTAGATGGAGTATTTATTGAGTTCCAAGAGGTATTCGACCAAGCTCAGTTACACATAGGTCTGACATAACATAAAGAAGTCGCGCCCAATGTCCCATTGCTACATGACTTAACATCATGGACCAGTACTGTTCCATGGCCTATGGACCAGTGTCGGTCCATGGACTTGGACAATTTCAAGATGCAAACTTCATAACTTGCTTTCCTTAGTCCCTATGAGTCCTCTTGTTGAGTTTGGCATGGATCAGATTTCATTTGACTAGCTTTGGTAATCCGTCATCTCACCACACATGCATTTCACATCGGTCCATCGAGTAATCTTAGCTAGGATGATTTGATTGACTTGAAACTTTGTCAGTAGGCTTATTGGATGCTTGGAGTCACCACATCACAAATGTTGAGTCGATATTCATTGTCCTTATGGATCGGTACCAGCCCATGGGGCATGGACCGTACCAGTCTATGGACATAGCAGATATCACTTCGCAACTACATGTGCAGCTGTCCATCACCATTTGGAGCCTGCCTATAAAGTTCAAGCTTTTTCCGAGATAACTTTATATTTATTCCTTGTGAATATCCTTTTAGGGTTCAAAACCGGGTTAACATTTTACCTCCCAGTGCATTTGTTGAAAAGATGATGTGCTCTGCAATCGTAACCTAATGTAATCTGCGATGAACTTGCCTCTGCTTATAGTTTCATACTTCCATAGTGGTTGCCCAGATACATGTATTCTCTTTTTTTATTTTTTTTACCTTAGGAGTGGACTTTGGCTTTGGTACTACACTATAGGGTTTGAGCTCGACTTTACAGAAGATTTTTAGGCTTAGTCGATAGTATATTTCAAATTTGAAATTAAAGCAAAAATGGACTTTTTTGGGGAGTTATCTTTGATTTGTTGGATGTCTACTTAAGTTTCTTGACTCGGACCGTCTTCGTTCATAACAACAATGCAACTTCAGTTTTTATCTTTTAAGATGCTTCAGATTGAATGCTAAATCGTGTGTTGGAAGTTCATGCTGAGTGGGATCAAAAGAGTAATCTAATTTTGGATCATTGGCATGGCTCGATGTTAAGTATTGTGCTTTAAGAAACTTGTGTGGAAAATCCTTTTTCTTTCCTGAGTTTTGGCGCTGACTCTTCTTGCTTACGCCGCTTGGGTAGAATCTTGTTTAGATCGATACAGTTAGTTATACACATTCGATCAACAATGAACCCTAACATTTAATCTGAATGTTGTATGAGCTAACTTGAGCACATTAATAGTTTTACCATTTCCTACATTGCTTTTGTACATCTAATGATCCGAGAAAGATTGTAATGACCCGCATTTTTTTCAGCAATATAATTAATTTATTTAACTATTTAAAAAGTGAGTTAGAGAATTTAATTGGTCGATTAATTAAATAATAATTATATTTAATTTATATAAATAATAGAATAATATATTTAATTCTGAAATAATCAGAATTAGTGAATTGACAATATAATGTGAACTGGACAATTCAAAATATATAGTTCAGTTTAGAGTTGAATTATATTCACTAATATATTATGTAAACGAAGTTTGAATGTATAATTATATTATAATTATAATCGAGTTCGAAATGGCGTGGCAGTTCGCAATTTGTCGATTCGAACTTCAACTGAGTGTACAGGGTCTGTTTTAAATCGGATTTCCGTGAAACAAGAAACGTTTGGAGCTGGTGAAGTATATTTTTCTAGTGGAAGAGAAAATCGAGATTTCGTCATGTAGATTTTGATTTATGTCCAAATCGAAATTTAGAAAAGTTGCTATGGAATTCGTTTATAATTTATAACGATATATATAAGGAATTTTAATATAAATTGGAATATCGATTCAAACGGTATTTGAATATCGAGTTATAAATCCCAGTGGAGCTATATGATATTCTGCTGTGAATATATACGATAATATTTATTTTTAGATATTAAATTTAATTGTTTTAAATATATTTATATATTTAAATGGGTTATTTAGAGCTTTAAAAATAGCCACTTTTGCAAACGAAGTCAGAATTCGACGAAACTAATTTTGTTGGATCCGCAACATTAAATTATTTCTAGATTTCAATTTCCGTGATTTTGAAGTCACTGTGTGGCCGTACGGATTTTTAATGTGAAAAACAGTCAGTATTTCGATAGTTAAAAATACGCTATGTGAGCAAACGGAGTCGAAATTAAACGAAACCAGTTTCGTTGGGTCCGTAATGTCAAACTACAGCTACATGCCTATTTTTGTGATTTTTGGGTATCATATGTAATAACAGGAATTTTAGAGGATGAATAAAATTAGCGATGACTTAAAATAAAATATTTAAATCGAATATAAAAATAATATTTTCTTTCTATAAATACCATACACCATTTCCTTAAACCCTAAAATCATTCCACAGTCAATGAAAAATTGCGCCGACACTTTCTTCCTCAAAAAAAATAAAACGTGAAAAACCAGATCAAAGAAAAATCAAGAGAAATTCCTAGAAAAAACTGAAAATCCCAAAACTAGGGTATTCGAGTTCGTATTAAGTTGCTCATCAATTCCATGCCAGTCTGGGTACTTGCGATTCACGTTCTGGGTTACGGTTTTCTTCACAGCGAACCTAGGGTTCCATTTTTGGCGAGATCTAAGCATCGAACAGCGTATTGGTTGTTAGATTTGGATTGAGGGGATTCAAGGGAACTCGTAGGCATGTTTGTGGGTTGTTCGGTGGTTTTTGATGTCGATCGCTGTACTGAACAGCGTGAGGGTTCCACGAGATCGAGGTTTAAATCTTGAGTTCGAGTTAAGCATGAAGGAGCCCATTTGGTAGAGGAGTCGAAGAGATGAAAGCTGGTAATCACGGTTGGAAGTTTAGTGAAGTGATGAGGGAGTTATGGGTGGATGAAATCACGGTCATGGCCATGAGAGTGCCACGGGTTTCTTCGGTGGAGAAGGAGTTAAGCGGGTCTGAGGGAAACGAAAATGGTTTGGGCCTTAGGTAAAGGGTTAAGCCCAATTAGAACTTTAGTTAAGTTATTTTAATTTAAATATTTTATAATAACTTGTGTAAATCATATCTTGATCATACGATATCAGAATCATGAACGATCGGATCTGTTGGGATGGTGTGGACGGACACTACACCATGAAACTGACTGGAAGTCCATCGGAGCTCGTTACAATTTATAGCAAAATAGATTGTCCGTCTGAATCAAATCAAGCGATGGTTATCGTTATTAACGATGATCGTCCAAAGTGAGTAAAACTCACCAACTCTGAACAGTTCTATTTTTACAACGTATTCTTAGAATTGATAATTATCTATTGATTGCTGTGTGTTAACTGTTTGGTTGAATTGCTTGTGTATTGGTTGAAATTATAGATAACGATATATATATAAATCGTTAATCGAATATTGATTCTGTTTATCAGAATATTTTATACTCGTGTTGTTTAACATATGTGATGCAGGGAAACAGGTTGGAGGGGTCCAACTGGACTCCTCAATATTTATAATACTGTTCTGTTCATATATTGTAATTTATGATGTGATATAAAATCTGTTGTGGATTCTGTGTGTTGAATGAAATCGATCATGGTTAATTGGTATTTTAAATACCGTAAGAAATAGTGGGATGTAGAAAAGGGGATTTTCAAAGTATATTTTGAAATAAATTATTATATAAAATCAATGGATTTTATATATAAAAGGAAAAGGATTTTATAAAAGGAGATAATTATAAAATCAAAGAGTTGAAAAGGAAATTATTTGTAAAACAAAGATAAGGGAAAAGATTTGTAAAGAAAATGTGAAGAGAAATATTTATTTGTTAAATAAATAGAATTTATAATGGAATATTTATTTAAGAAATAAATAGAATCGAAAAGGAAATATTTATTTGTTAAACAAATAAAATAGAAAGAGAAATATTTGTAAACCATTTACAAGTAGAATAGAATAAAGGATTATTTATTTAGAAAATAAATAGAATAAAGGAATATTTATTGGGGAAATAAATAAAGGAGTTAATCGAAAGGAGGTAATCGAACATAGTTAATCAAAATGGAGTTAAAAAAATTAGAAACTGACTAGAGATTACTAAGTTGAATGGTTTCTTAAGTATCGATCTGATGTTGATTTCGGCCTTCGGGGTTTATACTTAGGAAGTTGTTCTCTTGTTAGTTTATAGTTAGAGTCTGATAGATATGGAAGAATAGTGATACGTAATTAAGCCATGGAAATGTTTTCCAGTGTTAGTAACGTATATTTTCTAAACATAGAAATTGAGGAAATATATATATATATATATATATATATATATGTTTGATGATTGGATCGATAATTCCATTTGGAAATAAGATCGTTGTGTGTACACGGACATTTTTCATTTGATAGTTAAATCACCGACTATCAAAGTTTTGACCATTTTAATGTTGTCAAAATGGAGAGACCGGTTGGATTCTTATCCAAAGAACCACTCCGTTTTGGCATAAGCGTTGCGAATCATATATGCCCAAGAAATTGAAGACGGAGTAAAGTGCAAGGGCTGTTGTATAAGTCCTAGGTAGAGATTTCCTAGGATGGATGTACTGAATAGTGCCTTCGGTTCCGTTCAGTCCTAGAACGAATGTATATGGACGAGTGTCTGACAGAGTATTTCCAATGATCGATTATGTTGGTCTGTATAAATATATATGGTTGCAACGGATTTTTTTCGCTTAGCATAACATCCAGAATATTTGTGCAAATCAATTAATGATTAACGGATATGATAATGTGGCATTCAAAGTGATCATGTTATCTATGAATGGAAAGAAATCGTAGCCTCTAGCCTCACATCCGGAAATGACAAAACTCGGGCAGGCAGCATGGCTATGTAGGTCGCACCTATTAGGATGTATAATCACCTGATCTAGAGTTTCATTTATTTCTAAAAATCTATTGTTGATGTTGTCCCATTCGGGAAACGGTTGCTGATCCCAACCGTTGGTGATATACATTCGATACACTCAAGCGAAATGAGTGGTCGGTCATGTGTGGTCGGGTTGCAAGATGTTCTTGTTGAACCCAGTGTATTCCTCTCTAGAGGTACACTAGTGTAAGGCGGTTCCATACCTTGTCATGGTTGGAAATCCATTACCCAATACGTGCTTGCGGTTTTGATTGTATGCTATATATGTAGAATGTGAGATGAAAGCGTTTCTGCTAGATGATTATTATATTGTGGTTGATAGACACTATTATAATATCAAGGATTTTGATATAAAGATTAATTTGGATTCTCATAAGGGAAAAACCCGTTCCGTTATACGGCGTGGTCTTATGAGATATCATTTACTTGCTCAAACAGTTTTAAACTGTTTTACTCATACCAGTCCCATGACTGACCCGGAGTTTATTTTGTTTTCTTTCCCTAAACTCTTAGGTGCCCAATTTTATATGGGCAGTCAAGTAGTCAGGATTTTACAGATATACTTGGAGAGCTTGGAGAAGGAGGCTTCAGGATTATATAACTATAGTTATTTCCGCTGTGTTGTAAGTGTTGTACTCTGATAATGTTACTGTATACATATACTGATTTTATTTTAAGGATTTGTTATCTATTATATGTTGTTCGTTCCGCTGTGAGATTCGTGTTACTCTGACGTTGTGTTGTTCTTCTTCTTCTATTCTAAGTTTCTATCTTATCTATTCCCACCCTCTATTTTATTCATTAACTATCCGGTAATTCCGAGTCTTGGCTGTTCGATATGTGTTGTATATCGGATAATCAAGATCGCTATTTTTCGGGTTGTTACAGTTGGTATCAGAGCTGAAGGTTAAGTAATTACCTTGGCTTTGTGGCGTGACTCGGTAGAGATAGGGTTAGTAATACCCTAGATTGAGTTTGAGTGTATATATATGAGAGCGTATTTGTTATTCAATATAAAATGGTTTTATATTGTGGAGATTTATTGATTGAGTGGCTTATGAATTTCTGGTCGATCAGTTTGATCCACTGTATCGATAGGAGTTACTAAACAATTGAATACGATGAACCGACATGGTATGTTTTGAAAAGAGGGTAAATAAAATAATTTTACCCAAATTATATTTTGATATCAAAAATTGATATTGAAATGGATATAATATATTGGATATATTGGTTGTAATTATAATCGAGTAAGATTATAATGGAGATGGTTATATATATATATATATAACCAAATAAAATTCGTATAAGTATTACGAAGTGAATTAAATCTGAAATTTAAATCAGAATTGAAAGTAAAACCCTGGAAATTTGGAACAGAGTTTGTAAATAGACTGGGATCAAATATATGTAAATTTTAAGATCTTGGGAGATATTAAATTGTATTCCAAGCATTTGTGAATGATATTTTGAACTGATTTCAAAATAAAAGTGTTTAAGAATGATTTTGAAAGTGATATAGTATTGAACTCACTTCGGTCGCTGGAAAATAATTCTGATGATGACTGTGCAGCATCATCAGTGTTCATTTTCGAGTTTGTAAGTAACGGATTACTACCAAAGATATTGATTTCGAATTGTTTTGGGAAAATGAGTTGTTTTGAATCATGAAAGGGAAGTTTGATTTTGATATGGTAAACTGATTAAAACTCCCAGGAAGAGACAGTTTGAATTGAAAACAAATTTAAATAGAAATTTGTGAAACCAAGCTGGAACTGAATTGAAACCAATTAACTGGAAATTGAATTGGATACGATAAATAAAGTTGAATCAGATTTTTGAATTGTGAGATAGAATCTGAAATGGTATAGGATTGATGAGTTAATAATTCGAAAATCGGGAATAGAACTTTGATTTGAAATTGAATTTTGCTTGGATAAGAGAATGGTTGGGATGAGGATAAATTGATCAAAGTTTGATTGGATTGATATTGGTTATATGCTGAATCGGCAGCAGATGGAAATGATATAGCGATATGCCCGACAAAAAAGTACAAGTTTATATTTCTATTGGATATAAGATTTATGAGCCGATTTGGCAAGCCGCTTGGCTGTTTGATTTTCTTTTGGGGTGGAAATGGCCCAGAGAGGCGAGTTGGAGTTTGACATATTGACCAGTACAAAGGAGGTGCTGGCGAAATTTTTCAAAAATTTAAGGTGTTAGAAAATTTTCAAGATTTTTGAAAATTGTCGTTGATAAGAATTAATTAATATTTTTATTAAATTTAAATTGGTTCAGTTGAAAACTAAAGTTAAGAAGTGAACAAATAAGTTCTAACCAGTTAATAGGGTTTGATTTCTACCTTGGCAATTTCGAGGACGAAATTATTTTAAGGGGGAAAGATTGTAATGACCCACATTTTTTCAGCAATATAATTAATTTATTTAACTATTTAAAAAGTTAATTAGAGAATTTAATTGGTCGATTAGTTAAATAATAATTATATTTAATTTATATAAATAATAGAATAATATATTTAATTCTGAAATAATCAGAATTAGTGAATTGACAATATAATGTGAACTGGACAATTCAAAATATATAATTCAGTTTAGAGTTGAATTATATTCACGAATATATTATTTAAACGAAGTTTGAATGTATAATTATATTATAATTATAATTGAGCTCGAAATGGCACGGCAGTTCGCAATTTGACGATTTGAACTTCAACTGAGTGTACAGGGTCCGTTTAAATCGGATTTCCGTGAAACAAGAAACGTTCCGAGCTGGTGAAGTATATTTTTCTAGTGGAAGAGAAAAATCGAGATTTCATCGTGTAGATTTTGATTTATGTCCAAATCAAAATTTAGAAAAGTCGCTATGGAATTCCTTTATAATTTATAATGATATATATAAGGAATTTCAATATAAATTAGAATATCGATTCAACCGGGATTTGAATATCGAGTTATAAATCCCAGTGGAGCTGTATGATATTCCGATGTGAATATATACGATAATATTTATTTTTAGATATTAAATTTAATAGTTTTAAATATATTTATATATTTAAATGAGTTATTTAGAGCTTTAAAAATAGCCACTTTTGCAAACGAAGTCGGAATTCGACGAAACTAATTTTGTTGGATCCGCAACATCAAATTATTGCTAGATTTCAATTTCCGTGATTTTTGATGTCACTGTGTGGCCGTACGGATTTTTAATGTGAAAAAAAGTCAGTATTTCGACAGTTAAAAATACGTTGTGTGAGAAAACGGAGTCGAAATTAAACGAAACCAGTTTCGTTGGGTCCGTAATGTCGAACTGCAGCTGCATGCCAATTTTCGTGATTTTTGGGTATCGTATGTAATAACAGGAATTTTAGAGGACGAATAAAATTAGAGATAGCTTAAAATAAAATATTTAAATCGAATATAAAAATAATATTTTCTTTCTATAAATACCTACACCATTTCCTTAAACCCTTAAATCATTCCACAGTCAATGAAAAATTGCGCCGACACTTTCTTCCTCAAAAAAAAATAAAATGTGAAAAACCAGATCAAAGAAAAATCAAGAGAAATTCCTAGAAAAAACTAAAAATCCCAAAACTAGGGTATTCGAGTTCATACTAAGTTGCTCATCAATTCTATCCCGGTTTGGTTACTTGCGATTCACGTTCTGGGTTACGGTTTTCTTCACAACGAACCTAGGGTTCCATTTTTGGCGAGATCTAAGCATCGAACAACGTATTGGTTGTTAGATTTGGATTGAGGGGATTCAAGGGAACTCGTAGGCATGTTTGTGGGTTGTTCAGTGGTTTTTGATGTCGATCGCTGTACTGAACAGCGTGAGGGTTCCACGAGATCGAGGTTTAAACCTTGAGTTCGAATTAAGCATGAAGGAGGCCATTTGGTAGAGGAGTCGAAGAGATGAAAGCTGGTAATCACGGTTGGAAGTTTAGTGAAGTGATGAGGGAGTTATGGGTGGATGAAATCACGGGCATGGCCATGAGAGTGCCACGGGTTTCTTCGGTGGAGAAGGAGTTAAGTGGGTCTGAGGGAAACGAAAATGGTTTGGGCCTTAGGTAAAGGGTTAAGCCCAATTAGAACTTTAGTTAAGTTATTTTAATTTAAATATTTTATAATAACTTGTGTAAATCATATCTTGATCATACGATATCAGAATCACGAACGGTCGGATCCGTTGGGATCGTGTGGACGGACACTACACCATGGAACTGACTGGAAGTCCATCGGAGCTCGTTACAATTTATAGCAAAATAGATTGTCCGTCTGAATCAAATCAAGCGATGGTTATCGTTTTTAACGATGATCGTCCAAAGTGAGTAAAACTCACCAACTCTGAACAGTTCTATTTTTACAACGTATTCTTAGAACTGATAATTATCTGTTGATTGATATGTGTTAACTGTTTGGTTGAATTGCTTATGTATTGGTTGAAATTATAGATAACGATATATAGATATATATATAAATCGTTAATCGAATATTGATTCTGTTTATCAGAATATTTTATACTCGTGTTGTTTAACATCTGTTATGCAGGGAAACAGGTTGAAGGGGTCCAACTGGACTCCTCAATATTTATAATACTGTTGTATTCATATATTTTAATATATGATGTGATATAAAATCTGTTGTGGATTCTATGTGTTGAATGATATCGATCATTGTTAATTGGTATTTTAAATACCGTAAGAAATACTGGGATGTAGAAAAGGGGATTTTCAAAGTATATTTTGAAATAAATTATTATATAAAATCAATGGATTTTATATATAAAAGGAATAGGATTTTATAAAAGGAGATAATTATAAAATCAAAGGGTTGAAAAGGAAATTATTTGTAAAACAAAGATAAGGGAAAAGATTTGTAAAGAAAATATGAAGAGAAATATTTATTTGTTAAATAAATAGAATTTATAATGGAATATTTATTTAATAAATAAATAGAATCGAAAAGGAAATATTTATTTGTTAAACAAATAAAATAGAAAGAGAAATATTTGTAAACCATTTACAAGTAGAATAGAATAAAGGATTATTTATTTAGAAAATAAATAGAATAAAGGAATATTTATTGGGGAAATAAATAAAGGAGTTAATCGAAAGGAGGTAATCGAACATAGTTAATCAAAATGGAGTTAAACAAAAATTAGAAACTGACTAGAGATTACTAAGTTGAATGGTTTCTTAAGTATCGATCTGATGTTGGTTTCGGCCTTCGGGGTTTATACTTAGGAAGTTGTTCTTTTGTTAGTTTATAGTTAGAGTCTGATAGATGTGGAAGAATAGTGATACGTAATTAAGCCATGGAAATATTTTCCAGTGTTAATAACGTATATTTCCTAAACATAGAAAGTGAGGAAATATATATATATATATATATATATATATGTATATATATATGTTTGATGATTGGATTGATAATTCCATTTGGAAATAAGATCGTTGTGTGTATACGGGCATTTTTCATTTGATAGTTAAATCATCGACTATCAAAGTTTTGACCATTTTAACGTTGTTAATATGGAGAGACTGGTTGGATTCTTATCCAAAGAACCACTCCGTATTGGCATAAGCGTTGCGAATCATATATGCCCAAGAAATTGAAGACGGAGTAAAGTGCAAGGGCTGTTGTATAAGTCCTATGTAGAGATTGCCTAGGATGGATGTACTGAATAGTGCCTTCGGTTCCGTTCAGTCCTAGAACGAACGTATATGGACGAGTGCCTGACAGAGTATTTCCAATGATCGAATATATTGGTCTGTATAAATATATATGGTTGCAATGGATTTATTCCCTTAGCATAACATCCAGAATATTTGTCAAATCAATTAATGATTAACGGATTTGATAATGTGGCATTCAAAGTGATCGTGTTATCTATGAATGGAAAGAAATCGTAGCCTCTAGCCTCACATTCGGAAATGACAAAAATCGGGAAGGTAGCATGGCTATGTAGGTCGCACCTATTAGGGTGTATAATCACCTGATCTAGAGTTTCATTTATTTCTAAAAATCTATTGTTGATGTTGTCCCATTCGGGAAACGGTTGTTGATCCTAACCGTTGGTGATATACATTCGATACACTCAAGCGAAATGAGTGGTCGATCATGTGTGGTCGGGTTGCAAGATGTTCTTGTTGAACCCTGTGTATTCCTCTCTAGAGGTACACTAGCGTAAGGTGGTTCCATACCTTGTCATAGTTGGAAATCCATTACCCAATACGTGCTTGCGGTTTTGATTGTATACTATATATGTAGAACGTGAAATGAAAGCGTTTCTACTAGATGATTATTATATTGTGGTTGATAGACACTATTATAATATCAAGGATTTTGATATAAAGATTAATTTGGATTCTCATAAGGGAAAAACCCGTTCCGTTATACGGCGTGGTCTTATGTGATATCATTTACTTTCTCAAACTATTTTAAACTGTTTTACTCATACCAGTCCCATAACTGACCCGAAGTTTATTTTGTTTTGTTTCCCTAAACTCTTGGGTGCCCAATTTTATACGGGCAGTCAAGTAGTCAGGATTTTACAGATATACTTGGAGAGCTTGAAGCAGGAGGCTTCAGGATTATATAGCTATAGTTATTTACGTTGTGTTGTATGTGTTGTACTCTGATAATGTTACTGTATACATATACTGATTTTATTTCAAGGATATGTTATCTATTATATGTTGTTCGTTCCACTGTGAGATTCGTGTTACTCTGATGTTGTGTTGTTCTTCTTCTTCTATTCTAAGTTTCTATCTTATCTATTCTCACCCTCTAATTTGTTTCATTAACTACTGGTATTTTTTTTCGATGTTTGGTTAGTCGTCATTGAGTTTATGTTGATAACCAAAGTCGCTTAAAAACCTGGTCGTTACAAAGATAAAGCTTTCCGAGCCACTTATGGCAACATATCTGTTATCGACCTTTCAACCGATAATGTGTAAGTTCTAAATATAGTAAGGAAAATATATAGATTGCACTATTGATAGATATGGGGCCTGTTTGCGGGATGCCTAGGTCAATGCATGAAGATCAATTGGAAAACACAAGTCATTTCCTATTCGAATTCTAGGCACCTTCCATTCAGTGATTCATTTTAAAATAAAATGTACCTGATCGCTTTGATCATAATCCTTACTGTATAAAGTGGGTCATTCTTAGGATTTCGAGTTCGACTGCAATGCGGTTTTAGTTAATGGTAGAATCAACCTCGAGTTCAAATTCAAATTGCAAATCCGTTTAGATTGAACTAGAGTTTGGAATACTTCCAACCTTTTAATCCCTTATTTTTGATTTTTAGGGTGATTTGAAGCTTCAATCCAAATACGGTTAGCTTAGGATCATCTCGATGCTTCAATTTAAGAAACGAACTTGCCTGAAATTTGGACTCGACTGCCATTTCGAACAACATTACTTGTAGTGCCTATGGACTATATTTGGGTTGCTTTGCCTGCGAAAATGGACCACATGCCCCTGAATCGACTTTTTAGAAGGAATAAATGCACTTGGCGATCTCTAATATCCAGAAATTCCGTAATTTGAAGTTCACGCATTTTTAACTTCTTTAGCACTATTTCGACCAAGTCTTAATAGCAAGATGAGACGTAGCTAAGCTTTATTTCTAAAGTCCACCTTTTAAAGCTTCATCATATTCAAGTGACATGAAATGGAGATCCTCCCACGCTGATTCGGGCGACGGGTTCGTTGTCAATTGCTCAAGTCGACAACTGTAAGTCCAATTAAAAGAAACGATATGTAAAGTCTTCTAGGCTCAAGTGGGCATCTCCATGATATGGTACCGTCCGAGAGCACATTTAGCTCATGGGATACAACTCATGTCGATATGATGTCACACTTGTCCTTGGATGACGCTCGAGAACATTTCGATCGACACTTACAGGTTTCGAGTTTCAAACGTATTCCGTTATAACAATATTGCACTTTGGTAATGTGCGCGTCTGACTATTCTGAATACAAACTTATTTGTGTAGGGAGACGTTGAAATATCTAAATCGCACACATTCTAGGGAGGGTGACTCTTCTCAATCCAATGCCGATTCGATTTTAGCTACTCATTCCTCCTTAGTCCATATTAAGGTCTCCGCTCGTGCCCTAATATAGAGAGCCATCACTATGACGAGGACTATACCTGGCTTTTCACGCCCAGTGCTTCAGCCCATTTTGAATCCTCGTAAGAGATGCCCTTCTATGGTCACAATCGAATGTTTCAACATATGCGCATTTAGTTCATGATTCTTGAAAGCGATGCACAATTGTCGATTCATTCTGAAGTCGTGGATAAGCATCCCTCCGACTTTACTTCTTGTTACAACAACATGTGCTCGAACGAGGTTGTTCCTCCTTTTTCCCTCCCTTAGGGGATATGCTTCATGAGTTTGGAGTTGCATCGTACCAACTTTGCCTTAATGTTTATGCCATGTTGATAGGAATAGTTTTGCAACATTGGAGGCTTGATCTTTGACAACGATGTCACAGCTGCTATTTCATCTAATCGTGTCATAAGCTTCTCACTTACTCTCTAGGAGTTATGTCCCGTCCTCCTGCGGAGTATTCTGTGATAATTGCGGCTAACTAGGTTCTGGAGTACCCTTCTTTGGCTGAATATTTCGGAAGTTGATATGCAGTTGCTTTGAGATGTGGCTGGCTTCAAGATCACCTTTAAATCTCATAGCTTGCCATTAGCATGTATGCGTTAATGGAATAATGCCTCCTTTTCTGCTTGTTTTTCACATTCCTTTCATGTGAAACTATACTTCGTTGTTTTGTATTAGAATGGTTTTAGCCATTGCTTAGGCAATAAATAATGGTTGATTGACCCTCGGTTTAAGTTCAATCGGAACATAGTGAATTCCTAACCAAGCTCAAAGTTTCTCATTTTTCCTTTGCGACATAACATGCGCTCCACGGACTTTGTCATGTTTAGAAGCTCTTCTACTTTTTGACTTTTTGGATGGAGGCCATTTAAGGGAGGAGATAATTGAATTTCACATTGTGATCATTCGGGAGTAAAGGCCAGCTACGCTCTAGCTGAATGCCTATAGCTTTGAGGCCAAGCTATACTTTTCCTGGCTTCACTTTTCCCCTTCTGTTAACTCGGCCAAGTCCATTTACCTATTTGAATCCCAATGCAGAGATGGATACCCAGTGCAAAAGGCTCCCGTACTCAAGCGCGAGAGGACTTCCTAGGTCAGTCTCCCGTCCTAGTACTATTCTCATGGCTTTCCGGGCTCTGGGGGTGGTCGATTAGTGCGCACAGCCTTTCCTTCACATATGTGAAGAGGCCGGGACTCGAACCTGTGCGCTCCAGATTACCAGCCAGCTAACCTTATCATTGCGCCAGGCACCACCTTTTGAATCCCAATGCAGAGATTTTTTAAAATCTGGCATTGTTGATGATTCCATAATACCAGCTTTCCTGTTCTCCTACATTCACAGGATCCTACAAGGAAGATTTTCCATGTTTTAATGGAAAACAACTTCATTGTCGTTTTCTCATTGACATTGGGTAAGTTTTGAGACATTATTTAAAAGAAAGTGTCTAAGTTACTTTATTCCATTTCTACTAAGTTATCTACGCATGATGGTTCTTTTATGGTGTTTAGGCGCATCATACCGACTTGGCTCAAATAACACATTATACATGTCCCGGCCGGCACTCAAAATCCGAAATACCTGACGATCTCGATGTGGAGTATAGTTGTCTAGAATGACTTTTTGGCCATTCACTTTCAAATCTCGTGAAATGAAACTTTCTCCTCTTAGGGCTGTTAAAGAATGGAATTTTGATGGCAACAACCTTGTTAACATTATTGATTATAAAATATGTACTAACATTTTTATCTAGAATATATGTGTATATATATGCATGATTTATAAGCAGGAAATAAACAACTCAAGACCGTATAGTTAAGAGTTTTTAGAGATTAAAGATTTAAAAGGAGATTCAAGACTCATGAGTATCAAGATTTCAAGCTGTCAAGATTTCAAGAGTTCAAGATTATCAAATTAATAGATTCTAGTTAATATGTAAAATTTCGGTTAGCACTTTCAAATTATGCTTTCAAATTATTTCAAACTATTTTCAAATTGATTTCAAAATTATTTCAAATTCCTTTCAAAATGATTTCAAATTATTAAAGGTTTCATGATTTCAAATATATATATTTATTGTATAGTTTATATATATTATAAAGTTTTATAGTTATATACAATATATGTTTATAATTATTATATACAGGGTGTATATATGTAGTTTTATATCATATGATTAATATGTTTTATACTTAAGAAATTATATTTTAAATAACTAGTTTTGATTCAAGAATTTCCAGAATATATATATATATGTATATATATATATATAGGTTTAAACACTTGAAAAATGATTTAAAAAATTCATAAATACAAGCATATGTCGACATAAGATTTTATATATGTCGACATACAACCGTCACTTTTTCAAATTTCAAAGGAAGTGTCTTTTCATATTTTGAAACATTTCAGAACTGTTGCGACTTTTGAAACACTATATAAAGGCTTCATTTTCGAAGTTTTAACCAACTAATCTTCTCCTTCTTCATTCTATCTCTTACCACATTTATTCTACTTTAATTTCTTTATTTCCACACTTATTTTCTGCCGTTTTCAATACAAATTATATCATTCTCTTTCTATTCTCAATCTCTATTAAATACTCTCAGTTTGGAAGTCATATTCAAGAGTTCTAGGGCTGTTAGTAATTGTTAAGGAAAGGGTGTGTTCCTTGTAGCCTGTAAATCAAGGAAAGTGAGCGGTGTTAACCTTGTAGCCGTGAAATCAAGGGTGTTGAATCGGTGTGAATCTTGTAGCTGTGAAATTAAGGGTGTGGAATCGGTGTTAGCCTTGTAGCCATGAAATCAAGGGTGTTGTAAGTTGATACTAGTATTAATAAAATTCCGTGTAATCCAGCATTGCGTGGGACTGGACGTAGGAGTAATCCGAATCAATATAAAATCTGGCGCGTTCTTTCCTTTTTTGCATATTATTTCTGTTTATATCTGCATCTGTGGTACATATAGTTGTTTGAGTAATCGCTAATTGTTTAAGCTTTCCATAATCTCTTTGAAACACTATTCACCCTCCTGTAGTGTTAGTTTTTTCTTATGATCCGTGATTCTCATCCCTAACAATTGGTATCAGAGCAATGTTTTCAAAGTTATCATAATCTGACTTTCTTTTTAAAAAAAAGTTTAAATGGCAATTTTTGAACACTATTTTTCATATCGATAAGTTGGAGAACCATCATGATGTTATTACTAAAATTAGTCATTTTGAAAAGACACTTGATTCTTTGAAAAGTTGTGTTGTTTTGCAGGGGAAGAGTTATGTCTGATGACTACTGGCCAAAAGACACCAAGATGATCGTTCATCAATCAAGAAGAAAAAGATGGACATGTAATTGACAATCTACAACGAAATGAGTACCTGATCAATACAAAACTTTTGATTTTCTTGTACAACTTAATTAAATAACTATTCTTCTCTTCATCCGCTTTGCAATGGCACTGATTTTGTGTGAATCCGTCAAGAAATGTCCAAGTTATGGTCAAAAGAAGTTTTGGTGCACAAGAAGAAAAAGAAACCAAAACCGTCACTGGTACTCTTCATATTTCACTCAGATATTTGAAATACATCATCCCAACTCCTTTTCTAGATTGAAGTTCTTGTTCTCGCGGTCATTTTGATGGCTAGATCATCAAATTCCAATCAAAAATGAGTGAGATATGGTAGTTTGAAGTTGACTATTCAAAACAGAAAATTGTATACGAGATTTTTTTTGTTTTCCTCTCACTGATTCGGCCTACTGGACCATAATATCATTCAAATTCTTCACCAAACTATTACTGAATCGTACCCCTTGCCATCATCTTCGATTTGCCGCTGGTTTCATCCAATTCCGTTAAGAAATGAAGAAGTTATGCCTCCTAGAAGATTGATTGAAAGTGCAAAAAAGGGAAGAAGAAGAAAAAGAGAAATGGTTATGAAGGGATATGACAATTGAAGCCTATTTATAGTAGATGAAGTGTCCACTCATTCAAATTCAAATTCAAATTTTTGGCGCCAAGTTGGTTAAACACTAGATCATCAGTATCTTTCTCATACAGTCTTCAGACTCAACAATTGAATATACTATGCTGATCGGAAAAACAAGCCCGTCGCAATAGAGCATATCTCATCGTCAAATTTTGAAAGATGTGAACGTGTGGTTCATGACAATGGAAGGATAAAAAGAAATAGAGGATTGATGTAGCTACGCTTTATAATAATTTCATAACTATGATTATATTTAGGAATACACATATATGCACATAGTTAGGTATAGAAATTTAACTCTTTTATAATTTTAGTTATTTTGTTACATATGTCGATACACCATAATATACATTTTTTTTTGAAAATGAAGTATACATATTAATATACCAATCTAATTAAAATTTCTTATTATTTTAAATTCTACTACTTTTTAAATTGGTTTTGAAAAATTGAAAGGACATCTTTTCAAATATGAAAATGTCAGTTCAAACTCTAGCTATCAATTTTGATCATCTACTTATTTTCTTATATCTTATTTCAAAACCTATATATTAAAATTATATAAATCAATAAAATTATATAGACATGTTAATATGGCATATAAAAATAATATAAAATTTTCAAACATTTGATATTTTTATAAAATATATATCTTTTATTTGTAGTTTAAACATACATGGTTTAACTTATATATTTTTCACATATAATTTCATAACAATTTTGGGTTACATTATCACAAATATTATTTGTAACTTAATACTAATTTTTGATTCCTTATTTTACTAAGATTTATAAAATTTGTATATTTAACTTAATATGTTGGGGTGTGTGTGTGTGTATATATACATATGATTTTTATGTCTTAAATATGTAGTTTAAAAATAAGAAGTTATAGTTCTATAGTTTAATTTTGATTACCAGATTTTATCAAAATAATTTTGTTATAACTATAGATTTCTTTTAAAGTTTTAACATATAAATGGTTCTTTAGCAAAATAATATGTTTTGATTTCTAAATGTTTAAATTTAAATTTTATTTGTATCAAAAGATTGATGTATATCTCATAATATATTAAATTTTAAGTCCTTTTTAAAATTAGTTGTTATATGATTATGAATACAAGTTTATAGTTTACTTTATATGATAAAATTTTATATTCTCTTTAAAAGGATCTTCAATATTTGCTATATTATTTTTAAAAAAGCACCCTACTAAGATTATTTAACTCCACATTTCTCTTAGAATTATTCTAAATATTCTACTACCTATCATAAATATATTTTTAATTTCCATTAAACTCTTATCTTTACTATTTTTCAATCTAATTCATTAGTATCATTAATCTAGTTTTAAAAAAAAATGTATATTACCTTTGTTTGGTTGATATAATTTATTAGATATTACTTAATTATACTTTGAATATCTACTATCGAGAAACATATCATCATCAAATTATTTTTTCTTAATTATTTCCATATTATCATTAAAAATCTTAGTTCATATCATTCCTTATTACTAAAAATTACAATGCATGTTGAAAACATTCATATCAAAGGTTGCATTTCATTCAATATATATCATCTCATATTGCTTTGCATATGACATACATTTCATACTGCATTATAAGCAACATATTGCGCATACTGCATTACTTTGACTTGATTAACTTATTTGAATTGTTTGACTTGATTGACTTGCTTGAATTGTTTGACTTGATTGACTTGTTTGAATTGTTTGACTTAATTGATTTTTCTAATTTATTTGACATGAATAACTTGATTGACTTGATTGACTTGTTTGACATGGTTGAATTTCATTTGTGGTTGATAGATTTGATAGAAATATACTTATGCATATGTAGGTATTAAATAATATAACTATACTCGTCTTTTACAAATTTCATTATTTCACTTTTATAATTCTTATAGTGTTAGATTAAAACAGAAGCTTTATAAGTTTTAAAATAAATAAAAGTTACAAGAAATGTTTGGCTTTATGTTTGAATTTATTTGAATTTGTGTTTTTTGACAACAAAACTTAAATTGGTTGATTGTATGGATTAAATAACTTAAATATTGACTTATTATTAATCTAGTTTTGATATTACTTGACTTATATTAATTCAAGTTGTATCATAGTTATTTCATAGACTATATTAAAGTCTTATTATAGTTATTTGTTAGCACTTAGGCTAAGTTTAGTCTTGTGCTAGTTTAAGGGGGAGTTTTGTAGGTTAATTACAATAGTATAGCTATAAATTTAGGGAGAGTCATAAATTTAGGGGGAGTTATACCCTAGGATTATTCTAGGTTTAGATAGATATACTTTTTGTTGATGACAAAGGGGGAGAAATTATAAAATAGATATAGAAAGAATATGTATAGTTTAAGGGGGAGTTATAAAGGGGAGCAATCAAGGAATCAATCTAAAGGTAATATCAGGTATGAGTATTTTATAAAACCAAGGTTTTCATCATCAAAAAGAGGGAGATTGTTGGAGAATGGAATTTTGATGACAACAACTTTGTTAACATTATTGATTATAAAATATATACTAACATTTTTATCTTGAATATATATATATATATATGCAGGATTTATATGTAGGAAATAAATAACCGAAGACTGTACAGTTAAGAGTTTTTAGAGATTCAAGAATTCAAAGGAAATTCAAGACTCATGAGTATCAAGATATCAAGATTTCAAGAGTTCAAGATTATCAAAGTAATAGATTCTAGTTAATATGTAAAACTCCGGTTAGCACTTTCAAATTATTTCAAACTATTTTCAAATTAATTTCAAAATTATTTTAAATTCCTTTCTAAATGATTTCAAATTATTAAAGGTTTTATGGTTTCAAATATATATATATATATATTTATTGTATAGTTTATATATATTATAAAGTTTTATAATTATATTATATGTATGTTTATAATTGTAATATAAGTGTATATATATATAGTTTTATATCATATGATTGATATGTTTTGACACTTAAGAAATTATATTTTAAATAACTAGTTTTGATTCAAGAATTTCCATAATATATATATATTGGTTTAAACACTTGAAAAATGCTTTAAAAATTCAAAAATACAAGAATATGTTGACATACCATTTTATACATGTCGATATATAACCGTCACTTTTCCAAATTTCAAAGGAAGTGTCTTTTCATATTTTGAAATGTTTTAGAACTGTTATGACTTTTTGAACAGTATATAAAGACCTCATTTTAGAAATTTTAACCAACTAATCTTCTCCTTCTTCATTCTATCTCTTACCACCATTAATCTACTTTAATTTATTGATTTCTACATTTATATTATGTCATTTTCAATACAAATTATATCATTCTCTTTCTATTCTTAATCTCTATCAAATACTCTTTGCTTGGAAGTGTTATTCAAGAGTTCTAGGGTTGTTTGTAATTGTTAATGAAAAGGTGTGTTCCTTGTAGCCTGTAAATAAAGGAAAGGGAGCGGTGATAACCTTGTAGCCATGAAATCAAGGGTGTTGAATCATTGTGAACCTTGTAACCGTGAAATCAAGGGTGTGGAATCAGTGTTAACCTTGTAGCCGTGAAATCAAGGGTGTTGTAAGTTGATACTAGTATTAATAAAACTCTGTGCAATCTAGCGTTGTGTGGGACTGGACGTAGGAGTAATTTGAACCAGTATAAAATTCGGTGTGTTCTTTCTTTTTCTGCATTTTATTTATGTTTATATCTGCATCTGTGACTGTTTTTGTTGTGATATTCATTCTATGATTCATATAGTTGTCAAAGTAATCATTAATTGTTTAAATTTTCCATAATCTCTTTAAAACACTATTCACCCCTCTCTAGTGTTAGTTTTGCCTTAAGATCCGTGATTCTCATCCCTAACAAGGGCGAGGTCCTATTGTAGCTTTTGTAATTTCGACAACATCCGAGGTGCATTGTCCCACCTTGAGTATTGCATCCTTGACTTCGTTAATGGAACTCATCCACTAGATGCTTAGGTTCTGGAATTATATAGTGGTCAAATGCTAGGATGTGGTTTATTTGTTTTCCATCACCTTAATATTCCCTTTAGTCCTTATTAGGATTGGAGCTACCAAATTCTTTATGCCTTTCTGTTTACTTTGGTTTACTCTAACTTAACCTCTTACGGTTCCTAGTTGCCAGCATCTATGCCGAGGGTTTTACTACATTATCTTTGGAGTTTAAAATACGAAGCATGGATTTATGACTTATTTGAGTTCACTTGTCCATTATGCCATGGTCGAGGTAGATTTCCATTTTTGTTTCTCCATGTTCTGAGTTGGCTTGATGTTTTATGCATGTAGTACGTGCAGTCTATCGTGTCCATGGAAGATCTTGGTAATGAAAGATTAGTTTTCCTAACATAATTATGATTGCATAATTTTCACGTGTTTTGTGTATTGTGATAACTGCTTGTGCATGCAATTTGATTGTCTATGTGGTAGTTTACTAAATCACGTGATATTACCATTATGCGACACGTTTATATATTGCATTTCGAAATGCATGAGGATTTTGATTGGGTTTCAGCATATTTGTCCCACTTGAGAGAGTTAATCCTTACGACTGTAAGAGTTCTTGTGTTTGTTGGGGATTAAATACCTACGGAAATTTTCTTAATTGCTCTCGGTCAGTTTTCATAGCTGCTCGTATCCTCATAACTTAGTACACTTGTCGCTTGACTGCTTTATCATGAACGCATCTTTACCATCTTGTCGCTAGCACCTCAGTCTTTCGCCAGTTACTCTTTCTAGTGGTTTACGTAAGGACGGTTCAGATGGTTACAACCAGTCTTTGGGTAGTCTCATGACTCATCCATAGTTTTGGAGTTAGAGATGTAGTCTCATGACTCATCCATTATTTCCTATTTCACACTTTGGAAGCACGTAAGCATTTGATTTGGATATGGGATATGTTCGTTATTGTCAAGGCTTATCTTTATATTTCATTATAGGTGATTTTCCTTTTATGCCCGAGCTTAATGACTTCTTTTTCATGAAAATGGGTAGAAGTTATGACGGATTGCTTCTCTAATGATAGTAGTCTCCAAAATTTGATGCCTTCCCTACCACCTCCCGGTTTCATCAATTTTAACATTATCCTTACTACTTCCACTATCATTTGTCGTTTCTGTCACATCTGCTAGCATCATATCTTCCTTTTAATTTGAGACTTATGGCCTTATTCAAAGCGTATGTCTACATTGCAGAGCTTGGATGATTCGTCGAAATGACTAGGAAGTGACGGTGTTAGCATTGGATAAATGGGACCAATAATGGAGGTTAAGAGGATGACCAGGAGAAGACCGATATGAGACTAGAAAGGGCCCAAGCTTGGCGAACGAAGCTGGAAAGGCTTTGAATTCTGCATAGGTTAGAGCCCATCATCACTTTTTCCACTAGCGATAATACTTTGGGTTGATTAGGGAGGCAGAGACATCGCAGATTTTATTATTTGAATACCAGTTCAAATGATATGGAGGCGAAAAGCAAGTCGAATCTCCTACTTTCATTATTTGCTCCTACCCCATGTTGTGTAGTTATTTCCAACTTTCTGAATCATGATTGAGTTTGTTGTTTGACTTTGCATCATTTAATTCGATTTTTTGAATTCCTAGTGTAAGCTTGTATCTTTGTAGCATTTTTTTGTACATTCTATGGCAAGAGTTTCTTAGCTACCTGCCTTTGTCTTTTAGATTGATTGTAGCTTTATAAATTGACATTATATAGAAATAGGATCCCTTTTGCTCGTCGTACGTCTTTGAGTCATATGTATTCAGATATTTTTTAGCATTCTTCTTTCGTACTTTTCAGAATTTTACTCTATTATAGTACTCTATTTTTTTTACTGTTGTACCTCCTATTCATCACAATGTCGGGATAAGTCTATGGTATGTTTTACACTAATGCCATTTAAGGTCATCGCGGATGGTGTTGCCCCATACCATGGGTCATCGCGAATTGAGATGAAATCAAACTCCAGTTACGTTGGGTATTTCCCTCATACAATGGGTCAGCGCGGATTGAGATAAACTCAAACTCCAGTTACGTTGGGTCTTACCCTCGGCTTATAGTGATTATTGGTCCTGTTAACCTCCTTGGCATCCTAGGTTTTAAGTTATCGCTGTGGGTATTCCCCATCTCAGTTTTTGAGGGTTTGTGATTGCACCATTAGTTACGAGTTACATTATGTTTCATAATTGCCTTCTGAGCACCGCTTATTCAAATGTTCTGAGAAGACGGGCCATTAGGACAATCGAACTTTGTGCCATGATTGTTAAGGCATCCTATCTTCTAAGGGAGGAATTCCGGTTTGTCAGTGATGGTTGTTTGGTTTGTGTATCAAAGGGGACTTTTGGAGCTATGGGTAAGGATGCTTGATTTTTAGTGATTCCAAATTTGCTTGTTAAATGGCTTCAACTTCAGTCCAGGGAATAGTAATACCTTTTTGCTAGAAAAGCTTGATTCCAATGGTCGAGGAATCTTATCCTCGAATTTGTGTAAGATGGGCATGTCTTTGGAGTCACAGCTACGGAAGCTTGGCGCTTATCCTTCTTTATATACGAGGAAGCTTGCTCAGGTGTCGCGATTTATCTTTTGGATATGATGATCTCAAGTATCATATTCTTTTTCCCAATTTCATCAATTATCTTATGCCTTGGATTTTCTGAAATTTCTAACCAGTCTCGGTTGTTGGTGTTTTCTCGAGCCATATTCATTTGACGTTTAACCAATTGCCCCAATGTGGCGGGATCTTTTATCTACTTAATGTTTACTGATCGTCGTGTGCCTTTCTTCGGGGTCGGAACCAGGCTAGACTCCTCGCGATGTATATCGAGCGCCTAATAGGAGAGGGGTTCTTTGTCCACTGATGTTAATCGATCATTGCATGCCTTTTTACAGGGTCGGTACTAGCTTGTGTCAGTCATGTTTCCCGAGGCTGGACTCATCACGATATTTATCGAGCGCTTCATAATAGCGAGGTTTTTTGTCCACCCTATGTTTGTCGATTGTCACATGCCTTTTATTGGGGTTGAAACTGGCTTGGGGCAATCACGTTTCCCGGGGTCGGACTCATCACGATGTATATCGAGCGCCTCATAGGAACGAGATTTTTATGTGCCTAAGGTTGAGTGAGGTCTTTCGTATGCCTTAGATTGGGTGAGGTGTTTGGGTGCCTTCGCTAGTGGAAGGGCTAGGTTGTAATGCCGAAGCCTTAGGATGACGTCACGACTTTGCGATGTTGTAAGTCATTGGATAACACCGATAGAGTTAATAGTAGTAGGACAGTGCTACCGCTTAGTGATGCTAACCATCTTTGGACAACATTAATTTTATTACAATGCTGATATCGCATGAAAAGGTTACTTCTCGATACACCAATCTAAGGAATATATTTTTTCACTTAATGTTGCTAGCTTGATGATTTCGTTGAGGGGCCTCCCATTAGTATGTGCTGGATTTCATCATATTACGCTTGAGAACTAAATTTCCAACCCCAGATGTTTGATGATGAAGTATAGCATTCAAATGCCTTGTCACCTTTCCTTGACTTATTGTTATTCTTAGCTTTTCTTCTTGTTAGGCATCAGCGGAACGAATTCACCTGAAGGTCTCTGAGGTACTATGGTTCCTTCATTTTTTTGGCGCATCTTGACCATTTACTGAATTTTCTCTAGAACTCTGGTCATGCTCTATTGCTTTAGTGCTGGAGCTTATGGCATTTGATGTGACATTGTTATGCAATTTCTTCTTCCAATTACCTAAAGCCAAATGTGTTTCAGTACATCCATGGCAATTGGTTTTTCCAATCTCGAATGTTTCCTGAGGGTCATGCACTGGACTGTAGTGACTGTCATTGCTTTAGCCATAACCAAGTGATACCTACACAATGTCAAAATTTTGAGACTAGTCTTGTTAGTGTAAGAAAAGATAGCTAGTGTAATATGCTTATTAGGATATCGTGTTCTCAGAATCTTATTGGTGAACAGAGTTCAATTTGGCAGGAATTTGCACTTTCCATCACTCCTTTTTCCTTCCTTCTTGGTTCTTCACCATGAGATTTGAGTTGAATATTATCCCAGGTATATGTTTCATCTGTTTATATTTTCGGTGTTCCTTCCCTTTTTGACTTGAGCTAGTCATCTATTTATGTAGTTCTCTTGTGATAGTCTTACACTGTGTAGAAGAGTTTAGGGCTAGGTTGTCTAATCCTTTGAAGAGAAGTTTTTTCTAATCTTCTTAGCTTACCATTCGAGCATTTACTGTCTTTCCATTTGAATTTCTTTTGACTAATCATGACCCCTTCGAACAACCTATAAGGTCTGGTCCTTTGAGCAGAATGGCAACAGAACATTGCACAAGAACTAGAGCTAATTTTGTGGACTGGTGTCGATCCATCACTTATGGATTGGTGCCAATCCATGGAGATAGACATTTTTGCACACCTTTTCCTAGAAGTAGTATGATTATGTAGCAGAACATATCCATGAAGTTGAAATCATCATTGGCTTGATCCCTATGGACCAGTGTTGGTCCATAGGGTATGGATCGGTGTCGGTACATTTACTTAGGAAATTTCATACTTTCTCTTTTCCAAAGCCATGCTAATGGTCCAAGGCGCCGACTCATGAATTTGAATGTGACGCGTGGCCAACCCTTATGGATAGGTACCAGCCCATGGGGGATGGACCGATACCGGTCCATTAGGTTAGCTTATTTTTTGCCCAAACTTTGCATGTCTTCTCTTCATGCGGTCCTAAGTGTGCACGTGAATTTTCCTATTAATCCAATGTGACCTGGTTTCTTGAAAGCATTATCTTCTACAGGAAAGACTTAGGTTTTCGAATTCTTCTTCTCCAAGTCAGATTTGCTATCTGATCTAGAAGTATAAATTAATTTTCTCACTACAAGAGTGGTAGATCCGACTTACAATATTTTTCATATCTTGATAGATTTGCCTTCTAGATCATGAGGATTTATAGTAGATAGTCCATATTTGATCCACAATTCGAATTCTCGGTGAAATCACCAAACGTTAACGCCAAAATTGGCACTAACCATAGAGGTTTTAGCGAAAGTACCGCCCCTTTACGGGGAAAATAGTATAGAACGTGTAAAAATAAATGGAAAATGTAAGAAACGGAAAGTAAAGAGAGAGAGAGACACTTAGAAATTCATAGCTCTAATAGAAAGTAAATAAACAGAAATTAAAGATGAGCCACGACTGTTAGAGATGAAATATTGTTCTTGGAGATGAACCATGTTTGCTAGAGATGAACAATGGCTGAGGATTGACTTTGGTAGCATTCTGGCAAGGCAGGGACTAGGATTCCCCTTTCTGATAGCATAGATGCATCAGAGTTTACTTGACTAGTTTTGGTGATCCGCCATCTCATCGTGCATGCATTTCTTGTTGGTCTGTCGAGCAATCTTAGCTAGGATGATCCAATTGACTTGAAACTTTGCTGATAGGCTCGTTGGATGCTTGGGGTCACCACAACATAAATGTTGATTCGATATTCATTGTCCCTATGGATCAGTACCGGTCCATGTGGCATGAACCAGTACCGGTCCATAGACTTAGCGGATATCGCTTCGAAACTTCTTATGCAGCTATCCATCACTGTTTAGAACCTGCTTATCAGGTTCAAAAACGAGAAACAATAAGAAAACACACAAGACATATAGTGGTTCGGCGTTAGCGAGACTACCTCCACTTTATAATTCTTCTATTCAACAGAGAATTACAATTACAGCACTTAAAATTCCTCAACACTCAAGCTACAATCAAGTTCCTCTCCAAAATGTTGAAAATCACTCAGATAAGGTTTAAACTATGTTCGATTCGAATATTAACGGTGGATAGAATAAAGAGCTTCAATAATTCAAGTGTCAAAGTCCTTATTCCATTCGTTGGGTCGAGTATATATAGGATCGGATTAGGTAACATGAGTGGGAACGGTTATTGTGTAGGTAGAATCTAGTCCGGTTTTATAGGGTGATTGAGGAGTTTGGGTCGTGGCCACGTGTCAGTTGCTCCATTCGAATAGGTGTTAGTGGATTACGTGGGTAGCAATTCTTCGCAGGGTTAAAACTGTGATTGGGCCGAGTCGAGTTTGTTTGACCCGAGGATCATCGACCCGGCATCTTCTTCTTCCGTTCAACCTGAAAGTTGTCTAGCTGACACCTCTTTATTTGTTCGACCCGGGAGACGGAAAGTTATTTAACTTGGTTCGTCTTCGACTCGACTAGGTCCCTAGCTCTTAAATAGGCATGACTCTTGGTATCTAATGCACGTGATCGTGATCACTCGGACTTTGGACTACCTTCTCACAAGGCAGTCTAACATTTTTCCCCCAAAGTACGTATTATCACAGATGAGATGTGCTTTGAACTCGTAAAGATGACCATTCCTGAATAGACAGTAGTCAACAGTCACGTCATTTTGTAAGGTTGTGATTCTAGGTTCCTCGTGCCATATATAAATAGGATGCCACACCCATGCTCGTCCTTGTTGTAATCGGCAATCCAGGGTCTTTAATGGGAGTACAAATAAATTAACAGGTAAATCCTTCAACTCATGTCAAACCAAAGGGTTAAAGTTATCTATATAAATCGTGTTACTCTATCGGTTCTCGTATAATATCAGACATACACAAGTCATTCCGAATAATTCCTCTTGGCTATCGAAATTCAATCATAACACATAACTATGACACATCGCCACGAACGTGAAGTAGTTGTTGAGAATGTCCCTCGTTTTCTCTTGACTTTACATTTCATCATTTTTTCTTTGGTCGGGTCGAAAAAATCTATCTTGCTCCAAGTCGATTTACTCGACCCGAACCGCACTTTATCTTCCAGTTTCACTTCGTTTAAAGTCTAAACGTATTTTCAAGGGATACAAATGGGTCGTTTCATGTCATATATAAGACAATTTATTCCTACTTCCCCTTTCACTTTATTTATTGTTAAATCCTTTTGAACCATCAAACACTAACCCCAAATTCTTTTAAACCCATCTTAATTCTAAACTTAATTCACAAGCGGGTCATTAATTTCTCCGACTCATGCTTTGATTCAAAACCACACACGGATTTAACCTCGAATTCATAAGATTTACACCGACTTGAATTGGAATTAG
This sequence comes from Allium sativum, assembly GCA_030737875.1. Taxonomy (NCBI): domain Eukaryota; kingdom Viridiplantae; phylum Streptophyta; class Magnoliopsida; order Asparagales; family Amaryllidaceae; genus Allium; species Allium sativum. The sequence goes on along the minus strand of CM060913.1, from coordinate 232,178,298 downwards.
GGATCGATGCACGGTGATGTTGCAGGGTGGTACATCGGAGTTCTCCATCACCTCGCTGGGCATCGGAATCGCCATCTACGGTGGTTTTGATCTTGTCGTGGTGGCGTGAGAGCAATGGAGCACAATGGTGCTAGCGGCCATGGAAGTAGGTTGAATAATATTTGGTAAAATAATCGGAGAAGAAGAAGTAATGGAGAAGGAGACTTGGGTCGACTCCAATTTCCTCACATCAAATTAGTTATTCGTCTTGATGCATAGTCTTTATTCGGTGGAGCTTTGGAGGCGACGAGAGAGGGAGTTCGAAGAAAACGATAGGGGCTCGGGTCGAAAATTCTCAACCCGGGTTAGCTCGACTCTTGGCTATTCGACTCGAGAACTATGACTCGAAGGCCTCGATCCAAGTCGTCTCCCCTTTGTACTTAAATACTTCAAGAATTCGACGTGACTTTCACAGATATACGTATATTCAGATTGGCAAGCATTAAACTACAACAACTTCAATCCATAACAATATATTTATAGATTGATCAATCACCTATATAACACACATTCTCTGGATAGTTAGGATAGAGCCTTTCATGAACTTAAACTTAAGTAGCACAACATACTTACTCAGAAATCTCGAACTTAAGGACATGACCTTCCGTAACACTATGACGTATATCAACAATTTCATACTTTTATCACTTCTTTTCTGTAATTCACTACACCTGCGCACACACACACACATGGGGTATAAGTTATTTTAGTCTAATCTTCAGCATTTCTTGGATATTATATCAAGCAAGTCTAGAAGGTATCCAACAAGATATTCTGAGTCTAAGAAAGGCAAAGCTCCTGAGACATCAACTAATACCAACATTCTTCCATTAGATTCTAATTCGGACAATACTGGTCCAAAATTTGAAGTTGATATCCACGAGGATGTAGAATCCTTCGATAAAGGAATTTATATGGACAAGGTGGTAAGAGGAGTAGGAGACAATAGAGCTCCTGACACATTTAGCGACGCGGTTTTTCTAGAAGCACCCAACGATTCCTGGGTATCCACCGCTGATGAGACAAGACTCTGACGATTATGTCTAAGGCACAGGATACCTTGGGATAAGGTTCGAGTCGTCGATATCTTAGATAGACCTCACAATTTTCCAGAGGGGTATATGGCGACAAGTCGAAAGATGTGCTCAGTTGGGATCATCCCTCTGTTTTATCCTTTCATCGTCAATTTTCTCATACGATTGAGGATAGCTCCAACACAGCTTCACCCGACATCATACTCATACTTGTACAACTTGTACATTGCATATATGGAGGTTCTAGGTGCGGAGCCCACCTACGAGGATATAATTTTTTTCTATAACTTCAAGCACCGAAAAGTTGAGACTCTATCCTTCCTCTATTTCGAGTATGCAACCAAAAGGAAAATTATCACCAATGGGTTTAGTAATGTGGCTGATATAAGGCCCAACTGGTTCTACATTCGACATCAAGCTGGATGTTCTAAGAGATGGCTTCAATAAGGTAAGCTCCAAGTCTTGATTTCTTTACTTTAACCTTGCTTATAGGTTTTCTGACCCTTCTTATCTAGTTTCAGTTTCGAATCCAAAGAAACCACAAGATTATGCGTATCAAGGTCTTCTAAATGCTTTATTAAATGCTCAACCAGCTTTATTAAGTGTTAAAAGCTGCTTAGTGGATGAATATCTTCACCGGTATCATTTTCTTAGTCCGTAGCGAATCATTGAGTCAGTGGAGGTTGCGCTCCTACATATCCGCCCCTCATCTCAGATTCCGCCAGCGTTAGCAGCGACTGAAAGTGTACCCCCAGTCGGGGGATAGACAGCAGTGTCAACTGAGGATGGGGAATCCTCGAAGAGTAAAGATCTCACAAGTTCCAGTCGTGAACCTCAACAAGAAGAGAGAGAGATAAAAAAAACTCCTGAAAAAGAGCCTAGTGAAGTACCCAAGAGTCCCTCTTCTATAAACGTATTAATGGTGGAGCTTTTGGAAAAGACAAATAGGGAGGAGCCTAGGGGCCTTTCTCTGAAAGATACATCTACTACAAAGAAGCATCCTTCTCCCAAGACCCCACCTCCAGCTAAGTTACCTACCCACGACCCCGCCAAGAGGAGTCAATGTCTATATTTAAAGGCTTGGGTGATCTCCCTTTACCAGATACTATATATTCTTCCCAAGACATTGGCTCTAGTTCTTTCTTTCCTACTTCCAAGAAAGAAGTCACACCCACCAAGATGGAGAAGCCGACACTTACTTGCCAAACTACGGGCTCCGATCCATTGGGGGATCACTTGGGGCACACACAACACAGACACTGCATGCCACATCACTTGTGTGTTATATTACTTCTTGATTTTTTTTTAGGAAGACGGATGGATAGCGTGGCGCTACCCAACCGATTAATATATTATATAAAAATAGTAGATAAGCCAGTTAACAATCCCAGCTGGTGGCAGATCAAACTGAACGAGCAATGTTTAAAGCATAACAACCTTCAAAAACCTACACACCATATATATGCATACTATAATGTACATGGATAAACTGCACTTCACCACTAAATCTTTCCAGTTGCACTTGTGTATTAGATTAGTGCAAATCCGGACTGGAGCTTCCTTGATTTGATCCAACACATTAAACGAGGCTATCTGAAAGAGGCACAACCAGCCTGAATTGTGCTTGAGATGTTGAACATGTCCAGTTATAATAAAGATGAATAATCAGTCTACATAATCCATCAAAGTGTTTACGGGGTTCATCAAATGCAGAGGCATTTCTTTCTCTCCATATGCACCAACAATAAATGGCTAAAAAAGAATCCAGAGAGGGATCCATCGGGCTATGCTGCCATTAGTCAAAAACATATGATATATCAGGGATGCGACCAAGAAGATGTCCACTAGTTGCAGCAAAGATTGGGTATGAAATATCACAGTCGAAGAATGAGTGATATAAAGTTTCTTCCTCATTGCAACATAAGGCACAATTAGGGTTTGATATTAAATTATGCCTATAGAGCCTAGCTCTGGTGTTAACTCTTTCATGACTGAGACACCATTGAAAGAAGATCACTCTTGGGGGTAATTTACATTTCCAAACTCTTGAATAGTTGAACAATCTCCCAATAAAGTTAAGGAAGTGGTATAGGGATGCAACAGAAAAGCCTTTAGAAGGGGATAAAGCCCAAATATAACAATCAGGGCAATCAGATAATTGAATTTGGCGAACCAAACTTGCCACTAAGAGAAGGCTAAAGAAATGGGAGTGCCAAATATTGAAGAGGGGGAGAGGAAGAAATGACCAGAAGCTGATAATAAAGCAACAGAGGCAAACAAATGATTGGCAGTGGAGAAAAGAGCAGGGAAATGAATTGATAGGGGAAGCTCACCAAACCAAATGTTGAACCAGAATAGACATGGAGAACCATTGCCCAATTTAACATGAAACAAAAATTTAATTCTAGGTAAGGATGAGATAACACCAGACCAGAAAGGAGATGACTTAGATGAAGGAGAGAAATGTAAAACAAAATGGGGATTGGAGGAATAATAAAGAGAAAGAATCTATGATTTCCAGATAAAAGATCCAAGGGAGATTAGGCGCCAAATCCATTTTGAAAGAAGTGCTATGTTGAAGTTTGATAGGTTAACAATGCCTAAACCTCCCTGATTGGAATGTAAGCATACAGTTCGCCAATTAACAAGTCCCTTGATATTGCTGCCATTCCATAAAAAATAGCTTCTGATTGAATCAATTTTGTTAATTACCCATTTAGGAAGCTTATGAAAAGACATCCAATAAGTGGGAATTGCATAAAGCACCGATTTTACAAGTACAACACGTCCAGCATAAGATAAAGAGTTGGGTTTCCATGCAGATGGCCGAGATTCTATCTTATGAATGAGAGGATACCAATCATTTTTCAGTGGATGGTCTAAGGGGAATGCCAAGATAAGAAATGGGAAAATGTTCAATGGGACAGTTAAGAAAAGAGGATACTACATGACTCAAGTGATCAGAATTCCCAACATGATGATTAAACTTTTGGAGAAGTTGATTGACAGGCCAGAGATTAATTAAAAGAAATACAGCAGGACTTTGAGGCAGTGGATGTGCTTGAGGTCAGGAGAGGAGAAAATGATGGTATCATCAGCAAACTGCAAGTTAGTGATTGAAATTGTAGAGTTTGGGAGATGAATACCATCAAAGAGATTAATGGCGATAGCTTTTTTCATCATTTAATTAAATACATCAGCTATAAGGACAAATATGAGTGGGGATAATGGGTCTCCTTGTCTAAGCCCTTTGGTTGATTTGATTAAGATGCCTAAACCACCATTAATTGTGACGGATGAGAAACTTGTGTTCAAAATGTTTTCTATCCAATTGCACCATCTAGCTGGGGAGCCTCTATGTTTCATCATCTGCATAATGAAATCCTAATTGACAGAATCAAAAGCTTTGGAAAAAACTAATTTCAAGAGTACTCCAGGGTTTTTGGTGTTGCGACAGAAGGATATCACTTCTTAAGTAGCTGCAACTCAATCTAAAATGTTTCGTCCATGGATGAAAGCTGACTGCTCAGGACCAATGAGAGGGGAAATGATAGATTGAAGACGATTTGCAAGCACTTTGGTAATGATTTTGAAAGAAGTGTTAAGCAAACTGATAGGGCGAAAGGCTAAAAGAGTGTTAGCACCAGCAACTTTGGGAATGAGGACTATGTTAGTGTAGTTTAATCTGGATAGGGTTTTCATAAATTTCCATACACATATCAATGATATCCCGTTTAATGACGGGCCAAAAATGTTTAAAAAAGGATGGCCCAAACCCATCAGGCCCAGGAGCCTTATCATCATCAATTTCTCTGATTGCGGCCCAAATCTCATTTTCAGCAAAAGGATGATTGACAGAAAGGGAAGAAGGGTTAGGGTATAGATGATGCCAGTCAATGGATGGCAAAAGAGGAGGAGAATTGCCAAGGATCGAGCGATAGTAGTTTGAAAAGAGATGAAGAATGGTGGTCTGATCAGTAATCGATTGATCATTGTGAATTATTTCTGAGATGATGGATGATCGCTTTCTACCATTGGCTAGTCGATGAAAGTAAGTTGTATTACGATCACCTTCTTCAATCCATTTGGCTTTTGATATTTGTTTCTACCCAATTTCTTCTTGTTCAAAGAGACTATCTAATTCATTTTCAAGATTTTTCAAAAGAAATTTTTCATCATTATTCAAGGGGCGAGATTCTTCAGTGATGTTGAGGTCCAATATAACATCTTGAATTTCAGAAATACGTGATCGAATGGATCCCCAAATTTGTTTGGCCCAAGGATTAATTTTCTCAATGATCTTAATTTTAAAACAATGCGATGGGCCGCAGATTGGGCTTGGACAGGTTGGGCCCAGATAGTTTTGACAAAGTCTGAAAAAGATGGTTCAAGGAGCCAAAACCGTTCAAATTTGAAGGGACGGTTGGATAAGTTAAGTGAACCAGTATCTAAAAGAATAGGAAAATGGTCAGAGATAATGGAGGCAAGACCATAGACCATTGATAAAGGGAATTGATCTTCCCATGATGAATTGAAAAGGAAATGATCAAGCTTGACAAGAGTAGGATCTGGTCTATGGCTAGACCAAGTGTATGAACGGTTACTGATAGGGGGGGTCAATTAAACCACAATCAAAGATAAATGCATTAAAAGCTTCAGAATCTGATGACATATTTCCAGTGTTTCTTTCAAAAACTGATCTTGTGGTATTAAAGTCTCCACCAATGATCCATGGACCATTAAACCGATTTGCAAGATGTTTACAGTGATCCCATAGATTTATTCTTTCATGAGTATTTTGAGGACCATAAATATTTGAGAAGAAATAGATAATGTTCGAAGCGATGTGTTTAAGGGCAACATGTATGGCAGATTAGTTAGAGAAGGATTGATGAAGGGACCAAATAGATTCATTCCATAATGTTATAAGACCTCCCCTTGATTCAATGGCATTAATGTAGATCTTTCCGATTAGGAATGATCCACCTATAAGTCTGAGTGATAATTGGTGGGATCAATTAATTTGGATTCTTAAAGCATTAGAATATCTAAGTTAAGTGGGGATAAAACAAGGTTAATTGCATGGCATTTTGAGTGGTCGCCCAAACCATGTACATTCCACGTGACTAGTTTCATTTATGCTTATTGATATGCTCCTGTTCTAATGCATGCATGGCATCATAATGTGAGTCACACAAACTCACACCCATACTACCCGCAATTCTTTTGTTTAAACGTTTATTAGATGATGAAAAAATAACAGGTGTTAAAAAGCTACCAGATGTGTTGGGATTGTTGTGTCTGGCACTGCGACGAACGAAGATTGGAGAAAGGTATTGAGGCCAATCTTGATCATCCATCCAGTGTTGCTTCTGTGGAGATTAAGGAGGAGGAATTTCAACTGGTGGAATGGATTGGATGGGAAGAACAGCGAAGTTAAATGGCGTAGCAAAGGTATTGGATGGAAAGGGAATAAGTTGGTTTAGAGGCATGTTTGGGTTGTCCTCCATTACTTGATCAACTTCAAAAGGGTCTGGTTGATTGACTTCGTGGGATTCAAAATCAAGTGGGTTTGGGTTGGAAAAGTCATTGAACATATTTTCATGGAAAAAAGATGGAAGAGGAGGGAGCAAGGCTGCTTCATTGATCATAGCATCAAATCTTTCTTCAGTGTCCATTGGTGAGTGATTTTCTTACATGCACGGTACAATCTGTTCATCATCGTTACCCAGGAACATTTGATCAGGTCTTGTTCCAGGGTGTGAGTAGTAGCATCTTTTCACCTTAATAATGTGGGTTTGTTGTTAAAATAAGCTGCAAAGGAGCTTATTGCACCAATACCTTCGAAAAATTGAATTTTGACTAGAAATTGGCGATGATCCATGTGGCACCAATCACAGTCGTCAAATGCTAGGACTCTTCCCATGGGCTTCAGTATCTCTGCCAACACATCTTCATTATGTTTTAGGAATTCAGGTATACCTTCAATTTTAGCCCAAGTGTAACAACCCGAATTTTAACAACGTGTTAAGACAAGAATCAAGGCAGAATTTAAATATAAAACCTGAATCAGGATAAACGAGTTGCGCCATTGCGTTCGTCTCGGAAAAATACGCGAAATAGAGTCCGAAATTTCGTAAATCGGAGTTCGTATGACCGAGATATGGCCTCGCAAAGTTTCACGAAAATTCAAATCCGAAAACAGATTTGAAATTCAGCCCAATTAAGACACCACTCCATTTTTAGGCCTGGTTAAGACACCACTCCATTTTTAGGCCTGGTTAAGACACCACTCCATTTTTTAGACTTGACTTCTTCCCCAAGACATGCTTTGGATAGCTAGGATCTAAACTAGGGTTTATCCTACGGCCTAAATTATCCTAGTCTTCTATAAAAAGACCCCTAACCCTCTCCTAAAACCCTCATAAATTGATCCTACAACTAAACTATGCCAAAATGATTCCTCATCATGGCCTCCACTTCAACCCATGGCCTCCATCTTCTTCTTCATGATAGCTTAAGTGTTCTAAGCTAGTTTCAAAGTAAAGGAGCCTCTTTTCTTCATTCATGAGAGATTCTATGATCATTTGAGTGATTTCATGTTTGTATGAGAGTTCATAAGTTGCATTCTAGCCAAAGTTGTAACCTTTTCTTGACCAAAAAGCAAGGATCTTGCATGAGAGCTCATAAGCTTCATTCAAAGCCAAAGTTGAAACCTTTCTTCTTCAAAGCAAGGATTTTTATTGATATTTGCTCAAGGGTTTCATTTGGAGCTTGTTCTTTTGGGGTTTTTGGGTGATAGCATGAATGGCTTCGTCTCAATCTTTGTTTTATATGTTGATTTGTGCCTTCATAGCATTGTAAGCCCTCTTCCTACTCTTAGATATTAACTTTAAACTTAATGTGACATGTTGTAAGTTGGGTTTGAACATTAAGTATGTTGCATGCTATCATGTTATGTATCCTATCATGACTAAAAAGTCATTATCTTGATCTTGTGGGCTTAAAGATATAAACTTTATGTTGAATGTTGCATTTTGGCAACATGAGAACTATCATGTCCCTTATGATAGCTTACATGTAATGCCATATGCGAACTTCTAGTCATCTTTCTATGTCATTTATCACCATGATTCACCTATGTGCTAAGTTTGAGGTTGTGCATGTTTTTGAGGCCTAATAATGTAATATGCAAGTTAATGAACACGTTTATACCTCATTTGCCACCATGTTTAACTTGTGGCCTTATACCCCTTTTTGTCATGCCTTTGCCAAGTTCCTTCTTTTAATCCATTATGCGTTGTTGCGAATGTATATGTGAGTTTAAAAGCATTGGGTTACGTTATGGGTAAAGCTTTAATGACGTGAAACATGATTTGGGTAAATGGGTATAAACATGACAACATGTAACTTTGGCTATGAGCATGGGACTTGAAAACTTGACACGTATGGGTTGTAAGTGTAATAAGACACTAGACCAAACATGAAAATGGCCAACTCGAGGTTGGGTTGAGTTTGTAGCATAAATCTACCCGGACCCACCCGGCTTAACTAGTGGCTACAAACAATAGGATCCAATGTGAGAAGTTAGTCATGACGCGCTTAAGACCCGAGGTTAGACTAGGTTGTGGTGTAAAACTACCCGGACCCGCCCGGGTTAACTAGTAACCACAACAAAGTCTAATGTGAGAGGTTGAGAGTGCATTAATTAAATTAATGCCACATGATAAGGTTAAGTAAGTTTGACTAATGACACTTAACCATACAAGACAATTAGGGGATGGGGTTAAGTAATTTACGCTTAACTAATCCGACTTGGTAATTATATGGGGTTAAGTAACCTTCACTTAACTAATCTAAACACGGTAATTAGATGGGGTTAAGTAACCTTCACTTAACTAATCTAAACACGGTAATTCGATGGGGTTAAGTTAAACACTTAACCAATCTAAATGTGGTAATTCAATGAGGTTAAGTAACCAGTACTTAACCAACTTAACACGGTTATTTAATGGGGTTAAATAACCAGTACTTAACCAACTTAACACGGTAATTTAATGGGGTTAAGTAACTTATACTTGACCAATTATACATGATGATTTGATGAGGTTAAGTAACCTATACTTAACCAATCTAATAGGTGGACCTGATAGGGTCAAGTCACAAGGCCTTTCAAAATTAGGCTTAACCATTGTAATACGATTAGTGGATGGGGTTAAGCTAACCCATACTTAACCAATCCGACTCGACAATCTGATGGGATTAAGATAATCTATGCTTAATCAATCTAACATGATAATCTGATAGGGTTAAGACAAATAAATACTTAACCAATTTGACTTGATAGGGTTAAGTCACGAGCTTCTTGGTACACTTAACCAACTTGTAGGGCTAAGCCTTGAACTTGAGTACTTAGCCAATCTTGACATGATTCGTAGGCGGGTTAAGTCATGAACTTGGATAACAACACTTAACCCATTTTACAAAACCCTAGCTCAGGGGACTAGGTTGGAAATCGTAGTTAACAAGGATAGCGGAAAGAGGGGCTAAGTGGTAAACCTTAGTTAAGGGTAACTAAGTAATAATTCTTAGCTAAGGACACGGGACTAGTTCATAAAGAGATGAGTAACCTGGTACGGTAGGTCATCGCTTAGTATACGAGGAGGATCAAGTTATCTGACTTGGATAAAAGCTCCAGCGAACTGGGTAACGAAGCGGAAGCTTCGGGGAACGTGAGGGTACTCTTGGTATCCCTCTGTGAGGTGGCGTGTGGTCCATGAAACCCGGCCTCACAGAGGTTAAGGTCTGCGGTAGAAGAGCCAAGAGTATGCCTTGGTTTCTATGCGAGCGGCCTAAAGACTAGGATGGGTTAGCGTGGAGTCGACGATACTTGATTTGCCCCGGGATAGCAGATCGCCGACTACCTACCATCTTTAGTCAAGCGTGTACGTACGGAAAGGCAGGGAACTCCCAAAAGACCATATACTAGCTATCAAGTTATGGGTGAGGTTGGCTATCTGGAAGTGGGCATCGATGGGCCTTAGTGTAGTACTCATACATGATTTTTCTTGGATTGCCTTTCAGTAGTTGAAGGAGGGGTCACGTGGGACCATAGCCACGGGTACAAAAACAGACCTTGATATCTGCATCAGCAGACGACTTAAAGCTCCCGACCGAGTTCCGTATTTCTTGTTTTGCCCTGGCACGGAACTCGGATGGCACATTTAGGAACATGTGCATCTAGACATGGAAAACGATTCACGATACATACGTGGGATAAAGGGCGCGGTTGACGGGTGGCATAATCCCTAGTGGCCCTAGGTGGCTGAACCCAAACCGAGACACGCAAACGTTCATTAGGTAGCATAATCCCTAGTGGTCCTAGGTGGCATAAATCCTAAGTGGACACGCGATAGTTCATGGTAAGAAAACATAACTAGATCAAGGGTAGCAGTCCAAAATAACCTCAAGGATAAAATGTTCACATGGGAAAGCCCGTATGGCCTACGGCAAAGGATTGAACTTATACATGGAAAGAAACATACGAGTTAGGAAAACCTACATATGCTATATATTAGGTTGACATGGACCATTACATGACATTGGGCAAGGGACATTCATAGTTAACACATGACGCGGGTTGGGATATTAGTACGAAAGGTGCAGAGCAAATATACATGTTAGAACTAGGGGAAATATACATGATAGATACCGTGGGATGTTATACAGGATAGATACCTTGGGATAGTATACTTGATAGAAACCTGACAATGTGATACCTTGATTTATCTTGACACCGTAGTTTATCATGACACAGTCATGTAACTTGGTACAGTAGTGCATCCTGTTATTTTGGTTTAGCTTATCTATCTTGTCATCATACTTATGTTCATCTCAGTTCCTCATACCAGTTAACTTTACTAGTTTATATACTAATAGTAGATAGGGCTTACCAGTCTTTATGACTGACCCCGTTTTGTTTCGCCTCTTGTCTTCCGTTCCCCCCCCCCCCCCCCCCCCAAGGTTACAGGGAGGAAATGCTATTGTTAGTTTGGACTTCTTCTGTTTGAAGGTCATCACGCATGGCTTGGACTTTTCTTGGCTATGGCTACTTTACTGGTTTACTTGGGGAATAATTTATGAAATGGTTTTATGCTTCTTTATTATTGCAAGACAGGTTTTGATGTATTCTGATGTAAAAGGCTTTAGACCTTATTTTATAAGGTAATAAAATTTGTTTTACTTCCGCTGTTTTATATATATATATATATATATATATATATATGTTCTGTCTTGTAATATTTCTGTGCATGTTTACCTCGATAATGCTTCACCAAACCTAGCGCATTCCCTTTGTGAGTGACCCTAGCGGAGGTGGGGTGTTACATTTGGTATTAGAGCAGAAGGTTACCAGACTGGGCAAAAGTTTTTAAAACCTTCTGAAAACTATTTGAAAAACCGTTTATAAAGAAGCATTTTTCAAGAAAAGTTTTTAAAGGCTATTCCCCAAAAGCCATTAGCACTATCCTTTGATTCCTTGGTTGAATCTCTTTTCCTTTCTTTCCTCCATCTGTAGTCACAGTAGTTCTAACTGTGACTAATCTTTGTCTAGCCACGAAGGTGTTTTCCGTACGATGGAGGTGGTTCTCGAGAGACCTGTTGCCGTGGTACAAGGAAGGATAATAAGAGTAAGGATAAAGGACGCGGGCTTAAGGATAAGCAACTTGTTGGTATGGCTTAGTCCATCAAGGAGGACAAGGACAAGATCATCGGAGAGGGCAATTGTGCGCTCCCATTTCTAGGGTACCTAAAAGAAATGGTACCGTTTCTGGTGAAGGTTTAGTCGTTCTTTTCTATCATCCCGTCCAGACTTTGTCTTGATTATCGTATCATTTAAGTCTGCTTGGATAGTTGAGTCTCTGCACCTTAGTACTAGCAGGGTAGAGGATCCCAATTTTTGTCCCAAAAATCTGGTTAGAGAGCTGGTCCATTTCTTCATGACTTGTTTGGATTTGGGAATGACATGTCTCAGCTACAGATGGATTCCAGGGATAAAGTGGTCACCCAATAGGGGGTGCCATTCTCGGTTTTGGAAAGAGGGTAGTTAGACTCTCAACTCACCTCGGTGATACCCTCGAAGTCTCGTGTAACCTTTTGGGTTCCATCATGGTTAGTTACCTAGAATCTCGGGATGCAATTGTGGGTAATCCGTTCGAATAGAATTCGCCGCTAAGGCGGATGGTTCATTTCGCTTATGCATGAGTTATGGGAATCACCCTAGTAAGTACTCTTGGCAACATGGATTAGCATCGGCAAACGAGATCCAGAATTCCCTAGTGAATTTTGGAGAGCTTGCATGAGTAAATGGATACGTTTGAGCTAAGTATACTAGGGAAAGGATAAGTGAAAGTGGAATAAGAAGCGGCAGTGGAATGAGTTCCAACTCATACCTGGGAAATAGGAATCAAGGAGCTACGGAATCATGAAGTCAAAGGAGGTCAAGGCACCGAGGAATTAAGCTCAAGGAAACGCGACTTAGAAGACGTAAGGCTAAGACACGCGCATCGTACCTCTTTTTAAAGAGTGTATCCTTGATCCCTGGTTTTTCCTGTAGAGCTTGCTCGCATGTTATCTTTTGGCGAATATCCTCTCGGTCCTGTTTCTGTTACAAACCCCGTAAGGAGTTTGTCTTGTTTATCTTCTCGATCCTATCTTGGGAACCTTAGATAGAACTCTATGGATGTAAACATGTAATTGAAACATGTTATGATTGATATGGTTGCAAATGGTTGCAAGTGGTTGCTCGTGGATGCGCGAATACACATTAGATACTAGATTGACGCGGTCACAATTCATGTTGCATATGCACGAGTATTTATACTTGTTTATGGATGAAATTGAATGTGTTGTCATGCGGATGTTGCATATGAATGAATGTTTGTGCACGCATGTAGTACTTATATGACTAGGATTATTTGCATACATGTTGGATTCATGGCACTAAACATACTTTGCATTAGAAAGATCATTCAGGCCTGATCATTAGCATTAGCTAAGGAACATATACACACACTTTCTATATGTGTTCATATGGCATTAGAAATCGTCTAAGGAAAATGGTTGCCTGTGGATGATGTTTTGAGTAGATGGATGGTGGATGGTAGGATACGTTCTTCCTAACTTGGAGATTTCGGGGACGAAATCCTTAAAGGAGGGGAGAATGTAACAACCCGAATTTTAACAACGTGTTAAGACAAGAATCAAGGCAGAATTTAATTATAAAACCTGAATCAGGATAAACGGGTTGCGCCATTGCGTTCGTCTCAGAAAAATACGCGAAATAAAGTCCGAAATTTCGTAAATCGGAGTTCGTATGACCGAGATATGGCCTCGCAAAGTTTCACGAAAATTCAAATCCGAAAACAGATTTGAAATTCAGCCCAATTAAGACACCACTCCATTTTTAGGCCTGGTTAAGACACCACTCCATTTTTTAGACTTGACTTCTTCCCCAAGACATGCTTTGGATGGCTAGGATCTAAACTAGGGTTTATCCTACGGCCTAAACTATCCTAGTCTTCTATAAAAAGACCCCTAACCCTCTCCTAAAACCCTCATAAATTGATCCTACAACTAAACTATGCCAAAATGATTCCTCATCATGGCCTCCACTTCAACCCATGGCCTCCATCTTCTTCTTCATGATAGCTTAAGTGTTCTAAGCTAGTTTCAAAGTAAAGGAGCCTCTTTTCTTCATTCATGAGAGATTCTATGATCATTTGAGTGATTTCATGTTTGTATGAGAGTTCATAAGTTGCATTCTAGCCAAAGTTGCAACCTTTTCTTGACCAAAAGCAAGGATCTTGCATGAGAGCTCATAAGCTTCATTCAAAGCCAAAGTTGAAACCTTTCTTCTTCAAAGCAAGGATTTTTATTGATATTTGCTCAAGGGTTTCATTTGGAGCTTGTTCTTTTGGGGTTTTTGGGTGATAGCATGAATGGCTTCGTCTCAATCTTTGTTTTATATGTTGATTTGTGCCTTCATAGCATTGTAAGCCCTCTTCCTACTCTTAGATATTAACTTTAAACTTAATGTGACATGTTGTAAGTTGGGTTTGAACATTAAGTATGTTGCATGCTATCATGTTATGTATCCTATCATGACTAAAAAGTCATTATCTTGATCTTGTGGGCTTAAAGATATAAACTTTATGTTGAATGTTGCATTTTGGCAACATGAGAACTATCATGTCCCTTATGATAGCTTACATGTAATGCCATATGCGAACTTCTAGTCATCTTTCTATGTCATTTATCACCATGATTCACCTATGTGCTAAGTTTGAGGTTGTGCATGTTTTTGAGGCCTAATAATGTAATATGCAAGTTAATGAACACGTTTATACCTCATTTGCCACCATGTTTAACTTGTGGCCTTATACCCCTTTTTGTCATGCCTTTGCCAAGTTCCTACTTTTAATCCATTATGCGTTGTTGCGAATGTATATGTGAGTTTAAAAGCGTTGGGTTACGTTATGGGTAAAGCTTTAATGACGTGAAACATGATTTGGGTAAATGGGTATAAACATGACAACATGTAACTTTGGCTATGAGCATGGGACTTGAAAACTTGAAACGTATGGGTTGTAAGTGTGATAAGACACTAGACCAAACATGAAAATGGCCAACTCGAGGTTGGGTTGAGTTTGTTGCATAAATCTACCCGGACCCGCCCGGCTTAACTAGTGGCTACAAACAATAGGATCCAATGTGAGAAGTTAGTCATGACGCGCTTAAGACCCGAGGTTAGACTAGGTTGTGGTGTAAAACAACCCGGACCCGCCCGGCTTAACTAGTAACCACAACAAAGTCTAATGTGAGAGGTTGAGAGTGCATTAATTAAATTAATGCCACATGATAAGGTTAAGTAAGTTTGACTAATGACACTTAACCATACAAGACAATTAGGGGATGGGGTTAAGTAATTTACGCTTAACTAATCCGACTTGGTAATTAGATGGGGTTAAGTAACCTTCACTTAACTAATCTAAACACAGTAATTAGATGGGGTTAAGTAACCTTCACTTAACTAATCTAAACACGGTAATTAGATGGGGTTAAGTAACCTTCACTTAACTAATCTAAACACGGTAATTCGATGGGGTTAAGTTAAACACTTAACCAATCTAAACGTGGTAATTCAATGAGGTTAAGTAACCAGTACTTAACCAACTTAACACGGTAATTTAATGGGGTTAAGTAACCAGTACTTAACCAACTTAACACGGTAATTTAATGGGGTTAAGTAACTTATACTTGACCAATTATACATGATGATTTGATGAGGTTAAGTAACCTATACTTAACCAATCTAATAGGTGGACCTGATAGGGTCAAGTCACAAGGCCTTTCAAAATTAGGCTTAACCATTGTAATACGATTAGTGGATGGGGTTAAGCTAACCCATACTTAACCAATCCGACTTGACAATCTGATGGGATTAAGATAATCTATGCTTAATCAATCTAACAGGATAATCTGATAGGGTTAAGACAAATAAATACTTAACCAATTTGACTTGATAGGGTTAAGTCACGAGCTTCTTGGTACACTTAACCAACTTGTAGGGCTAAGCCTTGAACTTGAGTACTTAGCCAATCTTGACATGATTCGTAGGCGGGTTAAGTCATGAACTTGGATAACAACACTTAACCCATTTGACAAAACCCTAGCTCAGGGGACTAGGTTGGAAATCGTAGTTAACAAGGATAGCGGAAAGAGGGGCTAAGTGGTAAACCTTAGTTAAGGGTAACTAAGTAATAATTCTTAGCTAAGGACATGGGACTAGTTCATAAAGAGATGAGTAACCTGGTACGGTAGGTCATCGCTTAGTATACGAGGAGGAGCAAGTTATCTGACTTGGATAAATGCTCCAGCGAACTGGGTAACGAAGCGGAAGCTTCGGGGAACGTGAGGGTACTCTTGGTATCCCTCTGTGAGGTGGCGTGTGGTCCATGAAACCCGGCCTCACAGAGGTTAAGGTCTGCGGTAGAAGAGCCAAGAGTATGCCTTGGTTGCTATGCGAGCGACCTAAAGACTAGGATGGGTTAGCGTGGAGTCGACGATACTTGATTTGCCCCGGGATAGCAGGTCGCCGACTACCTACCATCTTTAGTCAAGCGTGTAAGTACGGAAAGGCAGGGAACTCCCAAAAGACCATATACTAGCTATCAAGTTATGGGTAAGGTTGGCTATCTGGAAGTGGGCATCGATGGGCCTTAGTGTAGTTCTCATACATGATTTTTCTTGGATTGCCTTTCAGTAGTTGAGGGAGGGGTCACGTGGGACCATAGCCACGGGTACAAAAACAGACCTTGATATCTGCATCAGCAGACGACTTAAAGCTCCCGACCGAGTTCCGTATTTCTTGTTTTGCCCTGGCACGGAACTCGGATGGCACATTGAGGAACATGTGCATCTAGACATGGAAAACAATTCACGATACATATGTGGGATAAAGGGCGCGGTTGACGGGTGGCATAATCCCTAGTGGCCCTAGGTGGCTGAACCCAAACCGAGACACGGAAACGTTCATTAGGTAGCATAATCCCAAGTGGTCCTAGGTGGCATAAATTCTAAGTGGACACGCGATAGTTCATGGTAAGAAAACATAACTAGATCAAGGGTAGCAGTCCAAAATAACCTCAAGGATAAAATGTTCACATGGGAAAGCCCGTATGGCCTACGGCAAAGGACTGAACTTATACATGGAAAGAAACATACGAGTTAGGAAAACCTACATATGCTATATATTAGGTTGACATGGACTATTACATGACATTGGGCAAGGGACATTCATAGTTAACACATGACGCGAGTTGGGATATTAGTACGAAAGGTGCAGAGCAAATATACATGTTAGAACTAGAGGAAATATACATGATAGATACCGTGGGATGTTATACAGGATAGATACCTTGGGATAGTATACTTGATAGAAACCTGACAATGTGATACCTTGATTTATCTTGACACCGTAGTTTATCATGACACACTCGTGTATCTTGGTACAGTAGTGCATCCTGTTATTTTGGTTTAGCTTATCTATCTTGTCATCATACTTATGTTCATCTCAGTTCCTCATGCCAGTTAACTTTACTAGTTTATATACTGATAGTAGATGGGGCTTACCAGTCTTTATGACTGACCCCGTTTTGTTTCGCCTCTTGTCTTCCGTTCCCCCCCCCCCCAGGTTACAGGGAGGAAATGCTATTGTTAGTTTGGACTTCTTCTGTTTGAAGGTCATTACGCATGGCTTGGACTTTTCTTGGCTATGGCTACTTTACTGGTTTACTTGGGGAATAATTTATGAAATGGTTTTATGCTTCTTTATTATTGCAAGACAGGTTTTGATGTATTCTGATGTAAAAGGCTTTAGACCTTATTTTATAAGGTAATAAAATTTGTTTTACTTTCGCTGTTTTATATATATATATGTTCTATCTTGTAATATTTCTGTGCATGTTTACCTCGATAATGCTTCACCAAACCTAGTGCATTCCCTTTGTGAGTGACCCTAGCGGAGGTGGGGTGTTACACCAAGATTCAGCCTCTAGAGCTGGTTCTGGTTCACTAATGCTATCATCCCAAGCATCCAAACTGATTGCAGCTCCAGGTTTAGTAAGGATTTTAAGGTGAAGAGCGTGATCACGTGATAGGTAAGAGGGACAGTAAACAAGGAAGGAATTGTTGCAAATCATCGTCATTGGCCAGCAGTCATGTTGCAAAGTCTTTTCAAGTGAATAGTGGAGAGATTGGATGCTCCATTTTCCATTCAGGACAGTGGCCGTGATGCATTTAGTGGAATCCGCCATATGATAGAGAATTGGAGCTTCAGGTTTTGAGGAGAAAAACTGTGGAGAATGATGATTAACGTCTGTTTTAGGGTTAGGATTTAAAAAGTTGTGGTAATAATGGTGACAAGTGGTTTTTCGAGGAGATGTGTGGTGTGACGGCTCTGTGTTTTGAGCAGATTTTCTTGGGATCCAATGTACTTTCCTGTCATTATTCATTTTGCCTTGATGTTGTTCAGAAGACGAAGCGTGCATTTATTTTGCTTGCACAACGTGGAGCTGCATGTCCAAAAAAAACCACAATAATAACATATTGTTGGTTCCCTACAATTCTTTGCCACGTGTCCTTTACATGAACATCGCAAACAACGTTTTTCATTTTTCAAATAATTAGCTGTTTGAAAAATGGATTAAAAAATTGGTAACGGATTTCTGGGTCTCTTCGGTGGCGGTTTTGGCAGCTCAGTAGGTGGTGGAGTTCTGGCCACTAGGGCATAAGACCTAGCATGGTTGGCCAGGGGAGGCAGGGGTTCAGATGGTAGGTCTGAAAGTGCAGAAAATCGATTCGATGAAGCTAGAAGACGAGAAAGATTATGATTTGGACGTATAGGAGGACGATTATGGCCATAATCAGTTGAAGTTGACTGATTATGGTGCGTTGGGGCATAATGAACTAAGGATGGAGCTAGATGAGGTGATTGGGGGCGAATAGAAGATTGAGGACGATAAGACGAAGAGGAGGATGGCAACGATGAACGAGGATGAAGGAAAGGTTTGTATTTGGATGGAAAGCGAGATAGAAGAGGAGGAAGAGGAGGGATGGATGATGGAGATGATGAGGTAGCCATGGCCGAAACACTGTTCTTATTACTTCTTGATTTTAACACTGGCTTGTGTTTACTTGCAGGAAAGATGTAGCTCCGAAGCTACGACCCTAGAAAGCTCCGCAGCAGTCTCCCGAAATCTTATTCTGACGCCGAGCATGACTATAGAGATGATTGTTGAAGAGATGATAGAAGACTTTATCAATCAAAGTATCGCCAATCCTCACGCTCTTGCTCCCATGATTTCTCAGATTCTGACAAGCACAAGACTTACCAAGGCCACCGTGAAGGGGATAAGAAGATTCCCGTAGCTCCACTCCTCCAAAAGACTCACATTCCCAGGACAAGCACTCCGAAAAGCGGTCTAACTCTAAGGAGAAGTCTAAAGACATGGATGAGGACTAGTGTAGCTATCGTTTCAACCAAACGCAGATCCATTGACATCTACACATCAAAATCTGTAGTACTTGACCCCTCCACTGCCGAAAGAGTAAAAAATTTAAAGGAGAAATTCCCTAAATATCACTTTGGGAATATGAATTTCGTGTCTAATCTTGAGCCAGTCCTTGCAAACTGGTCTGATAGCATGAAGGCACAAATAGACTTCATGGATCAACAGTACAAGGAAACCTGTAAGTTTTCCCGAAAACTATCCGAAGTCATAAAGAACCTCCAATTGGGTTTAGACAATCAGAAACAAATATCCGAGCATGAAATATCTACTAGGAAGTTTGCTGAGAAAGAGTGTGAGGATGCCAAGGCTAAGCTTGCACTTGCAGAGCGCGACACCGAAAAATAAAGAAATTGTATGACGAGTTGCAATAACGCTTTCACAACGATATTGACTCCAGTAGCAAAGAATACGCAACTCGCAAGAATAAATGTTAGAGTGTTACTGTTGAGAACACTGAATTGAAACTATCGTGCACTCGCCTCGAGCGTGAGAAGGTTGAACTTGATAAGGAAGTTGCCAATCTAAAAGACAAGCTTGTTGAAGCCGAGGATATGGCAAGGACAACCGAGGAAAATGCCAATACCGCCCTTGAGTCTGCTTGTAATTCTAAGGAACGGTTCGAGGTTGAGAAGGTCATGATGGAGAAGCAGCTCACCGAGGCTAAAAAAGAGTTGGATGGTTTTGGACATCTTCTAATGTCTTCCTTCGCACTAGTCCTTTATCCCCATGACACTAGTCGATGCATGGGACGAGCTCGTTGACAAAGAGGAGCGCAAGTTAAAAGTCGAAACCATGAATGAAGAGGAGCTGATGAGGACATTCCTGAGGGGCGACGAGCCTGAGCGGCTAGCAGAGGGCATGAGATTGCTGAAAGAGGCCATGGAAGCCGTAAAGCATCACGCTAATGGCAAGGATGTTTTGGGGACCGATGTTGGTTCTTCCTCTACAGCATCCAAGGCTAGGGAGACAGAGGAGTCTGATCCTGAGAAACCAGGACTTACTACACGCACAATGCTCTCTCCCACTACCGAAGCTAAAACTTCCAAAACTCCTGGAGACCACTCCACTGAAGGTATCTATACATTCTCTCCTCAGTTCGCTAAAGCTATCCTGACATGTCGTGTGCTATGAGGCTTTCAACTGATATGCATGTTATTTCTCTAGAGCTAATAACCATTACCCTCCCCACTTTAGGTATGCAGCCTATTGCTGTCACTAAGGAGCAGCAGAAGGAGCCAGTTAATGAGCCTGTAGTGCCTCTTAGTGATGATGCCCCAAAAAAAGGAGATATAATTGTCGCACTAAAAGAACTTGACAACAAAGAATGCGAAAACGATGTCATTTATGCTAGGGAGTCTGGCAAGACCGAGGAGTTGACATTTGCCGAGATAAAGGCGAAAATGTAGTGCAATCTCTTGCATGTCAAGATCGAGTCCTTGTCCACACCTCTTCTCGCTGATCCCCTCAATGTAGTCCTCCCTTCCAGCACAAAGATTCCACTAATCTTCCCCCATTACAAGATCTAAGCTCCAAGCCTACTCCCGAACCTGAAGAATCTTCACTTGGAAAGAAATGTATGCTTATCGAAATGGAGAATGAGGAGCAAAGGAAGCTCAGGGAGCTCAAGAAGAGAAAGACATCTCCATCTTAGCTGCTTTCAATGTAACGTCCCGTATTTTTGGCAGTCGGATATTTAATTTAATTTATTATTAAAATATCGATTTGAAATTTTAATTGGATTTATAATTCATTTATATAACGAAGTTTGAACGTTAAATTTATATATAATTATAAATCGAACTCGAAACGTCGCAGTATTTCGTAATTTACGATTTGAAATTCATGTATATCGGTACGAGCATAAAACGCTCAACGACAATTGACAATGAAATTAAATAATCATACGAAATAGAATGTTTAAATCAATGCGTTGCTTACCGTATGATGAGGCACGTGCTTTGCACACGGGAATTTGTTCGATATAGTATATAGACCATAAAATAATTTTCTGTTCAAACAACCTTCGTTTTCAACGAAATAATTTTAATTGGAATGCGTATAGCTAATTATTGCTACATTTCCAGTTTGGAGACAATCAGAGTTGTTTTGTCGGTGCATTAAACTTAAGGGTGAACCGATAAATTAAAATAACGTCGTTATGCAGACATAGTCCGTTTTTAACGAAATTAATTTTTTTTGGGAGCGGAACATTAATACGTAGCAGTGTATCCATCTTCATTTTGTTTGGAGTTAAAATGCAGCGGTATGAATACTAAACAGATAACGATGTAAAAAAATGGTTAGCGAATAACGTGTTAAAACAAATAAAATACAAAAAGCTTAAATGGTAAGAAAATAAAGCACATATCACGTCTCAATTAAATTTGAACTGACCTTACTATTCGCCTACCCCAAGGAGACGCACATGCTACCTTATATAAGCCTACCAAAGCCTAAATACTAAACAGCTGCATATATGTTTTCACCATATGACGTAAGCTCAGGCAAGACTTATTGAAATGAGACCATAGCAAAAGCTTAAATTCGCATATGCTTTGCTAAACAAAATCAGCTACTCTATTTCTATTCCTATCCTGGCATAGGTATAAACACTTGGATATTTCCTCTCTATTTTGAAAGACAACCTAAGACACGAAATGAAAACTCATGTGGTGCAAGCTACCGCTTTTGCCTAACCTATACTTCTGCAATTCACGCATCAAGACCATCCCAAACCAAATGAATTATAAAATCTAATGCTTAAGCACTAAGAAAGTAGTGGTCTATATTTACAGACCACTTCACTAGGCTGTCACTGATAGCATATCATCACAGCAAAATTACTACATACATATTTGATCACTAACATGACATATAACCAGTTTATCCAGAAATAACTTCTTCGCCAGAACGATAAAAGCCTCGTATAAAATTTCCGATAGCACTACAATCACACATCATAGCTTCAACATAAGTATATACATGCAATAACCATTGAATTCACATAAGAACAAAACATCAATATAGAGGACTCCCTGTACGTCCATTTTAAAGCTTCATATGCACATTTTGAATTTCTTTTATCCAACCTGTCATCACACAAACCATACAAAACTTCGCAACTAAGGAAAACTGAAGTACGCACAGTATATGCACATGCTAGAACACACAGCTAACCACTTTCCCCCATATCTTCTGCAAAGTGGAGACTGACGTAGAGCTTCACCTCCATCAATCAACTACCTAGCCTACTAGCTGCAAACCTACCAATCTATGAAACTTGGGTATGAAGGAATTTACCCATTATAAATACGCACAGCTTCATTCGTTCATTTGAAAACCAAACGGAAACAAAACATAAAATAATAAATAGAAAGATGGAGCGTGAAACTGGGTTGGACATGGTAATGAGGAGTTGGCATCATGCTTGGGGAGATTGACGCAAGGAAGGGAATGGGTGGAACATGCAGTAATAGGTTGGGAGGATTTAATTGGGCAGTGGATTGTTCACTGGAGCGAAAGATGGTGGGATTCTAAAAAGTATGGGTCACTGGTGAGTTCAGTGGGTGGAGGACGAGTGATGCGGGGTTTCAAGGGGCCTAGTATTATACGAAACCGTAAGAAGGGGGGAGGGCTGCAGTATGGAAAAGATTGGAAGGGGCGGTTCCTGAAAGAGCAGAAGGCATGGCGGTTTGGGAAGTCAGGGGAAGAGTGAAAGGAGACAGCACATAGGAAATGGAACAAAAGAAATCAAGGAGGAGGTTGGCTCGCTTTTGGGCAGATGCAGAAAACAGGGTGGCTGAGCTCAGGGCGTTGGTGGTTGGAGTTAGGAGCATGGTGTGAAGACCCGCAACTTCCCCGTAAAGGAAAGCGTCGGATAGTTCGAGAACAAACCACAGCAGAACGCATACAGAAGAACATTTCATTGCTTATTACAACAATGCATCAGATTACAAGAATATACAGAGCCTAAATGCATCTTACACAGAAATATCAGAGATTTAAATTACATTTAAATACATAGCAGCGGAAAATAATACCATACACAACTAGAAGAGATATACGGATACAAAGCTTTCCGGATATCGTTCCAGCTGTAAACCAGGATCCTGTGAATATAAATCTGCAAAACCAAAACTACTAGCTGCCCGTGTCGAAAATAAGGGCACCCAGAGTTTAGGTTAAAAACAATAAACTCCAGGTCAGTCATGTGACTGGTGTGAGAACTAAAACAGTTATTAATCTTTATTTTAAATCATTAGGTAAATCAAGGGACCACGCCGTATAACACGGAACGGGTTTCCTCCCAAGAATACCAGTGCATAAAACAAACAGCGCAATGCTAAATAAAGAAAAATGAAGCTGTTATAAGACCCAGGTCCTATCACACAATGCAAACGCAAGCCGGGGGATAGGGTTTTCCCTTATAACAGCCAAAGAATGCTTGATACGTTTAAAACAAATCATTTGATACTATAATAAGTGCATAGTGTATAAAACAACTTCAAATCATAAGTATCAATCATAGGCGACATGAGCGTCCCATGCCACTATGTCGCCATATATAGGTTTACAAATAAAACCGCAAATGGCACGTATTTGGAAATTGGATTTCCGTCTATGAACCGAGGCAAAAGATAGTCCTCAACCGATTCGTGACTCTCTAGCCCGAGCCACAGGACCCAGACTCAGGTGGGCCCTTGGATCGTCAGGGCCGGTCCACCGATGTGGATTAAAATGCCTGAACACTACGTTTCCCCACCCTATGGGGTGTAAGTCTGGTCCGTCAGCCGACCAGAATGCATCGGCCGAAACTGATATAACCGAGGCGCCTCGCAACAGCAACAACCACATAAGTCAAACTCGTCAGGGCGTGTAAAACCACTGACGCCACTTCTAACTAGAAAGAAACGCAAGTCCTCCCTGAGGTCCGTCTCCCGTTTTTGGTTCATACCTGGTGCGAAACACGCGAGGTAAACGTTACACAAAGCTACGCCACAAAGGCCGTGCTTTGATCATCACCACAAGACTTTGCTTTTCAACAGAAGCCTTGATCATTTGCATCTTAGCATGCCACACAGGCAAACCATCATATGCAACCGACATCAGTCACACAGAATGAAATCCGATGTCAGACACACAGTCCATTTACAAGTCCGTTCTGGGTCTGAA
Source organism: Allium sativum (assembly GCA_030737875.1). Lineage (NCBI taxonomy): Eukaryota > Viridiplantae > Streptophyta > Magnoliopsida > Asparagales > Amaryllidaceae > Allium > Allium sativum. The sequence goes on along the minus strand of CM060913.1, from coordinate 232,153,922 downwards.
CGAAACCGGAGGCACCTAGTACCCCGCCTATCCATCGATCTCCAAGTACGTCTGGACGATCACTAACTGTTTCCATCTTCTTGGGTGTACAGCCCAATCAAGATCATCAGTTATCACCCAAACGACGTGAAGACCTCCGGTCTTCGACCATCGTCTTCATCTTCGACTTATCGTCGTATCAGTTATTCAGAATGGGATAAACCCGGCCTTTCCGAATAACTCGCGTATATATTATAAAAGTGTTACACAAACACAACATACGCCTCATTCCAACTCATTAGTCATTAACCGTAAATTAATCAAGAGAATAATTCCCCAAATATTAACCCCGAAGGCCGAAACCAACATCAGATCAATATCCAGAAAACCATTCTACTTAGCTAACCGACAGTTAGTTTCTAAATTTCACGTTCAAATCTAATTAAAGATTTAACTATCGCCTGGAGCAAAACTGGTGATACTCCATTCTCGATCTTTTCAATCTAATTAAAGATTCATTAAAACTCCACTTAGTTTTAATCTGTGACTGGGTTAAAGAATCAGTGTCATTTAAAACACGGTCCACGATAAACCCAAAGTCACATCCCATTAATTATCGGGTTAAAGAACAAGTGTTATTTAAAACACTGTTCACGATAAACCCAAAAATCAATATCCATTCAATTCCAATTAAATATTATTTAATTGGTACACTTTATTAAATCTAAATCAAAAGATTTAATCTTTTCTCAGCTGGGTTCAAGAACAGTGTTAGTGAAGACACCATTCACGACAAACCCAAATCACATTCATTAATTATCGGGTTAAAGAACAAGTGTTATTTAAAACACTGTTCACGATAAACCCAAAAATCAATATCAATTCAATTCCAATTAAATATCATTTAATTGGTACACTTCATTAAATCTAAATAAAAAGATTTAATCTTTTCTCAACTGGGTTCAAGAACAGTGTTAGTGAAGACACCATTCACGACAAACCCAAATCCCATTTGATATTCAATATAAGGCTCTGAATAGAAAATATATCGGCTTATATTCAATATCAAATTCTACGATTAACAAATGTCGTATTGGAAATAACGATATAAATATATATCTTTCAAATTTCCGTAACAACATCCGTATAATCACAAATTCCAACATCGAAATATTCCGAAGACAATTTCGATTCAAATCCACTCCAATGCAATCATTGGAAATTTTGGTTATTTTCAAAACCCTTTTCAAATTCAATTTATTTATTTAAAAATAAATAGAATTATAATTCTAGTTCAAAACTAGTTCATTTCGATAAAAATCTATTTTTATCTTTTCAAACATGGAGTTTTTCATCCCAATTCTTTCTAAATCATTTCTTATGATTTTACACAAATTATTACTATTTTTAATAATTTTATCAAGGCCCGTACAGTCGATTTCCATCAATGGCCATCGAACTGCACTTACAGCGACCTTTTTCGAATTTGATTTGGACATAATTCCAAATCCAACCGTTAGATTTCAAATTTCTAATTTTCATTAGAAAGCTCTTTTCGATACGAACCCAACGGTTCCGGTTTTAGGAGGATCCGACGGTCGGATCTCCCGTAATGCCCGTTTGAAATAAATGGTCGAAATTCGCGAACTGCCGCGGCGCGGCGCGTTCTATTCAGGCCATTATTTTATATAAAATATATATATAATATATATATCGTCGATTTCTATTTAAAACGAATTATATAAATAGTTTTGAATCCGTTTCAAAAACATTTTCAACTTCCATTTCAATTCAAATCAAAATTGAATTCTTCTTTATAAATTCGTTTCAAAATCCATTTCCATTCAATTCAAATTTCAATTCAATTTGAATTTATTTCACTTCGCTTTCAATTCAATTCGAATTCGTTTTCAATTCAATTCATTTCGAAATCGTTTTCAATTCAATTCATTTCGAAATCGTTTTCAGTTCAATTCATTTCGAAATCGTTTTCAATTCAATTCATTTCGAAATCGTTTTCAATTCAATTCATTTCGAAATCGTTTTCAATTCAATTCATTTCGAAATCATTTTCAATTCAATTCATTTCGAAATCGTTTTCAATTCAATTCATTTCGAAATCGTTTTCAATTCAATTCATTTCGAAATCGTTTTCAATTCAATTCATTTCGAAATCGTTTTCAATTCAATTCATTTCGAAATCGTTTTCAATTCAATTCATTTCGAAATCGTTTTCAATTCAATTCATTTCGAAATCGTTTTCAATTCAATTCATTTCGAAATCGTTTTCAATTCAATTCATTTCGAAATCGTTTTCAATTCAATTCATTTCGAAATCGTTTTCAATTCAATTCATTTCGAAATCGTTTTCAATTCAATTCATTTCGAAATCGTTTTCAATTCAATTCATTTCGAAATCGTTTTCAATTCAATTCATTTCGAAATCGTTTTCAATTCAATTCATTTCGAAATCGTTTTCAATTCAATTCATTTCGAAATCGTTTTCAATTCAATTCATTTCGAAATCGTTTTCAATTCAATTCATTTCGAAATCGTTTTCAATTCAATTCATTTCGAAATCGTTTTCAATTCAATTCATTTCGAAATCGTTTTCAATTCAATTCATTTCGAAATCGTTTTCAATTCAATTCATTTCGAAATCGTTTTCAATTCAATTCATTTCGAAATATTCGATTTCGAAATCACTTTTCAATATTCATTTTAAAATGAATAAAATCGATATAAATATCGTTCACGTCAAAATGGCGTCAATCTAATCCTCACGGCTTCACATATTTCTATTTTCAAATATTCTATTTCAAATATTTCTATTTCAAATATTTCTATTTCAAATATTTCTTTTTCAAAATAGTTGTTATTATCAAAATATTTCGTTCAACACATGACCAATCTCAATGAATGAGTACTGTCAACACATGAACTTTTATTTTATAATATTCTTTATTTTTCAAATTGGAATGAGGCCCAATCAATCACCATATAAAGTTAATTATATGGATTTTCATACAACACATGTATATAATAACATTGAAAATAATCAACCATCAACCAAAGTGCACTACACTGTAAAAGCATCAAATATAGATATTCAACGCTTATAACAGCCTGTCAATCAATCGATCGACATATTTAATCAATCAGGATGAGTGAACTGCAAATTTCATCCCAACACCCGTGTGGGGTTTCAAACAATCAAACAAATATTTTATTCGTGCAGTTGGGCGATGTGTAAAATTTATCGTCCCAATCAATGTCATTCAAATAGGTGTACATAAACAAACCGTCTAGTTTGTAAATGAATATTCTATTTTATTCACTTCACGTTAAAAATTATATTTTTAACGATAAAACATTTTATTCCAACATATGAATTTCTATTCAGTTCATTCTTTAAATAAAATGATATTTTTATTTTTCTAACACATTTTAGAAAATTTCGGCGGCATAACGGCACGATACTAGAAACGGGACAAGGCCTAGCCTTATCCCCGGTCTAGTGAAGGCCCACGCCATTCACACATCAATCATATTCAATTCGTTATGCAAACCACAAGATTTTGGAGTAAGAGTCTAACCTAGCCTTACTCCTTCGCCTTATAACGGCGCACGTCTAATCCTAACCAATTTATCGATTCGATTTTTCACACCACAAACCACATTCAAACCAATATCGCAATCAATCACCAAACAGCCAAACAAACAAGTCCATGGTCTGTGGACGATTGTGTCGGGTGCTACTAAGCACCGTCTGCATCCTAGTATATATATAAAACTAGAATAGAAATTGAAAGGTGAGAAATTCTCACTTATAGCTATCCTAGCTCCACGGCTCTTCATTTGCAGAAGTCTTCGTCGTTTTGCCTTTTTGTCACCTTCGTTGCCCAAGGCCACTATATATATAAAAATTGAATTTTTATTTCAAAGCTCAATATATAAAAATCGAATTTTTATTTCAAAGTTCCATATATAAAAATCGAATTTTTACTTCAAAGTTCCATATATAAAAATCGAATTTTTACTTCAAAGTTCCATATATAAAAATCGAATTTTTACTTCAAAGTTCCATATATAAAAATCGAATTTTTACTTCAAAGTTCCATATATAAAAATCGAATTTTTATTTCAAAGTTCAATATATAAAAATCGAATTTTTAGTTCAAAGTTCAATATATAAAAATCGAATTTTCATTTCAAAAATCTAATTTTTTCCTAAATCAAAACTACGATCTTTTTCTAAACAAAATACGATCTTTTCCTAAACAAACATATGAACCTTTTCTAAACAAAAATATGAACTTTTCTAAACAAAAATATGAACTTTTCTCTCGACTTCAAATCCGATCTTTTTAAAGTTTAAACCTTTTGCTTAAACCTAAAATTAAAATCAGTTTTAACCTTTTTTTTAAAAATCAACTGTTTTTATTCTTTTTAAAAAAAATTCAGTTTTTAACTTTAAAATGTAAAACAGTTTTTAACTTTAAAATGTAAAACAGTTTTTAAACCTTTAACATAAAATAGTTTTTAAACTTTTAACATAAAACAGTTTTTACTTCTTTTTTTTTTCCAAAAAAAAATCTGTTTTTAATCCTTTTTTAAAAATTCAGTTTTAAAATCTTTGAAAAGAAAGAAAAAAACAGTTTTTCTCTTTTTGAAAATTTCAGTTTTAAAATCTTTAAAATCAGTTTTATTCTTTTAAAAATTTCAGTTTTAATCTTTAAACAATTTTTAAACTTTTAACATAAAAACAGTTTTACAGAATAAATAAAAAGAAAATAAAATAAATAAATAAAAATAGCAAATGCTCACCGATGTAGCTGCGAAGGGGAGGAGGCGTCGGCGGCGGCTCTGAGGCGGCGTTCGGAGGTTCGCGGCAGGGTGCGTCGTCTTCGGGTGTCGAGGGTTGCTCGATGGTTCCAGGAGGTGTCGCGATGTCTCGACGGAAGGAGGGGGTCGGGCGGTGGGGGCTTCGGCGAGGCCTTCGTCGGTGGGTTCGTGGGTCAGGAGGGCGGCGGCGATTTAGAATTAGGTTTGCTTTTTTTTTTTTTTTTTTCTCTTTCTGGTAATGATCGGGGGGGGGGGGCCAGTGAAGAAGAAAAAAGGGGGGGGGGGAGAAAGTATGTTTTTTTTTTTTTTTTTTTTATTATTTAATTATTTATATTTGCACAAGGGTTGACTTTTACACATGACCTCGAAACGAGGCCCACCGCCTGTCGCCCATAGCGTTCCACCCCCCTTCCGAACACAATGGGATATGTATCGCAAGCTGAATCGACCGTTTCGATCAGTTTCCGTTGCATTTACATTTAAATCATTATATTGGATTTTAAACGTACATTTCAAATTACCGGGGTCACATGCTAACTTTAAAAATTCCAGAAAAATATTTTCTAGCTTCGTATTGACGATACGGTCCTAACAAAACTAGTTTCGTCGAATTCTGAGACGTTAGAAAAATGGCCAATTTCCAGTCGATTAAAATCAACTGAAACTGGTCAAACGCGTTTTCCTTTGCCACGCTCACATATTGATTCGAAAAATTATGAAATTTGGAATCTAGCAATAACTTTACACTGCGGATCCAACAAAAGTGGTTTCGTCGAAATCCGAGGTCATTTGCAAAATGTCTATTTTTAAGGGCCTGAATTCCATAGCGACTATTCAGAATTTTCAACTGGACATATCTTTTGATTCCCGCTACGAACTTTTGATCATTCGGATTCGTTGGAAAGATATTCATTATTAGATTCCATTATTTTTGGTTTCACTAAAATCCGGATTGTTTTGCACCCGGTACATTCAATTGAAGTTTGAAATCGAATTATCGAACTACCGCGCCATTTTCAATTCTATTTATAATTATATATAAATATTTATATTCTAACGACGACGCGTATAATATATACGTTATAATTATATTCAAAATAAATTTTCTCGTCGATACTATTTAAAATAATCTATTTTAAATATTCAAAACTCGCTAAAATCGCCAAAATAAAAATTTCAAACTGGCTCGCATTTTACGGGTTGTTACAATCTCCTCCACTTAAAACTTTTCGTCCCCGAAAAGGAACAAAGTCGAAAGTGGTTTGATTAATCAACTCTACGCTCGGTCTGGCTTCCATTCTCCAACTCTTTAGTTTCTGAGAATTTTCAAAATTTCAAAAATTTGGCTAACTCCCTAAATTTTCGAAAAATTTCGCCATAACCTCCCCTGCACCGGGAGCATCGGGGAATTTCAAATAGCTTCCCCGGTCCTTCAGATCTCAAAAAGAAAAAGAAAAAGCCAAGCGGCTAGCCAATAGGCTCACAAAATCATCATCACCCAAACAAAACAGGAAATTATGTAGTAAACATGTACCTATTTGTCGGGCAAACAAATTTTATTCTCTGGCTCTAGCCTCCTTGCTATGACCTGTTCAATGATATACATGTATATGCAAGCAGATGCGACCAATTTTCAATATAGTTCAATATTTGGTTCAATTAGGCATAATGGCTAAAAATTAGCAAACAACGCAAACATCAATCAATTAGTGAATTAGAGTTTCAAATCCATAACTTTGATACATAGTCAAAAATCAGATTTTTGATGCCAAATCACAACAATGTATCCTAACTATATAAGCTTTGGTTCTCACACCAGTCTAATGGAAATATATAGAAAGTCACACCTTCGAAACTCGAACATAAATGTTGATGATGCGATCGCTATCATCAATACCATCTTCGGGCGACTAGAGTGTGATTCTATATCTATTCAATATATTAAAACTTTGAATATACGTTTGCAAGGCGTATATGCAAATTCTTTATATACTGAATTGTCCAAATCTATATAAATAAATAATCAACTACGAATAATTGAATTAAATTTTCAAAACAAAATTTGTTTTCATTTTCAAAAATATACTCTTCACACTCGTTCTAGGATACTACTGATCCTATCTCTAACGAGTCATTCCATTGGATATTGCTAATCCAATATCTGATGAATTCTTTCGTATGGTTCTAATGTGTCTTGTTCTCTGAGCTTTGTAAACCAAAGCTCTGATACCAACTGTGAAGACCCGCAACTTCCCCGTAAAGGAAAGCGTCGGATAGTTCGAGAACAAACCACAGCAGAACGCATACAGAAGAACATTTCATTGCTTATTACAACAATGCATCAGATTACAAGAATATACAGAGCCTAAATGCATCTTACACAGAAATATCAGAGATTTAAATTACATTTAAATACATAGCAGCGGAAAATAATACCATACACAACTAGAAGAGATATACGGATACAAAGCTTTCCGGATATCGTTCCAGCTGTAAACCAGGATCCTGTGAATATAAATCTGCAAAACCAAAACTACTAGCTGCCCGTGTCGAAAATAAGGGCACCCAGAGTTTAGGTTAAAAACAATAAACTCCAGGTCAGTCATGTGACTGGTGTGAGAACTAAAACAGTTATTAATCTTTATTTTAAATCATTAGGTAAATCAAGGGACCACGCCGTATAACACGGAACGGGTTTCCTCCCAAGAATACCAGTGCATAAAACAAACAGCGCAATGCTAAATAAAGAAAAATGAAGCTGTTATAAGACCCAGGTCCTATCACACAATGCAAACGCAAGCCGGGGGATAGGGTTTTCCCTTATAACAGCCAAAGAATGCTTGATACGTTTAAAACAAATCATTTGATACTATAATAAGTGCATAGTGTATAAAACAACTTCAAATCATAAGTATCAATCATAGGCGACATGAGCGTCCCATGCCACTATGTCGCCATATATAGGTTTACAAATAAAACCGCAAATGGCACGTATTTGGAAATTGGATTTCCGTCTATGAACCGAGGCAAAAGATAGTCCTCAACCGATTCGTGACTCTCTAGCCCGAGCCACAGGACCCAGACTCAGGTGGGCCCTTGGATCGTCAGGGCCGGTCCACCGATGTGGATTAAAATGCCTGAACACTACGTTTCCCCACCCTATGGGGTGTAAGTCTGGTCCGTCAGCCGACCAGAATGCATCGGCCGAAACCGATATAACCGAGGCGCCTCGCAACAGCAACAACCACATAAGTCAAACTCGTCAGGGCGTGTAAAACCACTGACGCCACTTCTAACTAGAAAGAAACGCAAGTCCTCCCTGAGGTCCGTCTCCCGTTTTTGGTTCATACCTGGTGCGAAACACGCGAGGTAAACGTTACACAAAGCTACGCCACAAAGGCCGTGCTTTGATCATCACCACAAGACTTTGCTTTTCAACAGAAGCCTTGATCATTTGCATCTTAGCATGCCACACAGGCAAACCATCATATGCAACCGACATCAGTCACACAGAATGAAATCCGATGTCAGACACACAGTCCATTTACAAGTCCGTTCTGGGTCTGAACGAAACCGGAGGCACCTAGTACCCCGCCTATCCATCGATCTCCAAGTACGTCTGGACGATCACTAACTGTTTCCATCTTCTTGGGTGTACAGCCCAATCAAGATCATCAGTTATCACCCAAACGACGTGAAGACCTCCGGTCTTCGACCATCGTCTTCATCTTCGACTTATCGTCGTATCAGTTATTCAGAATGGGATAAACCCGGCCTTTCCGAATAACTCGCGTATATATTATAAAAGTGTTACACAAACACAACATACGCCTCATTCCAACTCATTAGTCATTAACCGTAAATTAATCAAGAGAATAATTCCCCAAATATTAACCCCGAAGGCCGAAACCAACATCAGATCAATATCCAGAAAACCATTCTACTTAGCTAACCGACAGTTAGTTTCTAAATTTCACGTTCAAATCTAATTAAAGATTTAACTATCGCCTGGAGCAAAACTGGTGATACTCCATTCTCGATCTTTTCAATCTAATTAAAGATTCATTAAAACTCCACTTAGTTTTAATCTGTGACTGGGTTAAAGAATCAGTGTCATTTAAAACACGGTCCACGATAAACCCAAAGTCACATCCCATTAATTATCGGGTTAAAGAACAAGTGTTATTTAAAACACTGTTCACGATAAACCCAAAAATCAATATCCATTCAATTCCAATTAAATATTATTTAATTGGTACACTTTATTAAATCTAAATCAAAAGATTTAATCTTTTCTCAGCTGGGTTCAAGAACAGTGTTAGTGAAGACACCATTCACGACAAACCCAAATCACATTCATTAATTATCGGGTTAAAGAACAAGTGTTATTTAAAACACTGTTCACGATAAACCCAAAAATCAATATCAATTCAATTCCAATTAAATATCATTTAATTGGTACACTTCATTAAATCTAAATAAAAAGATTTAATCTTTTCTCAACTGGGTTCAAGAACAGTGTTAGTGAAGACACCATTCACGACAAACCCAAATCCCATTTGATATTCAATATAAGGCTCTGAATAGAAAATATATCGGCTTATATTCAATATCAAATTCTACGATTAACAAATGTCGTATTGGAAATAACGATATAAATATATATCTTTCAAATTTCCGTAACAACATCCGTATAATCACAAATTCCAACATCGAAATATTCCGAAGACAATTTCGATTCAAATCCACTCCAATGCAATCATTGGAAATTTTGGTTATTTTCAAACCCCTTTTCAAATTCAATTTATTTATTTAAAAATAAATAGAATTATAATTCTAGTTCAAAACTAGTTCATTTCGATAAAAATCTATTTTTATCTTTTCAAACATGGAGTTTTTCATCCCAATTCTTTCTAAATCATTTCTTATGATTTTACACAAATTATTACTATTTTTAATAATTTTATCAAGGCCCGTACAGTCGATTTCCATCAATGGCCATCGAACTGCACTTACAGCGACCTTTTTCGAATTTGATTTGGACATAATTCCAAATCCAACCGTTAGATTTCAAATTTCTAATTTTCATTAGAAAGCTCTTTTCGATACGAACCCAACGGTTCCGGTTTTAGGAGGATCCGACGGTCGGATCTCCCGTAATGCCCGTTTGAAATAAATGGTCGAAATTCGCGAACTGCCGCGGCGCGGCGCGTTCTATTCAGGCCATTATTTTATATAAAATATATATATAATATATATATCGTCGATTTCTATTTAAAACGAATTATATAAATAGTTTTGAATTCGTTTCAAAAACATTTTCAACTTCCATTTCAATTCAAATCAAAATTGAATTCTTCTTTATAAATTCGTTTCAAAATCCATTTCCATTCAATTCAAATTTCAATTCAATTTGAATTTATTTCACTTCGCTTTCAATTCAATTCGAATTCGTTTTCAATTCAATTCATTTCGAAATCGTTTTCAATTCAATTCATTTCGAAATCGTTTTCAGTTCAATTCATTTCGAAATCGTTTTCAGTTCAATTCATTTCGAAATCGTTTTCAATTCAATTCATTTCGAAATCGTTTTCAATTCAATTCATTTCGAAATCGTTTTCAATTCAATTCATTTCGAAATCGTTTTCAATTCAATTCATTTCGAAATCGTTTTCAATTCAATTCATTTCGAAATCGTTTTCAATTCAATTCATTTCGAAATCGTTTTCAATTCAATTCATTTCGAAATCGTTTTCAATTCAATTCATTTCGAAATCGTTTTCAATTCAATTCATTTCGAAATCGTTTTCAATTCAATTCATTTCGAAATCGTTTTCAATTCAATTCATTTCGAAATTGTTTTCAATTCAATTCATTTCGAAATCGTTTTCAATTCAATTCATTTCGAAATCGTTTTCAATTCAATTCATTTCGAAATCGTTTTCAATTCAATTCATTTCGAAATCGTTTTCAATTCAATTCATTTCGAAATCGTTTTCAATTCAATTCATTTCGAAATCGTTTTCAATTCAATTCATTTCGAAATCGTTTTCAATTCAATTCATTTCGAAATCGTTTTCAATTCAATTCATTTCGAAATCGTTTTCAATTCAATTCATTTCGAAATCGTTTTCAATTCAATTCATTTCGAAATATTCGATTTCGAAATCACGTTTCAATATTCATTTTAAAATGAATAAAATCGATATAAATATCGTTCACGTCAAAATGGCGTCAATCTAATCCTCACGGCTTCACATATTTCTATTTTCAAATATTCTATTTCAAATATTTCTATTTCAAATATTTCTATTTCAAATATTTCTTTTTCAAAATAGTTGTTATTATCAAAATATTTCGTTCAACACATGACCAATCTCAATGAATGAGTACTGTCAACACATGAACTTTTATTTTATAATATTCTTTATTTTTCAAATTGGAATGAGGCCCAATCAATCACCATATAAAGTTAATTATATGGATTTTCATACAACACATGTATATAATAACATTGAAAATAATCAACCATCAACCAAAGTGCACTACACTGTAAAAGCATCAAATATAGATATTCAACGCTTATAACAGCCTGTCAATCAATCGATCGACATATTTAATCAATCAGGATGAGTGAACTGCAAATTTCATCCCAACACCCGTGTGGGGTTTCAAACAATCAAACAAATATTTTATTCGTGCAGTTGGGCGATGTGTAAAATTTATCGTCCCAATCAATGTCATTCAAATAGGTGTACATAAACAAACCGTCTAGTTTGTAAATGAATATTCTATTTTATTCACTTCACGTTAAAAATTATATTTTTAACGATAAAACATTTTATTCCAACATATGAATTTCTATTCAGTTCATTCTTTAAATAAAATGATATTTTTATTTTTCTAACACATTTTAGAAAATTTCGGCGGCATAACGGCACGATACTAGAAACGGGACAAGGCCTAGCCTTATCCCCGGTCTAGTGAAGGCCCACGCCATTCACACATCAATCATATTCAATTCGTTATGCAAACCACAAGATTTTGGAGTAAGAGTCTAACCTAGCCTTACTCCTTCGCCTTATAACGGCGCACGTCTAATCCTAACCAATTTATCGATTCGATTTTTCACACCACAAACCACATTCAAACCAATATCGCAATCAATCACCAAACAGCCAAACAAACAAGTCCATGGTCTGTGGACGATTGTGTCGGGTGCTACTAAGCACCGTCTGCATCCTAGTATATATATAAAACTAGAATAGAAATTGAAAGGTGAGAAATTCTCACTTATAGCTATCCTAGCTCCACGGCTCTTCATTTGCAGAAGTCTTCGTCGTTTCGCCTTTTTGTCACCTTCGTTGCCTAAGGCCACTATATATATAAAAATTGAATTTTTATTTCAAAGCTCAATATATAAAAATCGAATTTTTATTTCAAAGTTCCATATATAAAAATCGAATTTTTACTTCAAAGTTCCATATATAAAAATCGAATTTTTACTTCAAAGTTCCATATATAAAAATCGAATTTTTACTTCAAAGTTCCATATATAAAAATCGAATTTTTACTTCAAAGTTCCATATATAAAAATCGAATTTTTATTTCAAAGTTCAATATATAAAAATCGAATTTTTAGTTCAAAGTTCAATATATAAAAATCGAATTTTCATTTCAAAAATCTAATTTTTTCCTAAATCAAAACTACGATCTTTTTCTAAACAAAATACGATCTTTTCCTAAACAAACATATGAACCTTTTCTAAACAAAAATATGAACTTTTCTAAACAAAAATATGAACTTTTCTCTCGACTTCAAATCCGATCTTTTTAAAGTTTAAACCTTTTGCTTAAACCTAAAATTAAAATCAGTTTTAACCTTTTTTTTAAAAATCAACTGTTTTTATTCTTTTTAAAAAAAATTCAGTTTTTAACTTTAAAATGTAAAACAGTTTTTAACTTTAAAATGTAAAACAGTTTTTAAACCTTTAACATAAAATAGTTTTTAAACTTTTAACATAAAACAGTTTTTACTTCTTCTTTTTTTCCAAAAAAAAATCTGTTTTTAATCCTTTTTTAAAAATTCAGTTTTAAAATCTTTGAAAAGAAAGAAAAAAACAGTTTTTCTCTTTTTGAAAATTTCAGTTTTAAAATTTTTAAAATCAGTTTTATTCTTTTAAAAATTTCAGTTTTAATCTTTAAACAATTTTTAAACTTTTAACATAAAAACAGTTTTACAGAATAAATAAAAAGAAAATAAAATAAATAAATAAAAATAGCAAATGCTCACCGATGTAGCTGCGAAGGGGAGGAGGCGTCGGCGGCGGCTCTGAGGCGGCGTTCGGAGGTTCGCGGCAGGGTGCGTCGTCTTCGGGTGTCGAGGGTTGCTCGATGGTTCCAGGAGGTGTCGCGATGTCTCGACGGAAGGAGGGGGTCGGGCGGTGGGGGCTTCGGCGAGGCCTTCGTCGGTGGGTTCGTGGGTCAGGAGGGCGGCGGCGATTTAGAATTAGGTTTGCTTTTTTTTTTTTTTTTTTATTTCTCTTTCTGGTAATGATCGGGGGGGGGCCAGTGAAGAAGAAAAAAGGGGGGGGGGGAGAAAGTATGTTTTTTTTTTTTTTTTTTTATTATTTAATTATTTATATTTGCACAAGGGTTGACTTTTACACATGACCTCGAAACGAGGCCCACCGCCTGTCGCCCATAGCGTTCCACCCCCCTTCCGAACACAATGGGATATGTATCGCAAGCTGAATCGACCGTTTCGATCAGTTTCCGTTGCATTTACATTTAAATCATTATATTGGATTTTAAACGTACATTTCAAATTACCGGGGTCACATGCTAACTTTAAAAATTCCAGAAAAATATTTTCTAGCTTCGTATTGACGATACGGTCCTAACAAAACTAGTTTCGTCGAATTCTGAGACCGTTAGAAAAATGGCCAATTTCCAGTCGATTAAAATCAACTGAAACTGGTCAAACGCGTTTTCCTTTGCCACGCTCACATATTGATTCGAAAAATTATGAAATTTGGAATCTAGCAATAACTTTACACTGCGGATCCAACAAAAGTGGTTTCGTCGAAATCCGAGGTCATTTGCAAAATGTCTATTTTTAAGGGCCTGAATTCCATAGCGACTATTCAGAATTTTCAACTGGACATATCTTTTGATTCCCGCTACGAACTTTTGATCATTCGGATTCGTTGGAAAGATATTCACTATTAGATTCCATTATTTTTGGTTTCACTAAAATCCGGATTGTTTTGCACCCGGTATATTCAATTGAAGTTTGAAATCGAATTATCGAACTACCGCGCCATTTTCAATTCTATTTATAATTATATATAAATATTTATATTCTAACGACGACGCGTATAATATATACGTTATAATTATATTCAAAATAAATTTTCTCGTCGATACTATTTAAAATAATCTATTTTAAATATTCAAAACTCGCTAAAATCGCCAAAATAAAAATTTCAAACTGGCTCGCATTTTATGGGTTGTTACACATGGTTATGGGGAGGGTGGAGGGATGAAGGGGTATGTAGCGTATGCAGTTTTCAGACAGTGAGGAGTGGATGCGGTGGACTGATGGAGCGGGTGCAGTTTCAAACGATGGAGGTAGACGTACAGTGCTTCGGTATATATAAATATGCTTAAATATAATTATAATATGGCAAAATGCCATTAGCAAGGCCTTATCATGTTTATTTACGTTTCTAACCGTAAATATATTTATATTCATGGCCTTCTGGAAGAAAAGTGAATATCCCAAAGTCTTTAATAATATGTGTGCAGCGTGCCTTAGCCCAGTATCTAAGTTATGGAATTATTTAAGTTATAACGTAACCAGTAGCCAGGGAAAGGAGTTTAGTAACATACCAAATTCATTTTTAGTGCCCAGTTAAACACATAAAACGTAGCCAACTTGGATTTTATTTACCTGATCCCGTTTGCTTGCTTAATTACGTGTTATATGGGAGTGTTATAACTGATTTAGGGGTACATGTATATAGTTCATCACGTATATCAACCAGCATATATTTGAGGTTATAGTGAAAAATCTGGTTATGGAGATTTACTCGAGATACTTTAATAAATAAGAGTTAATCAAATTTTTAATTAAATAATAACGATTTAATTTAATGTAAGGTGTGACTTACCATTATAATGTGCTTGTATGTTGTCAGATTCGGATCAACCAAAAGACATTGAAATCATCCGGACAAGTACATCATTCCGGAACATATTTGAACTTATTTGGATGCGCTTGTATGTTCTATCGAAGAACGAACCAAGGTGAGTTCAACTCACTCAGTTTTTATCCCGCTTATATTTTATATAAAACGGGTTTAAATATTTGTGTGCTACGGTTGTTTGATGGATGCTGAATATATTTATATGCGGTGACTGAACCGGTTAAATAAAACGTTCATTTAATTTAATTTTAATCAATCGTTATTTTTAATGGTTGTAACCGACGGAGGTAACTTACCTCATTGGTCACGTTTATAATAATATAAACGTATTAAATTTATAGATGAATGTTTGGATTGTTGTTTGATTTTCAAATATTATACTTGTTTATTGATTGATATTGTTGAGATAACGTATTTGGATGCAGGAAAAACAGGTTGGAGGGACCCGACTGGATCCCTCAAATTTATTGTTTATTTCTTTGTTACAATTATATGAACTGTTTAACCCATATGATTAATTGATGGATTGGATCATTGATTGTTGAATCTAAATTCAACGTTTGTTCTATTTTAACTAATAAACGGTATTGGTTGAGTAGTTGGTAGCAGTTGGCCCAAAAATATATCAATTTATTATCGTCAGATGAATTGACGATAATGAAGTTACAGAATTTATTTAACTGAAGATAAATTTTGGAAAACTATTATTTTGAATAAGGCTTGTATAAAAAGGAAATTATTATGTATTATTTATTATTTAAAGTTCTTAAGTAATTATTAAATTATTTTATAAATTGATTCTTTTATTAATAAGATTTATAAGTAGACAAAGTGAAATTAACATAACGGTTAAGACCAGTATTAATCATTTCTGAAGAGACGATTAAATGTAATCATTTAAATTAATTATGTTATTACTTAATTTAAAAGAAGGGCTAATTGGAGTTGATTAACGAGATGATCATGTTTTAAGTTGACAAAGTCAACTAATTTAATTGGAATTGTTATTTGATTGATCTGATTTAAATTAATCTAAAGAAATAGATTAATGAATACTTTGATTTAACCTAATAATATTTTGGAAAGAGGTTTACCATTTATTTAGTTAATAAAGAATTTAACCATTTCTACGGTTGTTAACAAGGAAATAATTATTTTAATTAATAATTTAAGATGTTAATGCTTAAATGGAATTCATTTAATTAAGTAATCAAAGTTCGTTTTTAAACCGGATTGAATTGGGAAAGAAGTTTATAAACAGAATTAAGTATAAAACCGAGTTTTATAAACTAAGTTATTGAAAGGGATGTTAAGCCAATATGATATCTTAAATAAGTGTTTACTTAGTAAGAAGGAATCGAGGTAAATAGGGTTTTATATTTAACATAAGAGTTATAAACGATGTTTATAAAAGAAGTGTGAGGCTAAAAAGTTAAGATTAAATTAACGTTACTTAATTCTAGAAGTATTAAATGTGATTTAAATTCGCTATATTTAATAAGAAATGAGGTTTCATCAGTTATAACTAAAATGGGATTTGGTTTGATATTGGGAGTGAATATCGGTTTTGGTATTACAACTGATATCTATCTTAAGATAAGAACGCTGTTGATCAAGGTCTGAGTGGTAATTTAAAATACCCCAACTTGAACGACTTCAGGATTATCAAGAGATGATATTACTTGTAGTAGTGAAGATGTTAAAAGGAGTTTAAGAAATAATAATGTAACGTTTGTTGAAGAAATTGGAAATATATATAATAGATTCCAAAATAAAAAGAAATTAAAACGGGCTTGAGAATATGAAATGATATTTCCAAAAAAAAACAAAGGAGATTTGTGAAGATATAATGATGTTTTCAAAGTGAGAAGATAAATATATTGAAACGAGAATTCAATACCATGTTTAAAAATATGGGATGTTTTAGAAGTTTTTAATTTACCATTAGTTAATTTATTTTTGATAAAATAGGCCAAGTGATGCTGAGTATTGAACCAGTGAATCTGTTTTTATTTTCCTGATTGAATGGTTATTTATTTGATAGTTAAATAACCGACTATCAAATTTGTCCAATACGATTGTTGGTACGGAAAGACCGGGATCGAATTTATATTCGAAAACCATTCTGACCAATGAATATGTAAATGTTGAAGATATCAGATACTGATTGAGATGGAGAAATTTAAGACCGTGGATCTTCATAAAACGGTAGAATTACTTATGTTCTCTGGTTTAGCGGCCAGAGATATACTGTGACTCTATGGTGGTTGAAATTGACGGATTTGGAAGGATTACTCGCTACTGATCAATAGGGTGATTCCTAGGATGCAGTAGGAGAGTGCCTTCGGTTCATCCTAATCCTGGATGACTAGTATGGACGAGTGTCTGACAGAGTATTTCCAAAGGAATCGCGTACGTTGATTTCTTTAAATGTACCATGGTTGTGGCGGAGGACGACAGTTCTTTTACCAACTAGAGTATTTTTGTGGACATCAATTAGTGATATCTGGCGGATCTGACAATGTGACATTCAAAGTAAAAGATGATTAGATGTTCTAAAAGAAAATTCTAGCCTCAAGCCTGACAACCGGGAAATGACAAAAATCGGGCAGGCATCATGGCTATGTGGGTCGCACCCATTAGGGTGTATAATCACCTATCTAGAGAAATTCCTTTTGCTTCTTCAATCTATCGATGTTGTCCTTTTTCGGGAAACGATTGTTGATCCCAACCGTTGGTGATATACATTCGATACACTCAAGCGAAATGAGTGGTCGGTCATGTGTGGGCTGGGTTGCAAGACGTTCTTGTTGAACCCAGTGTATTCGCCTCTAGAGATACACTATCGGCAGGTGGTTCCATACCTTGTCATAGTCGGAATCCAAACTCCAATAAGCACTGCGGTTTTGATTGTATACTATATATGTGGAGTGTGAGATGCAAGCATTCCGCTACATTGCTATTTATTTGCAATTAGACACTATTATAATATCAGACTAAAATATGATTTTCAAAATGTTTTGGGTTATCGTTAGGTAAAAACCATCTGTATTTAAGTGTGGATTTGGTCTTACGATTATTATTTTCTTTCAAAATGATTTTTGAACTTAAAAATCAAGTTGGATGATCCCCTTAAAACTTTGCGAGTTATTTTCACTCTAGTTCACTAGACTGACCCGGTATTTGTAATGCTCGGGTTAGACCGGGTTGTGAAGGTCCAGGTTATTGCATACTACGAAGTTCAGAAGACGTGCTGGAAGAGTTCAGATGTATGTTGTTATACAATTATTATTCCGCTGTGTGTTGTGTATGAGGACAGGTTTATTATAACTGTCTAGATTGGTGTACTCTGATGATTGTAAGTATTTTACAAGCTCTCAATAAAAGTTATTTCTATATTGTATTTTGTTCCGCTGCGATGTGGGACTCTAATTTTATCGTGTTGGTTCTTCTTCTTATTTCTTCTATTCCAATACTTCTTTCTTTCTTATCTCATCCTCTAAATTCTTTCTATTGGCATCTGGGCTTCCGTTGCAATTTGGGTTGGACTGGAATTGTTTGGTCAGCTCAAACGGTACCAGAAATCCGGGTCATCACACTTGGTATCAGAGCATTGGTTTAGTGATAACCTTGGCTCTATGGCATAACTCGATAGAGATGGGGTTAGTAATACCCTAGATTGAGTTGGAGTGTATATATATGAAGCGTATTTGTATATTTTATATATAAAAAAAATGTTTATATCGGGTTATTTGATCAGTTCAATTTTGAATTGGCAACTGACATGATATCATTTTGTAAAGCTGGTCAAATGAAATAATTTAGGCCAAATTATTTTTTTGTATAGAAAAGAAATAATTTTGTGAGATTATTGAGATATTGAGTTGCTTGTTTGATAGGATGGAATTCAAATTGGATTAGAAATTTGAATTGGTTTAATTTAACCAGAGATTCCATATATGAAATTAGTAAATGTTATGGAATTGAATGAACAAAATTTAACTAACAAAAGTTAAATAGAAAGGTATGATTCAGAATCTAACTTAGAGATAAGTTGAATAAAACCAAACTAAAAAGAAAAAAGGATGATGATTTGAAATAAAATCAGGATTTGAAATGGGAGCGAATAATTTAGAAAAATTAAATATGGATTGAGCACTTAACTTGGTTAATTCAAGTTGATTTAAAAATGGATATTGGAGTTAAATAAAATAAATTTGGGATTGGAAACTGAGAAAATATAAATTAATTGGTTAGTCGTATATTGATTATGGTTGGGCATTCAGTGTTGATTGTTTGTTAGATAAATTGATTAGGATTCATAAATGGTTTCATAACAGAATTGAATAAATTTAAAAAAAATCTAGTATTTATAATGAATTTGAATAAAACTCGATTATGAAATAGAATTAGATAGCCCTGGTTTATTACTTGTATTATAAGTTGAGCTGAGCACAGATTCTAGAAGGGTATGGAACTGATTTGGTTACACATGTTTGAAGTATAGATTGGCGAGGGGCTGTTAGTTGATTTTCTTTGGAATTAGAGTTTGGTTGCCCGACAAATAGGTAAACCTTAATTTTGTGGATTGGTGATTGAATTTATACCCATAAGTTGGGTAACCGTTTGATTTTTTTTCTTTTGAGATATGTGAGGCCCGAAGTGCAGTGGCGTTTGTAGTTGTACCAATCGAGTAGTGCAGAGGAGATGCTAGCGATTTTTTCATAAACTTTTAAAACTTAGATATTTTTAATGATAATTCTATAATAATTATTTTGAAAATAATTGGGATTGAAACATTCCTCTTACTTAGCAATTTCGGGGACGAAATTCTTTTAAGGGGGAAGGAATGTAACGTCCCGTATTTTTGGCAGTCAGATATTTAATTTAATTTATTATTAAAATATCGATTTTCAATTTTAATTGGATTTATAATTTATAATTTGTTTATATAACGAAGTTTGAATGTTAAATTTATATATAATTATAAATCGAACTCGAAACATCGCAGTATTTCGTAATTTACGATTTGAAATTCATGTATATCGGTACGAGCATAAAACGCTCAACGACAATTGATAATGAAATTAAATAATCATACGAAATAAAACATTTAAATCAATGCTTGCTTACCGTATGATGAGGCACGTGCTTCGCACACGGGAATTTGTTCGATATAGTATATAGACCGTAAAATAATTTTTTGTCCAAACAACCTCCGTTTTCAACGAAACAATTTTTATTGGAATGCGTATAGCTAATTATTGCTACATTTCCAGTTTGGAGACAATCAGAGTTATTTTGTCGGTGCGTTAAATTTAAGGGTGAACCGATAAATTAAAATAACGTCGTTATGCAGACAGAGTCTGTTTTTAATGAAATTAAAAAAAAATTGGGAGCGGAACATTAATACGTAGCAGTGTATCCATCTTCGTTCTGTTTGGAGTTAAGATGCGGCGGTATGTATATTAAACAGTTAACGATGTAAAAAAATGGTTAGCGAATACCGTGTTAAAACGAATAAAATACAAAAAGCTTAAATGGTAAGAAAATAAAGCACATATCACGTCTCAATTAAATTTGAACTGACCTTACTATTCGCTTACCCCTAAGAGACACACATGCTACCTTATATAAGCCTACCAAAGCCTAAATACTAAACAGCTACATATATGTTTTCACCATTGTGACGTAAGCTCAGACAAGACTTATTGAAATGAGACCATAGCAAAAGCTTAAATTCGCATATGCTTTGCTAAACAAAATCAGCTACTCTATTTCTATTCCTATCCTAGCCTAGGTACAAACACTTGGATATTTCCTCTCTATTTTGAAAGACAACCTAAGACACGAAATGAAAACTCATGTGGTGCAGGCTACCCCTTTTGCCTAACCTATACTTCTGCAATTCACGCATCAAGACCATCCCAAACCAAATGAATTATAAAATCTAAAGTATCCTAAATTGCTTAAGCACTAAGAAAGTAGTGGTCTATATTTACAGACCACTTCACTAGGCTGTCACTGATAGCATATCATCATAGCAAAATTACTAAATACATGTTTGATCACTAACATGACATATAACCAGTTTATCCAGAAATAACTTCTTCGCCAGAACGACAAAAGCCTCGTATAAAATTTCCGATAACTTACAATCACACATCATAGCTTCAACATAAGTATATACTTGCAATCACCATTGAATTCACGTAAGAACAAAACATCAATATAGCGGACTCCCTGTACGTCCATTTTAAAGCTTAATATGCACATTTTGAATTTCTTTTATCCAACCTGTCATCACACAGACCATACAAAACTTCGCAGCTAAGGAAAACTGAAGTACACACAGTATATGCACATGCTAGAACACACAGCTAACCACTATCCCCTATATCTTCTGCAAAGTGGAGACCGACGTAGAGCTTCACCTCCATCAATCAACTACCTAGCCTACTAGCTGCAAACCTACCAAGCTATGAAACTTAGGTATGAAGGAATTTACCCATTATAAATACGCACAGCTTCATTCGTTCATTTGACAACCAAAAGGAAACAAAACATAAAATAATAAATAGAAAGATGGAGTGTGAAACTGGGTTGGACATGGTAGTGCGGAGTTGGCATCATGCTTGGGGAGATGGACGCAAGGAAGGGAATGGGCGGAACATGCAGTAACAGGCTGGGAGGATTTAATTGGGCAGTGGATTGTTCACTGGAGCAAAATATGGTGGGATTCTGAAAAGTATGGGTCGCTGGTGAGTTCAGTGGGTGGAGGACGAGTGATGCGGGGTTTCATAGGGCCTGGTATTATACGAAACCGTAAGAACGGGGAGGGCTGAAGTATGGAAAAGATTGGAAGAGGCAGTTCCTGAAAGAGCAGGAGCCATAACAGTTTGGAAAGTCAGGGAAAGAACGAAAGGAGACAGCACGTAGGAAATGGAACAAAAGAAATCAAGGAGGAGGTTGGCTCGTTTTTGGGCAGACGCAGAAAATAGGGTGGCTGAGCTCAGGGCGTTGGTGGTTGGAGTTAGGAGCATGGTTATGGGGAGGGTGGAGCGATGAAGGGGTATGTAGCGTATGCTGTTTTCAGACAGTGAGGAGTGGATGCGGTGGACTGATGGAGCGGGTGCAGTTTCAAACGATGGAGGTAGACGTACAGTGCTTCGGTATATATAAATATGCTTAAATATAATTATAATATGCCAAATTGCCGTTAGCAAGGACTTATCATGTTTATTTACGTTTCTAGCCGTAAATATATTTATATCCGTGGCCTTCCGGAAGAAAAGTGAATATCCCAAAGTCTTTAATAATATGTGTGCAGCGTGCCTTAGCCCAGTATCTAAGTTATGGACTTATTTAAGTTATAACGTAACCAGTAGCCAGGGAAAGGAGTTTAGTAACATACCAAATTCATTTTTAGTGCCCAGTTAAACACATAAAATGTAGCCAACTTGGATATTATTTACCTAATCCCATTTGCTTGCCTAATTACGTGTTATACGTGAGTGTTATAACTGATTTAGGGGTACATGTATACAGTTCATCACGTATATTAACCAGCGTATATTTGAGGTTATAGTGAAAAATCTAGTTATGGAGATTTACTCGAGATACTTTAATAAATAAGAGTTAATCAAATTTTTAATTAAATAACAACGATTTAATTTAATGTAAGGTGTGACTTACCATTATAATGTGCTCGTATGTTGTCAGATTTGGATCAACCAAAAGACATTGAAATCATCCAGACAAGTACCTCATTCCGGAACATATTTGAACTTATTTGGATGTGCTTGTACGTTCTCTCGAAGAACGAATCAAGGTGAGTTCAACTCACTCAGTTTTTATCCCACTTATATTTTATGTAAAACGGGTTTAAATTTTTGTGTGCTACGGTTGTTTGATGGATGTTGAATATATTTATATGCGGTGACTGAACCGATTAAATTAAACGTTCGTTTAATTTAATTTTAATCAATCGTTATTTTTAACGGTTGTAACCGATGGAGGTAACTTACCTCATTGGTCACGTTTAAAATAATATAAACGTGTTAAATTTATAGATGAATGTTTGGATTGTTGTTTGATTTTCAAATATTCTACTTGTTTATTGAGTGATATTGTTGAGATAACGTATTTGGATGCAGGAAAAACAGGTTGGAGGGACCCGACTGGATCCCTTAAATTTATTGTTTATTTCTTTGTTACAATTATATGAATTGTTTAACCAATATGATTAATTGATGGGTTGGATCATTGATTGTTGAATCTAAATTCAACGTTTGTTCTGTTTAACTAATAAACGGTATTGGTTGAGTAGTTGGTAGCAATTGGCCCAAAAATATATCATTTTATTACAGTTAGATGAATTGACGATAATGAAGTTGCAAAATTTATTTAACTGAAGATAAATTTTGGAAAACTATTATTTTGAATAAGGCTTGTATAAAAAGGAAATTATTATGTATTATTTATTATCTAATGTTCTTAAGTAATTATTAAATTATTTTATAAATTGATTCTTTTATTAATAAGATTATAAGCAGACAAAGTGAAATTAATATAATGGTTAAGACCAGTATTAATCATTTCTCAAGAGATGATTAAATGTAATCATTTAAATTAATTATGTTATTAATTAATTTAAAAGAAGGACTAATTGGAGTTGATTAACGAGATGATCATGTTTTAAGTTGACAATGTCAACTAATTTAATTGGAATTGTTATTTGATTGATCTGATTTAAATTAATCTAAAGAAATAGATTAACGAATATTTTGATTTAACCTAATAATATTTTGGAAAGAGGTTTACCATTTATTTAGTTAATAAAGAATTTAACCATTTCTACGGTCATTAACGAGGAAATAATTATTTTAATTAATAATTTAAGATGTTAATACTTAAATGGAATTCATTTAATTATGTAATCAAAGTTCGTTTTGAAACCGGATTGAATTGGGAAAGAAGTTTATAAACAGAATTAAGTATAAAACCGAGTTTTATAAACTAAGTTATTGAAAGGGATGTTAAGCCAATATGATATCTTAAATAAGTGTTTGCTTAGTAAGAAGGAATCGAGGTAAATAGGGTTTTATATTTAACATGAGAGTTATAAACGATGTTTATAAAAGAAGTGTGAGGCTATAAAGTTAAGATTAAATTAACGTTACTTAATTCTAGAAGTATAAAATGTGATTTAAATTCGCTATATTTAATCAGGAATGAGGTTTCGTCAGTTATAACTAAAATGGGATTTGGTTTGATATTGGGAGTGAATATCGGTTTTGGTATTACAACTGATATCTATCTTAAGATAAGAACGATGTTGATCAAGGTCTGAGAGGTAATTTAAAATACCTCAACTTGAACGACTTCAGGATTATCGACACATGATATTACTTGTAGTAGTGAAGATGTTAAAAGGAGTTTAAGAAATAATAATGTAATATTTGTTGAAGAAATTGGAAATATATATAATAGATTCCAAAATAAAAAGAAAGTAAAACGGGCTTGAGAATATGAAATGATATTTCCAAAAAAACAAAAAAACAAAGGAGATTTGTGAAGATATAACGATGTTTTCAAAGTGAGAAGATTAATATATTGAAACGAGAATTCAATACCATGTTTAAAAATATGGGATGTTTTAGAAGTTTTTAATTTACCATTAGTTAATTTATTTTTGATAAAATGGGCCAAGTGATGCTGAGTATTGAACCAGTGAATCTGTTTTTATTTTCCTGATTGAATGGTTGTTTATTTGATAGTTAAATAACCGACTATCAAATTTGACCAATACGATTATTGGTACGGAAAGACCAGGATTGAATTTATATTCGAAAACCATTCCGATCAATGAATACGTAAATGTTGAAGATATCAGATATTGATTGAGATGAAGAAATTGAAGACCGTGGATCTTCATAAAACGGTAGAATTACTGTGATCTCTCGTTGTGGCGGAGGGCGACGGTTCTCTTATCAACTAGAGTATTTTTGTGGACATCAATTAGTGATATCTGGCGGATCTGACAATGTGACATTTAAAGTAAAAGATGATCAGATGTTATAAAAGAAAATTCTAGCCTCATGCCTGACAACCGGGAAATGACAAAAATCGGGCAGGCAGCATGGCTATGTGGGTCGCACCCATTAGCGTGTATAATCACCTATCTAGAGAAATTCCTTTTGCTTCTTTAATCTATCGATGCTGTCCCTTTTCGGGAAACGGTTGCTGATCCCAACCGTTGGTGATATACATTCGATACACTCAAGCAAAATGAGTGGTCGGTCATGTGTGGGTCGGGTTGCAAGACTTTCTTGTTGAACCCAGTGTATTCGCCTCTAGAGATACACTATCGGCAGGTGGTTCCATACCTTATCATAGTCGGAATCCAATCTCCAATAAGCGTCGCGGTTTTTATTGTATACTATATATGTGGAGTGTGAGATGCAAGCATTCCGCTAGACTGCTATTTATTTGCAATTAGACACTATTATAATATCAGACTAATATATGATTTTCAAAATGTTTTGGGTTATCGTAAGGTAAAAACCGTCCGTATTTCTGTGTGGATTTGGTCTTACGATTATTCTTTTCTTTCAAAATGATTTTTGAACTTAAAAATCAAGTTGGATGATCCCCTTAAAACTTTGCGAGTTGTTCTCACTCTGGTTCACCAGACTGACCCGGTATTTGTAATGCTCGGGTTAGACCGGGTTGTACAGGTCCATGTTATTGGATACTACGAAGTTCAGAAGACGCGCTGGAAGAGTTCAGATGTATGTTGTTATACAATTATTATTCCGCTGTGTGTTGTGTATGAGGACAGGTTTATTATAACTGTCCAGATTGGTGTACTCTGATGATTGTAAGTATTTTACAAGCTCTCAGTAAAAGTTATTTCTATATTATATTTTGTTCCGCTGCGATGTGAGACTCTAATTTTATCGTGTTGGTTTTTCTTCTTATTTCTTCTATTCCAATACTTCTTTCTTTCTTATCTCATCCTCTAAATTCTTTCTATTGGCATCTGGGCTTCCGTTGCAATTTGGGTTGAACTGGGATTGTTTGGTCAGCTCAAACGGTACCGGAAATCCGGGTCGTCACACTCAAACTTATTTCTTTCTGTTTTCCACTGGCCTACTTTGGTTGTTGCGAGTGCGGCCATCGCGTTTTTGTTTTGTTATCATGCATAAACCTGCATCTTGTAAATAAAGTGATGTTTCTACAATATCGTATATTTGCAAGTTTATTTATCGCTTTCCATTCAATGTATTTGCGACTTAATTTCTAATCACGTAACTTGTTGGTATAGTGTATATCCCCCCAATTAACCTTGAATTATAAACCAAGTTCGTAGCAAATTCGAGGTTAATTTACAGGATCGTGCTATTGCCCCCATAATCTGTGGGGATTTTAGGCTCAGTTTGTACTCATACCCCCAAGCCCTTTGTGGGGTAAGAGCCAAGTCCCTCAAAAATTCGGTCTGAGGGCTTTTATACTCTCCCGTCGTAAGTTCAAGTTAAAGTTACGGGTTAAGGCGGTCTCAAGTTGTGTGCATTGTTTTACGCCTGCCCTAGTTTTGTACTCACTCTCGAGTCATGAGAGTTAGAGTCGGTCGTGCGAATGATCATGTCATTCGTTTCGGCATTCGGTCTACACTTTAAGTCTTAAAGTGGATTTTGCTGATTAGAGTGTCGATATCGTGCTCTAATTTAATCAATTCTTCTATCCCAAATCATGGGGAATAGAATCAATCGGACAAGTGGACGGGCCACACTTGTTCTAATTTAGCTCTTTTGCTCCCAGCTTTCGGAAAAAGTTGCTTTAAGCTTCATCTCCTCATTTTTATTCACAAAGCGAGGATCGCTGTATTGAGCATTGATATCAAGCTCGAATTTGGTTAACTCAAGTCTGATCAATTACGAAAATGATTTAGCTCATTAAGACGTGAGCGAGCGAACATCGTTAGGGAGATTATTACTCATTTCATTCATATTTAACACAAACCAGTCAGATTATAATACTTAGGAAAATCAATAAAAACAATCGTATAGCATGGAAAGAGATTTTATTTATAAACAATGGCTTTGGGAAGATTATGCCTCATTACGTAATCTAAAACAGGATAAAAGCTTTAGTTAAATAGTCTCGTAGATGTTCGGCATTCCATGCTCTTGGGAGATGATCGCCATCAACGGTCGTTAGCCTGAAAGCTCCATTATCAAGCCTCCGATGAATGATATAGGGTCCTTCCCACTTCGAACCCATGAAAACTGGGGTCGAGAAGACACGATTCGGTACTATGTTGCCAGGTTCAAAGGTTTAGGCTGGACCTTTCGGTTGTAATATCTGGCAACCTGATGTTTGTGCTCTGAAGCATGCGAGTCCGCCTTGTCTCTCTTCTTGTCGATTATATCCAATGACTCAAGGAGAAGAGCCTTGTTAGTCAAAGGGTCGTAATACGTCTTTCTGTGAAAGGTAACTTCAAGCTCTACCGGGATGACTGCCACCGAGCCATAGGAGAGCGTGAAAGGAGTATGGCCAATGCTGACTTTTAGGTTGTTCGATACTCCCATAAGGCCAATGGTAATTCATCAACCCACTTGGCCTTCGCCTGCACCAATCGCTTTTTCAGAATGGATGATCTTATTCACGGCTTCTATTTGTCCATTCGATTACGGGTGTGCAACAGCTATGTATCTTTTCTCGATGTGATATTGCCGACAGAAATCTCTGAACTCTGTGCTATCAAATTGATTCCATTATCAGTTATAATAGTTTTGTGAACTCCGAATCGACATATGATGTTCCTAACGATAAAGTTAATCACCCGCTTTGTCGTGATTGTGGTAAGCTGCTCAGCTTCAGCCCACTGTGTAAAGTAGTCCACAACCAAGATCGCATATTTTGCTCCGCCTTTAGCAATTGGAAATCTCCCAATGATGTTTATTCCCTATACAATAAATGCCCATGGACTCACCATCGAGGTGAGTTGGCCGGGCGGAGCTCTTGGAATCTTAGCAAACTTCTACACTTGTTGCAGCGTCGTGAATAATCAGCCACATCTCGGTTTATGGTAGGCCAGAAATAGCCGTACCGCATTATCTTTTTCGCCAAAGTATTCCCTCCGGTGTGGTCACCACATTCACTTTCGTGTACTTCCCTCAGTACACGCTTGACGTCATCACGGACTATGCACCAGAGTAAGGGAACTAAGAACCCCTTCTATAAAGCATGTCGCGCTGATAACGTATTTTGATGCTTTGCAAAAAATGGTGTGCCTTTCATTTTTCCTATCTGGAAGGTTTCCATGCTGCAAGAATTTCTTTATGGGGGTCTTCCAAGACTCTCTCTCAAGTTCAAATTTCATTGTTTGATCAACTTCCATCTGACCAATGCTCGGAATGTCCAGTGTTTCAATCAGAACCATTCCCGTCACTTTCAGGTTGTCGAAACTTGCTAGTTTGGCATTTATCGTCCTTCTGATTTTCTATTCGTGGAATATGGAAGATGCTATAATGCTCCATGCTGTTTAATAGTTCCTCGACCCGTTCCAGCTAGGTAGAAGTCGTGGCCCCTTTGTCTGAACTCTTTCCGAACCTGAAATACAATGATTTGAGAGTCATAGAAAATATTCAATGCAACTACTCCTAATTCTTTCACGAGTATTAACCCAGCAATCAAAGCCTCATACTCAGAATCATTGTTAGCAGCGCAAAAATTAAGTCTCAAGGAATAATAGATCGATCGTCTTTCTGGAGTTACCAAAATATCTCTGACGCCGGAGCATCGATCGTTGCAAGCTCCATCTGTAAATAATTTTCAAATGATCGATTTCTTTTTGGATTATAGAGGGCCAGCTTCATCATCCGACACATCCTCCTCGGGAATTGTGAATTCGGCTATGAAGTCCGCCAATGCTTGCCCTCGGATGGATTTCCTTAGAAGGAAAGTGAGATCGAACTGACTTAGTTCAATCTTCCACTTAAGCAATTTCCCAGACGCCTCAGGTCGCTGAAGGACCTTTCGTAGCGGCTGGTCATTGTATATCATGATTGGATGTGGTTGGAGGTAGTGGCGGAGTTTCCTCAAAGTGGTTAATAGGATATAAGCAAGCTTCTCGATCCCAGGTAATTTCGTTCCACCGCTGCTGCTTCTAACTCACATAATACAGCGGTCTTTGGACTTTATCCTCCTCGCGAACGAGGGTTGAACTGATTGCATGCGACGATACCGCTAAGTATACAAACAAGTCTTCATGACCGATCAAGTTGGATAATATCGGCGGTTTCTCCAAATGACTTAGCAAATTCTGAAATGCTTTAATACAATCTGGGGTCCATTAAAAGTTGTGCTTCCCTCGCTTTATTAAGTCAAAGAAGGGAATGCACTTATTGGTGGCCTTAGAAATGAATCTGCTCAAAGCTACAACCTTTCCCGCTAAGCTCTGTACATCCTTGATTCTCCGCGGTTCTCGAATATTACTGATTACTTCAATCTGGTCCGGGTTGATTTCAATCCCATGAGAACTGACGATGAAACCCAAAAAAATTCCTAATGCAACGCCAAAAGAGCATTTCAAAGGATTGATCTTCATCTTGTAATGTCGAAGTATATTGAACATTTACACCAAGTCTGAAACATGATCAACCAATTGCTTAGACTTCACAAGCATGTCATCCATGTATACTTCCATAGACTTCCAAATCTGATTACGAAACATACGATTCACTAGACGTTGGTATGTCGCCCCGACGTTCTTTAGTTCGAAAGGCATTACTACATAACAGTACAACCCAAGATCCGTGATAAATATGGTATGTTCCTGGTCTGGTACATGCATTGGAATTTAGTTGTATCTAGAATATGTATCCATGAACGAAAGAAGTTTGTGTCCTACCGTTGAATCTACCAATTGATCAAATATCCTTGGAAGCATAAAGCTACCTTTTGGGTAGGCCTTGTTTAGATCTGAGAAATTGATGCATGTTTGCCATTTCCCATTAGATTTCTTTACAAGGACTAGGTTTGATATCCAGTCAGGATACGTCGCATCTTGAATAAAGCCGTTGTGCTTCGTCTTTTTAATTTTTTCCTTCAAGGTTTCTAACCTCTCTGGGCCGAGCATACGTCTTTTCTGCTTGACTGGGACATACTTCAGGTTAATGTTCAATGAGTGGCTCATGATTGATGGAGATATCCTCACACATATCAGCATGGATCCATGCAAACACATCCAGATTGGATTGCAAGAAGTTTGTTAATTCCCTCATCCAAAGGGGGTCTAGATGGGTCCAATTTTCAAGACCTTGGTCAGGTCGTTGTTATCAATCAGAATATCCACCGTTGTTTCATTGGATGTCGCCCTTCTACATTCCGGTTCTTCATCCTCTATGGGATCGATGTCCTCAAAATGACAATCAGGCGACTCCACCGAGATGCTTCCTTTACTTGCTATGATGACGCCTCCTTAGCGGAAGGGGAGGCACTTTTGGGCTCTTCCGAATTTCATCTCGGATCACTTTTCATCCCGCTAAATAACTAGCTCTTTCTATCACCTGGTCTCCACGGATAATTCCCACTCCAGATTCGGTTGGGAACTTCAGAAGTAAACACCAGGGTGCAATACATGCTCTAAACTCTGCGAGAGTCGGTCGGCCCAAAATGACGTTATAGGAAGAATCTATATTAATCACGAGGAATGGGAGGAGGATTCGCACTCTCATACCCCTCATCAAGCTCCACTGGCAAATCGACCACTCCTATTGGTGTAGTTGTCGAAACCATTAAAACCACGTATCTACCCAGTGCATGGCTTCAAATCTCTTGCTTCTAGCTTCATCTGATCAAAATCTTTTTTAAATAAGATACTGACGGAACTCCTGCAGTCAACAAGGACTTTCCGTACAGTCGATGGGCCAATAATGGTCGATATCACCAACGGATCTATACTTGGAGTTTCCACTCCCACGCTTTCTCGATCGCGGAAAACGATGTCGTCCATCATCGTATTCTGCTGCTTGATCAGGGTAGCATCTTCGGGTATACTGCACTCCCCTACAAATAGATGCTTCGTAGCGTTAACATACCGCTCCATTGTTCTTCTGCTAAACCATGCCAGATGTAGCACTCCGACAATGGTGTTAATGACAATTCTTTTTCTTTTTTGTTGGGTGGTAGCTCTAGGAGCCGCTTGACCCTGGTTTGGGATTGAACCTCCTTGCCCTCTGTCTCTTGGAGCCACCTTGTATTCGTCGAGCTTCCCTTCATGCAACAACTTCTCTATTACGTCTCTCAAATGTCGACACTCATCACTACTACAAAAGTGGGCATATTCGACACTAATTTGTGTGCGTTGCATGAAAAGTGTGGCGAAAGCTATGCATTCTTTGATCTTCTGCAACAACATTCATTTGTTGTTGCATTAGATGTGAACACAGTGTTGCGGTTGAAATTCTTGTGCTGTCACTTGCAACACCAGTTCAAAGTGTTGCATTACATAAATACATGCCAGGTCAGCGATCCGCGTTATCAGTTTAAACAAATAAATAACCGTAGATGTTGATTAATCCAACGGTTCTTGCCGATCTTTGCAACACCAGTTCAAAGTGTTGCATTACATAAATACATGCCAGGTCAGCGATCCGTGTTATCAGTTTAAACAAATAAATAACCGTAGATGTTGATTAATCTAACGGTTCAAGCTGATCCTTGCTACAGCTTAGTGAAAATTTGGCGCGATAGTTTCCCCATTCACGAAATACTTCCCCCCAAAACAAATTTCTCCGGTACTCCTCCTTCTGTCCGTTTCTCTCTCCACGAAATCCGTCCAAGAACGCCTCCGATTGCTACTCTTCCTCAGGTTACAAACTATAAACCTTCGATTGCTCCTATTTTACGAACTTTACACCTCCAATTTGGATCGTTTAGGACAATTACAGGTAGTTAGGGCTTCATCATTTAGGTTTTATTTAGTTGATTTCATCTCTAACTTATTTTGATCTGCGTTCAAAGTCTCTGGGTGATTTGGGTATACCGATTACCTTAAATTAGGGTTTTTATACTTGAAGTGTTGTATTTATATGTTTGCATGTGTTGAAATTGTGCAAGTTCTGTATTTTTATGTTTGCCAAACCATTGATGTATTGGTAAATAATGCCTATTTCCAAAGGTGTTAACAAAATTTAGAGGATAAAAGAAATCCAATATGAATGTTCAAATGTCTATTTCTGTTTGTAGTTAAATAATGCCTATATCTCTTCCTACATCGTATGACTACGAAGATACCCTGGGCATGGGTGATCTAGGACTGTCAAACCCATCATCACCAGAAACTCCTATTGATTTTTATATAGAGATGCAAGAAAGGCACTACGATGATTTGCTTGAGTATGAACTAGAGCAAGAAGAACTCCGAAGACAACGGCGAGAAGAAGAACGACGTGAAGAAAGGGCGATGCGACGGCATAGTCGTTTGCGTCGTCAGCATCAAAACAACCAAGTGGTTAACGAACAACATGCTCACCAATCATAATGTGTCATTGTGGGTATGCCGCTGCAGAAGATGTTATTTCGATTGGATTCAACATTGGTCGTCGTTATTTTAGATGTCGGGTTTATCCCACAGGGTGTACCTTTTGGCAGTGGATTGACCAACAGTTTCCAAGTCGAGCCGCTGAGTACGCAAATGAGATACAACATCAACTTACAACGCTGCAAAATCATGTTATTGGTTTTCGAACTGATGTTAGTAGACTTAACGACCAGCTTCAAGGGCTAAACATTAGACGACAAAATTAAATTATTGCATCGTTCTTTGTATTAGATACAACTGTATCGTCTATGTATCACCTGTATAGTCTTTGTATTTGTACTGTTTTGTTTTGGTGCAGTCATGTAATGTTATGCATTTGTGTTCAGTATCCTTAGTTGCTTGTTTTATGTACGTATTCTCTTGGTAACTCAGTTCCAAAAGTCAGTGATAATTCATATCAAAACAATCGTCCTTGTATCATCACACTGATTATGTATATTTGTAAATTATTAACTTGTTTTGTTTTTATTTCTAATTTAGTCTAACATTACAAGGTAGCCCTTGTTCGTGTCTTGAAACTCTTAGGGGTATCAAATTTAGTCTTACTAAGCCGTGGTTAGATTGTGGCAATGGATAGTGAGTATTACATATGGATAGGACTTCCGAGATCGAGCGCAGAATATGTAAGAGGGGTAACAGCTTTTATAAGAAATGCATTTCCCATTTATAAAGTAGGTGATGAGATGAAGTGCCCCTGCAAAAAATGTACAGAACGTAATTGGTATTGTGAAAATGTCATATACGATCATCTTATTTTTAATGTCATTTATAAAGTAGATCACTTGGGGTGCCTTCATTGGTTAGTTGTATGAAAGAGGCTGCCGCACGAAATAAGAAAGATAAATGTAAAGATGTTGCTGGAAGTGATGAATACATCCCAGACAATGCTGGTGAAGACGTCACTGATGATTCATCAGATTCGGAGGTATAAAGAAGTTATTTGTTTATTACTTATTGTATTTGCCTTTATGAACGTAAAAATCTTGAACTTCAACTTAATTGTAGAGAATCAAAATTGTTAAGTCAAAGGATCTTTTACCTGGACTGAGAACTCGTGCGCGAACCAATGCAGCCATTGAAATTGAGAAGGAAGCGATGAAGCGCACCCCCCCTCCAAAGAAAGCTGGCTCCAACAAGAATTTGATCCTGACATTCACTCCCACTCCAAAGAAACTCAGTAACCGGGAGAAACAGACAGAAACATTAAAGAAACTTACGAACCCTACACCGTCTTTTTCAGGAGTTATAAAACCTACAACGTCTCGGCCATCCGTTTTAAAACCTACATGTAGCAAATTGTTCGAACAATCAACCAGTTCATGTGAAGCTGCTGGTTCAGTTGCTTCTTATTTAGCGATGCGGAAACGTCAAAAGCAGAACGTTGAAGCACCTCTAACAATGGAAAATCTTACCGATCGATTAGAGCAGGAATGGATTGCACAGGAAGATGAAGAAGGTACAGGTATATATATAAATAATAATGTTTCTTTATCTGTGCACTGCACTGCACTGTTGAGTGTGTCTTTTTTCTATTCACATTTTTGAACCTGGTAGATAAAGTACAAGGTCCAAAAAATCCTAGAGGGAAGTCAAAAATGACCAAGGTGCATGCTAGAACCCCTGATGATAAAGTAGTCATTGAGTTGAATGAGGATGGCCAGCCAGTTTCTGATAATATTACAGAGTTAAGCAATTTTCTTGGTACACTAGCAAAGGATAATGTGTCTCTTACTTACATCAATTGGCATGTGGTTCCTGATCAATTAAAGCGACAAATGTTGGATTATGCTCTGGTACAATCTAATTTCCTTAACCATATACAGTTCAACTGACTTCCTAAATGTTTGGTTTTACTTAATTAGTTTGTTTCCTGAATTTTGTGATTGCTATATTGTAGGCTAGGTATGTCATACCGGAAGAAGGACACAAGTGGGTCTTGAACACGCTTAACGACTCTTGGAGGCAGTACAAGTCTCGCATCAAAACAAGGTATTAGAAAAAATACTCAACTGATGAGGAAAGGCTTGCAAATAGGCCCAGTACAATTCCGTTGGAGGATTTTAAAATGCTCTTGGACTACTGGGGGGATGAAGCAGTTCAGGTACGGCTTTAATGATATTCACATTTGTATAATGTTTATTAGTTCACATTATCTTGTTTAATGCTAATCTTTAGTAGTTCACATTATCCTTGTTTAGTGCTATTTTTTTTTGGATTTCTAGGCCCTAGCTGATTCTAATTCCGCGCATCGTAATTCGTTGAATGAGACACATACCATGGGTCCCAAATCTCATGCAGTAGCCAAAGAAAAGATAGTATGTGTTTTTCTGAACTTAAGTTATTTTTTATTGTGATTGAGTTGAATTGACCACAGATAATTCTAATTTGTTATATCATTGAATTATTGGTAATCCTAATACTTGACAGAGAAAGAAGGACCCAGAAAAAGCCTCCCCATCCGCTGCCTTGGTTTATCTAGAAACTTATAAACGAGAACTGGGTCGAAGTTACAAGACTAACACAGATGAACTAAAGGCCAAATACGTGAGTACATATATAATTAGATACTGAAATAGCAATACTTATGTCAGTATAATTGGCACATTGTACGTTTGTTGGAGCTGCATATTAAATCGAACACATATATAGTTAGTTTGAAAGAGAACCAGTTCTGTTAATAAATTCATTCCTGCCAGCTGCCTATTTATCTATATGCTTGCCTGGTTTTCATTTTGTAGGCGAAGGTGCAAGCAATGGTGGATGCTGGAAACATTGCTGAGGCAGATGCACTGGTTTCTGGTGGGAAGAGGCACACGCGTAACTGGCTTGTAGGAAGGCGAGGCAAATTGGCTGAAAAGTCTCCAAATCCTGGTTCTTTGGACAGCTATGTCCAAGAGTTGACAAAAAAAATAAGGCAAGAGCTGGAGGCGGACTTGGAGGAAAAGGTGAATAGAAAAGTTAAAGAGAACGTGTCGTGGGTGTTAAAAAAGCTAGGTGAAGCCAATCCAGATCTAAATTTAGATGTCGGAGACCTTTGTGTCACCACAACAAGTGATGAAGATGCTGACAATTGTACTCCTTTAACCCCGGCAACTGACTGAAGTATTTGGATGGTATGTGTTAGCACTTGTGATATATTCGGATTGTTCTTTTAAATGATGGCACTTGTGGTATGTGTTTGTGATGACAGTACTTGTGGTATGTTTTGGTGATGGCAGTACTTGTGGAATCTGTTGGTGATGATACTTGTGAGTTGGTATATATAATTGGTTGGTCTGACTGTGGTGATGAATGTTTTGGGAGGAATTGTTGTATGAATATTTTGGTATATATGTATGAATGTGGTACAATGTTTTGGATTGAATATATGTACTGCAGAATCTGTAATTACAGGGTTGTATTACAGCTGCAGTTGATTTTTTCCTGGTGTCGCATTTGATTTTTGTGGTGTTGCGTTAGACTGTGCTGTGGTGTTGCATTAGACTATGCTGTGGTGTTGCATTAGAATGTGCTGTGGTGTTGCATTAAGTTTAACATTATTAATTCCACAATGGTACGGCACGTGGGCCCCACAGCTTACATGGCGCCACGTGGATAGCTGACGTGGCATGTGACACATGTGCAGCTGACGTGGCAAGCTGACGTGGCATGTGCCACGTTGACAGCTGACGTGGAAAGTCAATGCGGACCCCACTATCATGAGCTGGAAGCCAGGGTCTGGCTTCTACTTAAGGCAACGCTGTATGTTGTTGCATTACATGGATATGCTGTTGCAATAGGGCAAAAGTTCTACTTAAGGCAACGCTTTCTTTCCGTGGCCGTAGATGGACAAAAGCGTTGCATTAGATGGCTAATGCAACGGTCGCGGATGCCACGCCCCCCTGGTGTTGCCTATTTGAAAAAAGGGCCTACGGCAACGCTTTTTTGATCTACGGCCACAGAAGAATAGTGTCGAATATGCCCACTTTTGTAGTAGTGCATTCGTTGAATGGCCATAGGTTTCATGAAACAAACAAAACTTCCTTGTCTCGCGCTCTTTCTCTGTCGAGTCTCTCTCTCGAGATTTCTTGTACTACATTACATTGCACGTATCCATAAATGTTTTCCAATATGTCATTCAATGGTGTATAACTTCCAAAGGACCGGAATCAGGGTCATTTCTTGGAATCACCCTTTATTTCTTCTGTTGCCATTCTTACCTTGGCGGCCAACTCCTTCATTCTGATTTCCAATATTATCTTCTACCTTGTCGTAACTGTCGTCAGACTGTCTTATAGCGGCGTTGCTTTGAATCTCGTCCTTCACAACGTCATTAGATCTCCTCTTTGGTTTAGGTACACGTCTTCTTGTCGTAAACGTATGTTTTCTTTCTCATAAAACAACTCAATCGTCGTGGGAGATTTTTTGACCAAATATCTTTCGAACTTTATTTCTTTGTCCACCCCATCAATCATTGCCATCAGAACAGTCTCTGAATTGGGTAGTTTACTTCCGTGACAACCATATTGAAGCAGTCCAGATACCCCCTCAAAGTTTCTCCAAGGGCTTGTTTTATAATAGAAAGCTCTATGACATTCTTGGACTTCGGGGGATGCGGTCGGAATTGATTCAAAAACATCTCACTTAAATCTTTAAAGTTAGGGACCGATCGAGGAGGAAGTCTAGTAAACCACATCGTAGTGATCCCCTCGAGATATAACATATTATGGCGTCAAGGGCCGTCGTAGTGTTCATATACCACGAGTAACGCATCAAATGTTGTCGTGAATTTGTTTTACACGAATAATGACGTATTATGGGCAAATTAAATCACCTTGGGAATCGCGCTTCTAAGATGTCATCTATGAAAGGTGTGTGGCTACGATCTATGCCCCAATCCTCATTTGTGTACCCTCTACTGTCATTCATTATTTGTTGCACCATCGTCGCTACCTTTGCATTGGTCAATGCATGTTCCGGCTCAGCGCTTTCAGCTCTCCGAGATCCCCCTGCCCCCACTTCAAGCAACGTCTCTTGGTCCACCATTTGAGCTGAACTTCCTTACTCCCTATGATTCCGGTCAATCACAGGACGAGTGGGTGAAAGCATAGGAGCACGAGCGGTTTGGGAAGTGCCTTGTGGCCTAGGAAGTACTCGGGATCCACACATCGACATGAGCATAGGTTCTGCTAAGCTAGGGTCATCAGGGCCAAGCTGAACCATTGCATCTTCTTGAGAACCCAATGTACCGAATCGAAGCTGTCAAAGATTCTCAGGCCTTTCATAGGGTCTCCTCTGATGTGGTGATCGCCCATTCTGTTAGATGAAGACGAGCTCTTTGCTACCTGGCGATGGGGAGGAGACAGTGTTCACTATCTTTGGAATTCCACTCATTGCCTGAGTATCACATCCATGTCATCATCCTAGCGTTATCCCGTCTGTGAGCTTCTAAGGCAACATTGGTCTCTTCCAATCAGGAGAACAAACGTGTGAAGTCATCTCGTGTAATAGGAGTTGAAGAAGGAGGTTGATTGTTGGTGGCAACAAGAGTTCCAGTCGTCAGTTGTTCGGGTCGGGTCGAATTTGACCCGGGTATGGTCGACCCGGGCTCGTTCGACCTGGGGGCTCTCGCTACCAATTCGACATGTTGATTGATCTGCTAGTCTTTGCTAATTGCTGCTCTTTAAGAAGCTTGCTGGCTCCTACCTCTCTTCGAAACCATCTTGATTGAAATCGTCGAAATAGCTGAAAATGTCGGCAGTGGTGGAAATACAGACTATTCTTTCGGACTTAGTGATCTGAATAATAGACAAATAATCCTAAAGGCTAAAAATTCGTTTCTTAGTGAAAGCACCAAAATGTTATACCAAAAAATGACTCTAACACCCAATAGAATAGAATTTGTAGAGATTATCGAAAAATATATAATGAAAACGAGAAACGATAAGCAAACACACAAGATTTATAGTGGTTCGGCGTTAACGAGTCTACCACCACTTTATAATTTTTTTATTCAACGGAGAATTACAATTACAACACTTAAAATCCATCAACACGAGCTACAATCAAATTCCTCTCCAAAATGCTGAAAATCACTCAGATAAGGCTTAAACAGTGTTCGGGTCGAATATTAATGGTGGATAGAATAGAGAGCTTCAATAGTTCAAGTGCCAAGAGTCCTTATTTGGTTTTTCGGGTCAAGTATATAAAGGGTCAGATTGAGTAACATGAGCGGGAACGGTTATTGTGTAGGTGGCATCCAATCCGGGTTTATAGGGTGATTGAGGAGTTCGGGTCATGGCCACGTGTCAATTGTTCCATTCGAGTCGAGCTATTTGGATGACACCTCTTTTTGTTGTTCGACCCGGGAGATGGAAAGCTGTAACAGTCCGCACATCCGTTCGTGCAAGATATTGTCCCCAACTTAGCCACCGTATAGGTGTGGGGTTTTGTTCCTCAAAAGGCCTCAGCGCTAATGGGAGATGAATTCTACTATATAAGTCCGCACTTCAAACGGACTTCCATTATGAGGGACTTATATTTCCACTAAAAGTAGGGGTGTTACAAAAGCTGTCTAACTTGGTTCGTCTTCGGCTCGACCCGGTCCCCAGCTCTTGAATAGGCATGATTCCATGATATTTAATGCACGTAATCGTGATCACTTAGACTTTGGACAACCTTGTCACAAGACAGGTTAACTATATATATATATATATATATATATATATATATATGTGTGTGTGTGTGTGTGTGTATGTATGTATGTATGTATACGTATGTATTTATGGGAAAGTCTATTTAGACACAAAGGTTTGACACAAACTGAAGGACACAAAATCTGAATCATAGGATTATCCCATGATTTGCACCCCTCATATAAACACAAATTAATCATGTGGTTAAGATTTTGTGTCTCCTGATTTATGTCAAATTTTTGTGTTCATATAGCCGCTCTCTCTCTCTCTCTCTCTCTCTCTATATATATATATATATATATATATATATATATATATATATATATATATATATATATATATATATATATATAAGAAGCGTTCTGGGACAACTCTGTTTTGCAGCACCCCTACCCGTTTATAAGCTACACTGATCCAAATCCAACAAAAAATTGTAGATGTTCAATCCAACTCCCTATATATATATATATACACACACACACACACATATATATATATATATATACATATATATATATATATGAGGCAGGTTCAATGACACCTCAAACAGTGGAGCACCGCAATAGCCTATCACTTTTCCACCACACATTTCCTCTCTCTCACCTTCAACTCATTCTCTCATCTCTCACTCACATTGTTTAATATAAATGAGAGGAGGAAATTAGGGGGCATTTGGGGTGCTCCATTTTTGGGGGGCTCCTTGATCCTATCCCTATATATATATATATATATATATATATATATATATATATATAAGGTAGGTTAAATGACACCTCAAATAGTGGAGCACCCCTTTGGCCTTCATCTTTTCCACCACACAGTCACTTTCTCTCACCCTCCACTAACTCTCTCTCCCCCTCAACTACATTCTTTAATATAAATGAGAGGTGTAAATCAAAATGCAAATGAAGTGCTTCATTTTTGGGGTGCAACCGAGCGCTTATATATATATATATATATATATATATATATATATATATATATATATATATATATATATATGCAAGGGATCGGCAGCACCCCAAAAATGGAATACCCCAAATGCCCCCTGATATCCACCACCGATTTATATTTAAGAAAGTGAGTGGGAAATGAGAGAATTAGTGGAAGGAGAGAGAAGGAGAAATGCTTGGTGGTGAATGAGGGGCATTTGGGGTGCTGCACTGTTACGGGTGCCCTCGAACCTGCCTTATATATATATATATATATATATATATATATATATATATATATATATATATATATATATATATATGAGAAGCATTCTGAGACGCCTCTGTTTTGCAGCACCCTTACCCGTTTATGAGCTACACTGATCTAAATCTAACAAAAATTTATAGATGTTCAATCCACATATATATCATATATTCAAAATTTGAGTTCATTCCGACATTCGTAACATTTTCAAAATCTTAGCTCAATTATTCATCGTTCAGACTTTTATTTGAACCGTTAAATTTAAACATCAAATATATTATTCTACGAATGTCAAAATAAACTAAAATTTTGGATAGATGATAATATATATGTTGATTGAATATCTACAAAATCTTATTGAATTTGGATTGGTGTAGCTCATATATAAAATCCATGTTTAATAACAAATATCTAAACAAAAAAGATGGTCATGGATGAAACAGACGGTTAATTTTAGCTTATACACACACAAATGATTATTTGCATAAAGATTTAGCAACAGTGACAGAAACAAACCAACGAACAGAGCACATTACTCCAATATACGTCGCCGAACTCCAGCTGCAAAAGACAACGACAGGGGAAGAAAAAGCAGAGAGCATCCATATCCTCATGGAAACCATCCACTCTTCTTTCTCTTTCTTCACAATCCCTTCTTCTCTTCAAACACGAACAAAGTTCCCACCCATAAAACAAAATCTTCACTTGACATCCGTTCCTCCTGTTAAAATACATGCACTAAATAATGCAATAAACGCAACTACGGCCACTTCTGTACCACATGGAGACATTTCCGTACTCATTCCAATCAGGTCAGTAAATAATAAGTTCTTATTTTATTTTGTGTTCGATATTGCAAATTGCGTTCACCTGTTATGTTTAATGCAGCTCAGTGCTGCTGTTTATGTACTGGATAGCAAACTTCGTGGTGCCTGATATAGTCAGTAAAGACCTTGAGAAGAAATCTTCAGAATTAAGAGAACAGAAGTCCGAAATTGACAAATACGATGAAGCAGAAAGCACGAAAAAGGAACCAAAGCAAAAGCTAAAGAAGGCTGATCTCAAGGAGATGATTGATGCAAAGATGAAAAAAAATGCTTGAGTGGTTGCAGTAAAATTCACTTGTGTATTGATAACTTAAGCTTGTATTGGATAAGTTCAAATCTAGTTGTTGACTGATACTGTCCTTAACAATGGTTAAAACATTATATACATCATGTTTATTTCATCGAAACAATCACAGTTCTTTTTTCTCTGTTCTTTCATAAGTCTTGTAAATGTATGAATATCAGCCTTGGACTACACAAATGTCCAGTCGCTTCCATCTAAAGAATCCGGCACCGAAGATGGAGTTTGATTTGATTTTGGTTGCTTTCTTGAGAACAAGGAAGTTTTTCTGTCGAACAAATTTGACAACACTTGCTGCATGTGCTGCTTATCATCCTTTTGCTCGTTTTTCTCATCGTTTGAGGCCTTTTTATGTAATGATTGCTTGTCTTTGTTAATGAAATTGAGGTTGATTTTCTTGAATATGTTTTTTGATTCTCCAGATAGAGGTTCTCGTTGTTCTATTGTTATCAATGATTCTTCCGGATGATTGGCCACTGTGGCTCCTGATTCCTGCAGCTCCTTATGTTGCTTCTTTTCTGGTTTCTTCTCATCCTTTTGTTTGCTTTTCTCATCGTTTGAGCCCTTTTTTCGTAAAAATTGTTTGTCTTTGTTGATGAAGTTGAGGTTGATTTTCTTGAATATGCTTTTCGATTCTCCGGATATAGACTCTTCTTGTTGTTCCATTGTTGCCAACGCTTCTTTCGGATGATTGACTATTGTTTCTACTGTTTCATACACCTGCAGTGATAAGTTCAGTCGACATTGTTCTCAAAAAAATTAAGATCTTATGATTTGAAACCTGCTACAGATAGGATCCCTTCCTTTACACTGTTTGATTTACATTTGTTAACACTGTAATTGGGAGAATCATTCAATTCACACTGTAATTGAGAACAATTCAATTCACAATTTATATTCAGTATCCTTAGTTGGATGTGGAATTCCCATTCTAATGTTTTTAAACAAAAATATATCAGAGCAAAAGAGAAAATAGAGTTTTAGGTTTAGTTGTAGTAGTTCAAACATCAAAATCAATTTAAAAATTGCGTACAAACCTCAAAAAAAAACACCTTTGAATGTTCGGCTTATGATTTATTTCCTGTTTTGTTTTAAAATTCCAACAGTAAGATTCACCATTTGAATCTTATTTTGGGAATCTTGTTTGAAGTAATTTATAAGTTACAAGTTACTTTTATAATTTAAAGTCAGTTTTATAATTTAAAGTCACTTTTTTTGACTTGAAAGAAGCAAAATAAGTTTGATATGTCATAATCAACATACACCTCCGTATGACTTTTTTCAATATTCACAACTAAATGCAATCACAATTTCAAGTTAAGTATCCAACAACTTTGTTCTTACTATTCACTTAAAATTAGTTAACTCAAAATTACTTTTAAGTAGATACATAAAAAGTTGTTCTGACTCTAAATCTCTTTGTTGATTATGCAAGTATGTGCATGTGAGATTGATGCATTTTTCTCTGAGGTTTTACCGAAAGTGCATGAGTTACTGAGTATATAGTAGGGAAATGAATAGTTGGGGCACCTTGCAAAGATCTCCAAGATTTTCGGTAGAGATGCCATTCTGGCAAGTCGCTTTTACATAATCTTTGCATTGATTAAATAGACTGTACAATTTAGTTTCCACCAGATTGGTTTCAGCAATTATAAAGCCTGAGCACAGCTGTAATTTTAACAGAGCACAGCAGATGGTTATCTCAT
Organism: Allium sativum; assembly: GCA_030737875.1. Lineage (NCBI taxonomy): Eukaryota > Viridiplantae > Streptophyta > Magnoliopsida > Asparagales > Amaryllidaceae > Allium > Allium sativum. Next base: position 232,110,571 of record CM060913.1, on the reverse strand, counting down.
TTGAATCAAAACTTATGTTGAATGACCTAAAAATGTATTGGAAAGATACAAAAATGCCATACTGAGACCAACACGACTGGAAGGAAAAGAAGAGGAAACTGTGATTGGATATTCATACCGTAGAGACAAATAGTTGCTCAAATAGCTCACATGGCTGGATTTCCTCAAATGCAGTGAAAATGCCATCGCTACAAAATTGAAAAACTAGTCTTGCGTTAACAAAAATCAAGGGCTAAACAACTGCATCAAGGTTATTATATTCATTACATACACTGCTAAATCCTCGTCATAAAGAGGGACTTGTTTAATTGCAGGCAACGGCTTAGCAGACTCCCATAGCTCTCGCCATAAGTTCCCTGTCATGGTAACAGTTGGAACACTTAAAACAGCTCTGCTCAACAGTATAAAATGTGAGAAAATAGTGCATTTTTGAAGAAACTATTCACGTGTTTTGATCCTAAGTTTCTTATTTGCTGCCTTGATTTCTTTGAATATATAATGAGAATTTTAGAGAGAGAAAAGCCGGTTCTCAAAATTAAGCAATTAGAATGCATGAGGTCCAAAGCCACTCTAATTTTAGATTCTCATCATTACCACTGGATTTAAAAAATCAGTGGATGGATTTAGTGAAAATAGTTGATGGTATCTCTCATAATAAACCATATAGACAAGGAAGATGCCTCAACTAGCGAGACCGGCGCGCAACCAAGAGAGACATATATACATAAATAAACACACATATAGCAAACTATATGCATAAGCATTTAAACCAAAATTTATCTCCGATATAAGCAGATGCTATTCAATGACAAGGCAAAAGGACAACGCAGACAAAAGTAGGAAAAAAAACAAATCTTTGAGTGTATGCAGCAAGATCTACTTATTTATAGGTTTATTAAATATATAAGCTTTTTAGATCCCACAAGTTTTGCGTCAATTTAGCTCACCTTCCTTTTGCATTCTTGCACTTAGTCGGCCTCTTCTGGATGATCCTTCTTGATTAGGTGAACCAATATCATGGTTGTCTGCCTTCACATCTATCCAGTCAGGTGGGGAGTGCCACCTAATAAAATCTTCTAGAACACATCCAGGATTTGCAGCCTGCAATATCACATGTACAGGGTAACAACCAAGGTAGATATTTATGAAGTTCTCAGGATGCATAAGAAAGTTGGTATATCAAGAACAAAGATACTAGCCATCATGAACCTGCCTTGAAAGCCTGCATGTCAGAGAGAAGCTGAGAACATCCGGCACCACAACTGTTTAATTAACACACAGTTATTTTACATCTATTTAAATTCAACAAGGAGATTGTGCATGTGAATGATTATGGAACTTTACAGCAATGACATCCATTAGAGTTTCAAGGGACCTGGGAAGTGCAAGACCACAGCATAGAGAAAAGGACTAGTTCAATTACATGGTTAGGGATGTACATATTTTCGTATCTATGTACTTTTGTGTGTATATCTTTGTGTTCAGTTCACTGCAATGTCAGTTTTTCTTTTCGTTTTTTAGAGTTAACAGATCATGGTGCCAATTCTTACTTCGATTCATAATTGCACCATTTTCTACCATATTTTTCTAATAAAAACTTCGTTTCTTTTCAACATATGTGTGTGCACGCACGTACATGTACGTGTGTGATAAGGGAATCTTCGCTCTATTTAATCCCACGATATCATTAAATAATCCTCTTTCTGTTCCTATTTTATTGTATTATCATTCATCATCATTTACAGGCCGTTGTGTTAATCTAATGATTGATATTTAATGTTAAATAGAGACTAAAATTAGAGTTGAAGAGAGAGAGAGAGAGAGAGAGAGAGTGTGTGTGTGTGTGTAGACGTATACATGCCGATACCATCTGATGATAGTATTAACCTCAGTATTATAGTCACAGATGTTAGACTTGAGGCATAAGACTCATGATCCAGAGATAAACGGAAGTATTGTATTATTGTTTTTAAAGAATTGTGTGTTAGTAAGTTTATACTTAGATAACAATTATCATAAAAATATTTAAAATGTCAATTTCGGACACTTAACTTAGTCCAAAATAATCCCGAGATGGACTTTAATCGAGACGTCAATCCGAAATGTACACCCGAGATACACTCATCTCATCAGAGATTTCGTCCGATACAAGACACTGTCAGTAGAATACCCGAGACGAAACACGATTGTAATTCAAAATTTAAAACCATGATATATATTTTCCATGGCTTTCCACAAAGGCACAAACATATATTTAATATTTCATGTATCTGACTATATTTGTCATCTTAATACCACAAGTTTATCATTTTTTAAATGTATATTTCTCGGTTTTGTTTACAGACATATATTTATTATTATTATTATTAACCATTTAACCCTTTACCCTCCTTTAATAGACAATATTTCTTTTATGGGTTTATCAACAGTTATCTTAGCTTATAATTTTTAAATTGAATTTTGATATTATGTGTACTTTATTTTATATTTTGCCGCAGTAAATTGGAATAATTTATAAGCGTGTTTATATTTCCTTCATGACCTTGAAAGTTTATAAATTTCAACTGTTGTACACATTCAAAATATTGAGTTTGAATAATTTCGAATTTACTCAAACTATATATTTCTTATATTATTATTTGGCTGAATTTGACAATCTTCATCTTTAGTAAAATTTGTAATACAATGGTTCAGAATTATGTTTTGGTTCCAGTGATGACCAAGATGAGATTTAATCAATATTCCAGTTCAACTCTAAATTCTGGATTTGCTCCATAAATATTGGAAAGTGGTAAAATAAAATTAAAAAATAAGCTTTAAAATTGTAAAAGAACCAAGAAACAATAAATCAAACAAGATAATAGACAAATGTACAAATGACCAAACAGTTAAAAAAAAAATCTCTTAACACTTTTATCCAATGTTGCAAAAATTGCTAGGCGGATGTTATGTGGTAAGCATAAACTGAGGATTAATCGTATAGGCGGGGATTAATCGAAGTTATGCTTTTCTTATAAACTCATATATTTTGGATGAAATTTCAGTATTTTGTTTAGTATTAACCGATCCACAAGAGGATATCATGGATTTGGATGGGTATGAAAGCAATCATTGAGACAAAATCGCCTGAAACAAACATTTTGGTTTTATAAAAGGCATCAGGCTTAAATTGATCCATAGATAGTAAGGGTGAGCAAATGGTTGGTTTGAAACCGATCAAAAATGTTGAAACCAGAATAACCATTCACGAAACATAAACTGAACCAAACCAAATCAATATTTTTCAAAACCAAAACCAACCGAACCAATAATATTTGGTTCGGTTTGGTTGGTTTATCTTAAAATGAAATAGTTCTTCTAGTTGTCGATATAACATAGGATTACAACGGCTAATTGAATTCTTATGTTGCAAATATTTTAGAAAACAAACACTTCTTCTGAAAATGTTTATATGAAATTAAAGAAAAATAATATTATTATGAAAATATTGTAAATAATAACATTATCAGTGGTAATTTTTGTTATTAAAATAAATAAAATTTTAATTTTGGTTTAATTGGTTGGTTCGGTTTTCAAATATTAAAAACCAAACCCGACCTATAAACCGAAGTAATTGTAAAACTAAATACCAACCAATTAACTTACAAAACCAAACCAAACCGACCAAAATTCATTGATTTGGTTGGTTTAATTGGTTTTGACCGGTAAATGTTCATCCCTAATACATGGTGCAGATAAACCTATTTATATGCTTAGATAATGCACTAACTTTCAACTGTGCAGATTAATTAATTAATCAGACTGTAAGGCTGGCCGAACGCCTAGGTAGAGCCTAAATGGGAGCCTAGAAGGATTTTTACAATAGAGCTTTTATCAGTTGTAAACCAGTTTATATAAAATGCTCCTTATCTCAAACAATTAGTAATAAAAATTTGGACGAAATTGTGATAACTCAGGCAAGACAAAAATATATCAAAATAATTATGTTCTCCATGCTTACATGACCCAATCAAGAGAAATACACATGAATACTTGATCATACTTTTTTTTTTAAAGTATGGATATACAGCGTTAACAAGGCTTGTGCCTAGGTGCACTAAGTCGCAATGCACAACTGTTGTGCATTTTGACAGTTCAAGGCATCCGGGTATGCTCAAGCTACACGAAAAGCCACAAAGAAGAACAAAGCCAAATGCACATATAGGCAACAATCCAGAAGAGCCGCCTTACATATATACACGTTGAATCTAAGCGTTTTGTTGCTGTAGACTTAAGCTAAACGTCTTTGTGATTTTTTATTTTATTGTAGACTTACAGCTAATAAAAAATTGAAATTGGGGACAAGTCTCTCTTTTTAAAACTTTTTTATTTTCCACCCGTGCATTTCGGAAACTATTTTACACCCCTCTTTTAATAGTTTCTTCTCTTTTACATCTCTCGTTTTCAAATTAAGAAACGTGTACTGCATGCAGTTACGAGCAATGAAAAAGAAAAAACATGGACAGTTAATGAAATTACTTCTATACCGTCTTAAATTAAACCTATTTTTCTGAAATATGGATGTACTTTATAAAAAGAAATTGGGAGGAACCAAAAACTTAGTTTTTTATAATTATAGTGATGTATGCCAAATTTTACCAGCCAAAAAAAATCTGTTTAATTTTTTTTTCAATCGTTTTTATCTCAAGTTTTGTTTATTTTCATTTTTTTTTTTCCTCCTTGCTCATTTAGAGCTTGTTGGTTTATTTGGTATTCTCAATTAGTCATAATTAACCTCATATAGAAAATAAATCATAAAAAAGTTTCTTTCATTTTGAATTTTATTAGTATTTGGTCTCAAGTATTGTTTATTTTCATATTTTGTCCTTTCTAATTTAGAGTATTAGTTTAATTTAATATTCCCAGTTAATCACAATTAATCACAATTCATGAAAATAGAGTTAAGTAAAATATAAAATGTGTTGGTAAAACAAAACCATGAATAATATATATGTAAAATCTTATGATAATTTTTGAAATTATATGAAAAGAAATAGTTTTGTCAAAATTGAGATTCGAACCGTAATCGGAGAAAAGATAACAATGTACCTTTAACAAAACTAGCAGAACAATATTTCTATCAACAGCGAGATCAGAACCTTTGTTCCCATATTCATTTACATATGGGGCATTTTAGGAAATTCACATTTTCACCAGAGAAGTGTGACACCAAGCACATTATAGCTATTAATAATGAGACACACAAAAACATGTAGGCATGTTCAATTAAACATAAAACAATACAAAATTTGACGTAACATATATTGAACATGGGATCTCGTTGTGTTTATATCTGAGGTTGTAATCCAAGGAAGAGAGACAACTAACAAATATTGTGTGTGTGTCTGAGTGGTTATTTTATTTTATTTTTTGGTGTGGGGGGAAGACCGGGGGGGGGGGGGGGGGGGGGGTCTTAATAGACTCCCCACTATACACAAATAGATTACTACGATATATTTGCAGGCAGCTTTCTTAGAAATCAACCAAACTGACCTCCCAGTACGCAACACAAATTCCTCAGTCTCTTTAATGAGCTCTTCTGTTAAAACTGGGCCCTCCTGATAACATGGAAAATGCGTGCTAAAAGCCGGATACTGTTGAACATATATTGGGTTTTAAATTGTAAGTACCTGTGTAACTGGTGAGTATATTGGTTCCCCAGTTTCTAACATAGTTAAATCGTCAGAGCGATGCTGTGCACCAAGTCTAAGAACATATTCACCAGAGCTGATTCGAGCATAGTGTGCAATACTTGGAGAAAGATTCTTTGAATCTTTATTACATGAACTAGTTTCTTTAAATATACATTCCAATGACTCATTGGCCAAATCTCTTCTATGTTTTCTACCAATACAGCAATTGATAACCTGTAACTGCTGATGAAGTAGACAAGAGTTTAAGTCGGGATTAGCATCAAGTGGCATATGAGGTATTGGTTGTCCTTCAGTCCATAGTCTCCTAAGCTGCAAGATGTTACTGAAATCAAATGGATGCATTTCAAATAACAAGATGGTGTTTTGTTCCTTGTATTATATAGTGCTCAAATAATTTTATCTTCCAAATTTAGGGCCTCTTGAAGCACAAAATATAAAAGCTCAATTTTTTTAGCTTCACGGGCTGCACTCCATATGAAGTGAGTTTATTCTAAAAGGCGAACAATTCTGCCGTCAGCATCCCATCTTATACTAACAAATTCATCTTCTTCCTTGTTTTATTTTATGTCTAATGTCTGTGCACCATAATTTTGTGCATCCAGAGATGGAGAAAAAATTATCAAAAATAAAATATATCTTCTACATATACTTCTATCAAATAATACTAACAAACTTTATCCTCTTTTGATTATTATATATTAATATCATCAGCTATAATTATTCTAATCAAATTCCCCTGTAGAACAAACATAATAAATTAATAGAAAAAAATATTCTCACGATTTGATTGAAGATTGAATTTGCATTGAAGTTGTATCTAGTCAATTTTATATTTATCTTACCCTATTCCTAGCTTGGAACATAATGGGAAGAAAAAAAAACATATTATTAGCACCCACAATGTAATTTGAACACAACCTTTTCATAAACATGTTGAATAGTTTTTCATCACCAAACGTTTTATGAAGGTCAAAGACTGAAGATGGATCACCAATTGAATGCTCTTGAACAAGTAATTAAAACAATTCAATTGATGCTTGTACAAGAATTAAGTTATGAGGATCGATATGACTTGAGAATAAAACACATAAAAGCAAGGGACATGTATTTAACGTGATCTGGTCTGAAGCCTACGTTCACAAATTAAAAATGGTCAACTTATTTTGTTTCGTATGAGGAAGATAAGGTATCAAATATCAGATTATAGAGTTTCTGAGATTGTAGCCCTTTTAGTAAAAATTGACCTCTACTTATAAACCAGATATTATCAACAACTCAATCTACTTCACGTCGGTTTCAACTGATTGCTTTGAATTATTCTTTTGCTGAGTTAAGCAGCTCTTAGTGCACTCCGAACGGTGTTGTTGTGCAATTTTCCAACAGGTTATGAAATGACACTGCTTGAAAAAGTGTGGACTTCATGTAGGCTACCTCAGAGCAGGCTTTAGCGGAGGCATAACATGCAAAATATGGACTGTGGCGGTCCCCAAACATGTCGAACGGAGACATGCAAAGAAATAAACTTCATCTTTGGTGCTGGTTGAGAGAACAATCTATTGCTGCTTTTATTGTTGATTACTCGATTTTACCTTTGTCTGTATAGGCCATAACAAGGTTTTAAATCTTGATCAGATGTCATTTTCAAAACTGGGTGATTTGAAACTTCACTTAAATCTCGGTCCGCCTATCTTGTTCGAGATTTCCAAACAAAATTTAAATACGATATCTTGGCCGATTTAATGTTTTTTTAGGGATTTTGAGATAGGCCCCATTAATTACCACCAAATGATTATGTGCTTCTTTTTACACATCAACAAATTTGGATCTTTTTTGTTTAGTCGGTTTTTTTTTTTAACACAGATCTATTTTATGGTTAGACAGTGATCGGCAAAGATTTAATTATCTTTTTTCATTTTTCTATCTAGTTTTATCAGTTTCAGGTTTTTTTGTCTCAATTGAATTTGGTTTTGACTCAATATATACTTGGTTTGAATTTTTATTTATTTTAAATTTCTATTTCATATATTATATTCGTCATTTGATTCTAAATGCCAGCTAATTTATTTAGTACTCTGATCCATTGTTGTCAAAATCTTAAAATCCTACGATTTGAATCCCGTTTTAAATCGAATCCCTCCATTTACGATTCGATTTATATTTCGATTCAAACCAAGCTAATACCACACTTACAAATATCATTCAAATCAAATTAACATATTCTGTATACTTATCCGGGCCTAAAATTCCAGTATTAATCACTTAAAAACAAATTAAAATTGGAACAAGAGAGACAGAGATGTTTTAGGTTTAGATGTAGAAGTTTAAACATCAAAATTAACTTTAAAGTGTGTGCAAACTTTAAACTGCATAATTTTTGAATCCACGATTTATGATTTAAATCCCGTTTCGATTCATAGTTCAAATTTTACGATTTTCGATTTGGATCTCATTTTGAAAACCATGCTCTGATCGTTACTTTCAAAAAGTAGTACTTCTGCCATATACGTTAAATAATGTGCCTTTACCAACATGTATTGTTATAGGGGCATGTCTCCTTATTTAGATTTCTTAATGACATGGTTTTTTTTTATTAAGACGATTAAATTTAGTTAATTAGTCATTTGATATTTTGCTTAATTATATATTCATATAGTTATGGTAAGATGGTTAAGTTCACATACATACATCCTATTTTTCGTAACTAAAATTGATGGTTAGAATTATAAAAAAGAAGTACAAGGTAAACACCAATACATTACCCTTATCAAAAATACATACGATGAGATCGTGACTAGAATCAGAGCAATGCGACGGTGAAACCAATGAATTTCCGCTTAACATAGGACTACATGAAGAGTCAACTTCGAGTCCCTACATTTTTGCCTTAATGATGGATGAGATCACGAAGGGTATACAAGGTGAGATTCCATGGTGTATGTTCTTTGTTGACGATGTTGTGCTAATTGACGAAAGTAAGATAAGGGTCAACAGACAATTAGAATTGTGGAGGCAAACTTTAAAATTGAAGGGTTTCAAGTATAGCAGAACTCAAATAGAGTATATAAAATGCGAGTTCAACGGTGCCAGATCTGATAATGGATATGTCATCTTGGTTGGACAAGTAGTGCCCAACAAAGAACAAGTTCGATGTTTATGATCAAAGTTGCAGTTTGATGATGAACTGATTAAGATATTAGTTTAGAATTCGAGCGAGATGAGTGAAATGACGTCGAGCATTTGACATTCTCTATGATAGGAAAATCCTACAAAATCTTGAAGGAAAGTTCAATAAAACAATAATCAGGTCTGCAATGTTAAATGGTGCATAATGTTGGTTATTAAAAGACAACACGCCCCGAAGATAAGCGTAACAGATCTGTATGTTGTGATGGAGCTGCGGGCATACAAGACGAGACTGAATTAGAAATGATGATATATGGGATGCACCAATTGAAGTGAAACCAGTATAATATCGTTGAAGATGGTTTGGACATCTCCAAACGAAAGCCTCCCAAGGAGATGAGTCTAACTCGAGTTCGTCTCGGATTTCCATTTCGGGTCAGAAAGCTCATATCGGAACAATATCGAGATACACAGAATGTTAAAGAATGATATTGTTACACAATGATTGTTATGAATGTTGTTATAAACATAACTTTAACTTGAATTGCAAAATCACTTCATTATTTTTAATTTACGAAAGATCATTTATACTCTAAATCATAATATGCTTAAAGTAGAAATATAGAACAATGCAAATAAATTAGTGCTTATGACATATGATCCATAAATATCAATTATTGTTAGGCATAAAACAAAAAAAAAATCCAAAACATTAAAAAGTTGAGCATAAGTAGAACGTAAAGTACATAATTTCATAGGTAATATGCATTATTGTCAAAAATCTAAAAATCTTACGATTTGAATCCCGTTAAAATCAAATCTCTCCCTATACGATTCGCTTTATATTCTGATTCAAACGAAGCTAATACCACACTTTCGAAATATCATTCAATTATTCAATATACTTATTTTGATCTACAGTTCCAGTCTTAATCATTTAAAATAAATTAAAATTGGAATAAGAGACAAATTGATGTTTTAGGTTTAGATGTAGAAGTTTAAACATCAAAAATTATTTTGAAGTGTGTGTAAACTTTAAAATGTATGTTTTTTAAATCTATGATTTACGATTTAAATTTTATTTCGACTCATAGCTTGAATTTTACGATTTGAATCTCATTTTGAAAACCTTGGTAACATGTATGTAAAAATATATGAATGTGAAAATCATAAGCACTGTAAAACATATATGAACATATGATATCGTCATTTAACATGCAAAATGTTAAATAGCAAGAGATTATCGTGGCTAAACTCGAGTGTTTTAATAATTGATCTGGTTTAGGCACAAGTTTAAATTTTAACTAAAAGGCCAAGATCTCGGACGATATTCCAGTATCTCATCTCGGTCGATATATCGTTCAATATTGCAATATCTCAAGCGATATATTCGAAAGTAGATTACAGTGATATTTGTTGTTTCGTTTCGGAAGGGGTCCAAAACGAAATCTCGGGCGATATTTTCAAGATCTGAAAATGTCCAGACAGCAGCGTGTGTAAATTAACAATCCATATAACAGAATCATGAGCTTAAAATTAGTTTAGAGAATGTTATAGGTCTTAGATTATGAGACTAGCGAACAAGAGCACAGGACGAAACGTTGGTTTTGATATTACAAGTACTATTATCATTATTATCTTGATTTCTTTATTATTATTATTACTATTATTTATTTTATTACTTTATTTTATCTTTATTTCACTTTTAAATCTCTTATTACCGTTATTACTACTACTTTGAATTGAGTTTGTCATTTTGGGTTCCATTTCTAGCCGACCCTAACTTGTTTGAGAATAATGTATTAGTTGTTGCTGTAATGGTAAACACCAAACACTGATACATGGAATTTCCAAGCTTTATCAAAATTTCTAAATCAAAACATATCCAAGTGGAACAATCAATGTGATATACGACAACTAAAATTTATGTTTATAAAAATACATGAATTTTCAATCCAAAATGCCTTTTCAAATGCTGTTTGTTACTCAATATATTATTATTATACACGAGTGTTAAAGTACGCGCTTCACACGTGATGATGAAACACACTTATAAAATATATATTTAAAAAAATTAAATATGTTTTAAAATATTCAAAAAGGAAAATGAGAATAATGGCTTAATTGTTGTTGTAGTGGCAAGCACCAAACACCGATACATGGTATTCCAAACTTTTTCAAAATTTCTGAGTTGAAATACATCCAAGTGGAACAACTCATGTATATAAGACGATTAAAATTAATGTTCTTAAAAAAACATGAATTTTCAATCCAAAACGCCTTTTCAAATGGTTTATGCTACTCGTTATATTGTACACAAGCATTAAAGCATGCGCTTCACACGTGACGATAGAACATGCATTATGTATAAAAAAAAATTTTTTTACAGATTAGATGTTTTGAAATATTAGAAAGGAAATGATTTGCATAAAAATTTAACCATATTTTTACATCGGAATCATGTGTAATTGGTATGGTTTTTTAATTAATACGTTACGTCATCTAAATTTTATTAGTTTAATTTTTTTTCTTTATATTGTTAATCTGTAAAGATGAATGTATGATAATGTTTATCTGTTGGATGCTATTTTTAAGTGATATGATAATATTTTTAGATGAGCGTTTCGAATGTGTAGGAAAATTCAATTGTTAGATACTAATTTTAAATTATTACCATTTAGGGACGCTTTGAATTTGAAGAAAAAAATTAGTTCTTAGATACTATTTTTAAGAGATATTAATAGCTATAATATCTTTATTAATAGTTGTAATACGTTTGTTGTCACACTTTTTTTATGTAAGCGTAATTACCAAAAACACTCTTTTATATCTTAGAACTGTTAGTAACTTAGTATCCCTTAAAATAGGATATAAACATTGTTGTCAAAAATCTTAAAATCCTACGATTTGAATCCCGTTTCAAATCGGATCTCTCCCTTTACGATTCGATTTATATTTCGATTAACCCAGCAAATACTGCAATTTGAAAAAATTGTTCTATCCAAAATTATACTTTCACTATAGTTATTTGGATCTACAATTTCAATTCTAATCATTTCCAAACAAAATTAAATTAGAACAAGAGAGAAAATAAAGTTTTTGGCTTAGATGAAGAAGTTTAATCATCAAAATTAATTTCATAGTCATTTTAAACTTTAATATAAAGATTTGCTAAATCCATGATTTATGATTTAAATCCTGTTTCGATTCAAAGTTTGAACTTTACGGTTTACGATTTGAATCTCATTTTGGAAACCTTGGATATAAAAATTATATTTTCTTTACGAGCTCAGAACATCCATAAATATTAATAACTTAAAAATAGGACCCATCAATTGAACGTTCTTTACAAATTCAAAACGCTTAGATAAAGTATTACGGAATCCTATCATCGTTTAAAAATGAGATCTAACAAAATAAACTTTCTTTATAAATTCTTTTTTTTTACTGATTAATAATATAAACAAAAGAGTTAAATTAATATAAAATTTAGAAGTTTCACTTTAGAAATATAAGTTCAAACTAACTACACATGATTTCAACACAAAATATGGTTAAAAAAGTTATGCAAATCATTTTCTATTGGATGTGAAACATGTGTACTTCGTAAAAAAACAATTCAAGCGCAAAGAGTTAGCCATCATTTGATGCAAAACACGTGTCGTTATACTTTTATGAAAAAATGACATTATTGTTAGTTTGCGTTTACATTAGAAAAGGTATAATGGTGCTTTGGTTGACTTGTATGCAGATGCTACTTTTTAGAAGAAAAAAAAGGCAAAATTGTATATAAAGTGCAAGTTTGAAACTTTGCGGTCAAACCAAAAGCTTGCGCTTTTAGACCAACTATTAATAAAGAATACGTACATATCCTATTACTTGCATTACATAAATTGATGTTTTTTGTAGGGGAGGGCACGGTTGGGTTCGGTGCGGTTTGGAGTTCAAATTGCTTCCGCACCGCATCAAACGGTTAATCAAAAATAGAAACCATTATACTAACCGTTCAAATGGTTCGGTTTCGGTTCGGTTTCGATGTAATACGGTCCGGTTTTGGTTCGGTCCGGTTTGAACCCGTTTTAAATATGAAACAAGAGAATTACTTCCATCAGCAATCAATTTATGATTGTATGACGTTGTGTCACCTTAAGGTTAAAACACGTAGTGTTGCCTTGAATTGATATAACTACAACATACGCTGAAAATAGAAATACATATGGTTAAAATAAAAAGTTAGATAGTAATTTGCTAATTTTTTATCGTAATATTACCGGTGTAGCTATGCAGTTCGGTACGGTTTAATATGGTTTGGTGACAGTTCAAACCGCAACCGAACCATATGGTTGCGGGTCGGGTCGGTTTGGGTTGTTAGCTTTAGAGAGAGAATCTGGTGCGGTTTTCCGTACCGTTTATTCGGTCTGGTCTGGGCGGTTTCCGCATTGCGGTGCGGTTTATGCCCACCCCTACTTTTTTGAGCTACTATGAGAATGGTGTTGTTATTTCAAATCACGTAAGTTCAACTATTCTTTCTGTATTTATAAATCTAGCTATATGCATCAATATTAAATACAACATATCTAAGATTTCCCGAGAAGAACTCTAGGATCCGACATATAAATCAACGATTTACGACCAAAATACATTTGTTTCGCCATAGATCTCACTCGATACGATATCAGATCCCTAAAATCTTGGAGAAGTGACCAAAATCCTACATATAAAACCATGGTCAATAACATACATGTCTCAACATACAACTGTGATATCAAACTGTCCATCCAAATTTCATGTGTTTTTTAGGACAACTACCCATCATACTCAACAAAAAACTAGATGTAACTATTTGTGGTCCCCGCAATGACATGGATTTGTACGCCTCTATACATAATAAGAGAACGTAGGTATCATACGTTAAGCCAAATTTTAAAAGGTGAAATTTTAAATCAAACTTGTGCATGTGTTGAATAATTGTACAAATGATTTTAGTTATGCATTTATAATACACTAGGACGAAATAGCGAAAACCAAATTTTAAAAAAAGTCTATACCGATGAAAAAATAAATATCGCGCACTATATGGTTATGGGAAACAAATGGACAATGTTGCGTAATAGTTAATAACCATATAACGCCAGTATTATTAATAAAATTACCACCACCCCTCCGCACTCCCTCTTCCCAACAACACATGGCGCACACCAAAAAATGTATAAAGAAAATAAAGTTTTGCATGCATGTTAATGTATCATGTGTATACTTAATCTCGTTTTCATTCCTCAATACAGTGAATAGCATAAAATAAATTAACGTTTTACTTGCAGTTTTTTTTGCAACGTATGAGCTGGTGTTCCAATATTTTCTTCCAGTGCAATTGCAATTTTCAGGTGCTAATGACAAATAGGATCAAGAAAGTACCACCCATCCTTTTATCCGATGAACCTGCTCTTATTAAAATGCCTCTCAACAAACTGGTGTGCCAACAAAATTATCAATATTCAAGCCCAAAACGTAAAATCATAGCGACTCAACAATCCGAAATAAATGCATTTAAATAAAACCAAAGTACTGAAGTAAATTAACACAACCAACCTCACAAATAACCAAAAAAGAAAAGGCTACCTACTTCTGCAATAACACGACTCCAGAATAACGCCATTTTTCTCAAGGACTTGAATTCTCCTATCATTTCAGATAGCCGAACAATAAAACTTTCTGGGGGTGCCCCACGAATATCCTCTGACAAATACGCAACTGAGAGGCTATCTGAATCAATCATGTTTCTCCTTCTTCTATTTATATCCTCTGAGGATATCTTGCACATAACACAATTAAAGCAAAAAAAAATTACCACAGGGAACTACAGAGGTTTTTCGAAACCAATGTCTTAAAACGAGGCTTTAAGTTTCTAATTACCTGTGTTTAGTAGAATGTGTATCAACGGACGAAATTCTTCATTGTCTGATTTGGCAATCCATTTGTCTTCCTTATCACGAAGAACAAGCGATTTCACAACATTGAATTTCAATCCCGCCTTCTCCTTGAATGACGAAGGATCCTCATCTATTGTTGAAAGATCATTCATGGAATTAAGATCCTTCCCTATCCTAAAGGAGAGGATAAGCGATGATGTGTACATAAGATTACAGCTAAACAAGTTTTCATGTAAAAGAGGCGAAATATTAGACAGAATAAGGATCTGGCAAATTAGTTTTACCATTTAACTGAAAATGATTAGAGAATAACATTTGTAAAACAAGCACTCAATTTTAGAGATGATGGGCGCTTATCAGCAACAGAAGGAACTGTGCAAATAAAAAAATAAAAAAGCTTGACTATGCCAAGACAGTTGTAAAACAAACATTCAAATTTAGAGATGATGGGTACTTATCAGCAAACAAAGTAATTGGGCCAAATTAACAAACTATAAAAGGCTTGAATATACCAAGCAAGCAAATATATTAGCTGGGACCTTTCCTTGTCTTGGCCTTTGATTCTTTTGTATTTTCTTGTCTCCGTGTCAGGGAATAGGAGTAGGATAAATAAGAAACATTAAATGAGATGGCATACAACAAAGAAATAATACTACAAAATAACTAAACAAAAATTTTGCTTTAATTTTCTGTCAACAAGCTTCACGGAAGGAGAAAAAAAAGATCCACACAACAAAAACAGAGTATCAAAAGCATTTTTTGAATGTTTAGATATAGACAGTAGATCACCGTTCAGAAGATACTTACTCTAAAGCTGTTGCCAACTGCTTTATAACTGAAGACGGGGGAACAATTGGCCTGCAAGAGATATTTGTAGCAACCTCCTTTAAAGTCAATTCTACTTCTGAGACCTGGGTGCATGGATGTAAATTTTAATAGGAGATATGCTAAGTTGTTAAAAGGAAGGAATGCTAACAAATCAATTGAGAAAGATGAATAATACTATTATAACATAAACAAGCAAAGGTTACAGCTTAAAAGTGCACGGCAACTTCAAGCAATCATGCATCTGTTGTCAAGCTTGTAACTTGTTTAAACATACCTATATGTACATTTAACATGCAAAGGATTATTCATGAAAATAATGGTAATATCTACTTTTGTGATACAATACAAATGCTTCTCGTTCATGATATTACTTCCAAATTCACCCTTTTACTGAACTGTGAAGCTTGGCTGTTTAGATGCTTAGGCACCAGGGTTACCATGCCAGGGGACAATTTGAATAGCGTATTCAGCTAGGTGATAGGTAGAAAAGAAAATATTACATTTTCAAAAACAAAAAACTTCCAGTGCTCATCATGCATTTCTTTACATTTAATTTGTATGCCAATTGAACTGCTAAAGGCGTGTCAATATGGACATGCACTACATATCATATATCATTACATATCTCTGCTGGCAGTCAGTGGGAGATGAATTGACTCTTATTTTTTTTAATTAAAAATACCTTAATCAATTTTCTGAAAATCGTTTAAGGCCTAAACGGTTTTTAGAAAACTGTTTAAGGCTAAAGGGTAAAGAAAAACCAAGAGTGTTTTTTACAGAGACATTCTTCTCTGTTTAAAAAAAACACTTGATCATGGCAGCCACCAAATAAAATCCATCCAATCTTCCCAAAATTCATATCAAAATCACAAACAACCAATCTGTAACCATCTCTTCATTTTAATACAATCAATTTCTCCATTACTACCTCAAAAAAATTTAATTTTCCAAATTTTAAGGTTTGCTTCTTCGGTTGATTATTGAAGATGGAAGGTGAAAATATTGAAAGTTCTAGCTCTGCGTCCGGTACCGTAGAAGAAAAGCATCACGAAGGTATCGAAAGACACTTGAAGACGAAGAGGGTGGATATGGAGTCGGGATGGACACCACGATTTCTCTAACATCTCCATTTCTAACTCCACAACAAAATCAGTATTTTCACCAATTAAGCCTCGCACAGCAGTATGGTACCATGTACAATCAAATTCCTCAAAACAACAATATCTTTAATTCACAACCCATGATTCCTACTCCGGTTACAACCCAATAGATGGCTTCACCAACAGCTACAAGTGGCAAAGGGAAAAGCAAGTTAAAACGGGCTTACAACAAACGAAAATCCAAGGAATCTCAGGAAGAAGATACTGTGGACGCAAGCACTAGTAGTGGTAAGACGTGGAGAGCACTTGACTATAAAGTACTAGCCAATGCATGGAGAAAAACATCCGTCCTTTCAGCAGAATTTTTTTCTACTTGAGGGTTAATGAGATATACAACGAGGATCCTAAATGCCGTACAAAGAGAACACTTGAATCACAAATACTACATGGTACAACCTGAATGGTGTGTGTACCAAATACAAAAGGATAATAGCATAAAGGGGGATAAACAGAGAAGTGGTCAATTTTTCAGAGACATGAAAGAAGATTACGATAAGATCTATTGTGAGACTTATAATTATGATTTCATTGCTCATAAAGCATTTGAAATTCTTTCACTAAAACCATGTTGGGCCACTCTAACCGAACCGGATGATGTGGAGCTGGGAGACACCCAAGGTTCAAATGTGAGAAATGTAGCTTCAAGACTTTCAATGGATTCATCTCCGGAAAATTCAAACGATTCGCCCATGCCTACAGACGGAAATGGAAATAGCAGCAGTCTGTTGACTTTTAATTTGAAATGTTATATGGTGAAACAAAGCCCGAAGGAATAAAATCAAGCAAGAGATCCTTGTTGAGAAACAAGGACGCAACTGATTTCGCAGCGGCTAGTGATAGGTTGACTTTGTTGTTGAGTGATATCTCAATTGCATCTAAAAAGAACGTTTGAAGCTGAAGGAGCAGAAGTTAAGGATCATGGAGATGCAAGTTCAACAAGATGCTAATAGAACTAGAGATATCCAAAAAAGAATTGAATTGAAAAACATGCGTGAAAAACGTTTGAAGGAAAAAAAGAAGAGGAGTATCTAGCAAAAGATGTATCTCAACTAACTGGAAAATTTCTGGAGTACGTCTTGGCAAAAAATATAGTATTTTAAAGGCTCAACAACTACGATATCAAGAAGAAGAAGGTAGTTCTGGGATGTAGATAAATTCCAAATTGTTATTTCAAGAGTGTTGTTTTCTAATTTTAACTTCATATGTTGGCTATAATATTTTGTGGGTTATTAAAAAATTATCTCTTAATATAATATTTAAATTATTGCTTTTGATGCGTAGACAAATTATTTAAAAAAAACAAATGAAAACATACTTAAATGGCTTTCAAAAAGCCATTTAGGCAAAACGGAGTTACGAAAATCGTTTACGGGCTAAACGGTTTTCATATGACCATTTATCCCTTCCCCAGTCTTCAATTGCAAATGGTGACATTCCCCGCTTCTGTTCCTTCTCCATACTCGAAGTTGCTTTGCTACAGTGCGAGTACACAGTTACAAATGTCGATCTCCCCCATTACACTCAACTTTCACACTGCTGGTAATGCTCTAACTTGCTTGAACTTATCCATGAAAACCCAGTCAGTACGGATTCATTTCTGCATTATAATATATGTATCGGTCTCTAATACAAAGTATGTAGCTTGTATGAAATATCTGGCCGTTCTTTTGTTTCCTTTGCCTTAATTTACAATTTACTACCCTTGTATCCACCATGTCAGTATGGTAGGTCTGCTAAACTAGCATAAACGCTGTCAGTGTTATTCGATTTGAGTTTGATCATGAGATAGAAGTTGCTCGTATTTATTAGCCAACTCAGCTTGTTTTATATTTATCAATACAGATTTAGTATTTCTGGTGCTAAATTGAATAAAAATGATCGTAATGATTTTGGTATGTATGTGAATTTAAAAAACCAACAACCCCATATTAACCAAATATAACTATTGAACTGGTGTACATTGTATGTGTGTGCATGTATATGTTTTTCTGCTATGAACGTTGTACTTGTTAAGAAAAGAAAGAATTTCCGTTTCTTTTCTTCAAAAAAAAAAAAAAAAAAAAAAAAAAAAAAAAAAAAAAAAAAAACTTGAACTCTTGATTGAATCCACAATCAGCTCAAGGCTTTGTAACATTGTTACATAAATATGATCATATATAGGCTCGCATTCATGAAATAATCGAACATGAGCAACTTTTGTTAGTGTGCTAAACCTGAATTAAATACATCTTATTCGGTTTGTTACCTTAAGTTCCCAATCCATGAGGAAGCATAATCAGGATTCTATCAATAAGTAAGCAATAACCAATCTGAAATCCAAAACATGCCAGCCTAACCAACTATTCCGATTTGAATTCATTCTTCAAGTTTACATAATTAAATCCCAATTTCAAATAAATTTAGCCTAGACATAGTGAAAATTCCTTTTTTTCTCGTCTAATCATAGAACTCATCCGTACTGAACATTTCATGCTTGCTGCTAAACCCTGAATTAATAGTTTGTCGAATTAGATAAACATTTCAAACGTTATTAACCAAAATATTACCTCGTCTATATTCTTATCAGCAGAATCAGCCCCTCCCAATTCATATTCTAATGATCTCCTTGATCCCCACAGTCCTTCGTTATCTAAACCAACCCAACAATTTTAACCAGTCGAATTCATCAAAAAGGAAATGAGAGGAAATATGACATTACCCCTATCGCTTTTGAGATCAGCCTTGATATCTTCGATTACTTTCTCAGCCTTCCCAAAATTCATATCAAAAACACAAACAATATTTCCATTACTATCTCAAGAAATCCATCCAAATTTTCATTACTATCTCAAAATTCATATCAAAAACACAAACAATCTTCCCAAAATTCATATCAAAAACACAAACAATCTTCCCAAAATTTTCATTACTATCTCAAAATTTTCATTACTATCGCTTTTGAGAGAAAATCCATCCAATCTTCCCAAAATTCATATCAAAAACACAAACAATCAATTTTGTAGTCATTTCTTCATTTAAATACAAATAATATTTCCATTACTATCTCAAAAAATCCAAATTTTCAAATTTTAAGGTTTGCTTCTTTGGTTGATTACTGAAGATGGAAGGTGAAAAGCATCACGGAGGAATCGAAAGACACTTGAAGACGAAGAGGGCGGGATATGGAGTCGGAATGGACACCACGATTTCTCTAGCATCTCCATTTCTAACTCCACAACAAAGCCAGTATCTTCACCAATTAAGCCTCACACAGCAATATGGTACCATGTACTATCAAATTCCTCAAAACAACAATATCTTTGGTTCACAACCCATGATTCGTACTCCAGTTACAACCCAAGAGATGTCTTCACCAACAGCTACAAGCGGCAAAGGGAAAAGCAAGTTAAAACGGGCTTACAACATACGGAAGCCCAAGGAATCTCCGGGTGAAGATAGTGCGAACGCAAGCACTGGTAGTGGTAAGACGTGGAGAGCACTGGACTATAAAGTGCTAGCCAATGCATGGGTAAAAGCATCCGTCGTTCCAACGGAATTTTTTTCTACTTGAGGATTAATGAGATATACAACGAGGATCCTGAATGCCATACAAAGAGAACATTTGTAGCACAAATACTGCATGGTACAATCTGAATGGTATGTGTACCAAATACAAAGGGATAATGGTACAAAGGAGAGATAGATAGAGAAGTGGTCGAGTTTTCAGAGACTTGAAAGAAGATTGCGATAAGATCTATTGCGAGACTTATAATTGTGATTTCATTGCTCATGAAGCATTTGAAATTCTTTCGCTAAACCACGTTGGGCCACTCTAACCGAACCGGATGATGTGGAGCTGGGAGACACCGAAGGTTCAAATGTGAGAAATGTAGCTTCAAGACTTTCAATGGATTCATCCCTGGAAAATTCGACTGATTCGTCCATGCCTACAGACGGAGATGAGAATAGCAGCAGTCCGTCGACTTTTAATTTGGAATGCTATATGATGGAGTTGATACAAAAGCCCGAAGAAATAAAATCAAGCAAAAGCCCGAAGAAATAAAATCAAGCAAGAGATCCTTGTTGAGAAACAAGGACACAACCGACTTGGCAGCGGCTAGTGATCGACTAACTTCGTTGTTGAGTGATATCTCAATTGCATCTACATCAAAAAAAAAAACGTTTAAAGCTGAAAGAACAGAAGTTAAGGATCAGGGAGATGCAGGTTCAACAAGATGCTGATAGAACTAGAGCTCTCCGAGAAAGAACTGTATTGAAAAAGGCGCATGAAAAACGTTTGAAGGAAAAAAGAAGAGGAGCATCTAGCAAAAGATGCATCTCAAATAACTGGAAAATTTCTGGAGTACGTCTTGGCAAAAAACATAGTATTTTGAGGGCTCAACAAGAAGAAGAAGGTAGCTCTGGATTGTAGATGAATTCTAAATTGCTATTTCAAGAGTGTTGTTTTCTAATTTCAATTTCATATGTTGCCTATAATATTTTGTGGGTTATTAAAAAATTATCTCTTAATATAATATTTAAATTATTAATTTTGATGCGCAGACAAATTAATTTTTTTTAAAAACAATTGAAAACATACTTAAACGGCTTTCAAAAAGCCATTTAGGCAAAACGCGGTAATAAAACCGTTTACGGGCTAATCAGTTTTCATAAAACCATTTATCCCTTAAACGGTTTTATGAAAACCGTTTAACCCCTGAACGGTTTTCATAAATCTGTTTATGAATCCCCATTCTTCAATTCCAAATGGTGACATTCCCTGCTTACGTTCCTTCCTCACACTCGAAGTCGCTCTGCTACAGCGCGAGTACATAGTTACAAATGTCGATCTCCCCCATTCCACTCAACTTTCACACTGCTGGTAATGCTCTAACTTGCTTGAACTTATCCATGAAAACTCCGTCACTTTTGGTTCATTTATGCAGTATAATATATGTATCGGTCTCTACTAAAAAGTTTGTAGCTTGTATGAAATATCTGGCCGTTCTTTTGTTTCCTTTGCCTTAAACATGAATCTACTACCCTTGTATCCACCATGTCAATATGGTAGGTCTGCTAAACTAGCATAAACTCTGTCGGTGTTTTTTGACTTGAGTTTGATCATGAGATAAAAGTTGCTCGTGTTTATTAGCCAACTCAGCTTGTTTTATATTTATTAATACAGATTTAGTATTTTTGGTGCTAAATTGAATAAAAATGAATGTAATTATTTTGGTATGTATGCGAATTTAAAAAACTAACAATCCCATATCAACCAAATATAACTACTGAACTGGTGTACAGTGTATGTGTGTGCATGTATATGTTTTTCTACTATGAACGTCGTACGTACTAAGAAAAGAAAGATTTTTTTTTAAAAAAAAAAAAGGATCTTGAACTCTTGATTGAATCCACAATCAGCTCAAGTAAGGCTTTGTAACATTATTACATAAATATGTTCATATATAGGCCCACATTCATGAAGGAATCGAACATGAGCAATTTTTGTCAGTATGCTAACCCTGAACTAAGTACATCTTATTCGGTTTGTTACCTTAAGTTCCCAACCAATGAGGAAGCATAATCAGGATTCTATCAATAAGTGAGCAATAACCAGCCTGAAATCCAAAACATGCCAGCCTAACCAAATATTCCGATTTGAATTCATTCTTCAAGTTTACATAATTAAATCCCCAATTTCAAATAAATTTAGCGTAGACATAGTGAAAAATCCTTTTTTTTTTCTCGTTAAATCATAGAACTCATCCGTACTGAACATTTCATGCTTGCTGTTAAACCCTGAATTAATAGTTTGTCGAATTAGATAAACATTTCAAACGTTACTAACCAAAATATTACCTCGTCTATATTCTTATCAGCAGAATCAACCCCTCCCAATTCATATTCTGATGATCTCCTTGATCCCCATAGTCCTTCGTTATCTAAACCAACCCAACAATTTTAATCAGTCGAATTCATCAAAAAGGAAATGAGAGGAAATAAGACATTACCCCTATCGCTTTTGAGATCAGCCTTGATATCTTCGATTACTTTCTCAGCCTTAGCCGCAGCAGAATGAAATGCCGTTTTCGCCCTGGAAACAATCGAAAACGACGAAGACGAAGATGAAGGCGAAGCGGAGGAAGCGTTATTTTCCATTCGCGCTTCGCTTTTGGTTACAATATGGCTGAATGTAAGTTGATACTGAATAAAACGATATGCATATAAAATAATCGCTTTTTAATGCAGAAATTAGGGGTTGTGATGTGAGGGAAATGGAATGCGTCTGACAAGAGATTGGATGAAGAAGAAAGAGGAGTTGAAACTAATTAATTGAGCGAATAATTAATTTAAATTATTATTTATCTGAATATTTTATTTTAAATTTGGATTTAAGTACTAAGGTTGATAACGGAAGCAGCCAACATTAACGTTGAAGTTGGTAAATTTTACCCATATTGACGTTGACGAAATTTTCTATTTTCTGAATGTAAAGGGCCGTTCTTTTGGTCCTTAACAACAGACGCATCTGTTGTTCAACGGTCCATTAAGGACCATTGAGCCGTTGGCTCGGGACACGTCCAGAGCCATTCTCTCCTCACTTCTCTTGCTTCTTTGCTTCTGCTTCGTTCTGCCTCCTTAAGGTAATTTTTTAATTTTTCTATTTTTTGTTTACGTTTAATTTTTATGTTTATTTTCCTTTTTTCAGTCAAATGACACATTCTTCTGCTTCTGCTTCTGGCTCTTCCAACACCCCGAATGCTTTATGGCCAGCGGACCGCACTGAGACTTTCATAGATATTTGCCTCAATAATATTCATCTTCGAGGAACCAACAGATTTCTCACTGCTGTGCAGACTGAATTCAATGAGTTGTTTGAGGACGAGCTGACTCAGACCCAAATCAAAAACAAATGGGAAAATCTAAAGAGAGTCTGGACTTCATGGAATGCACTGTTACAGATACCTGGCGGTTTTTGGGATACTTCGCAGGACCGCTTGGATGGATCAGACGACTGGTGGCATGGGGCTGCACGCTTGTACCAGAAGTTTAGGAGACAGCCACCTCTGAAGTTTCGTGAGCAGGACTGGCTTTTTAGGGGCTGCATTAGCGCAGGCACTTGCAGTTATCAGATCCCCCTGCTCCCCCGGCCGCCACAGATAGTCCACCGCCGGTTCAGTCTGCACGGAGGCAGTCGACGCGCGCCACATCTAGTAGGGCAGCTCCTCCCAAACCCGCCATAGATGAGTCGGTCTTCGTTCAGACAGAGCGTTTACGGATGGCGGTGGACCGATGCTATGTCATTCTCTCGTCCATCACTGATGCCGACAAGTGGGAGATTATTGAGATTTTTCATGTCGACCAGACTGTTTTGGAGGTGGTTGAGACCTTGCCTGATATGAAGTTGATGGGGTACATGAGTTATCATTTTTCTAGATTCCGCAGACGTTAGTAGTTTGTTGTATGTTTTTGTTTTATTATTATGGAGTGAGCTGGTATGAAATATTATTATGTGGTGAACTGGTATGAAATATTATTATGTACTGAAATGATATGTTTGGTTAAATGTGTTATTTTGCATTAATCATATTGTTAAGTTTTAATCATTAAATAATTAAATTAAAAAATAAAAATAAAATACTCCGCTTAAATGCTCCGCTCAAATTCTCCGCTTAACGCGCCAAACACATTCTCCGCTAACTACAATTCTCCGTTAACAATCTCCGCTCAAAATCTCCACTTCCGCTTGCGTCGAACACACCCAAAATATCTTATGAATTTTTTAATCAGCGGATGATGCTAGATCGACCGGATTTACAACCTGATTTTCAACCAGGTAATGACAAAATTTCAGGCCAAAAAAGCAGAATTCAGGGGTGGGCTCCAAATTTTCTCTCTCTGCCGGTTGAAAAGTAAGGAAATACCGCCGGTTGAACTAGCAATATCGTTTATCAGCAATGCTAATTCATCCGGCCTTACTACCGGATATTGCTGCGGAAAACATCTCAACCGCAAAAATTTCAACCATCCTTGATTTTCTCTCTTAATTTGTAGAACCGTACTATATGCTAATTTGCCGGTTGAAGTAGCTCTGTCCATTTTTTATTAGCTGATTTCGAAACAATAAAATACTTTTAGACTTACAAAAGAAACATAATATTTCAGGACAGTTTGATTAAGATTTCTATTAAGTTTCAAATATACAAAACATTCGTGATTAAAAACATTTTAAGTTAGGTCTCTGTTTTTTCAAAAAACATAAAAAATCGACGCAAAAAACTAGCAAACGCAAAACTTAATACAAGATATAATCATCTTCGTGTTCATGCAAGAAAAGTAAAAAAATAAAAATGCTTTAAAAACAAAAAAATGTTCCAGCAAAACATGTAGTAATAATTGCTGTTTCTCAAAAAACTGCATACATCGCCGCAATTATAACAAAAAATTGCATACTTTTATGTATTTTTTGCATGTTGCTTCAAAATTTCAAATTCTAACGCCTACATTTACTCAACATCAAAACAATCATCAAAAAAATAATGTCAATTGCACACAAGTGAAAAATATCATACTTTCAATAAAAAAATGCAGAAAAAGAAACAACTATACAGAAAAATCACAAACATGTCTGTTGTTTTTGATATGCTAAGACATATCTGTAATATACTGTAGAAATAGTTGCAGATATATCTGCACTTTTGGGAATAGTTGCGGATCTTTGGAATGCGGAATACGGATCTTAAGGCTAACTTTACATTAGAGGGGGATGAATATTATTTAATGGGATTTAAGAAATTCTTGCCATCTTTTCGAATATATCAAAATCTAATGCAAATCACAAATATGAAACAGTCACATAATTAATCACAGAATGGAAATAATAAGTAAAAACAGTAAATGAAAGAATACACAGAGATTTTATATTGGTTCGGAGCTACTCTATATCCAATCCCACAAAATGCAGATTTCTTTTCAAATAATCTTCAAATTACAATCCTCAATTTCAGGGCAACGAGGTCCACCCCCACTTGCTTCCGAGCACAGATATCTCTCTTGATTTAACTAGGCTACAAGATCACCTAATTGATTTACTCGCTACAATCACACTCAATTGATTTGAACGCGGTACAATCACACCTTTTCAGTAATAGTTTGGTAAAGAGATTCGATAGGACTTTGATATTTCAATCTTTGGTTACAGTTGCTCGTATAACTAATAACACTTAATATTTGAGAGAGAGGACATAAAATTAAACTAGAGATATTCTGATTTGATTCTCCTTGAATTTCGGCAGAGTTTGGTTATGATTCTTGAAAATTAGAAAGGAAATGGAGAGAAGAAGAAGAAGAAGTGAAGAAGATAATGAAAAGTAGTTAAAATATTCGTTTTTGGTTGGGTATATATAGGAAGCCATGTCTATTCAGGAAAGGATTTAAACGAATAGGCACATCTTTAGAAATTTGATTTTTTTTTTTAAAACGGCTATCATGTCGACATGGTCATCCCCCTTGTGTCGACAAGCCTATAGATTTATTTTATTTTATTTTCGAAAACAATGAAAATGATGTTTAAATAAATCAAGGTTATTCTGTAGTTTGAACAAACTAATTTCTTATATTATAAAACAATATAATATACAGAGTAATAGTACAAATTTAAAACATATAGTTATAATCTATAAAAGTGATATTAAAACTTAATATAAAACTACAAATATAAATATAACAATATTAAAGATATAAAACTATAAATATGAATAAAAAAAACCTCAAAAATACAAGATACGAAATAAGCTGCGTTGTTTGAGAGGCACTGTTAATGGCGACAGGGAAAGCATTTCCTTCCTTTTATTTTCTCACCTTTTCGTGCCCTACACTCTTTCTATTTCATCTTCTCTGCTATCTACACACTGCTTCCCCTTTCCTTATTTTCACGATGTGTGGTCACCTCGTAAACAACCTTTTAACTCCTCAGATATAATCTTTTTCAGCATGTAATGGATCTGAGCACTGATCTCCCCTTTTCGCTCTACCTCATCTCAACAATTATCACTTCCCGACGCCGATTCCGGTTTTCCCCCTTCCTCTCTGCTGTGGAAACTTCAGGCAACCTCTTTCCTTCTGTGAGACCTTCAACTGGTTTCTACATTGTTTTGGAAGGTTGTCACTGATGTGGAGGTTCCAAATCTGCAACAACTCTCAAGAGGTTGATGTAACGTCCCGGATTTTTCGGCCATTTAAATTCGAATATTTAAATCAGTTTATATATTTTATTTGAAATATAATGGATTTTTAATCGAATTTATTTAAATGGAGTTCGAATATATATATTTATATATTAATTAAAACGAGCTCGAAAACGTCGCGGTAGTTCGAAATTTTCGATTTGAACTTTGATTGGATATACAGGATCCGATATAAGTCGGATTTCTGTGAAACGAGACACGCTTGGACCGATTCGATTTTATTTTTCTAATGAAAGAGAAAAATCGAAATTTCAGCTTATAGATTTCAAGTTACGTCCAATTCAAATTTTCAAATAGTCGTTGTGAAATCGTTTTTAAATTTTAACGATTTATTTATTCATATTAGAGGATTTTTATAAATAAAATATTATTTAAAACCTGGGTTTGCATGTCGAGTTTGAATTCTATATTTTTTTTGGAATTTGTAATGTTGGTTTAAATAAATATGGTGATATTAATTTATCATTAAACTTAGTTGTTCAAATTCCCTTTTTGGTTTTATTATTTATGTATATTAAACGATCATTTCGAAATTCTTTTTTTTTTTTTTTTTTGGTCTCATTATTCGATCTTTTAACCAATTCAAGTACGATCATTCCTCTTTATAATCCTTTCATACCCCAACCAATAAGTATACAAATTAATTGTCAAAAACAACTTTTTGGCAAAGTTTATGGAGTATTAGCTCCTAACAAATCACATGGATGGCAACAACATCCTTGTATGGAGTTTGTTTAACAATTGGATAATAAACAGCAAATCGAAATGGAACCCATACATATAAATAAAATGATCTGAGAATTAATATCCAAGCTGAATATAACGGCTTGTATGAAATGCCAACATAAACAAAACCATACGATTCAATACAAAAGCCATGTTTTGTTCTTTCACAGCACAGTAAAAAGAAAAAACCAAATAAAAGTACATATGTATACATTTATATATACAACTCAATATACACTAATCTCAAAACCAATGACAAGCAAAGACAACGCAAATAACTAAAAGGATTCACTTTTTATCAGCAGTTTTTGTTCCTTTTGAGAAACCACAGAATTCATCATCTAGGTCAGTAATGATCTGCGAGAAAACAAAGAAGAAAAGACCCATTAAAAGGGTAATTCATGACAGCATAAACAGTAAATAAAAGATATGAACAACTAGCAGAAAATATAGCTGAACAGTTATATATAGTATGAACCGCTATAAACAAATCAATGAACAAAATAGATATATATCTTCTTATACATACGGCTGATTTAACAATACAGTGGACAACATAGGAAATGATCAATGACAAGCTAAGCATGTGAATACACTGTATCTAACCTATAAATTTATTCATAGGTCTGTACAACCAAATAACCCTATGTATTCATATACATATAGCCGATCAATATACATATTTACACTACAAACATATATATTTATTTTCTCAAAATCGAGTTCATGAACAAAAGCATATCAGAGTTGTACCACTAAAATCTAAGGCAGATTCTAATGTCTGTAAATTTGAAATAACTATACACAATATCACTATCACTTAAAGATCAAAATCCATTTCGAACAGATAAAAATGTGCTGGAAATCCTACCTAAAATCCTACCTATTTCTATAAGAGATTGTGAGTTCATACAAGTGCTTTCAAACTTGTATGAGTGTTCTTAGTTCGCATTCAAGTCAAGTTGCAACATTTCTATTTCAAAGCAAGGATTTTTATTGATTTGGCGCAAGGGTTTTTCAATTGGGGCTTTCATATTTTGGTGCTTGCATAAGGGCTTCGTCTCAATCTTTATAATAAATATTCATTTGTGTCTTCATAGTGTAGTAAGCCCTTTTCTACTTTCTTTTTATTGAACTCTAAAGTTAAATGAATGATGCAAGTTTGGGGTTGATTATTATGATATGCAAGTTTGGTTAATCATTATGCTATGCAAGTTGGTTTAATCATTATGTATGACACATATTGCTATGTTATGCAAGTTAAACTTGATGTTGTGAGCATAAAGCTCTAAGATTTATATCAAATGTTGCATTTTGGCAACATGAAAGTTATCATATCCCTTATGATAACTTGCATGTGAGGCTAAATGCGAACTTCTAACAACTTCTACATGTCATTTATCACCATGTATCACTCATATGCTAAGTTTGGTTTTATGCATGCTTTTGAAGCCTAACAATGCAAATTGCAAGTATATGAACATATGTACATCTCATATGCCACCATGATAAACTTGTGGCTTCAACACCTTTTTGTCATGATTATGCCAAGTTCCATATTTTACCCTTTATGCGTTGTTGCGATTATGTAAACGATGGGATTACGTTGGGGTTGGGTAAAATTATGACATGAACATGATTTTTGTAACATAACGTGATATGTTAACTTGTAATTATGTTTTGGAAACATAATGGACATGACACTTAGAAAATATGAGTGTGGCCAACTCGAGGTTGGGTTGAGTTTGTAGCATAAATCTACCCGGACCCGCCCGGCTTTACTAGTGGCTACAAACAATAGGACCCAATGTGAGAAGTTGGTCATGTTGTGCTCGAACCCGAGGTTAGACCAAGTTGTGGTGTAAAGCTACCCAGACCCGCCCGACTTAACTAGTAACCACAACAAAGTCTAATGTGAGAGGTTAAAGCACATTAAGTTAATTAATGCCTCCTGATTAGGGTTAAGTCATGGTCCACTTAATACTTAATCAATTTGGGCTGGATGGGTTAATCGGGGTTAAGTCACGAACCTTGGGTATACTTAACCAATTTAATCCACGTTTGGATCGGGTTAACCACATTTAACCCGTTAAGGAAACCCTAGTTGCGTGGTCCTTTTCAGCAGTAACCCTCTTGATAGTATCATAAGACCCTAGGACTAGGCTAGGGTGGGGCACGATTACTGGGTTGACATGTAAGCGACCAAAACGACGGCTGAGTAGGTACGCCGGTGTAGGTCCAGGCGGACTATGGTCGTGCACATAGTCCGGAGTTGGAGAATCAGGCACGGGTACCAGTAGATCTAGACTGCGCATACTTGATTCGTGTCTGAGGTTAACACCCTAGGACTTGATACACCCTAGGGTGTACCTAGCGCAGTTTAACTACATTGCATGTTTGGGCCGTATGACACCGACACTTGACGAGTTAGGCTTATAGGGAGCCGATCGACTAGACCGTGTAGTTGGACCTTAATTTAGGTCACCTCATGATGATGGGCCAAGCTTTTTACTAGTTCATAGACAGATAGTAGTAGGGCTTACCAGTCTTTTTGACTGACCTGTTTTCTTTCGCCTCTTTTCTTCCGTTCCCCCCCCCCCCCTCCTCAGGTTCTCAGGGTGGGAACATTGGAGCTTAGCTTGGATCTTTACAGCTTGCTTACTGGATTTGCTCATGTACGGTTTTGGACATTGAGCTAGCTATGGTTTATCACTTCATTTTGGGGATAGTACTTTATGTATTTCAGTTTTTCAGTTTATGCTTTTATCTAGACTTTGTTGTTGGAAAATAATGACCAAGTACTTTGTTGTAACATGACTATGGTTTTGAAATGCTAAGTTTTATCCGCTGCTTTACTACTCTGTTTTACTTATATGTTCTGTCTTGTGATATCTGCATGCATGTTTACCTTGTTTAACGCCCCTCCAAAGCTAATGTCCTTGCAAGAGTGGCATTGGCGAAGGTGGGGTGTTACATTTGGTATCAGAGCATAAGGTTTACAAGATTTGAGCAAAAGTGTTTTTGAAACTTACCTTTTGAAAAACTATTTTCAAAACCAATTAAGTATTTTCCAAGAAAAGTCTAGTTATTTTAAAAAGGCTATTCCCCAAAAGCCATAGCACTATCCTTCGTTTCTTCGTTCTGAATCTATCTTTTTCCTTTTTCAGTATGGACGATCTTAACCTTCCCGAGGGAGTGACCATTCCCGGATGGTTCCGGAGATACTTGGAAGCTAGGACCAACGATGTGGGCCCAGCAAATACCCCCAATATAACTGAGGTTCCTCCTCCTCCTCCTCCTCAGAACCCGCAAGCAGATTTCGCTAAGATTTGCAAAGACTTTAAGGCGATGGGTGGCAAGAACTTTATTGGGACGGAGACTTTTGTGGAGGCAAGAAATTGGTTGAAAGAAACTAAAGATCTCTTCGCCATCTTTGATGTGCAAGATCATAGAAGGGTTCTATTGGCAGCATGGTTATTGAAAGAAGAAGGTGCTTATTGGTGGGAGGTCACCAATGCTACGAGGCCTATAGAGACTTGGGCCGACTTTAGGACAAGATTTGGGCTTAAGTTTCTATCATCAGCTGAGGCGAATTTGCAATTAGAGAAGTTTATATCTTTGAAGCAAGGAGACATGACAGTGAGGGAGTACATGAATGAGTTTAACAAGCTCGCCCGATTTGGTTTGGACATGATTAATACTCCCCAGAAGAAGGTTTTGCGCTTTGCACGAGGGTTGAATGAGCCACTACAAGGTTTAGCCCTATCTCATATACCTATGGGGGCCACTTTCGAAGGTCTAGTAGACATGGCATTGCTTCAAGGAGATGATAAGAATGGCAAGAAGGAAGCGAAGGCTAATGAGACCCAAGCCAAGAAGACAGACTCCAAGTGGGGAGGAAATCAGAGCAATCAGAACAACAAAAACAACAAGAACAACAAAGGCAACAAGACCAAGGCAAAGGACCCAAGAAAATGCCACTACTGTGGGAATGTAGGGCACATAGCTAAAGACTGTAAGAAAAGGAAGAGGAAGTCGGGCGAGTGCTTTCATTGTGGAGAGACCGGACATTTTAGCAAGGATTGTCCCAAGAAGCAAGGGCAGAATCAGCGTGCAGGACCTTCTGGAGGGCAAGTGCATGCTCTCAACGCCGCTCCAGTTCAGGATCGAGGTAGCATTTCTGTAGAAAGTCTTGTTTATATTTCTGATTATACTGTTCGCACCTTATTTGATTCTGGCGCATCGCATAGTTTTATTTCTTCTGACATTGTTGAAAGTTTGCACCTAAGTACTAGCTTAGTTGAGGATCCCGTTTGTGTTTCAAATCCAATTGGGGGTTCCGCCCATCTATCTATGATTTGTGTGGATTTGAAGATTTCTATCTTGACTGTAGAATTCGCGTGTAATGCTTATGTTCTCGGATTCACGGGATATGGGTTAATCTTGGGCATGGATTGGTTGTCCAGTTATGGAGCCATTCTCGATTGTGAGCATAGGGTGGTGAGGCTCATGACCCGCCTCGGTAATACCCTAGAAATTTCTTGTAACCCTAGAGGTCTCGTCATGTTATGCTATCTTGAGTCTCTCGGCTCGTCCATCGATGATCTGCAATCTGTAAGGGTGGTCCGAGACTATCCTGATGTCTTTGAAGAAGTTAAGGGGTTACCCTCTAAACGAGAGATAGATTTCCGCATTTATCTAGTCGATAATGCCAAGCCAGTATCATTTCCCGTTAGGCACATGTCCCCTCGTGAGAGAAGGGAGCTCAGTAAGCAAATCAAGGAGCTGCTTGAGAAGGGTTTTATTAGACGAAGCATTTCCGAATGGGGTGCTCCGGTGGTATTCGCTACTAAGGCGGATGGTTCGCTTCGTCTATGTGTTGATTATCGAGAGTTGAACAAGCTAACAAAGAAGAATAGGCACCCGTTACCGAGGATTGATGATCTCTTTGACCAACTTGTAGGTGCTTCTGTTTTCTCTCAGCTCGATCTAGCCACCGGATTCCATCAGCTTAGAGTAGCTGAGGATAGCATTGATAAAACTGCGTTTAGGACTCCGGATGGATTCTTTGAATGGCTTGTCATGCCATTCGGATTGACTAATGCACCCGCCTACTTCGTAGACTTGATGAGTAGGGTGTTCAGGGAGTTCCTCAACAAGTTTGTTGTTGTCTTCGTGGATGATATTCTGATCTTCTCAAAGGACGAGGAAGAACATGCCAGACATCTCAAGGAAGTGATGGATACGCTTAGAGCGCATCAGTTGAAAGCCAAGTTCTCCAAATGTCATTTCTGGAGAAGGGAAGTTCGGTTTCTTGGACATATAGTTTCTAAGCAAGGCATAGCGGTGGATCCCGCGAAAGTGGTTGTGGTTCAAGATTGGAAGACTCCTAGGAATGCGACGGAAGTAAGAAGCTTTCTCGGTTTGGCGGGCTACTATAGGAAGTTCATCAGAGACTTCGCTAAGATTTCGGCCCCTCTCACTAAGTTGACGAAGAAGAACTTAGTCTTTGCATGGGACTTGGAGTGTGAGCTTGCTTTTCAAAAGCTCAAAAGAGCCCTTACCTCAGCTCCAGTTTTGGCATTACCCGATAGTGGTAAGATGTTTACCGTGTACACAGATGCATGTGGCACGGGGTTAGGAGCTGTTCTGATGCAAGAGGGAAGAGTGATATGTTATGGGGGTAGGCAACTTAAAGTTCATGAGAAGAACTATCCCACTCATGATTTGGAGTTAGCGGCGATCGTCTTTGCACTCAAATCCTGGCGCCACTATCTTCTAGGCGAAAGGTTTGAGTTATATACTGATCACAAGTCACTCAAATACCTCTTCTCGCAAAAAGATCTGAATCTAAGGCAGCAAAGGTGGATGGAATTTTTGGCATCTTATGACTTCGAGATAGCTTATACCCCTGGCAAAGGTAATGTTGTGGCGGATGCACTAAGCAGAAGGAGATTGACTTTAAGCCCCTTGTTCATTGAGATGAAGAACTTGGAATTCTTGGCAACCTTTGATTTCACGACGGCTGTTGAGTTGATGACGGGTTCATTAGCATCCCTTGAGCTTAGACCCACACTTTTTGATCAAGTTGGGGCTTCGCAGAGGGAAGATCCACAGATAGTCGAAGTTATGGACAAGTTGATTCGGGGTGAGACGTCTAGTCACCTGGCCAGATATACTATTGATGATAAAGGATGGCTAAGGCATGATGGGAGATTACGTGTTCCTCGGGTGGGAGATTTGGTCCATAGAGTTCTTGAAGAAGCGCATCACTCGAAAATGACTATACATCCGGGAGGAGATAAGATGTATAGAGATATGAAGCGCAGTTTCTTTTGGGATGGAATGAAGAAAGATGTGGCAGAGTATGTTTCAAGGTGCATGGTGTGCCAACAAGTGAAGGCCGAGTCAAAGAAACCAGGTGGGCTATTACATCCATTGGAGGTCCCACAATGGAAGTGGGAGAGTATTTCTATGGATTTTGTGGATGGATTGCCTTGGTCAAGGAGAGGGAACACAAGCATATGGGTCATAGTTGACAGACTTACGAAGAGTGCTCACTTCATCCCAGTAAAGAGCAAGAGGACCGCATCAGGGCTGGCGTCTATTTATCTCCGAGAAATAGTGCGGTTGCATGGAGTTCCTTCTAGCATAGTTAGCGATCGTGACCCGATTTTCACTAGCCAGTTCTGGAACAGTTTGCAAGAAGCGATGGGTACGCGATTGAATTTGAGTACAGCCTATCACCCCCAGACGGATGGCCAAACCGAAAGGGTGAATAGAGTGCTAGAAGATCTCTTGAGGCTTTGTGTTCTCGACTTCGGTGGTACTTGGGAAGACCACCTTCCTCTTGTAGAATTTGCTTATAATAATAGCTATCAAGCCAGCATAGGGATGGCACCATTTGAAGCTTTATATGGGAGGCCGTGTAGGTCACCATCTTGTTGGTGGGAGACAACAGATAGACTTATACTTGGGCCCGATATGATACGAGACACATCCGAGAAAGTTGAATTAGTAAGAAGAAGGATGAAAGCGGCCCAAGATAGACAGAAATCCTATGCTAACAAGCGAAGGGAAGATTTGGAATTCGAAGTGGGAGACAGGGTTTTCGTGAAGGTTTCTCCTTTGCGAAATGTGGTACGTTTTGGAGCAGCGGGGAAGCTGGCACCAAGGTTCGTAGGACCCTTCCCTATCATAGAGAGAATTGGAAAGATGGCCTATAAGGTGGGATTGCCCGAGAAGCTAGCCGGAGTGCATAATGTCTTTCATGTCTCGCATCTCCGAAAGTGCCTACATGAGTCCGCTGAGGTGGTTGAACCAAGCATTCTTGAAGACATTGAGGTAGAGATAGAAGCAACCTTGAGAAGAGCTCCGATTCGTATCTTGGGAACAGAGATCAAGAAGCTAAGGAATCAAGAGGTCAAGTTGGTGAAAGTTCAGTGGGGTGAAGCCGACGAAGATGCAACTTGGGAAACCGAGGAGAAGATGCGTGGGCTTTATCCATTTCTTTTTGAGGGTACATTCTCGATCTCTTTTCCTAATTAGCATATCTTTCTTTTTATCCGCGTTTATCTAGTTTATCTTGTTTCGTAGATCTTGTCATGAGAACCTTAGGTAGAAACCCTTGGTTGAAACATGTATTTGAAACATGTTATGCTTGATGGTTGCAAGTGGTTGCAAGTGTTTGCACGTGGATACTCGTGGATGCATGATACACATTAGGCACTAAGATCGGCTCACACACTTTCATGTTGCATATGCATGAGTGCTTATACTTATTCATGGATGAAACTTGTTGAGCTATCACGTGGATGTTGCATATGGATGAATATTATGTGCACTCATGTAGAGATTATAAATTATGTTAGGAATTTGCATACATATGGACTCATTTCACTAACATATTTTGCATTAAGGAGGTTTACTGTATCAGTAACCGCCTGATTTTTGCATTAGATAAGTACATATACACACACCTTTGCATATGATCATACAACATTTAGAATCCTTTAAGGACAATGACTGCACGTGGATGATGTTTTGAGTAGATGGATGATGGATAGTAGGATACGTTCTTCCTAACTTGGAGATTTCGGGGACGAAATCCTTTAAGGAGGGGAGAATGTAACACCCCGTAATTTGAACATAAAAATTCACAAATTAAAGTATACTTAATTAAGTGAAATGGGTTGCGCAGAGAAATATATATATTGATATATATATATATATAATTGAAAATTTAATAAATAAATATGCAAAAATGTTCAAAACAGCGAATTGGGAGAGGGGAATAACCGAATCAGCCGATTTTTGAGGTCGACCCAAGCCCGCTGGGTCGACTAGGGGTTAATCCAGGGTGTTTGGCTGTCAACCCGTGGGCCGATTCGCTCAAATGCAGATTTTGCATTTGAATGGTTCTCATGGTTCAGCTTTAATCTAAAGGCCCTAGATGGTTCCTACACTTGACTTCTTCCCCAAGACATGCTTTGATGGCTTGGATTGAATCTAGGGTTAATCCTATGGCTAATACTATCCTAATCCTCTATAAAAAGACCCCTAAACCTAGCCTAAATCACCATTATTCAATCCTACAACTAAACTATGTCAAATTTGTTCCTCTCATGGCCTCCACTCTCATGCTAAAATTCCTAAGCCTATTTCTATGAGAGATTGTGAGTTCATACAAGTGCTTTCAAACTTGTATGAGTGTTCTTAGTTCGCATTCAAGTCAAGTTGCAACATTTCTATTTCAAAGCAAGGATTTTTATTGATTTGGCGCAAGGGTTTTTCAATTGGGGCTTTCATATTTTGGTGCTTGCATAAGGGCTTCGTCTCAATCTTTATAATAAATATTCATTTGTGTCTTCATAGCGTAGTAAGCCCTTTTCTACTTTCTTTTTATTGAACTCTAAAGTTAAATGAATGATGCAAGTTTGGGGTTGATTATTATGATATGCAAGTTTGGTTAATCATTATGCTATGCAAGTTGGTTTAATCATTATGTATGACACATATTGCTATGTTATGCAAGTTAAACTTGATGTTGTGAGCATAAAGCTCTAAGCTTTATATCAAAGGTTGCATTTTGGCAACATGAAAGTTATCATATCCCTTATGATAACTTGCATGTGAGGCTAAATGCGAACTTCTAGCAACTTCTACATGTCATTTATCACCATGTATCACTCATATGCTAAGTTTGGTTTTATGCATGCTTTTGAAGCCTAACAATGCAAATTGCAAGTATATGAACATATGTACATCTCATATGCCACCATGATAAACTTGTGGCTTCAACACCTTTTTGTCATGATTATGCCAAGTTCCCTATTTTACCCTTTATGCGTTGTTGCGATTATGTAAACGATGGGATTACGTTGGGGTTGGGTAAAATTATGACATGAACATGATTTTTATAACATAACATGATATGTTAACTTGTAATTATGTTTTGGAAACATAATGGACATGACACTTAGAAAATATGAGTGTGGCCAACTCGAGGTTGGGTTGAGTTTGTAGCATAAATCTACCCGGACCCGCCCGGCTTAACTAGTGGCTACAAACAATAGGACCCAATGTGAGAAGTTGGTCATGTTGTGCTCGAACCCGAGGTTAGACCAAGTTGTGGTGTAAAGCTACCCGGACCCGCCCGGCTTAACTAGTAACCACAACAAAGTCTAATGTGAGAGGTTAAAGCACATTAAGTTAATTAATGCCTCCTGATTAGGGTTAAGTCATGGTCCACTTAATACTTAATCAATTTGGGCTGGATGGGTTAATCGGGGTTAAGTCACGAACCTTGGGTATACTTAACCAATTTAATCCACGTTTGGATCGGGTTAACCACATTTAACCCGTTAAGGAAACCCTAGTTGTGTGGTCCTTTTCAGCAGTAACCCTCTTGATAGTATCATAAGACCCTAGGACTAGGCTAGGGTGGGGCACGATTACTAGGCTGACATGTAAGCAACCAAAACGACGGCTGAGTAGGTACGTCGGTGTAGGTCCAGGCGGACTATGGTCGTGCACATAGTCCGGAGTTGGAGAATCAGGCACGGGTACCAGTAGATCTAGACTGCGCATACTTGATTCGTGTCTGAGGTTAACACCCTAGGACTTGATACACCCTAGGGTGTACCTAGCGCAGTTTAACTACATTGCATGTTTGGGCCGTATGACACCGACACTTGACGAGTTAGGCTTATAGGGAGCCGATCGACTAGACCATGTAGTTGGACCTTAATTTAGGTCACCTCATGATGATGGGCCAAGCTTGGGCCAAGGGATCAATTCTTGTTTTTACTTGACATGTTAGAATGCTAGTACACCCGTGGTGCAAAACTTAACCTTAATTATGCGATGACACCTTTATCTATCTTGTTAGTTAATCATCATGCCAGTATGTTGTTATCCTTATGTTCATCTCAGCTTCTCATGCCAGTTAACTTTACTAGTTCATAGACAGATAGTAGTAGGGCTTACCATTCTTTTTGAATGACCTGTTTTCTTTCGCCTCTTTTCTTCCGTTTCCCCCCCTCAGGTTCTCAGGGTGGGAACATTGGAGCTTAGCTTGGATCTTTACAGCTTGCTTACTGTATTTGCTCATGTACGGTTTTGGACATTGAGCTAGCTATGGTTTATCACTTCATTTTGGGGATAGTACTTTATGTATTTCAGTTTTTCAGTTTATGCTTTTATCTAGACTTTGTTGTTGGAAAATAATGACCAAGTACTTTGTTGTAACATGACTATGGTTTTGAAATGCTAAGTTTTATCCGCTGCTTTACTACTCTGTTTTACTTATATGTTCTGTCTTGTGATATCTGCATGCATGTTTACCATGTTTAACGCACCTCCAAAGCTAATGTCCTTGCAAGAGTGGCATTGGCGGAGGTGGGGTGTTACAGGTGGCAAGCTGATCGAAGGTAGTGGGGGTTGAAGGGGTGATGGCGGAAGAAGGGTGCGACGCCACCAAAACTCCAATCGATGGCTAAAATCAGAAAAAGGATTAGGGTTTTCGGTCTGGAGATTTATTTTTGGAGGCGACTTTGAATGAAATGAAGAGGGTTACGGTGGATTAGGTTTTTAAAAGGGTTAATGGGTTTGGGCCGACGGTTTTAAGGTAAAGCCCAACTTTAATTTAAAAGGAAATCCATGTTTTAATTTAAAATTTGTTTATAAAACTTGTTTATACGATTTCTATCTCATACGATATCAGATTTACGCACGGTCAGTTGCGTTGGGACCGTGGTGACGAGTACTTCGAGATGGAGCAGGTCTAGTCCAGATCTGAAGTGACTAGAATTTTTAATCAAATTAAACGTCAGTTTAATTTGAACAGACTGTTTACCGTCAGATCCAAATCGAGGTGAGTTAAACTCACTCAGCTCTTCCCATTTATATTTTATATAAATTGGGTTTTTAATTTGCGTGTTCTGGTTGCTAATGATTGACTGTTTGTTAGTTATATATAATTATGGTTGATTAAATTACTGGAAAATTAAACGGTCGTTTAATTCCAATAAAACACCAATCGTTATGATTTGACCCAAATAGAGTAATTTCCCCTGACTGGTCACGTTTACAAACGAGTTTGAAATTGTTTGAATTGGTTGTTGATTGATTGATTATCGATATAGAAATTATCAGTCAACTAAAAAGGGAAATGATTGGTTATTTTTGACTGTTGAAATATATTTCAACATTTATACTGATGAATAGTATGGGTTGGGTATTTGGCATCATATGGTCTAGAAATTCATCGATTTTTAAAAATGTGGATTTTTCAATGGTAAATCGACGATATTAAAGTTATAAGTATATTTTATAACTAAAATAGGTTTTCAAAAATATTACTTTGGGTGTAAATTATTTAAAAGGGAAATAAATAAATAATTAAAGTTCATAAGAAATTATAAAATGGTTTTATAAACCAAATTCTTATGTTGATAAGAATTATAAACAAACGAGCAAGTGATAACCTAGGGGTTAAGAATTTCATTAATCACGCCAAGTGGACAATTAAATGAGGTTATTTAAATTAATTATATTTTAATTAATTTAAAGAAGGAATTAACTGGGGTTGGTTAAAGAAATAATCATGTTTTGTGTCGACCATTTAAACTAAGTGGAATAACTGAATTGGTTAATCTTGATAAGATTCTAAAAAGGAAAATTATTATTCTAGTAAAGGGAGGAGTTAATTGTTTTGAAATGATTAATGTTGAGTTGTTATAGAATCATTAATCAAATGGGATATATTTAAGTAACCAAGTTTGAAATGAAATTTGGTCGAATGTTGGAAAAGGGCTAAGGGATGAGTTTTTCATATTTGAGCTCGAGTCTTAAAGTAAAGAAATAAGGGGTCTAAGCGAATACCTGGTTTAAATGAAGGGTCTTACTTAACGTTTGAATTAAGTAAAAGGGAGGTGAAGAGGTAAAAAGGGTTTATATATAAAACCTGAAATTTATAAATGAGGTTTATAAATGAATACGAATTTAAACATCGTTTTTAAATTAGAAATACTTAATAATGGTATTAAGTTAAATCAATGGATTTGAAAGGAGATTTCCTGAAAGGGAAAAAGGGAAATTGGTAAAAGGGATTTGATTAGAGTTTAGTAAACGAAGTTGGAAATAGGAATTGAAATAATAAATGTTGGGTTCTTGAATTACAAACTCGTAGTTACCTGAAGATAAGAACGTGGTTGATCAAGGTCTGAGAGGTAATTAAAATACCCCAACTTGAACGACTTCGGAACTATCCAAGGGTGATACTAGTTTGGTAATGTCAAGTATGTGTGATAAGATTTCCAAAGTAACGGAAATGAGATGGGATGATATTTCCCCTAGTAACAGAATTAAAAGGAAATTGGACGATAAATTTTAAAAAGCCAAGTGATGCTGAATACTAGACCAGTGGATCTATTTTTATTTTCATGGATGTTTACTTGATAGTTAAATAACCGACTATCAAGTGTGACCCTTACGATTGTCGGTATGGAAAGAACGGGATTGAATATATATTCGAAAACCATTCCGACCAACAAAGACGAATATGAAGAAGAGATCAAGCGACGATCGAGATGGAGCATGTGAAGAACATAGATCTTCATAAAGCGGAAGAAACACTTACAATCTCTGATTCGACCCGGAGATATACTGGGGTTCTGTCGTGGTTGAAACTGTGGATTGCAAGGACTGTCGCTACTGATCCATGGGGTGATTCCTATATTGGATGCAGTAGGAAAGTACCTTCGGTTCATCTTGTTCCTGGATGACTTGTATGGACAGATGTCTAACAGAGTAGATCTTAAGGGTCACGTACGTTGATTTCTTCAAACATATTTCTGTTGATGGCGGAGAAGGCCGTACACCTTCTCTTAGCTAAACCGCAGAGTATTTTTGTGGACGTCAATTAGTGATTTGGTGGATCTGACGATGTGGCATTCAAAGTGTATGATGATCAGATGTGTTCTGACCTCAAGCCTCATCAACCAGGAGATGGCAAAAATCGGGCAGGCAGCATGGCTATGTGGGTCGCTCCCATTAGGGTGTATATTCACCTATCTAGAGAAATTCCTTTTGTTTCTTACTTTATCGATTCTGCCCATTCAGGAAACGGTGGTTTGAGTCCAACCGTTGGTGATATACATTCGATACACTCAAGCGAAATGAGTGGTCGATCATGTGAGGGCCGGGTTGCAAGACGTTCTTGTTGAACCCTGTGTATTCGTCTCTAGAGATACACGTGCGGAAGGTGGTCCCATACCTTGTCAAGTTGGAAATCCAATATCCAATAAGCGCCCGCGGTTTTCGATTGTATACTATATACGTGGAGCGTGAGATGCAAGCGTTCCACTAGATTGGTATTTACTTGTATTTAGACACTATTATAATATCAGAAAAGATATTGATTTCAAAAACTGGTTTGGGTTATCGTAAGGTAAAAACCGTCCGTGTTTATGTGTGGATCGGTCTTACGATTATCTTTTTCTTTCGAAATGATTTTGAATTTAAAATAAAGTTGTGTGATACCTTAATGTTGTGCGAGTTTTTCTCACTCTGTTCCACCAGACTGACCCGGTATTTTGTAAATGCTCGGGTTAGCCCGGAGTGTACAGGTTCAGGTTAACAGGTACTAAGAAGTCCAAAGACGAGCTGAAGATGTTCAAACAAATGATATTCTGTTGTGTGATTATATATATGAGGATAGATTATCAAAACTGTCTAGATGTGTGTTGTACTCTGATATTGTAAGTATTTTCAAAAGCTCTCAATAAAGATTATTTCTGTATTATATTTTGTTCCGTTGCGATGTGAGAATCTGTGTTGTGTTGGTTCTTCATTTTCTTCTATTCTAATATTTCTTTCTTTCTTATCTCACCCTCTAATTTCTTTCTAAACGTTCCAGTGTTTTCGGTGCTTGGAGGATCGACATGAGATATGATAAGGGTATTTATGTCGATTTTCGGGACCGGAAGCCGCTGGGTCGTTACAGTGGTATCAGAGCTATTGGTTGAGTAGTAACCTTGGCTCTGTGGCGTAACTCAATAGAGATGGGGTTAGTAACACCCTAGATTGAGTTTGAGTGTGTGTGTATATATATATATAT
Organism: Allium sativum; assembly: GCA_030737875.1. Lineage (NCBI taxonomy): Eukaryota > Viridiplantae > Streptophyta > Magnoliopsida > Asparagales > Amaryllidaceae > Allium > Allium sativum. The sequence goes on along the minus strand of CM060913.1, from coordinate 232,068,265 downwards.
ATATATATATATATATATATATATATATATATGAGCGTATTTGTAAAATTTTATATAAAAATGTTTTGTATTGTGTTATTTGACTGGTTCAAGTGTTGAGAAGCATTGAACTAGCGAGTGGATACAATATTGTTTTATAAAAGGGGGTAAATGAAATAATTTTACCCAAGATATATTTTCATATAGAAAAGAGAAATAATTTTCTATAGTAATGGGTGTTTGGTTGTTTGTTCTGATTGATTTGATTTGAAATCAAATTTGAATTTTGAAATAGAGTTGAACTGATTAGAAAATCAATTCGTTGATCGAATCAGATATGAAAGTGAAACTGAACCTGGTTAAGTGAATTTAGCCAGTTGGGGTTAATAAGAAATTGTATGAATGGAAAACAAGGAGAAAATCTCGGTATAATGGATTGAAAACAAGCTGGGAAGTAAAGTGGAAACAGAATTGTCTAACCCAGATTATGGTTTACATTATAAGTGGAATAAATGCAGAATCCTGGAGGTTGTGGAAATCATTTGGTTTTACAGACTAAAGATGCAGACGATGAGCAGTTACTTGATACGTTTTGGAAATTGGAATTTGAGTTCGAATGCTCGACAAAAGGTAAACCTTATATTATGGGTTGAGGAATTTATTTATACCCTGAGTGGGTCGCCATTTGGATTTGGATTTTCTTTTCAAAGAAATTGAGGCCTAAAGTGGCAGTCGTAGTCGTACCGATCGAGCCATGCAGAGGAAGTGCTGGCAGAATTTTAGAAAAATTTTAGAGTTCGAAATTTATTTTGAATTTGATTCAATAGAAATGATTTTTAAAGTAATTCGGTTCGAAATATTCTTCTTACTCTGTAATTTCGAGGACGAAATTATTCTAAGAGGGGAAGAATGTAACGTCCCGAATTTTTCGGCCATTTAAATTCGAATATTTAAATCAGTTTATATATTTTATTTGAAATATAATGGATTTTTAATCGAATTTATTTAAATGGAGTTCGAATATATATATATTTATATATTAATTAAAACGAGCTCGAAAACGTCGTGGTAGTTCGAAATTTTCGATTTGAACTTTGATTGGATATAAAGGATCCGATATAAGTCGGATTTCTGTGAAACGAGAAACGCTTGGACCGATTCAATTTTATTTTTCTAATGAAAGAGAAAAATCGAAATTTCAGCTTATAAATTTCAAGTTATGTCCAATTCAAATTTTCAAATAGTCGCTGTGAAATCGTTTTTAAATTTTAACGATTTATTTATTCATATTAAAGGATTTTCATAAATAAAATATTATTTAAAATCTGGGTTTGTATGTCGAGTTTGAATTCTATTTTTTTTGGAATTTGTAATGTTGGTTTAAATAAAAATGGTGATATTAATTTATCATTAAACTTAGTTGTTCAAATTCCCTTTTTGGTTTTATTATTTATGTATATTAAACGATCATTTCGATTTATTTTTTTGGTCACATTATTCAATCTTTTAACCAATTCAAGTACGATCATTCCACTTTATAATCCTTTCATACCCCAACCAATAAGTATACAAATTAATTGTCAAAAACAACTTTTTGACAAGGTTTATGGAGTATTAGCTCATAGCAAATCACATGGATGGCAACAACATCCTTGTATGGAGTTTGTTTAACAATTGGATAATAAACAGCAAATCGAAATGGAACCCATACATATAAATAAAATGATCTGAGAATTAATATCCAAGCTGAATATAACGGCTTGTATGAAATTCCAACATAAACAAAACCATACGATTCAATACAAAAGCCATGTTTTGTTCTTTCACAGCACAGTAAAAAGAAACACCAAATAAAAGTACATATGTATACATTTATATATACAACTTAATATACACTAATCTCAAAACCAATGATAAGCAAAGACAACGCAAATAACTAAAAGGATACACTTTTTATCAGCAGCTTTTGTCCCTTTTGAGAAACCACAGAATTCATCATCTAGTTCAGTAATGATCTGCGAGAAAACAAAGAAGAAAAGACCCATTAAAAGGGTAATTCATGACAGCATAAACAGTAAATAAAAGATATGAACGGCTAGCATAAAATATAGCTGAACAGCTATATATATTATGAAACCCTATAAACAAATCAATGAACAAAATAGATATATATCTTCTTATACATACGGCTGATTTAACAATACAGTGGACAGCATAGGAAATGATCAATGACAAGCTAAGCATGTGAATACGCTGTATCTAACCTATATATTTATTCATAGGTCTGTACAACCAAATCAGCCTATGTATTCATATACATATAGCCGATCAATATACATATTTACACTATAAACATATATATTTATTTTCCCAAAATCGAGTTCATGAACAAAAGCATATCAGAGCTGTACCACTAAAATCTAAGGCAGATTCTAATGTATGTAAATTTGAAATAACTATACACAATATCACTATCACTTAAAGATCAAAATCCATTTCGAACAGATAAAAATGTGTTGGAAATCCTACCTAAAATCCGAACCATAATCTAAATTTCAGATTTGAATATTGATTGAAATAACAACTCTTAACCTCTATCATCAAACCGCAAGTATAAATATGCCATCACGCAGTAGCATTCATCAACCCATTCGAAACCAGAAAATCAAAACAAGAAAAAAAGTACTGAAATCGAAATAGAGTAAAAAGGAAAAAAAACTTAGCTTTCGGTTTGCTGTCGAAGCCGTTCAAGAGCTGACGTTCGCGACGATGGAGGCCTTGTCTTGAATGCAGTGGATCTGGGTGTTTGGGGTTCGGTGGGGGATGTCGAAGGGGTTGTTGAGGGTGGCAAGCTGATCGAAGGTAGTGGGGATTGAAGGGGTGATGGCGGAAGAAGGGTGCGACGCCACCAAAACTCCAATCGATGGCTAAAATCAGAAAAGGGATTAGGGTTTTCGGTCTGGAGATTTATTTTTGGAGGCGGCTTTGAATGAAATGAAGAGGGTTATGGTGGATTAGGTTTTTAAAAGGGGTAATGGGTTTGAGCCGACGGTTTTAAGGTAAAGCCCAACTTTAATTTAAAAGGAAATCCATGTTTTAATTTAAAATTTGTTTATAAAACTTGTTTATAAGATTTCTATCTCATACGATATCAGATTTATGCACGGTCAGTTGCGTTGGGATCATGGAGACGAGTACTTCGAGATGGAGCAGGTCTAGTCTGGATCTGAAGTGACTTGAATTTTTATTCAAATTAAACGTCAGTTTAAGTTGAACAGACTGTTTACCGTCAGATCCAAATCGAGGTGAGTTAAACTCACTCAGCTCTTCCCATTTATATTTTATATAAATTGGGTTTTTAATTTGCGTGTTCTGGTTGCTAGTGATTGACTGTTTGTTAGTTATATATAATTATGGTTGATTAAATTACTGGAAAATTAAACGGTCGTTTAATTCCAGTAAAACACCAATCGTTATGATTTGACCCAAATAGAGTAATTTCCCCTGATTGGTCACGTTTACAAACGTGTTTGAAATTGTTTGAATTGGTTGTTGATTGATTGATGATCGATATAGAAATTATCAGTCAACTAAAAAGGGAAATGATTGGTTATTTTTGACTGTTGAAATATATTTCAACATTTATACTGATGAATAGTATGGGTTGGGTATTTGGCATCATATGGTCTAGAAATTCATCGATTTTTAAAAATGTGGATTTTTCGATGGTAAATCGACGATATTAAAGTTATAAGTATATTTTATAACTAAAATAGGTTTTCAAAAATATTACTTTGGGTGTAAATTATTTAAAAGGGAAATAAATATTTAATTAATTAAAGTTTATAAGAAATTATAAAATGGTTTTATAAACCAAATTCTTATGTTGATAAGAATTATAAACAAAGGAGCAAGTGATAACCTAGGGGTTAAGAATTTCATTAATCACGTCAAGTGGACAATTAAATGAAGTTATTTAAATTAATTATATTTTAATTAATTTAAAGAAGGAATTAACTGGGGTTGGTTAAAGAAATAATCATGTTTTGTGTCGACCATTTAAACTAAGTGGAATAACTGAATTGGTTAATCTTGATAAGATTCTAAAAAGGAAATTTATTATTCTAGTAAAGGGAGGAGTTAATTGTTTTGAAATGATTAATGTTGAGTTGTTATAGAATCATTAATCAAATGGGATATATTTAAGTAACCAAGTTTGAAATGAAATTTGGTCGAATGTTGGAAAAGGGCTAAGGGATGAGATTTTCATATTTGAGCTCGAGTCTTAAAGTAAAGAAATATGGGGTCTAAGCGAACACCTGGTTTAAATGAAGAGTCTTACTTAACATTTGAATTAAGTAAAAGGGAGGTGAAGAGGTAAAAAGGGTTTATATATAAAACCTGAAATTTATAAACGAGGTTTATAAATGAATATGAGTTTAAACATCGTTTTTAAATTAGAAATACTTAACAATGGTATTAAGTTAAATCAATGGATTTGAAAGGAGATTTCCCGAAAGAGAAAAAGGGAAATTGGTAAAAGGGATTTGATTAGAGTTTAGTAAACGAAGTTGGAAATAGGAATTGAAATAATAAATGTTGGGTTCTTGAATTACAAACTCGTAGTTACCTGAAGATAAGAACGTGGTTGATCAAGGTCTGAGAGGTAATTAAAATACCCCAACTTGAACGGCTTCGGAACTATCCAAGGGTGATACTAGTTTGGTAATGTCAAGTATGTGTGATAAGATTTCCAAAGTAACGGAAATGATATGGGATGATATTTCCCCTAGTAACAGAATTAAAAGGAAATTGGACGATAAATTTTAAAAAGCCAAGTGATGCTGAATACTAGACCAGTGGATAAATTTTTATTTTCATGGATGTTTACTTGATAGTTAAATAACCGACTATCAAGTCTGACCCTTACGATTGTTGGTATGGAAAGACCGGGATTGAATATATATTCGAAAACCATTCCGACCAACAAAGACGAATATAAAGAAGAGATCAAGCGACGATCGAGATGGAGCATGTGAAGACCATAGATCTTCATAAAGCGGAAGAACCACTTACAATCTCTGATTCGACCCGGAGATATACTGGGGTTCTGTCGTGGTTGAAACTGTGGATTGCAAGGACTGTCGCTACTGAACCATGGGGTGATTCCTATATTGGATGCAGTAGGAAAGTACCTTCGGTTCATCCTGTTCCTGGATACTTGTATGGATGGATGTTTGACAGAGTAGATCTTAAGGGTCACGTAATTTGATTTCTTCAAACGTATTTCTGTTGATGGCGGTGAAGGTCGTACACCTTCTCTTAGCTAAACCACAGAGTATTTTTGTGGATGTCAATTAGTGATTTGGTGGATCTGACGATGTGGCATTCAAAGTGTATGATGATCAGATGTGTTCTGACCTCAAGCCTCATCAACCAGGAGATGACAAAAATCGGGCGAGCAGCATGGCTATGTGGGTCGCTCCCATTAGGGTGTATAATCACCTATCTAGAGAAATTCCTTTTGTTTCTTACTTTATCGATTCTGCCCACTCGGGAAACGGTGGTTTGGGTCAACCTTTGGTGATATACATTCGATACACTCAAACGAAATGAGTGGTCGGTCATGTGAGGGCCGGGTTACAAGACGTTCTTGTTGAACCCTGTGTATTCGTCTCTAGAGATACACGTGCGGAAGGTGGTCCCATACCTTGTCAAGTTGGAAATCCAATATCCAATAAGCGCCCGCGGTTTTCGATTGTATACTATATACGTGGAGCGTGAGATGCAAGCGTTCCACTAGATTGGTATTTACTTGTATTTAGACACTATTATAATATCAGAAAAGATATTGATTTCAAAAACTGGTTTGGGTTTTTGTAAGGTAAAAACCGTCCGTGTTTATGTGTGGATCGGTCTTACGATTATCTTTTTCTTTCGATAGGATTTTCACTTTAAAATCAAGTTGTGTGATACCTTAATGTTGTGCGAGTTTTTCTCACTCTGCTCCACCAGACTGACCTGGTGTTTTGTAAATGCTCGGGTTAACCCGGAGTGTATAGGTTCAGGTTAACAGGTACTGAGAAGTCCAAAGACGAGCTGAAGATGTTCAGACGAATGATATTCCGTTGTTTGATTATATATATGAGGACAAATTATCAAAACTGTCCAGATGTGTGTTGTACTCTGATATTGTAAGTATTTTCAAAAGCTCTCAATAAAGATTATTTCTGTATTATATTTTGTTCCGCTGCGATGTGAGAATTTGTGTTGTGTGGATTCTTCTTCTTCTTCTTCTATTATAATATTTCTTTCTTTATTATCTCACCCTCTAATTTCTTTCTAAACGTTCCAGTGTTTTCAGTGCTTGGAGGATCGGCATGAGATACGATAAGGGTATTTATGTCGATTTTCGGGACCGAAAACCGTTGGGTCGTTACAGTTGAAATGTAACGTGTTTCGTCATTTACAATTGTGATGGTACGTTTTAACTTATTGAGTATTCAATGTTTATCTAATTCTCGTCTTATTAATAGTTTGGATATTGGGGGTGTGTTATGGGTTGTTTCAGTTTGCTGAGGTGCTTGGTAATTTTCTGGTGATCTGGTGCTCAGAACCACCCATATTAGTTGTGAACCGCTCGAAATGTGGCCAATTGCAAACGTCACGTTGTCTGATTTACATTTTGTTGGGTCATCATCTTTGAACATAAGCAATATACGAGATGCCTAGCACTAACCATTGTCGATGTTCTTATGGTGATGTATATGCTTGACTGAATGTACTTTGGGCTATGCGAGGTTTATTGATCTTTTAGTTGAGTAGTTTGCTTTTCGGTTCATGCCTAGAGTGCATGGAGTGGTGCTCTGTCCTTTGCTTGCTATCGTAGTTTCAGTGAAGTCAGTTGAAACGACCTAGACTTCCCCGATCCCCAAAGAGACGGAGGAGCCCGGATTGCTTTGAGAACACGACGCATCAAAACATAAACATTAGAACATTTCATTGCTATTACAACAATATTACATCAGAGTACAAGAATATATCAGAGTTCAGATAAATAATACACAGCAGAAAAATATCAGAGATTTAAATTACATTTAAATACATCAACATAATGCAGTGGAAAATATATACATAAATATAATTCGCAGCGGAAAACATCAACTACCAGAACTGAAAGAAATACACGGATACAAAACTTTCTGAGTATAGCTCCAGCTGTAATCTAGGATACTGGGAAAAGAAATATTTGCGAAAAACCAAAACTACTAGCTGTCCATGTGGAAAATATGGACTCCCAGAGTTTATGTAACGACCCAAGTTTTTCGGCCCTGAAAATCGACATAAATACCTTTACCGTAACTCATGTCGACCTTCCAAACACCGAAAACACCAGAACGTTATTAGAAAGAATTTAGAGGGTGAGGTAAGAAAGAAAGAAATATTAGAATAGAAGAAGAAGAAGCAACATAACACATAATCAGAGTCTCACATCGTAGCGGAACAAAATATAATACAGAAATAAATCTTTACAGAGAGCTTTTAAAAATACTTACGATCATCAGAGTACATCACACATCTGGACAGTTATAATAGGCTGTCCCCAGATACAACACACAGTGGAATAGTAGCTATATAATATCACATGTCTGGACTCTTCCAGCTCGTCTCTTTACATCATTCGATAAGCTGAACCTGTACACCCCAGGCTAACCCGAGCATTTACAAAACACCGGGTCAGTCTGGTGAACCAGAGTGAGCAAAACTCGCACAGTATTGGGGTAACACACAACTTGATTTTAAAGTCAAAATCTTTTCAAAGAAAATGATAATCGTAAGACCAAATCCACACATAAACACGGACGGTTTTTACCTTATGATAACCCAAAACATTTTTGAAATCAATATCTTTTCTGATATTATAAAAATGTCTAAATACAATATAAATATTCATTTAGTGGAACGCTTGCATCTCACGCTCCACATATATAGTATACAATCAAAACCGCAGGCGCTTATTGGAGATTGGATTCCGACCTTGACAAGGTATGGGACCACCTTCCGATAGTGTATCTCTAGAGACGAATACAATGGGTTCAACAAGAATGTCTTGCAACCCGGCCCTCACATGACCGACCACTCATTTCGCTTGAGTGTATCGAATGTATATCACCAACGGTTGGGCTCAAACCACCATTTCCCGAGAAGGGACAACATCGATAGATTAAAGAAGCAAAAGAAATTTCTCTAGATAGGTGATTATACACCCTAATAGGAGCGACCTACATAGCCATGCTGCCCGCCCGATTTTTGTCATTTCCCGATTGTGAGGCTTGAGGTTTTGAATTTCCTCTACAACATCTGGCCACCATTCACTTTGAATGCCACATCGTCAGATCCGTCAAATCACTAATTGACGTTCACAAAAATATTCTGCAGCTGACAGAATTACATTTGTAAAAATCAATGTACGTGACCATCTGGAAATACTCTATCAGACACTCGTCCATACAAGTCATCCAGGAACATGATGAACCGAAGGTACTCTCCTACTACATCTCATATAGGAATCAACCCATGGATCAGTAGCGAGAAGTCCTTGCAACCCGTAGATTTCAATCACGACAGAACCACAGTTTATCTCAGGCCGCTAAACCAGAGATTATTAGTAATCCTTCTGCTTATGAAGATCCACGGTCTTCAATGCTCCATCTCGACCATCTTCTGATATCTTCGCGTATTTGTTGGTCGGAATGGTTTTCGAACCTAAGTTCGATCCCGATGTTTCGTTACGAACAATCGTATTGGCCAGATTTGATAGTCGGTGATTTAATTATCAAAATAATCAGTGTTCCAATCATGACAATCCAATGAGTTAACTGGTTCAGTATTCAGCACCACTTGGCCTTTTAATTAAAAACAAATGTGAATTCAAACTCTTAAATCTCTCGATATTAGAAATATAGTTTTCTATTTCACTTTCAAACACTATTATTTCTAATATTGGAAATCAATTCACTTATTACTCGTAAAACTGTGTTACGAATATCTTTTATTCATTACTTGTAACAAAACCCCAATACTTATTACAAAACCCAACTTTACATTTCCTATCCGGGTAGAACGTATCATTATATTTTCGCCGACCCTTTTTCTATTTCTCTTTTACTTTGGATCTCTTGTCATATATATTCCCCATATTGCCATTATCACTGCACTGTTATTTCCCTAATGGAAATGATACATATTTACTAAGCCCTTTTACCATTACAACTCATATCGTCCACAGATAATCTTGATGTCGTTCAAGTTGGGGTATTTTAGTTACCTCTCGGACCTTGATCAACAACGTTCATATCCTAAGATAAATACGACTTGAAATCACAAAACAAATATTTCAATTCAATTCATTTTCCCTTTTAAATTAATTATCAATATAATTAATTTAAATAATTACATTTAATTGTTTCTTAATAAAAACAAATTTTCAAAATTTAACCGTTTGGTTAATTTCTATTCATATATTTCTAAATCTGATTACCATCAGCATTTGTCTTTATAAAATCAATTATTAACTTAAATAATAAATAATATATATTTATTTTCTTTATAAACTCTTGTTCGAATTATATATTTCAAAACCTTTCTTTAGTTATAAAATAATTTTTATAACTTCAGTTCTATCAATTTACCTGACAGTAAATCGATATCATTTCCTTAAGGCCATTTACTGCCGATTACTCAACCAATATAGCCCATTGGTTAAAACACCACACAGGTTGAATTTCAAATCAATGATCAATACTTAAATCATCCATCCAAACATGACAGTTCATATGTTAATATGAAAATAAATAATATATTTGAGGAATCTGGTTGGATCCCTCCAACCTGTTCTTCCCTGTATTCAAATGGTTATCTCCAAACAGATCGTTCAATTCAAACAGATCAAACAATTCAAACCATTAAACACGTTTATTTTATAAACGTGACCAACAAGGTAAGTTACCTTTATTGGAACCAATCGTTAGAATAACGATTTGGTATTTCACTGAAATTAAACAACGGTTTAATTTCATCAGTTAAATCAACAAATAAATATTTAACTAGCAAACAGTCAACCATTGGCAAGCAGAGCACACAAAATCAAAACCTAATTTATATAAAATATAAATGGGAAAAACTGAGTGAGTTTAACTCACCTTGTTTCCGTTGTCGCTAGTGCGGTTCGGTTTCCAGTTAAATTAAACTACTGTTTAATTTAACTAAAATTCCCAGTAGTCTCCAATTCTGTCCCAGTCAGTTCCAAAATATAGAATTCGCCCATACAGTTTCCGATGAAGTTTGTTTGGCTCAATTTTGGTCACGGGATAAAAAGTTATACAAGTTATAGATGCTCGATTTAATTAAATAAACAAATCCTTAATTACAGTTTAATAACGTTGATTACGTTTATTCAGCAGTAAAGCAAACCGATAATTTCCTTGTTCACGCTGACCGAATACGATGCCTCCTTCTCGTTCAATACCTATAGTAATTAGATGATAATTAGTTCTCTTATATATATATTGTTAGCGATATGATTTAACTGAATATAACATTCCCTAAATCAAAACTTTATTTCATTAATTACTCTTTAATTCCAGAGTTCGATGTCGATTTTGTTGTCCTCCTTTGTTCGTGAATACCCACTGCTGCTTCTTTATTTTCACACCCTGTTCCAGGCAGTAAGATGTTATTCAAATTTTAGTTCAATGATTTCAAATAATATATTTCATCTTTGAATTATTTACACTGATTAGTAATTGTCTTAGTTAATTGGGTTAAGAATTCAACAGGGCCGATATCCTCGTTCCAGCTCCTGTTCGAACGTGCATCACGCCCATCCATCCCCCTGCACCATTCAAGCCACAATTTAATACACGTAAGGTTCGATTAAATAATTATGCAGTAATTAGTCAACTTAATTACTCGATTAAAGTAAATTACGGTGCCTCGTTCCCGGTCGTTCAGCACCTGGTTTTCACGGTTTATCCACGCTTCAAAACTCATGCATTGATTTCACCACGTTCCTTTTTCCGTCCGTCCTTCTATTAATAGCCAGGTCTTCGTCCTTCACAAGGACTACTTCCCTCTTTCACATATAACTGCTCCTTCCATCAGACGCACGCCTCACCAATTACCCAACCTCCACAGTTCCGCTCAACACCACTGTTCAACGTGGAACCCTCCTTCCACTCATCTACCTCCTCATCTACCTCGCGCAGCCTACTTGTAATGACCCGGATATTTCGTCGGTAAATTTAGAATATTTAATGAGGTTTAAATATTGAAATAAAAATATAAAAGAAATTTTATATTTGATTATCGATTTAAAAGCCGAAATATGATTTACTTTGAATTTATATAATTTTCGAAATACGAAGCTAATTGAATTCAAGAGTTCAGACTATACTGAAATTGATTATAATAATCAATAGAAATTCAAAACTGAATAATAACGATAATATTTATTTATTATCAAGGAGAATAAATTGTCTGAAATTAATTTATATTGATTTAAATTAATATCTTTCACAGACGGTCGTATCAGACTTCGTGACCTATCCCAGTTTGACCGGAATATGGGTAATACCCTAAAATTGTCACTTGTTGGGTTCAGAAAGGAGTTCGAAATCAATGTGATAATTTAAATATAAGGATACGATTTAAAAACTAATTAAAATAAAAATAAAATAACTTAGTTTGTGGACAACAGAGAATACCCGTGCCCCCCTTGTCTTCCACAAAACAAATACCCGTGCCCTCCTTGTCTTCCACCAAACAGAGAATACCCGTGCCATTCCTTCTACCATAAATCACAACTACCCTCTTCCTATATAAACACAACTACCCTCTGCTTCTTTCCTTTTTATTTTTCACAACCAAAAACAAATCTCACGAGCTAATCTAAAGCCATCAAAGGCCAGAGAATCACGACTTGAACAACTGCCGAGGCTTTTGAGTTCGAATCAGGGAATCCTATCGCGAGATGCGGGTTATCGACACTCGCGATTTCCAGTAACCGCGGTGGCAAGGAGGAGTTGCGATTCAGACAAACAGCGGTGAGCTCGAAGTAGTTGGAGTTGAATGAGAAGACGAGGTTCGAATCTGGTGCGATTCGTTTTTGGGAGTTCGACGATGAACTCGTGGATCTGGGTTGGCCGCGACAAGCACTACTTGGGGATGGCGAAAACTGTGAGTGAAAAACCAGAAGCTTCTCACTGGTATTCGATTTAAACGGTGCTCGAACAGTGGATTAGGGCTTGCGGTATGATCGAGTTGGAAGAGGCGATGGGTTCATTACAGGGTCTGCGTTGATTTTTTGAGGGTGGACTATCGATCTTGAATGGAGTTGGCGGTGAATGTGATGCCAGAGTTTGGACTGAGTTGAACAAGATCAACTTGGGACAGTAGCAATGGTAGATGCCGAGAACGTGTTCGATGAATTGCCGAAGAAAGAATTTAGCACGATTAAGGTATTTTTCTTTTTAGATTTAGTTTTTTTTTATTTGGAAAAATAAATAAGGCAGTTAGAAATTTATTTTGAGGGATTAGTTATATAAAGAGCAAATAAATTTATATAATTAGTTATAGAAAATGAATTAGTTAGTTTGTGTTTCTTTTATTTAAACTATATTAGTTTGATTCAGATTTCACACTCAAAATAAATAAAAGAAGTTGGATATTTAATTAAAAACAATTTGATGATTTAATTAAATGAGAAAAGGGATATATATAAGACATTTATTTATTCGTTAAATTGAAATGTTAATCGTTAAATAAATATTCGTAGGAGCACGATAAAACTCATTCGAGGCGATTCGAAGCCGTAAGATTTGAATTTCCACAAGATATTCAGCAAAGAAAATCCCGGTGAGTAAACCTCACTCACCATTTAATTAGAATTATTTCTAGTTGTTAAAAATAATTGCTATGCTTGTTTGAATATTGTTTGGTTGATTTAAAATATATATTAGGTATTTAGGACTATTATATATATATATATATATATATATTGGGATGATTGATTGGTTGGATTCCCGCAGTCTCATTAGCGGATGCCCACGGTACCATAGCGGATGATTACCCTATACGCCCCACGCTATGATAGTGGATGACCTTCATACCGCGATATCCTGCCTCGAAGCAGGATGGGTATTACTATGTTGACTAACATCTGTGGATGCAGGAAAACAGGTTGGAGGAATCCAACTGGATTCCTCAAAAATATATTATCTGTTTGTTGTTTGTTTGATTTCATATATATTCATATATGATGTGTAGAAAATCAAATGATTGAAAATTGGTTGATTTGATGATATAAAATATCAATGGGGCTTGAATATTGATTTATAAAAATATCGAAAAGAGTATTTGAGATTTAAAAAGTAAATTCTATTTTTACAAATAGAATTTGAATTTTAAATGAACTATAGAAAACATTAACTTGTTTTGAATATATATGAACGAATATCGAATTTATAAACTTTGTTTATAAATGAAATTATGGGATTTGAATCGAATTTAAAAACTTTGTTTATAAATGAAATTATGGGATTTAAATCGAATTTATAAACTTTGTTTATGAATGAAATTATGGGATTTGAATCGAATTTATAAACTTTGTTTATAAATGAAAAGATGGGATTTGAATTGAAGTTATAAACGTTGTTTATAAATAATGCAGAGATATTCAAATGGACTTTAAACTATAGAATTTGAATATAGAATCCAAATAGACTTTAAAATATAGAATTTGAAAAGAGAATTCAAATGGACTTTAAACTATAGAATTTGAATAGAGAATTCAAATGGACTTTAAACTATAGAATTTGAATAGAGAATTCAAATGGACTTTAAACTATAGAATTTGAATATAGAATTCAAATGGACTTTAAACTATAGAGTTTTGAAAATAGAATTTCAAATGGAGTTTAAATATAGGGATTCTAATAGAATTTCAAATGGAGTTTAAATATAGGGATTCTAATAGAATGCAAATGAAGTTTAAATAAAGAGAATTCAAATAGACTTTGAATATAGAATTTGAATAGAGAATTCAAATGGACTTTAAACTATAGAATTTGAATAGAGAATTCAAATGGACTTTAAACTATAGAATTTGAATATAGAATTCAAATGGACTTTAAACTATAGAGTTTTGAAAATAGAATTTCAAATGGAGTTTAAATATAGGGATTCTAATAGAATTTCAAACGGAGTTTAAATATAGGGATTCTAATAGAATGCAAATGAAGTTTAAATAAAGAGAATTCAAATAGACTTTGAATATAGAATTTGAATAATAGAATTCAAATGGAGTTTAACTATAGAATTTGAATATAAATATTCAAATGAGATTTATAATATAGAATTTGAATATAGAATTCAAATGGGATGTATATTATAGAATTTGAATAATAGAAGATAATAGATTTGGATAAATAGAAGTGGAATAGACTAAGAAGTTAATTAACAGATTTAATTAACAAATTGAGTTAAAACAATTGGTATAGTTAAAATAGATTGGACAGGTATAGATATACAGGAGACAGGTATGGAATAAAGTATAGAAGTGAAATAAATAGAATGCCCGACAAAAAGGTACGTATTTAATTCATATATGAGATTTTATGCGCCGTATCGGCAAGCCGCTTGGCTTTTCCTTTTTCTTTTTAAGATGAGAAGGACCGGGAAAGCTATTTGAAATTTCCCGATGCTCCCGGTACAAAGGAGGTTATGGCGAATTTTTCCGGGAATTTAAGGAGATAGAATATTTTTAAGATAATTTGATAGTTAGAAATCAACGTATCAAAATATATAGAAGTCGATAAGAAAACGAACTTAGAAATAGAATAGAATATTTCCTAAGTACAGAATAAACGAGATTGGAAAAGAGATAAGTAATTGGAATATTTTCCAATTATAAATAACATATATTTTCTAAAGTTTAGAAAATAAAAAGAAGGCGATATATGGAAATGTTTTCCAAAGAACGTAAAAGGCCAATACGGTTATTGAAAATATTTGGTTAACAAATATTGATAAGAAATAGAGAAGAGATTTAATTAATGGAATATTAATTAAAGGTTCAGTGATTGTTGGATGTTTGGATGAACACTTGTTTTATTCGATAGTTAAACCATCGACTATCGAAACACTTGTTTTTATTCGATAGTTAAATCACAGACTATCGAAGTTTTGACCATCGTTGTCAATATGGAGAGACCGGTTGGATTATTATCCGAAGAACCACTCCGTATTGGCAGTAGCGTGCGAATCAGATTATATAAAGATAATCGAAGACGGAGTAGAGTGCAAGGACTTTTTCTATTAATAGAAATTGTGCCTTCGGTTCATCCTGTTCCTGGGTGACTTGTATGGATGAATGTCTGACAGAGTATTTCCAAACGATCACGTATATTGATTTCTTCAACCGTACCAAGAGTGGAAGCGGAGAAGGAAACTTCTTTTAGCTAACACGTAATGTACTGTTGTAGACGTCAATTAGTGATTTTCGATGGATTTGACGATGTGACATTCGAAGTGAATCTGGTGTGATGATAAAGCGTAGCTTCTAGCCTCAACATCCGGTAAATGACAGAAATCGGGCAAGCAGCATGGCTATGTAGGTCGCACCTATTAGGGTGTAGAATCACCTGATCTAGAGTTTCATTTACTTCTAAAAATCTATTGTCGATGCTGTCCCATTCGGGAAACGGTTGCTGATCCCAACCGTTGGTGATATACATTCGATACACTCAAGCGAAATGAGTGGTCGGTCATGTGTGGCTGAGTTGCAAGATGTTCTTGTTGAACTCGGTGTATTCTCCTCTAGAGATATACCAGCGGAAGGTGATTCCATACCTTGTCATAGTTGGAAACCCATTACCCAATACGTGCTTGCGGTTTTGATTGTATATATATGTGGAACGTGAGATGCAAACGTTCCACTAGATTGTTATTTACTTGATTTAGACATTATTATAATATCAAAAGAGTTTTGATATAAAGATAAATCAAGTGTTTGGATTCTCATAAGGGAAAAACCCGTTCCGTGTTATACGGCGTGGTCTTATGAGATATCATTTAGTTTTCTGAAACTGTTTTTAAACTGTTTACTCATACCAGTCCCATGACTGACCCGGAGTTTACTTTGTTGTTTTCCCTAAACTCTTGGGTGCCTAAATTTGTACAGGCAGTCAAGTAGTCGGGAATTTACAGATATACTGGAAGAGCTTGGAGCAGGAGGCTTCAGGATCATATAGCTATAGTTATTTCTGCTTTGTTGTAAGTGATGTACTTTGATATTGATGTATATTCAAGTACAGATGTATATTTCAAGTTATGTTATATATATTATATGTTATTCGTTCCGCTATGAGATTCGTGTTACTCTGATGTTGTGTTCTTCTTCTTCTTCTATTCTAAGTTTCTATCTTATCTTTCCTCACCCTCTAACTTCTTTCTATTAATGGTTCGAATTTCCGTGATATTTGGGGTTTGACTTGTGTTTTTGGTCAGCTCAAATTCTACCGGATTTTCGGGCCATTACAGTTGGTATCAGAGCTTAGGTTGAGCGAATACCTAGGCTGTGTGGAAATGTGCTCATTAGAGATAGGATCAGTAGTATCCTAGAATGAGTTGAGTGTATATATATACGAGAGAGCGTATTTGTTATTTGATATAAAAACTGTTTTATATTGTGTTGACTAGTCTGTTGAGTGGATTATAAATTTTGGTCGAATCGTGGGACGCCACGATGTCGATAGGAGTTTATACACACTTGAACAGAAGATTGAACACGATATTGTTTTTAAATAGATAAGTTGATTGTTAGGATTATAATCGAATTAGATTATAAAACAGAAATAGTTATATATATAACCAATGGAATTTGTATACGAAATCAAATATACAAATGTGATAAATTGAAATTGAATTCAATCCAGAATTCAGAATTTAAAATCCTGGGAGTTTGGAAAATGTTTTTCTAAATGGAGTTTGAAAGAAATATAGCACTGGACTCATTCAGTAGCTGGGAAATAATTCTGATGATGGTCGCAACATCACCAGTGTTCATTTTCGAGTTTCTAAGTGACGAATTGCTGCCTTAGAAAAGTTTTGATGGAAATTTGTTTGAAAGAAACAAGTTGTTTGAAAATTCAGATGTTTTGAATTTGAGATAGATATAATATATGTATATATTTATATGACTTCAACGGAATTTTGAAATGGGAAATGGGAATATAGATTTCAAATAGAAGTGAAATAGGAATTGAAATATAGATTTCAAATAGAAGTAAAATAAAGGAATTTGAATATATATATATATATAAAATTCAAATAGAAGTGAAATAGAATTTGAATTCAAAGGAATTCAAATGAGTTTGAATAAAGAAAAGTCAAATAGAGATTTGAATATAAGAATTCAAATGGAATTTGGTTAAATAGAATTTCAAAGAGAATATAAAGTGGAGGTTGAATATTAGAATTCAAAGAAAATATAAAGTTTGAAATAGAATTTTAAATAAAAGGAGTTTAAATAGAATTTGAATTCAAAGTGAAATTAAATAAAATTTGAATTAAAAGGAGTTAAAATAGAATTTGAATGAAGGATTTCAAATAGGAATTGAAGATAAGGATTTCAAATAGAAATTGAACAAAGGAATTTAAATAGAAATCGAATAAAGGGTTTCAAATGAAATTTGAATAAGGGATTTGAAATGGGTTTTGAATGAAGGATTTCAAATAGAAGTAATTTAAAAGTAAATTTAAATAGGATTTGAATAGAAAAAAATTCAAATAGAATTTGAATAAAGAAAATTCAAATAGAAATTGAATAAAAGGAAATAATATAGAGTTTGAATAAAGAAATTCAAATGGAATTTGAATATTGTAAATATATAGGATTTGAATATTAGAAGTAAAATAGATCGGGAATATTATGTTGAAATGGAAAAATGGATTTGATATATATTAAAAATATATCAGAATGGAGTTGAATTTATTATAAACAAAGTTAAAACGTTTATATTTATAAATATAATTAAAACGAGCTCGCCATAGCGCGGCAGTTCGTAAATTGGCGATTCGAACTTCAATTTAGTGTACAGAACTCAATTGAAGTCGGAATTCTTTGAAACAAGAATCGTCGGGACCGGTTGAACAATAGCTTTCTAATGAAAGAGAAAAATCTGGATTTCGTCGTATAGATTTTGAGTTATGTCAAAATCAAATTTTTAGAAAAGCAGCGCCAGAACCATTAGAAAACCATAACGGTTTAATTAAATAAATAAAAGGATTTTTTAGGAAATAAAATCCGAATTGGTATTAGAAAAAATCCATACTGGAGATATAAAATAAATATGAACTCCAGTGAAGTAAGTGAAATGGCTTTTAAGACAAAAAAAATCATATTTTAAATGGTTAAATAGAATTAACTAAATTGGTGAATAATTAGTTAAAGGAAATTTGAGTCGAAATTGGGTTTTTGGATAAGTGAAGAGATTGAGAATTTATATTCGAAATCGAATATATAACTCGAGTGAAAATATAATTAGATTAGTTATAACTAAGTGACATATATTTGAACAAGTTATATTCAAATAAAAAGGGTGAAATAGGCAAAACGGTTAATTAGCAACTAGTTAATGGGAATTTGAACGATTGAAATTAAATTTAACTTAAGTAAGTTAAATGGATCGAAATGAATAAATTGAGTAAAATCAATGGGAATGAAATAAATTTTGGGTGTGAATTAAGGAAAAACCCAAAAGAGTTAAAAAGTAAAATATTTGTAACACAAATACAAAGGAAGTTGACTTGCCTTAAAAAAACTTAAAAAAACTTTACACTGCTTTGTTCTTGAGCCACGATTGCTGTGTGGACTTTTGTACTGCCTTGAAGCTATTGTCTTGATTTTATGCTGCTTCATATGTATATACATACATTCATATATATATATATATAAGAATGACTTGTAGCACCCCACCTCTATACCCATATTATCCAAGAGTATTACTAAGTAACACCGTCAGATAATACGAAGAATGAGGTTGCAGGGGCACACACGTGCAAATTTTCTTGGACTAACACTGGTACGTATTAAAATTTCTGAAATATCACTTACCTTTACGTACTTAATGTCGGTACAAAACAATTACACGTGTGCCTCCAAGACAGAACAATACATGATGTACAGAAATACAGAGATCACAGAGTCAATCGCAGCGATAAAATATAATAAATATAATATTTAATGTTTTATATACATTAACTTATTACACACCAAAACATACACCTCATTCTATTCAATACATGAAAATAAATAATTCACTGGATTACTATACTCCTCTAAACCCGGTAAATTACCAATTGGTCTTTGTGTCCCTGCACCTGTAATGTCTCGGTCTGACCCGAGTATTATGTAAATAATAAACGGATCAGTCTATGTTTAAATCCATTATAGTTAATATATAATGTTTGGGTACTCTATCAAGAATAATAACATAGAGATGTACAACATTATTTAATCCACGATGATCATTCATAAGAAAGGAGGCATCGATGATTCATGCCTCACGGCTAAATATTATGGAAGCATCGCCATATACGAACATATGCAAATGACAACATAATCTTATTCAAATGAATCTCATTCAAGAGTTATAACGCATTATAAAATCGCCAAAATCTCGCAATCACATGATAGCGTAATGAAGCACAAAATTATAAATGTCAAGATAACATTATAGCTCCAAGGCTATATATATAAATCAACGCCAACAAATAAGGTGAAAACATTTGAAATTCAACATCTCTAGGAAACAAATAATGAAACCCAAAAATATCACCATAAATTGGATCCAAAGCATCGAATGCCAACAAAAGCCACAAATTCACAATAGTATCATAAAATGGATCCAACACAACAAGCTCATCAAAGCGATAATTCGAATCTGAAACAACATAGTTTTGCACGTGCTAATAAGCTCCCCCCGAGCCTAGCCAAGTACTATATAACTAAAGAAATCATAGAGATATATTTTGACTTGGCTTTGTATTTCTACCTTGGCTCTGATCGTTGCAGGTCATTGTTGACTCGTTCAACATTGAATTTGAAATTTCGATTGCTAATTTATATAATTTTTGTAACGCCCCACCCCGAGACCCACGCTAATAAAGAGCATTACTAGGTAATGTTGTCTATTAGAGCGGAGAATAGGGCTGGTTAGGGGCGACCACTCGTAGATTTTCATTAGCAAGTCTTAATTATGTCGATAAAGTAATTGCTATTTTTTTCTAGAGGCTCGACATACTTAATACTTTATGTAGTGCAATTCTACGGTGGCTCCATAATCAGCTCAGAACACAGTACATATTATTACACCATCACAGATCACAGAACAGTTGCATAATATTACATCGTTAGAGTACAACAATTACATGTGCTACAAAAGAATAGATACGACTCAATCTCTTACAATATGTTATAACAATTAAATAATAGAGAGCTCAATAATGAATCAATAGAAAACTCTAGAATTAGAACCCAATT
The DNA here is from genome assembly GCA_030737875.1 of Allium sativum. Classification (NCBI taxonomy): domain Eukaryota; kingdom Viridiplantae; phylum Streptophyta; class Magnoliopsida; order Asparagales; family Amaryllidaceae; genus Allium; species Allium sativum. The sequence goes on along the minus strand of CM060913.1, from coordinate 232,047,684 downwards.
GGAAGCTGCAACTGATAAGATAGCTCAAAAAATGAATGCTAATGTCAAACTCAGCGACTACACCTGAAATATCTCGGTCTGACCCGAGGAATATACACACGGGTCAGTCTAGTTTACAAATCAGTATAAGAAATAAATAAGCACAAGATATACAACTCTTTACCCTAAGAGTTGTGAATATGATGACATAAAGGGATTAGTTAGTTTCAGTTCACATGACACAACTAAAGAGAAAAAATATATAAGTCTCGAGGACTAGGTATATCACTATACTCGAGCCACTATGGAAACATAACACCAATTCCATCAAAATTATCATATACATCTCTAACGAGTTAAATTATCAATAAAAGGAGTATCCCACTCCAAAGTATCTAAACCTCAAAATATATTGGATTAGAAATCCAACTGCTCTTTGTGAATGCACGATCATCCCAGTCGAGTTCAAATCATCGAACCCAAATAATAAAAGAAATCATAAGGAATTTACCCATGCCATAATAACAAAGCCCATCCCAAGCTATAATGTTGCTCCTCCCGAGCAATAACCATGTATTATCAAACGAAAATCATCATATAACTTAAGTGAGTCAAATATCACAAAGGAGCATCACACTCCAACATAGAAAATCACAAAATGTTTATGTAAATTTAAACTCCAATAGTCTTCAATGTATGATCGTATAGATCAAATCACAAAATCTCATCACAATATGGATCCATTAGAATTAAATATGCACGTGCAACCACATAATAATATAGCTCCTAAAACTCTTATAAAAGTTCAAAGCAACTTTCATATAATCACCTTCTTATCCCACAAGATAGCACCAAGGCTATATGTAACACCCCGCGAATTCTATAACTGTGAAATTCACAAATTAAAGTATAATTAATTTCAAATCAAAGAACTAAGGGAAACGGGATACGCCATTGCGTTCGTCTCGGAAAAATACGCGAAATAGAGTCCGAGTTTTCGAAAAACGGAGTCCGTATGAAGAAGATATGGCCTTCAGAAGTTTCTGAATTAAATTTAAAATTAAAAACCGGGCCCAATTGGCCAGGGCGGGAAAAATCCCGCCTGATGCACCCAGGTCGACTGGGCTGTCGACCTGGTCTAGCCAGGTCGACAGGGCTGTCGACAGGGCTGTCGACCTGGTCCAGACCCAGGTCGAACCCAGTCCACCCTGGCTGGCCTATTCTATGTTGGTCGATTTTCTGTAGTCTGCTTTGTCATTAGGGCTAGGTGGCAAGCTCTAATTGGTCTCTCTTTCGAATGAATGGCTACGATCAATCCAAGCAACATCAATGGTCCTAATCAGTTCATAACCCCTATAAAAATGACCCTAGACTCAACCCTAATCTATTCATTCAAAAATAAGAACAAGGCCGTCATGTTGCTGAGGAACGACTAAGAGTAGCCACCAATTGGAGAGAGGATTAGGAGGCAAATTCTAAAGCATAAAGCAACCTAATCAAATCAATTCAACAAGGAATCGTATCTCCAAATCCCTAAATTGGGAATTCGCCATACAATTGTAAGTAGAGTATTATTTTGGTATGAACAAATAATTGTGTTGGTTTGTATATTTGATTTGTGGCGATAAAGTAATTCATATTTGTGCGTTACTATGATTCTTATTGATTTGGAATATTGTATACGTTTGGATATTCTCGAATTATGTCATTCAGTTATGAAAAACTACATGCGGTAGTTTTATGCAAGTATACGTTTGGAATATTCGCAAATTATGTAATCCATGTGGAAGCTACATGTATGTAGTTGATTAATTGAAATTCATGCAAGTTTGGGGTTTTGCTACTATGCCATCATAATGTGTATTTTTATACAAACATCATTTTTGTGAAGTAATTGGAATAAGTTTGGGTTATCATAGTCCATATGAAATTATGTTGAAAATTTGGCATCATGATCTATGTATTAAGTCATGCTTTTGTACTAGAAAACCTATTTGCAAACTTATGAATATGACTAGGCTATGATTGATATTTTGCATAATTGAAATCCATGTTAGGTCTATATTGTTAACAAGAATTGTATGATGACATATGTGGTACATAGCTAGGTTAGATTCAAAAATCCCTTTTGCAAGTTTGCATGACTAAAGTAAAAATCATGATTTCATGTTAGAAGTATTTATGCCATGTGAATAGATTTAAAATCATGATTAAGTTGAACTATACTTTTGTGTTAGTAACAAAAGTAAACACCTTTGTAAACATGTAGTAATCTTATGAACATGATTTGCTTATGTTTGACATTATGCCTGAATAAAAATAAAGGTTTATGTTGTAGTTAAGCCTATGTGTCAATAATGATATTCTTATCTCAACTACAAGTTTACATGCTTTGATTCATGTCCCTTATGCTTTATGACCAAAGTATACATTACTACTATGCAAGTACACCAGTTTCTATTTTGCAATTCCAACGTTATGTTGCAAGTTCATGCGTTCACATTCCCCTTTTTTGTGTATGTACTCACGCTTTAAGCCTCCCCTTTTCCTCATGGCTAAGTTGGGCTTAAAAAGGCTAAGCCCTACATATATATAATAAACGGACGTGTTAAACGGGGGAAAATAACGTTGGGTTAAATTAATTAATAAATGAAAATATAAAGTAGAAGGGCCCAAATTCAAGTATGGGTTGGGCCTATGATTGGTGTAACCTTTACACCATTAACTTAATAATGGGCCGCAAATATTTACATATAAGAAAATAAAGAAGAAAGACAAAATATGTAAATGTAGAACATACGATGTGTTTAACCCGAGGTTGGATTGAGTTGTGATGTAAACCTTCCCGGAACCGCCCGGCTGTCCAGTAGTCACGACAATACCTATCCAATGTGGGAGGTTAAACATGGAGCCCAATAAGGACCCGAGGTTAGACTGAGTTGTGGCGTAAGACTGCCCGGAACCAACCGGCAACAGGCAGCCACAACAATACCTGTCTAATGTGAGAGGTCAAGGCTTTAATAAGACAATTAAGGCTGAGTCAGGATTGTTAGGATTAAGTGAACTAAAGACTTAATCAAAATGGAACATGCTAAACTAAACGGACTGGTGGGGGTTAGGTTAGAAAACACTTAACCAACTTAGCATGTTGGCTAGAGATAGAAAACCTAGTAACGGGGGACCCTTTTCAGCAGTAACCCTAGAAGGTGTATCAGGATACCCTGAAAACTAGGCAGGGTGGGGCACGATTACTGGGCTGATTGTAAGAGGTCAAATCGACGGCGGTGGTGTAGCAGTGTAGGTTCTAACGGGGTGCGGGCGTGCACACACTCCGGCGCAGAAAAATAAGGCACTGGACACCAGTAGCATACCTGTGCATTCTAGGATTGTGTCGGGCTGCCACTATGGGACTTGATACACCCCATGGTGGGACCAGCATAGGTAACTACAACATCGGGGGCCGTAAGACACAGGTAACTATGCGAGTAGGAGCCGATCATCATAGAATGGGTCACATCACCCTGATTATGGGGTGCCAGTTGGAAACTAGTTTATATGGGTTCAGAGATTAACATGGGGTACGATAGTATATTCGACCCTAGACAACTTAACCAAGTTTATAGTGCTTTCCCACTTCTTGTTTATACTTATCATACCCAGTTCTTTATTCATAGACAGAATAGTACTAGACTTACTCAGGCTTTATGTCTGACTCTACTTTTCTTTCGTCTTCTTTTCTTCCGTTTCCCCCCCTCCCAGGTCCACAGGGAGGGAACACAGCAGCTTGACCAGCCTTAACATCCAGCTTGAAGAAGAGAAATGTATTGCTTGGACTTTTTCGTTTTGAACTATGGCTTTGGACAATCCACTATGGGTCTTTTTCAGTTTATCTATGTTTTATTTATGCTTCTTTAAATAATGAAATCAAGACAGATTATGAAAGTGTTATGTTATGTTTTGGAAAAGATGTAAGACAATTATGGTGATGTTGTTGTAGCACGTATTTGCTTTTATGAAATAAAAGTTTGTTGATTTTCCGTTGTTTACAAATATGTGTTCTTATATCTGTCTTGTATATCTGTGACTTATACTTATAAACCTCCACCAAAATTAGGGCATTCCCTTTGAGAGTGACCCTAACGGAGGTGGGGTGTTTCACTATATATATATATATATATATATATATATATATATATATATATATATATAAATATAAGCAGAATTGGTTTCTTGGTGCATTTTTGAGTCGTGATATGTGTTTTTCGTGATTTTTTCTATGGGTTTGTGATTTGTTTTACCATCATATTGACTTAATAAACCATGTTTATATTTTGTATATCACAAACTCCATATTTTGGGAAATTTGTGATGATTCCTGGTTGACATCTTAAGGTAATTGAGCACACTTCGCACGTTTTAGACTAATTTTGAAAATATATGAATATATATGAATTTCTTATAGTTTTGAGGCTAAAGAGTTCATGGTTTTAGTTTTAGAATATAAATGGCCTCAAAATAATAGTATGAAAATCTATTTTTAAGTAAAAAGAATTCAAGGAAGAAAACAACTGAATTTCAAACAATCGTTTTATATGTGGCTTTATTAATTCAAATATTTTCTTATATATAAACTACACGATATTGCACCCAAATCGACTCGAAATGTCACCAAAATTTGCAGATAAACTCACAAGATAATGAACAACAAAATGCAAAAAGAATCACACCAAAAGAATTAATAATCAGAGAGTTACGAAGGCTCAAAGTGAGGGTTTGGTTGTGTTTTCAACAATGCAAAACAAGATGAAAAAGATTCATGAAAACAACATTCTTCAATTCAACTCAGCAAGGCTTATATAAATAAATTAAAATAAATGTAAACTAGAATGTGTGAGTCAATAGACTCACCTTGATTGGTTAGAAGCAAGAAATCCCTTCAATTTGAGGACGAGAGAGGCCGATTTTAGGCATATAGCACCATCAAGGAAGATATTACAACATGCAGCAAAAGAAACTTATTGTAAAAATATTTCTTCATGAATTGAAATGGAAACAAGGATTAGAGATTGGTTTAGGATAAATTACCTGATGCTATTCAATTTAGAGATCAAAATTTGGTATTTTTAAGAGGATTTGAGGCTTTGAATTTGCTAGAAAGAAGTTTCTTTTGCTATGTTCCTGCATGAATCTCTAGGCGTGGACTGTCATACTGGCACATTCTTTTCCTTTCAGTTATGTCATATTGAACTTTTAATGCTTGCCTATGTTACTCCCATTCTATGCTTTCGTCATTATCCCTTAAACGGTGACTTCGGTTTGCCTTCTTCTTACTATTCGTTGCTGAACTTGTACTTTCCTACTAGATGCTTGATTATGGTTATTAAAACGAAGCTATTTCATAAAGGGATTAGTTAGTTGCAAATAACTCGCCTGAACCAATTTAATTATCACATTAATTTGAGATGTAGCATGCAAGGCATTTCAATCAATTAATTCACACACACACAACATACATTCATTAAGATCGACAATTATAGCAGTAAGTGCAAATAAGAATTCTGATAACAAATGTAACAGCCCGCCATTTTGACCGCCCCAAGACGGAAAATAAACTGACTTGAAACGTTCAAAATGACGGATTGTTATCGGCTTACGGGGTTTAAACGGAATAAGCACAGAATCACAAATAGAAATAAACATCAATATCTCACAGCAGAAATTTTTTATATATAAAAAAAACTAGAGTTTTACAAAAGACTTGCACAACGGAAGCAAATAAAATATAATATGTAAGTTCTGTTGTCCAAAATTCGCATAAAGATAAAGCATGTAACACCCCACCTCCACCAGGGTGGCTCTTGCAAGCACTCTGACTTTGGAGGGGCGTTTGAATCAGGTAAACATGCATAATGATATATCAAGGCAGAACAAGAACATACGTATATATGTAAACAGAGTAAATAACATAGATAAAACAGCGGAAGATTTCAAAACATTTCAAAACAAGTCTGGTACAACATAGCTTTCCAAATAAACAAGTCTAGATAAAACAACATCAACTGAAAAACTGAAATAAATAAGTGCTATCCCCAATTAAGTGGTAACCATAGCTAGCTTCATGTCGAAACCGTACATGAGCTGAAATCCCATAAGCAAGCAATCCGAAATCCAAGCTAAGCTCCAGTATTCCCTCCTTGAGAACCTGGGAGGGGGGGGGGGAACGGAAGAAAAGAGGCGAAAGAAAACAGGTCAGTCAAAAAGACTGAGTAAGCCCTACTACAATCAATGTAAACTGATAAAGTTAATTGGCATGAGCAGCAGCGATGAACATAAGGATAACAATATACTAGCATGATGATTAACTAACAAGGTAGATAAAGGTGTCATCGCATAATCAGGATTAAGGTTTTGCACCACAGGTGTACTAGCAAACTAACATGACTTGAATAAACAAGTATTGATCCCTTGGCCCAAGCTTTGGCCCAATAACATGAAATGACCCTAATACAAGGTCCAACAAAACGGTCTAGTCGATCGGCTCCCTAAGCCTAACTCGTCACGTGTTGGTGTCAATACGGCCCAATCATAATTGTAGTCGAACTGTGCAGGGTCCACCCTTCGGGTGTATCAAGCCCTAGGGTGTCAACCCCTGGACACCATGAACATGAGTGCATAGTCCCGATCTACTGGTACCCGTGCATGTTTTCTCCGGCTACGGACTATGTGCACGACCAGAGTCCGCCCGGAACTATACCGGCGTACCCTCTGCCGTCGCTTTTGGTCACTTACCTCCAGTCCAGTAATCGTGCCCCCACCCTAGCCTAGTCCCTAGGGTCATGATGATACTAACTTGGGATTACTGCTGGAGTGGGCCCCCATTGCTAAGATTTTTCTAGTGGGTTAAGTACGGTTTAACCCTCTTGCTAATCCTGGATTAACTTGGTTAAGTGTAACGATGAGTTCACGACTTAACCCCAATTAATCTACCAAGCCCAAATTGGTTAAGTATTAAGTGGACCATGACTTAACCCTAATCACGAGGCATTAATTAATTTAATGCGCCTTAACCTCTCACATTAGACCTTGTTGTGGTTACTAGTTAAGCCGGGCGGGTCCGGGTAGCTTTACACCACAACTTGGTCTAACCTCGGGTTCAAGGTACAACATGACCAACTTCTCACATTGGGTCCTATTGTTTGTAGCAACTAGTTAAGCTGGTCGGTTCCGGGTAGGTTTACGCTACAAACTCAACCCAACCTCGAGTTGGCCACACTTATCTTTTCTAAGTGTCATGTCCATCATGTTTCCAAAACATGTTACAAGTTTTCAAGAAATTGGGTAGACCTAACTTAATAGGTAAATTCCCAATGGGTAGACCTAACTTAATAGGTAAATTCCCAAGCTTATGTTTTATGTCTTTTAAGTTTACCCAACCCCAAACGCAATCCCATCGCTTACATATCGCAATAGCGCATAAAGGATAGAAAGAGGGAACTTGGCATAATCATGACATAAAGGTATTGAAGCCACAAGCTTAACATGGTGGCATATGAAATGTTCATATGTTCATACACTTGCATATTACATTTTTAGGCCTCAAAAGCATGCATAAAACCAAACTTAGCATATTGGTGATACATGGTGCTAAATGACATGTAGAGATGGCCATAAGTTCGCATTTAGCCTCACATGCAAGTTATCATAAGAGATATGATAACTTACATGTTGCTAAAATGCAACCTTTGGCATAAAGCTTAAAGCTTTATGTTCATAAACCCAAAATAAGCTTGCATAACATGATAGCATGAACAAAATGTTCAACCCAAACTTGCATAACATAACTTGGCATACTTGCATATAAACTTTGTAACACCCCGCGAATTCTATAACTGTGAAATTCATAAATTAAAGTATAATTAATTTTAATCAAAGAACTAAGGGAAACGGGATACGCCATTGCGTTCGTCTCGGAAAAATACGCGAAATAGAGTCCGAGTTTTCGAAAAACGGAGTCCGTATGAAGAAGATATGGCCTTCGGAAGATTTGAATTAAGTTTAAAAATTCAAACAGAATAAAATAACTCAGAAAATCAAATTTAAATTCCAAAATGGGGCCCAATGAGCCAGGGCAGAAAAACACCCGCCTAACGCACCCAGGTCGACTGGGCTGTCGACCTGGCCTAACCAGGTCGACAGGGCTGTCGACAGGCATGTCGACCTGGTCCAGAGCCAGGTCGAACCCAGTCTAACCTGGCTGGCCTATTCTATGTTGGTCGATTTTCTGTGGTCTGCTTTGTCATTAGGGCTAGGTGGCGGGCTCTAATTGGTCTCTCCTTAGGATGAATGGCTACGATCAATCCAAGCAACATCAATGGTCCTAATCAGTTCATTACCTCTATAAAAACAACCCTAGACTAACCCTAATCTATTCATTCAAAAATAAGAACAAAGCCGCCATGTTGCTGAGGAACGACTAGGGGTAGCCACCAATTGGAGAGAGGATTAGGAGGCAAATTCTAAGGCATAAAGCAATTCAATCAAATCAAACCACATCTTCTTATCCCTAAACTTGAGAATTCGCCTCACCATTGTAAGTAGAGTATTACTTCGGTATGAACAAATAACTGTGTTGGTTTGTATACTTGATTGTGGTGATAAATAATTCATAATTTGTGCGTTACTATGATTCTTATCGAATTATGTTATTCATTATAAAGAACTACATGCGGTAGTTCTATGCAAGTATACGTTTGGAATATTCGCAAATTATGTAATCCATGTTGAAGCTACATGTATGTAGTTGATTGAAATTCATGCAAGTTTGGGGCTTTGCTATTATGCCATCATAATGTATATTTTTATACAAACATCATTTTTGTGAAGTAATTGGAATAAGTTTGGGTTATCATAATTCATATGAAACTATGTTGGAATTTTGGCACCATGATTTATGTATTAAGACATGCTTTTGTACTAGAAAAACCTATTTGCAAACTTATGAATAGGACTAGGCTATGATTGATATTTGGCACAATTGAAATCCATGTTTAGTCTATATTATATGATGTCATATGTGATACATAGCTAGGTTAGATTCAAAATCCCTTTTTGCAAGTTTACATGACTAAAGTAAAAATCATGATTTCATGTTAGAAATATTTATGCCATGGTTATGTGAACAAATACTTATGCCATGCTTATGTTTGACATTATGCCATGCTTATGTTTGACATTATGCCATGCTTATGTTAGAAATATTTATGCCATGCTTATGTTTGACATTATGCCTAAATAAAAATATAGGTTCATGTTGTAGTTATGACTATGTGTCAATAACGATACCCAATTTAGATTCTTATCTCAACTACAAGTTTACATGGCTTGATTCATGTCACCTATGCTTTATGACCAAAGTATATGTTACCACTATGCAAGTACACCAGTTTCTATTTTATATTTCCAACGTCATATTGCAAGTTCATGCGCTCACCTTCCCCTTTTTGTGTATGTAATCACGCTTTAAGCCTCCCCTCTCGCATGGCTAGGTTGGGCTTTAAAAGGCTAAGCCCAACATATATATAGTAAACGGACGTGTTAAACGGGGGAAAACAACGTTGGGTTAAAATTACTAATGACTGAAAATATAAAATAGAAGGGCCCAAATTCAAGTATGGGTTGGGCCCATGATTGGTGTAACCTTTACACCATTAACTTAATAATGGGCCGCAAATATTTACATATAAGAAAATAAAGAAGAAAGACAAAATATGTAAATGTAGAACATACGATGTGTTTAACCCGAGGTTGGATTGAGTTGTGATGTAAACCTGCCCGGAACCGCCCGGCTGTCCAGTAGTCACAACAATACCTATCTAATGTGGGAGGTTAAACATGGAGCCCAATAAGGACCCGAGGTTAGACTGAGTTGTGGCGTAAGACTGCCCGGAACCAACCGGCAACAGGCAGCCACAACAATACCTGTCTAATGTGAGAGGTCAGGGCCTTAATAAGACAATTAAGGCTGAGTCAGGATTGTTAGGATTAAGTGAACTAAAGACTTAATCAAAATGGAACATGCTAAACTAAACGGACTGGTGGGGGTTAGGTAGGAAAACACTTAACCAACTTAGCATGTTGGCTAGAGATAGAAAACCTAGTAACGGGGGACCCTTTTCAGCAGTAACCCTAGAAGGTGTATCAGGATACCCTGAAACTAGGCAGGGTGGGGCACGATTACTGGGCTGATTGTAAGAGGTCAAATCGACGACGGTGGTGTAGCAGTGTAGGTTCTAACGGGGTGCGGGCGTGCACACACTCCGGCGCAGAAAAATAAAGCACTAGGCACCAGTAGCATACCTGTGCATTCTAAGGTTGTGTCGGGCCGCCACCGTGGGACTTGATACACCCCATGGTGGGACCAGCATAGGTAACTACAACATCGGGGGCCGTAAGACACATGTAACTATGCGAGTAGGAGCCGATCATCGTAGAACGGATCACATCACCCTGATTATAGGGTGCCAGTTGGAAACTAGTTTATATGGGTTCAGAGATTAACATGGGGTACGATAGTATATTCGACCCTAGACAACTTAACCAAGTTTGTAGTACTTTCCCACTTCTTGTTTATACTTATCATACCCAGTTCTTTATTCATAGACAAAATAGTACTAGACTTACTCAGGCTTTATGTCTGACTCTACTTTTCTTTCGTCTTCTTTTCTTCCGTTCCCCCCCCCAGGTCCACAGGGAGGGAACACTGCAGCTTGACCAGCCTTAACATCCAGCTTGAAGAAGAGAAATGTATTGCTTGGTCCTTTTCGTCTTGAACTATGGCTTTGGACAAACTCTATGGGGCTTTTGCAGTTTATCTATGTTTTATTTTTGCTTCTTTAAATAATGTAATCAAGACAGATTATGAAAAGTGTTATGTTATGTTTTGGAAAAGATGTAAGACAATTATGATGATGTTGTTGTAGCACGTATTTGCTTTCATGAAATAAAAGTTTGTTGATTTTCCGCTGTTTACAAATATGTGTTCTTATATCTGTCTTGTATATCTGTGACTTATACTTATAAACCTCCACCAAAATTAGGGCATTCCCTTTGAGAGTGACCCTAACGGAGGTGGGGTGTTTCACTTGGTATCAGAGCATAGGTTTACCAGATAAGATAAAAAGTTTTGAAAAATTATTTTCAAAAAGGAAATTTAAAGAAGCATTTTTAAAAGAAAAATATTATTTTATTTTAAAAAGGCAAAGTCCACTCCCCAAAGCCATAGGTACTATCTCTTATCCTTCGTTTTGAATCTATCCTTTTTGTTTCAGCATGTCCAAAGATCTTAACTTGCCGTATGGGGTGCCAATACCTGGTTGGTTTAGACGGTTCTTGGAAGCAAGAGCCACTCAGCCAGGTCCTACCATTCCTCCTCCCCCAGCTGCCGGAAATCATCCAGCTGCAGCGGCACCTTTTCCTCCACCTCCTCCTCGGGGAAACACGTTTGCTAAGATATGTAAAGATTTTAAAGCTATGGGAGGAAGGGATTTCCATGGAACTGAGTCCTTCGTGGCAGCTAGAAATTGGCTGAAAGAAACTGAGGACCTATTCATCATCTTTGAGGTAGAAGATAGACAGAAAGTACAATTGGCAGTGTGGCTGTTGAAGAGCGAGGCTTCCTACTGGTGGGAAGTCACTAAAGCTGAAAGACCAGTGGAGACATGGGAGGACTTTAGGGCAAGGTTTGAGACTAAATTTCTCTCAGATGCGGAAAGAAGTTTGCAGTTGGAAAAATTCTTATTTCTTAAACAAGGGGACAAGACAGTCAGAGAATATGTGAATCAGTTCGATGAGCTGGCTAGGTTTGGGCTTGACCTAGTCAACACCCCGCACAAGAAGGCTCTCCGGTTCGTCAAAGGGTTGAATGAGCCATTACACAGTTTGGCCATGACCCATATACCCATGGGAGCCACGTATGAAAGATTGGTGCAAATGGCATTGCTGAATGAAGAGGATAAGGGCAAGAAGGAGACAAAGGCAGAAAGCTCTCAAGGGAAGAAAGAGGGTTTGCAGCCTAAGAAGACAGACTTTAAGAAGGGCGGGAAAGGCAACAAAGAGAAGAGGAAGTGCAATTTCTGTGGCAAAGTGGGGCACTTAGTAAAGGACTGCCGGAAAAAGAAGGCCAAGGAGAATGGTGGGTGCTTTTCTTGTGGTGAGACAGGCCACAGGGCTAAGGACTGCCCAAAGAAACGAGGACAGGGGCAGAGGGCTGGATCCACCCCAGGGGCACAGGTTCATGTGCTGGAAGCGCCACCTCTGCAACAGCGAGGTATAAATACTTCTGTAGAAAGTGTAGTTTATCTTTATGATCACCCCGTTCGCACTTTATTTGATTCTGGCGCATCACACTCCTTTATCTCGTCTGCCTTAGTAGAATCTCTGCACCTAAAAACTAGTATGGTAGAGGACCCCTTAATTGTTTCAAACCCAATTGGGGGCCCAACTCATTTGTCTATGATCTGTGTGGGATTGAAAATTTCTATTCTAAGTGTAGAATTTCAATGTAGTGCCTTTGTTTTGGGCTTTTCGGGTTATGGTTTGATTTTGGGTATGGATTGGCTATCCAGTAATGGGGCCATCCTTGATTGTGAGAAAAGGGTTGTTAGGCTCCTAACCCAGCTCGGTAATACTTTGGAAATTTCTTGTAATCCCTCGTATGCGGTTATGCTTAGTTATCTTGAATCGCTAGATGCCTCTGTTGAAAATTTACAATCAGTTAGAGTGGTCCGGGAATATCCGGATGTCTTCGAAGAGGTGAAGGGCTTGCCTCCGAAGCGGGAAATAGACTTCCGCATATATCTTGTAGATAATGCAAAGCCCGTTGCGTTGCCCGTTAGACACATGGCTCCACGAGAAAGGAAAGAGCTCAGTAAACAGATTAAAGAGCTTCTAGAAAAGGGGTTCATTAGGAGGAGCATTTCAGAATGGGGCGCTCCGGTGGTGTTCGCTACAAAGGCGGATGGTTCACTCCGTCTATGTGTTGACTATAGGGAGCTCAACAAGCTAACGAAAAAGAATAGACACCCTCTCCCTAGAATTGATGATTTATTTGACCAGCTTGTAGGAGCGTCTGTTTTCTCCCAACTCGATTTAGCAACCGGTTTTCATCAGCTAAGGGTGGCTGAAGATAGCATCGATAAAACGGCGTTCAGAACCCCAGACGGCTTCTTTGAATGGCTTGTCATGCCTTTCGGCTTGACAAATGCACCTGCGTACTTCGTGGACCTAATGAGTAGTGTATTTAGAGATTTCCTCAACAAATTCGTAGTGGTCTTCGTAGATGATATCCTTATCTTCTCAAAGAGTGAAGAGGAACATGCTCAGCACTTAAGGGCAATCATGGAAACCTTGCGAGTCCATCAACTAAAAGCCAAATTCTCCAAATGCCACTTTTGGAGAGAAGAGGTGAGGTTCCTTGGGCACATAGTATCCAAACAAGGGTTAGCAGTGGACCCTGCTAAGGTAGTGGCGGTACAGGATTGGAAGACGCCAAGGAATGCAACCGAGGTCCGAAGCTTTCTAGGACTAGCGGGTTTCTATCGAAAATTCATAAGGGATTTTGCGAAAATCTCAGCTCCGCTCACGAAATTGACCAAGAAGAATCTAGTGTTTAATTGGGACTTGGATTGCGAGTTTGCTTTCCAACGACTGAAAAGGGCTCTCACAACATCCCCAGTTTTGACGCTGCCAGATGGGAGCAAGATGTTCACTGTTTATACGGATGCATGTGGGACAGGGCTAGGCGCTGTCTTAATGCAAGAAGGAAGGGTAGTAGCTTATGGCGGGAGGCAGTTGAAAGTGCACGAAAAGAACTACCCAACCCACGATCTTTTGTTAGCCGCCATCGTCTTTGCACTCAAGTCTTGGCGACACTATCTCCTAGGTGAGAAGTTCGAACTTTACACTGACCATAAATCGTTGAAATATCTTTTCTCGCAGAAGGATCTTAACTTGAGGCAACAAAGATGGATGGAGTTTCTTGCCTCGTACGATTTCGAAATCTCCTACACTCCGGGCAAAGGCAACGTAGTAGCAGACGCGTTGAGCCGAAAGAAATTGACCCTAAGCCCGTTTTTTGTTGAAAGACAAAGCCTAGAGTTTATAGCCAGCTTCGACTTTAGGCCTTCCTCCGATTTTGTACCAGGCTTGCTAGCATCTCTCGAAGTGCGCCCAACTTTAGTGGATTCAGTAGGGACAGCACAACGCGAAGACCCTCAGCTTGTGGAAACAATTGATAGGCTAATTAGGGGTGAGACTTCAAGTCACCTCAACAGATACTCCATCGACGATAAGGGTTTGCTAAGGCGAGACAGAAGACTATGCGTCCCACAGACAAAAGATCTAATAAAGAAGGTTCTCGAGAAAGCACATCACTCCAAGATGACGATACACCCAGGCGGAGATAAAATGTACAAAGACATAAAAAGGACTTTCTTCTGGAACGACATGAAAAAGGACGTGGCAGAGTTCGTTTCTAAGTGTATGGTGTGCCAACAGGTTAAGGCGGAACAGAAAAAGCCTGGCGGACTGCTACATCCTCTGGAGGTCCCGCAGTGGAAGTGGGATAGCATCTCAATGGACTTCATCGATGGGCTGCCTAGGTCTAGGAGAGGCAACACTAGCATTTGGGTAATAGTGGATAGGCTTACTAAAAGCGCCCACTTTTTACCTGTCAAAAGTAAAAGAACTGCCTCATCCCTAGCATCGCTTTACCTTAAGGAAATCGTTCGACTCCATGGAATACCATCTAGCATTGTTAGTGACCGAGACCCCATCTTCACCAGTGAGTTTTGGCGGAGTCTGCAAGAAGCAGTAGGAACGCAGTTATGCTTAAGCACAGCCTATCATCCCCAAACCGACGGCCAAACAGAGAGAGTGAACAGAGTTTTGGAAGACCTTTTAAGGCTATGCGTCCTTGACTTCGGAGGGACATGGGAAGACCACCTTCCTTTGGTGGAATTTGCCTACAACAACAGCTATCAAACAACCATCGGAATGGCACCCTTCGAAGCTTTATATGGAAGACCGTGCCGATCGCCCACTTGTTGGTGGGAGTCTACTGATAAGCTCATACTTGGACCAGATATGATCCGAGAGACTTCAGAGAAAGTAGACTTAATACGAAGAAGGATGAAGACGGCCCAAGACAGACAAAAGTCCTATGCCGACAAGAGAAGGACCGACCTTGAATTTGAGGTTGGAGACAGGGTTTTTCTCAAGGTATCACCGCTAAGAAACGTTGTTCGTTTTGGAACCACAGGAAAGCTAGCACCAAGGTTCGTAGGGCCATTCCCTATCATCGAGAAAATTGGGAAAATGACCTATAGATTAGAGCTACCCGAGAAGTTGGCGGGAGTCCACAACGTTTTTCACGTTTCACATCTCCGAAAATGTCTACATGAGTCTGCTGAAGTGGTAGAGCCAAATATCCTCGAAGAGGCCGAAGTGGAACGCGAAGCAACCATAAGGAAAGTTCCAACCCGCATATTAGGAACGGAAGTGAAGAAGCTACGCAACTGCGAAGTCAAGCTCGTCAAAGTTCAGTGGAGCGACGCCGAGGGAGACGCGACTTGGGAAACTGAAGCTAGAATCCGTACAGCCTACCCTTTTCTGTTCGAGGGTACATCCTTGATCTTTCCTTTTCCATAAGTTGCGCTTTTATCTATCTTTTTAGGTATATTTCCTCGACCTTATCTTTTAGGTAGAATCTTTTTGGATGGAAACATGTAATTGAGACATGTTATGTATGATGGTTGCAAGTGGTTGCAAGTGATTGCTAGTGGTTGCTCGTGGTTGCATATACACACACAATCTAGGGTTTTAGATCGGCTCAGTCACTTCATATTGTATATGCATATATGTTTGCATTCATATGTGGTTGAACTTTAATGTGTTGTTATGTGGATGTTGCATTTGTATTGAATGATTGTGCACTCATGTAGAATCAAGAATAGGAAAATTTGCATACATAATGGATTCATGGCACTTACATAATTCGCATTAAGGAGGTCAACTGAATCAGTAGACCGCCTGATTTTGCATTAGATAAGTACATGTACACACACACTTCGCATATGATCATGAAGCATTAGAAGTCTTTTAAGGACAATGGATGCTCATGTTTGATGGATGAGTAGATGGATGATTGGATGTTAGGATATGCATTCCTCCTAACTTGAAGATTTCGGGGACGAAATCCTTTTAAGTGGGGGAGAATGTAACACCCCGCGAATTCTATAACTGTGAAATTCATAAATTAAAGTATAATTAATTTTAATCAAAGAACTAAGGGAAACGGGATACGCCATTGCGTTCGTCTCGGAAAAATACGCGAAATAGAGTCCGAGTTTTCGAAAAACGGAGTCCGTATGAAGAAGATATGGCCTTCGGAAGATTTGAATTAAGTTTAAAAATTCAAACAGAATAAAATAACTCAGAAAATCAAATTTAAATTCCAAAATGGGGCCCAATGAGCCAGGGCAGAAAAACACCCGCCTAACGCACCCAGGTCGACTGGGCTGTCGACCTGGCCTAACCAGGTCGACAGGGCTGTCGACAGGCATGTCGACCTGGTCCAGAGCCAGGTCGAACCCAGTCTAACCTGGCTGGCCTATTCTATGTTGGTCGATTTTCTGTGGTCTGCTTTGTCATTAGGGCTAGGTGGCGGGCTCTAATTGGTCTCTCCTTAGGATGAATGGCTACGATCAATCCAAGCAACATCAATGGTCCTAATCAGTTCATTACCTCTATAAAAACAACCCTAGACTAACCCTAATCTATTCATTCAAAAATAAGAACAAAGCCGCCATGTTGCTGAGGAACGACTAGGGGTAGCCACCAATTGGAGAGAGGATTAGGAGGCAAATTCTAAGGCATAAAGCAATTCAATCAAATCAAACCACATCTTCTTATCCCTAAACTTGAGAATTCGCCTCACCATTGTAAGTAGAGTATTACTTCGGTATGAACAAATAACTGTGTTGGTTTGTATACTTGATTGTGGTGATAAATAATTCATAATTTGTGCGTTACTATGATTCTTATCGAATTATGTTATTCATTATAAAGAACTACATGCGGTAGTTCTATGCAAGTATACGTTTGGAATATTCGCAAATTATGTAATCCATGTTGAAGCTACATGTATGTAGTTGATTGAAATTCATGCAAGTTTGGGGCTTTGCTATTATGCCATCATAATGTATATTTTTATACAAACATCATTTTTGTGAAGTAATTGGAATAAGTTTGGGTTATCATAATTCATATGAAACTATGTTGGAATTTTGGCACCATGATTTATGTATTAAGACATGCTTTTGTACTAGAAAAACCTATTTGCAAACTTATGAATAGGACTAGGCTATGATTGATATTTGGCACAATTGAAATCCATGTTTAGTCTATATTATATGATGTCATATGTGATACATAGCTAGGTTAGATTCAAAATCCCTTTTTGCAAGTTTACATGACTAAAGTAAAAATCATGATTTCATGTTAGAAATATTTATGCCATGGTTATGTGAACAAATACTTATGCCATGCTTATGTTTGACATTATGCCATGCTTATGTTTGACATTATGCCATGCTTATGTTAAAAATATTTATGCCATGCTTATGTTTGACATTATGCCTAAATAAAAATATAGGTTCATGTTGTAGTTATGACTATGTGTCAATAACGATACCCAATTTAGATTCTTATCTCAACTACAAGTTTACATGGCTTGATTCATGTCACCTATGCTTTATGACCAAAGTATATGTTACCACTATGCAAGTACACCAGTTTCTATTTTATATTTCCAACGTCATATTGCAAGTTCATGCGCTCACCTTCCCCTTTTTGTGTATGTAATCACGCTTTAAGCCTCCCCTCTCGCATGGCTAGGTTGGGCTTTAAAAGGCTAAGCCCAACATATATATAGTAAACGGACGTGTTAAACGGGGGAAAACAACGTTGGGTTAAAATTACTAATGAATGAAAATATAAAATAGAAGGGCCCAAATTCAAGTATGGGTTGGGCCCATGATTGGTGTAACCTTTACACCATTAACTTAATAATGGGCCGCAAATATTTACATATAAGAAAATAAAGAAGAAAGACAAAATATGTAAACGTAGAACATACGATGTGTTTAACCCGAGGTTGGATTGAGTTGTGATGTAAACCTGCCCGGAAACGCCCGGCTGTCCAGTAGTCACAACAATACCTATCCAATGTGGGAGGTTAAACATGGAGCCCAATAAGGACCCGAGGTTAGACTGAGTTGTGGCGTAAGACTGCCCGGAACCAACCGGCAACAGGCAGCCACAACAATACCTGTCTAATGTGAGAGGTCAGGGCCTTAATAAGACAATTAAGGCTGAGTCAGGATTGTTAGGATTAAGTGAACTAAAGACTTAATCAAAATGGAACATGCTAAACTAAACGGACTGGTGGGGTTAGGTAGGAAAACACTTAACCAACTTAGCATGTTGGCTAGAGATAGAAAACCTAGTAACGGGGGACCCTTTTCAGCAGTAACCCTAGAAGGTGTATCAGGATACCCTGAAACTAGGCAGGGTGGGGCACGATTACTGGGCTGATTGTAAGAGGTCAAATCGACGGCGGTGGTGTAGCAGTGTAGGTTCTAACGGGGTGCGGGCGTGCACACACTCCGGCGCAGAAAAATAAAGCACTGGGCACCAGTAGCATACCTGTGCATTCTAAGGTTGTGTCGGGCCGCCACCATGGGACTTGATACACCCCATGGTGGGACCAGCATAGGTAACTACAACATCGGGGGCCGTAAGACACATGTAACTATGCGAGTAGGAGCCGATCATCGTAGAACGGATCACATCACCCTGATTATAGGGTGCCAGTTGGAAACTAGTTTATATGGGTTCAGAGATTAACATGGGGTACGATAGTATATTCGACCCTAGACAACTTAACCAAGTTTATAGTACTTTCCCACTTCTTGTTTATACTTATCATACCCAGTTCTTTATTCATAGACAAAATAGTACTAGACTTACTCAGGCTTTATGTCTGACTCTACTTTTCTTTCGTCTTCTTTTCTTCCGTTTCCCCCCCAGGTCCACAGGGAGGGAACACTGCAGCTTGACCAGCCTTTGGAAAAGATGTAAGATGTAAGACAATTATGAAAAGTGTTATGTTATGTTTTGGAAAAGATGTAAGACAATTATGATGATGTTGTTGTAGCACGTATTTGCTTTCATGAAATAAAAGTTTGTTGATTTTCCGCTGTTTACAAATATGTGTTCTTATATCTGTCTTGTATATCTGTGACTTATACTTATAAACCTCCACCAAAATTAGGGCATTCCCTTTGAGAGTGACCCTAACGGAGGTGGGGTGTTTCAAACTTGCAATTCACAACATGATAAACTTGCATATAAACTTGCATATCACAACATGATAAACTTGCATATAAACTTGCATATCACAACATGATAAACTTGCATATAAACTTGCATATCATACATTTAACTTTAGAGTTTAAGTATGAAAGTAGAATAGGGCTTACAATGCTTAAGAAGTCACAAAAATATGACAAAGCCCTTATGAAATCAATTAAACCCAAAATGCAAGCAAAACCCTTGAGCCAAAATGATCAAGACTCTTTCTTTATGATGCAAATATATAAACTTGACTTGAATGCAAGCTAATGATGCTCATACAAGTTTGAAAACACTTGTATGCATGGAAAATCACTTAGGAATTTATTTAGGAATTTTATGAAGAGAGTGGAGGCCATGAGAGGATTGATTTTGCCATAGTTTAGTTGTATGAATGAATAATGATGATTTAGGGTAGGTTAGGGTCTTATTTATAGATTAGGCAAGTGTTTTAGGCCATAGGATTAAACCTAGATTCAATCCAAGCCATCAAAGCATGCCTTGGGGAAGAAGTCAAGTGTAGGAACCATCTAGGGCCTTTAGATTAAAGATGAACCATGAGAACCATTCAAATGCAAAATCTGCATTTGAGCGAATTGGCCCACGGGTTGACAGCCAAACACCCTGGATTAACCCCTAGTCGACCCAGCAGGCTCGGGTCGACCTCAAAAATCGGCCGGTTCGGTTATTCCCCACTCCCAATTCGCTGTTTTGAACATTTTTGCATATTTATTTATTTAATTTTCAATTATATATATATATATCAATATATATATATTTCTCTGCGCAACCCATTTCACTTAATTAAGTATACTTTAATTTGGGAATTTTTCGTGAAACTTCGCGAGGCCATATCTTGGTCATACGGACTCCGATTTTCGAAAACTCGGACTCTATTTCGCGTATTTTTCCGAGACGAACGCAATGGCATAGCCCGTTTCCCTTGATTCAGATTTTACAGTTTAATTCTGCCTCCATTTATGTTATAACATGTTATTCAAAAATACGGGTTGTTACATTCTTCCCTCCTTAAAGGATTTCGTCCCCGAAATCTCCAAGTTAGGAAGAACGTATCCTACCATCCATCATCCATCTACTCAAAACATCATCCACGAGCAATCATTTTCCTTAAAAGGTTCTAAATGCTGTATGATCATATGCAAAGGTGTGTGTATATGTACTTATCTAATGCGAAAATCAGGAGGTTACTGATTCAGTAAACCCCCTTAATGCAAAATATGTTAGTGAAATGAGTCCATATGTATGCAAATTCCTAACATAATTTATAATCTCTACATGAGTGCACATAACATTCATCCATATGCAACATCCACGTGATAGCATAACAAGTTTTCATCCATGAATAAGCATAAACACTCATGCATATGCGGTATGAAAGTGTGTGAGCCGATCTTAGTGCCTAACGTGTATTATGCATCCACGAGTATCCACTTGCAAACACTTGCAACCACTTGCAACCATCAAGCATAACATGTTTCAAACACATGTTTCATCCAAAGGGTTTCTACCTAAGGTTCTCATGACAAGATTAACACGATAAACTAGATAAACATGGATAGCAAAGAGAAAGATATGCTAACAAAGAAAAGAGATTGAGAGTGTACCCTCAAAAAGGAATGGATAAAGCCCACGCATCTTCTCCTCGGTTTCCCAAGTTGCGTCTTCTTCGGCTTCACCCCATTGAACCTTCACCAATTTGACCTCTCGATTCCTTAGCTTCTTGGTCTCCGTCCCCAAAATACGAATCGGAGCTCTCCTCAAGGTAGCCTCTTTCTCCACTTCTACATCTTTTAGAACACTTGGCTCAACAACCTCTGCTGATTCATGTAAACACTTCCGGAGATGCGAGACATGAAAAACATCGTGTACTCCAGCAAGCTTCTCGGGAAACTTCACTCTATAAGCCATCTGCCCGATCCTCTCTATAATAGGGAATGGTCCAACAAACCTCGGTGCCAACTTCCCAACAGCTCCAAATCGGACCACATTCCGCAAAGGAGAAACCTTCACGAAAACCATATCCCCAACATCAAACTCCAAATCCGTTCTTCGCTTATCAGCATAGGATTTCTGTCGGTCTTGGGCCGCTTTCATCCGTCTCCGAATCAACTCGATCTTCTCGGATGTATCTCTGATCATATCAGGCCCAAGTATAAGCTCATCTATAGTCTCCCACCAACATGTAGGCGACTTGCACGGCCTCCCATATAAAGCTTCAAATGGTGCCATCCCTATGCTTGCCTGATAACTGTTATTATATGCAAACTCAACAAGAGGAAGATGGTCTTCCCAAGTACCACCAAAATCCAGAATACAAAGCCTCAACAGATCCTCGAGTACCCTATTCACCCTTTCGGTTTGACCGTCCGTCTGTGGGTGATAAGTCGTACTTAGATTCAACCTTGTGCCCATAGCTTCTTGCAAGCTATTCCAGAATTGACTTGTAAAGATTGGGTCACAGTCACTGACTATACTACAAGGGACTCCATGTAGTCTCACAATCTCACGAAGATATACAGACGCTAGCCAAGATGTGGTCCTCTTGCTCTTCACCGGAATGAAATGAGCACTCTTCGTAAGTCTATCCACAATAACCCAAATGCTCGTATTCCCTTTCCTTGACCTTGGTAGCCCATCGATAAAATCCATGGAAATGCTCTCCCACTTCCATAGTGGAACGTCTAGAGGATGCAATAGCCCACCGGGCTTCTTCGACTCGGCCTTAACTTGCTGGCAAATGATACATCTAGAGAGAAATTCTGCCACATCCTTCTTCATCCCAGGCCAAAAGAAAATGCGCTTCATATCTTTATACATCTTATCTCCGCCCGGATGTATAGTCAACTTAGAGTGATGCGCTTCCTCAAGAACTCTTCTTACTAGATCTTCTACCATTGGAACACATAACCTTCCGTCTCTCCTCAGCCAACCCTCGTCATCAATAGAATATCGAGCGAGATGACTAGACGTCTCTCCTCGAATAAGCTTATCCATAATCTCAACTATCTGAGGGTCTTCTCTCTACGAAGCCCCAACTTGATCAAGAAGGGTAGGTCTGAGTTCCAGAGATGCTAAAAAACCGGTCATCGACTCAATCGCCAAAGAGAAATCAAAGGTTGCCACATACTCTAAATTCTTCATCTCAACGAATAGAGGACTTAGGGTCAACCTTCTTCTACTCAATGCATCTGCTACCACATTCCCCTTGCCAGGGGTATAAGCTATCTCAAAATCGTAGGACGCCAAGAATTCCATCCATCTTTGTTGCCTCAGATTCAGATCCTTCTGAGAAAAGAGATACTTCAATGACTTGTGATCGGTATAAAGCTCAAATCTTTCTCCCAGAAGATAATGGCGCCAAGCCTTCAGTGCATATACTATTGCTGCCAACTCTAAGTCATGAGTGGGATAATTCTTCTCATGCACTTTGAGTTGTCTACCGCCAAAGCATATCACTCTTCCTTCTTGCATAAGAACAGCTCCTAACCCCGTGCCACATGCATCGGTGTATACGGTAAATAACTTCCCTCCATCGGGCAAAGCTAGAACAGGTGCTGATGTGAGGGCTCTCTTGAGCTTCTGAAAAGCAAGCTCGCATTCTATGCTCCAAGCAAAAACTAAATTCTTCTTCGTCAATTTAGTGAGAGGAGCGGATATCTTTGCGAAGTCCTTGATGAACTTCCGGTAAAAACCCGCAAGACCTAGAAAACTTCTCACTTCGGTTGCATTCCTTGGAGTCTTCCAATCCTGAACTGCCACTACCTTAGCGGGATCCACCGCTAAGCCTTGCTTAGATACTATATGCCCAAGGAATCTAACTTCCCTTCTCCAAAAGTGACACTTGGAGAACTTGGCCTTCAACTGATGCGCTCTAAGCGTATCGATCACCTCCATGAGATGCCTTGCGTGCTCTTCCTCATCCTTAGAGAAGATCAGAATATCATCTACGAAGACCACGACAAACTTGTTCAAGAACTCCCTGAACACCCTACTCATCAAGTCCACGAAATATGCGGGTGCATTAGTCAAGCCGAACGACATGACAAGCCATTCGAAGAATCCATCTGGAGTTCTGAACGCAGTCTTGTCTATACTATCTTCAGCTACCCTGAGCTGATGGAACCCCGTAGCAAGATCAAGCTGAGAGAAAACAGAAGCACCGACAAGCTGGTCAAAGAGATCATCAATCCTCGGTAACGGGTGTCTATTCTTCTTAGTCAGCTTATTCAACTCTCGATAGTCAACGCAAAGTCGGAGAGAACCATCCGCCTTGGTAGCAAATACCACAGGCGCTCCCCATTCAGATATACTTCGTCTAATGAAGTTCTTCTCAAGCAACTCTTTCACTTGCTTACTTAGCTCCCGCCTTTCACGCGGAGCCATGTGCCGAACGGGCAAAGAAACAGGCTTTGCATTATCCACCAGATAAATGCGGAAATCAATCTCTCGCTTAGGGGGCAACCCCCTAACTTCATCGAAAACATCCGGATACTCTCGAACCACTCTCACAGACTGAAGAGTTTCCATTGACGAGTCGAGTGATTCCAGATAGCACAACATGACGGGACCTCTCGGATCACAAGAAATCTCTAGGGTGTTTCCGTGGCGAGTCACGAGCCTCACAACCCTATGCTCACAATCAAGAATGGCTCCATATCTGGACAGCCAATCCATGCCCAATATCAATCCGTATCCCCTAAAACCAAGAACATAAGCACTGCACAAGAACTCTACACTCAGTATAGAGATCCTCAAATCCCCACATATCATAGACAAATGGGCGGAACCCCCAATAGGATTTGAGACACAGACGGGATCATCTACCAAGCTAGTACTAAGGTGCAAACTATCAACAAGATCAGATGAGATAAAGCTATGCGATGCACCAGAATCAAACAAGGTACGAACTGGAAAATCAGAAATATATACAAGGCTCTCAACAGAAATACTACCTCGATCGGGAACTGGAGCGACACTGAGAGCATGAACTTGCCCTCCTGAAGGTCCAGCATGCTGAGTCTGACCCTGGCCTTGCCCTTGCTTCCTCGGGCAATCCTTACTGAAATGTCCAGTCTTACCGTAGAAAAAGCATTCACCATTCTTCCTTTTCCTCTTCTTACAATCCTTAATAAGATGCCCAACTGAACCGCAATAATGGCACTTCCCCTTGTTGTTCTTGCCCTTGTTGTTATTGCCCTTGTTGTTGTTCCCCTTGTTGCCTTGACTCTTGTTCTTGTTCTGATTGCCTTGACTGCTCTGACCACTTGGATTACCCTGATTTCCTTTTCCCTGGGAATCAGTCTTCTTGGCTTGAGTATCATTCATCTTGGTTTCTTTCTTGACATCTCCCTAAAGTAACGCCATATCAACCAAACTCTCAAACGTGGCCCCATGGGGAATATGTGACATAGCCAATCCCTGCAACTACTCATTCAATCCTCTAGCAAAACGAAGAGCCTTCTTCTGAGGAGTATTCACCATATCCAAGCCAAAACGAGCTAACTGATTGAACTTGTTCACATATTCTTTGACAGACATATCTCCTTGTTTCAAAGTTATGAACCTCTCCATTTGCAGATTCTCCTCAGCAGAAGATAGAAACTTAAGCATGAACCTTGCCCTGAAATCGGCCCAAGTCTCAACAGGCCTAGTACCATTGGTGACTTCCCACCAATAAGCGGCTTCATCCTTCATAAGCCAAACCGCCAACAAGAGCTTCCTCTGATCGTCTAACCCAAAGATAGCAAACAAATCCTCGGTCTCTTTCAACCAATTTCTGGCCTCTACAAAAGTCTCAGTGCCTTGAAAGTTCTTGCCACCCATTGCTTTGAAATCTTTGCGAAGTCCACTTGAGGATGCTGAGGGGGAGGAGGAAGAGGAACCTCAGCGACAGGAGGAGGAGGAACATTAACCACCGGAGGAGGAGGAGGAGGAACATTAACTACCGGAGGAGGAGGAGGAACATCTGCGGGGCCGGCTTCGGTCGCCCTAGCCTCCAAAAGTCTCCTATACCAAACAGGTACGTGTACTCCCTCCGGAATAGCAAAGTTATCGGCCATACTGAAAACGAAGAAAAAGACAGATTCAGAATGGAGAAAAACAAAGGAATTTTGCTAATGTCTTTTTGGGGAATAGCCTTTAAAATAAACTAGACTTTTCTTTGGAAAATACTTTATACTTGGTTTTGAAAATAGTTTTCCAATAGTTTTCTAAAAGCCTTTTTGTTCCTTCTCGTACCATATGCTCTGATACCAAATGTAACACCCCACCTCCACCAGGGTGGCTCTTGCAAGCACTCTGACTTTGGAGGGGCGTTTGAATCAGGTAAACATGCATAATGATATATCAAGGCAGAACAAGAACATATGTATATATGTAAACAGAGTAAATAACATAGATAAAACAGCGGAAGATTTCAAAACATTTCAAAACAAGTCTGATACAACATAGCTTTCCAAATAAACAAGTCTAGATAAAACAACATCAACTGAAAAACTGAAATAAGTGCTATCCCCAATTAAGTGGTAACCATAGCTAGCTTCATGTCGAAACCGTACATGAGCTGAAATCCCACAAGCAAGCAATCCGAAATCCAAGCTAAGCTCCAGTATTCCCTCCCTGAGAACCTGGGGGGGGGGGGGGAACGGAAGAAAAGAGGCGAAAGAAAACAGGTCAGTCAAAAAGACTGAGTAAGCCCTACTACAATCAATGTAAACTGATAAAGTTAACTGGCATGAGCAGCAGGGATGAACATAAGGATAACAATATACTAGCATGATGATTAACTAACAAGGTAGATAAAGGTGTCATCGCATAATCAGGATTAAGGTTTTGCACCACAGGTGTACTAGCAAACTAACATGACTTGAATAAACAAGTATTGATCCCTTGGCCCAAGCTTTGGCCCAATAACATGAAATGACCCTAATACAAGGTCAAACCAAACGGTCTAGTCGATCGGCTCCCTAAGCCTAACTCGTCACGTGTTGGTGTCAATACGGCCCAATCATAATTGTAGTCGAACTGTGCCGGGTCCACCCTTCGGGTGTATCAAGCCCTAGGGTATCAACCCCTGGACACCACGAGCATGAGTGCACAGTCCCGATCTACTGGTACCCGTGCATGTTTTCTTCGGCTACGGACTATGTGCACGACCAGAGTCCGCCCGGAACTACACCGGCGTACCCTCTGCCGTCGCTTTTGGTCACTTACCTCCAGTCCAGTAATCGTGCCCCCACCCTAGCCTAGTCCCTAGGGTCATGATGATACTAACTTGGGATTACTGCTGGAGTGGGCCCCCATTGCTAGGATTTTTCTAGTGGGTTAAGTACGGTTTAACCCTCTTGCTAATCCTAGATTAACTTGGTTAAGTGTAACGATGAGTTCACGACTTAACCCCGATTAATCTACCAAGCCCAAATTGGTTAAGTATTAAGTGGACCATGACTTAACCCTAATCACGAGGCATTAATTAATTTAATGCGCCTTAACCTCTCACATTAGACCTTGTTGTGGTTACTAGTTAAGCCGGGCGGGTCCGGGTAGCTTTACACCACAACTTGGTCTAACCTCGGGTTCAAGGTACAACATGACCAACTTCTCACATTGGGTCCTATTGTTTGTAGCAACTAGTTAAGCCGGTCGGTTCCGGGTAGGTTTACGCTACAAACTCAACCCAACCTCGAGTTGGCCACACTTATCTTTTCTAAGTGTCATGTCCATCATGTTTCCAAAACATGTTACAAGTTTTCAAGCAATTGGGTAGACCTAACTTAATAGGTAAATTCCCAATGGGTAGACTTAACTTAATAGGTAAATTCCCAAGCTTATGTTTTATGTCTTTTAAGTTTACCCAACCCCAAACGAAATCCCATCGCTTACATATCGCAATAGCGCATAAAGGATAGAAAGTGGGAACTTGGCATAATCATGACATAAAGGTATTGAAGCCACAAGCTTAACATGGTGGCATATGAAATGTTCATATGTTCATACACTTGCATATTACATTTTTAGGCCTCAAAAGCATGCATAAAACCAAACTTAGCATATTGGTGATACATGGTGCTAAATGACATGTAGAGATGGCCATAAGTTCGCATTTAGCCTCACATGCAAGTTATCATAAGAGATATGATAACTTACATGTTGCTAAAATGCAACCTTTGGCATAAAGCTTAAAGCTTTATGTTCATAAACCCAAAATAAGCTTGCATAACATGATAGCATGAACAAAATGTTCAACCCAAACTTGCATAACATAACTTGGCATAATTGCATATAAACTTGCATATCACAACATGATAAACTTGCATATAAACTTGCATATCACAACATGATAAACTTGCATATAAACTTGCATATCACAACATGATAAACTTGCATATAAACTTGCATATCATACATTTAACTTTAGAGTTTAAGTATGAAAGTAGAATAGGGCTTACAATGCTTAAGAAGTCACAAAAATATGACAAAGCCCTTATGAAATCAATTAAACCCAAAATGCAAGCAAAACCCTTGAGCCAAAATGATCAAGACTCTTTCTTTATGATGCAAATATATAAACTTGACTTGAATGCAAGCTAATGATGCTCATACAAGTTTGAAAACACTTGTATGCATGGAAAACCACTTAGGAATTTATTTAGGAATTTTATGAAGAGAGTGGAGGCCATGAGAGGATTGATTTTGCCATAGTTTAGTTGTATGAATGAATAATAATGATTTAGGGTAGGTTAGGGTCTTATTTATAGATTAGGCAAGTGTTTTAGGCCATAGGATTAAACCTAGATTCAATCCAAGCCATCAAAGCATGCCTTGGGGAAGAAGTCAAGTGTAGGAACCATCTAGGGCCTTTAGATTAAAGATGAACCATGAGAACCATTCAAATGCAAAATCTGCATTTGAGCGAATCGGCCCACGGGTTGACAGCCAAACACCCTGGATTAACCCCTAGTCGACCCAGCGGGCTTGGGTCGACCTCAAAAATCGGCCGGTTCGGTTATTCCCCTCTCCCAATTCGCTGTTTTGAACATTTTTGCATATTTATTTATTTAATTTTCAATTATATATATATATATATATATCAATATATATATATTTCTCTGCGCAACCCATTTCACTTAATTAAGTATATTTTAATTTGGGAATTTTTCGTGAAACTTCGCGAGGCCATATCTTGGTCATACGGACTCCGATTTTCGAAAACTCGGACTCTATTTCGCGTATTTTTCCGAGACGAACGCAATGGCATAGCCCGTTTCCCTTGATTTATATATTACAGTTTAATTCTGCCTCCATTTATGTTATAACATGTTATTCAAAAATACGGGTTGTTACAAAGCATGTTTGCTGTTTTGACTAAAATTATTGGAGCATTTTTTACTGTATGGGAAATTCACCATATGGATCAAGGCTAAGTGTTGCACAGTAATTTGTTTGTCTTTGGAATTCTTTGATGCTGAAATAAGTGGCTTCTTTTTATACACATGTTTGCTATCTTGTTTATTATATTCACATACTGTCGCGCTGTGTGCGGGACTACTATGGACCATGCACTCATGTTATTTTGCTGTCATCTTCTTATCATTGCATACAAGTATTTTGGTCCATTTTGGTATGTATACATATTCGAGGAATGCATGAGTTTTTATAATCAAATTATTTCCCAAATTATCAGGATTAACTATTTTAATTCA
The DNA here is from genome assembly GCA_030737875.1 of Allium sativum. Lineage (NCBI taxonomy): Eukaryota > Viridiplantae > Streptophyta > Magnoliopsida > Asparagales > Amaryllidaceae > Allium > Allium sativum. Next base: position 232,018,513 of record CM060913.1, on the reverse strand, counting down.
GTGCTTATCGAAGTTGTTTACTTGAAATAAGTTTAATCCTGACCTGGGTGTTTTGTGTTTTTGCATGGAACGCTCGAGTCAGACCCCAAGTGTTACAGATGCTGAGGTTTATCTCTTAAAGATGAGAGGCGCGAGAAGACGCATGTGCGCGCAAGCCCGACAAAAAGTGTAAACTTTTGATTTATAAAGATTTATGTATACATTTTATTTGCTTCCGTTGTGCAAGTCTTTTGTAAAACTCTAGTTTTTTTTTATATATAAAATTTCTGCTGTGAGATATTGATGTTTATTTCTGTTTGTGATTTTGTGTTTATTCCGTTTAAACCCCGTAAGACGATAACAATCCGTCATTTTGAACGTTTCAAGTTGGTTTATTTTGTTAGGGGCGATCGAAAGTGAATATAACTTTAAATCAACACCGACACGCTGTACTTACTGTTTTACTTAATCTCATAATGAATTTTGAGTGTGAACAATCTTGGTCTAAAGTAATAAATACCACGGTTTCTCAAATCAGAACATTATAACATATGAAATAACTATAACAGGTTACAAAAGATTATTACTTATTTATACAAATTTAGAGTTTACAATAATACCATATGCCCACATAATATTCATCTATTACAAGTCATTGTCTTTAATTGTACATTTTATGAATCAAAATGATCCTAAAAAGCTTTATTTTAATGTTTAATGACTTGAATCCATGCTATCAAGCTTATCCAAATCCATGTGTCCTGTAACTTTTTTTAAAAAAAAATCTCGACCTGACCCGAGTATATAAAATGCATGGATTAGACTACCTCTAGAAAACCAAAAGATAACAAAGAAATTCAACCCGCAAGTGGTGAATTCTTCTCAATAAGGAAGCAATAATATAAATTCAAAATCAACAAAAGTACATGAGATAAATACAACTAAATCAATATTTAATGATCTCATGTGTTAGAGTCCAACAACAAAGTATAAGCGTTTTCATCAACAATATGTTGCTTAAGCTCTAAGGTTAAGTTATCCAAATAAAATCAAGAACACACTGAAACAAGATGGAAACAAACACAACATCGATATATAGAACTCATGCAAGAGTTCAAAGCAACATTTTTGTAATTGCCTTCTTTTCTAACATGATAGCTCTAAGGCTATACATGTATATATAAACCCACGTCAACGATTAAGGTGAAAACATCTGAAATTCAACAACTCTAGAAATCAAAATTATGAAATCTGGAAATAACATCATAAATTGGATCCAAAGCAGTAAATAACAACAAAATCAACAAAGTCAACAATATATCAGAAATATACGAGAACATAAATCACGAAAAGCTAGCATACAAAAAATTCCACCCAAGCTAAAGAAATCATAGAGATATCTTCCTGGCTGTTTATAGTTGGTGTATATGGAAAGAAATCTGATTCTTGTCCAGTACTTGATATCTTCCTGGCTGTTTATAGTTGGTGTATATGGAAAGAAAGAAATGCAAGGATTTTTAATAACAAAGCTAGTTCGATCATGTCTACCTGTCATCGCATCATTCATATTTTTTCGTCCTCGTCAGGTTCTGGAGCCAATCATGCTGCTAAATTCAGGTTTGCACTGCCGGTGGCCACTTCTCCAGCTACTTCTATTGATAGCAATGATACAGCGTCTAGCATGGAGCTTATGTGATGTCTGATGATGCCTCTTTATTTCTCAGCGTAGTATTTGTATAATTATGATGGTTAACAGTTTGATCTGCATGCTTTTGTAGTTGTATTCGTACTATACTCTACGTGTGTTGTATGATGTATCTTAAACTTTGTGGTGATGGTTGTTTTTTGGACCACCAACCGGGTTTGTCAGTTGGATAACTACTATTATCTATTAATTAACCAGCTGTGTAGCCCTGCGCTACATATCCGTTTGCTCAAAAAAAAAAGATCGCGTATTGTAAAACAAGGATTAAGAGAGACAACCGGACTTAATACAGCAATTTTCTGTTGCTAACAATTTAAGCAACAGACAACAATTATGACGCGGTAAAATCGCCTTTAAGTAATCATATTTACTAAGAATAAAAGGCATATACACGTAACAAAAACACAATACTCTGGTAAACCAAATATGCACTTGAAGCTTACAGCTAATCGCAAAGAGAAAATAGGATCCACAACACATACATAATAATTAATAAAATATATTAGAAATTACCATCAACTTCAGTACAGCAAGATCTCTTATGTCCCAAACAGATTAAAAAAAAAAAAATGAACAGAACTGAAAGCATGTCAAATTAAGTATTTATACTCCGCGATAGAAGACTTAACGCCCCACCCCAAGACCCACCCTAATAAAGAGCATTACTAGGTAATGTTGTCTATTAGAGCGGAGAATAGGGCAGGTTAGGGGCGACCACTCGTAGATTTGCATTAGCAAGTCTTAATTATGTCGATAAAGTGATTGCTATTTGTTAACAAGTGTAGTAATCGAACGTGCATTATGGTTAACATAGATTTTGTGGATGCATTTTCTCGAAAGGTCTGTTTTGAACTTTGAAGCATTTTTACAATGATGGTATACACTTGTCCTCAGGGATGCACTTCAATGTCCACTTGTTTATTTTTCTTCTGAACGTTTTGTCTCGACTTTTCGGCCTTTCTCCTGGAGGTTTCTTTTTAGTTGGTGAAAACCTGAACACGTGGCGTTAACGAGGACAAGTGTACACAAAAATTTTCATTTAACTAAATTTGTAAATATTTATATTAAAACTTAAACTTAAATCATTGTATTGAAAACTAGATAAAGGATATTTTTCCATATTCTGAAATCATAATTTGCAAAACATTTGGTATCCTCAAACCCCGAGCTTATTAGCACGTGCAAAACTATGTTGTTTCAGATTCGAATTATCGCTTTGATGAGCTTGTTGTTTTGGATCCATTTTATGATGACATTGTTGTTTTGTGGCTTTTATTGTCATTTGATGCATTGGATCCAATTTATGATGATATTTTTGGGTTTCATTATTTGTTTTCATAGAGATGTTGAATTGCAAATGTTTTCACCTTATTTGTTGGCGTTGATTTATATATATAGCCTTAGAGCTATAATGTTATCTTGACATTTATAATTTTGTGCTTCATTACGCTATCATGTGATTGTGAGATTTTGGCGATTTTATAATGCGTTATAACTCTTGAATGAGATTCATTTGAATACGATTATGTTGTTATTTGCATATATTCATATATGGCGATGCTTCCATAATGTTTAGCCGTGAGGCATGAATCATCGACGCCTCCTTTTTTTATGAATGATCATTGTAAATTAAATTATGTTGTACCTCTTTATGTTATTATTCTTGTTTAGAGTACCCAAACATTATATATTAACTATAATGGATTTAAACATAGACTGATCTGTTTATTATTTATATAATACTCGGGTCAGACCGAGACATTACATGTGCAGGGACACAGAGACCAGTTGGTAATTTACTGGGTTTAGAGGAGTATAGTAATCCAGTGAATTATTTATTTTCATGTATTGAATAGAATGAGGTGTATGTTTTGGTGTGTAATAAGTTAATGTATATGAAACATTAAATATTATATTTATTATATTTATTATATTTTATCGCTGCGACTGACTCTGTGATCTCTGTATTTCTATATATAATTTATTGTTCTAAGCCTCGCTCTGATACCAAACTATAACGCCCAACCTCTATACCCATATTATCATATAATATTATAAAATCTATCGCACACCCATGGGGATAGAGACACTAATCTCTCCTAGGTCCAGACTCGTGCCTCTTATATATTTATGTTTAGTTTAATTACTTAAAGTAGTGCTATTATGTTTAAATTGCATAATAACTTGTTTTTAGGCTTGTTTGGGGGTGTTTTAGCCCATTTACTTTTCTTTAGTGGCTTCTGGAAATTTTCTCAGGGGAGATACGTTCATTTTCCTCCTCACCGTTCTTTTTCTTCTTACAGGAGAAAATCAGTAGAAAAAAAAACGACCTCCTCCCTAATCTTCCTTCTAACCTCTTGCTTGAAGAAATTTTGAGTTTTAAATCAATCTAGATGCTCTCTAATATATTCTCTAGCCAATTTCAGCCTCAAACCATTCTCCAATGAAGATAAGATCAAGATCTATGAGCTTCAAGAAGCCATGGCTGCTGCATGTTCCTCTTTTGCGATTATATGCTTTGATTTGGCCTCTTACAGCTCCAAATCAATGGAAATCTTCCTTAAATCAAATCAATGTGAGTTGATTAATTCACACTTTCTAGTTTACAGTTATTATATATTATTAAAATGATATTTTGCTGTATTAGGAGAAAATAATTGATTTTCGGTAGCTTTTCATGTTCATTTCCTTTTTGTTGCAAAAACAGCAAAACATCAACTTTGAGTCTTAATAACTTCTTGATTCTTGCGTTCTTTTACCTGAAACCTTTTGCATGTTGTAATATAATGTTTTGTGAGTCAAAATGCAAAATTTTGTGTCATTTCGAGTTGATTTGGGTAGGTAAACGGGTCACCAAAGTAGAGGTTTCGCTGGGATTTTGACTTGAAACAAAACAGCGTCCAGGTCCGACTTTGGGGTGCTGTATCTCCTTCATTTTTGATCGGAATTGAGTGATTCTTTTTTTTTATTAAACAAACAAATTTGATGTCAACCACGGTACTGTAACGCCCCACCTCTATACTCATATTATCCAAGAGTACTACTAAGTAATACCGTCAGATAATACGAAGAATGAGGCTATAGGGGCACACACGTGCAAATTCTCTTGGACTAACACAGGTACGTATTAAAATTTCTGAAATATCACTTACTCTTACGCACTCAATGTCGGTACAAAACAATTACACATGTGCCTCCAGGACAGAATAATACATAATATATATGAATACAGAGATCATAGAGTCAATTGCATCGATAAATAGATTGTATAATATTTAGCATTTCATATACATTTACTTATTACACATCAAAATATACATCATTCTATTCAACACATGGTAATAAATAATTCACTAGATTACTATGCTCCTATAAGCACAGTAAATACAAGCTGGTCTCAAGGTCCCTGCACCTGTAATATCTCGGTCTAGACTATGAAATATGAGATTGATTCGGATCGGTACTTGAAATAAGTAATAAATATTGTAACTCTGATATTGTATAAAATTTTATTTTGCTACATTGTTATGCACTGTGATTCTGTGTTTAATTCCATTTTAAACCCTATAAGCCAATAACAATCCGTCATTTTGAACACTACGAGTTGGTTTAATCACCGACTTGAGGCGGTCAAAATGGCGGGCTGTTACACTTGGTGGATGAATTGGTTGCATATGTATTGTTCGACCCTAGTGTGTGAATTTGAAGGGATCTTGTTGCATCTTTTCTTGGCTTCAAGTGCAATATTTGTGATTTTGTGTGTCATTTCTGAGTTGTTTTGTATAACTAATTCCTATAAATTGGAAGGGCCAATATTAACACTAATTCGTATCTCGAATTGGTGAGGCTAAGGTGTTTCTTCTTCATTTATAGATTTCGTGAATAATTTCGTGAATTTGTTGACACTGTACACATTTTTATAAATCAAGTTTGAAAAGATTTTATATATGTAAATTGTTGTTTTGAGATATCAAGTACTGGACAAGAATCAGATTCCCAATTATCTTAGTTAATTGGGTTAAGAATTCAACAGGGCCGATATCCTCGTTCCAGCTCCTGTTCGAACGTGCATCACGCCCATCCATCCCCCTGCACCATTCAAGCCACAATTTAATACACGTAAGGTTCGATTAAATAATTATATAGTAATCAGTCAACTTAATTACTCGATTAAAGCAAATTACGGTGCCTCGTTCCCGGTCGTTCAGCACCTGGTCTTCATGGTTTATCCACGCTTCAAAACTCATGCATTGATTTCACCACGTTCCTTTTTCCGTCCGTCCTTCTGTTAATAGCCAGGTCTTCGTCCATCACAAGGCCTACTTCCCTCTTTCACGTATAACTGCTCCTTCCATCAGACGCACGCCTCACCATTTACCCAACCTCCACAGTTCCTCTCAACACCACTGTTCAACGTGGAACCCTCCTTCCACTCATCTACCTCCTCATCTACCTCGCGCAGTCCACTGGTACCCCTCTCCTTCCCCATATGCTTGCGCACCCCATCAGAACCCCCACCAGAAATATCCCCATAACAGCGCAGCCTTCCCGATGTGATTTCGATCAGAACAGACCTCAAGACTTGATCATAGCGGTCCATTAGAGAACTCTCGATGAGCTGTAAACATTTCAGTTGACAAGTTTTGTATTGGTGAAGTTTTGATTGGAAATTGGAGGAGGAACTCATGGATTTTGGTCCGTTCAATCAGGATGTGGCGGCGGAATAGGAACGAGATTTAGGGTTATGACCTTAAACGGGTATATATAGTGTAGACAAAACAATATAATAATATTAACGAAACTTCACTGCAAAGTAACACGCAGAACCTACCAGAAACGACTTTCGTTTACTGATAAAAAGGCTAATCTTGGTGTAAAAAGGTATTCTGGACCCAATGGGACAAGTTTCGTCGAAATCCGAGGTCGTATGAAATTTTTTCCTTTATAAAACCAGAAATGAACACGCGTTTAATTTTTTCACGATCACCAGATAAATCAAATCAACTTGAAACTTTGAAATCCTATAATAAATTTTCAATACGAACCCAACGGCACCAGTTTCGTCACATTCTGAGACTGTTTTCCCGGTAGGCTATTTTTACGCGCACCGCAATGCCACTTTAGGCAACAAATTACCCGGTCTCTAAAAATAACAAACTATATACCTATCCTGACTATAATCAATGATACGAACTCAACGGAATTGGTTTCGCGGCCTAATTCGATCGTCTGTTCAAATTATACCCAAATATCTATTTATTAAATTAATTACGCGCTATAGAAATTGAACGGGCGTTTGTGGCTGCCGTGGTCACATACGACATCGGTTTTCTCCGCAGTTCAACACCGTACAATAATTTAACGTTATGGTCCCAATGGAACTGATTTCGTCGATATCTGAGTCCGTTTGCAAAATGGCCATTTTAACGGCCTATATTTTTAATAACGATTTCCACAGCGATTATTTCAAAATCCGATTTGGCCATAACTTACAAATTATAACACGAAATCTGAATTTTTCTCTCTCATATGAAAATTATCGTCAACACGCTCCCAACGTTTCTTGTTTCACAGAAATCCGACTTATATCGAATCCTGTATATTCAATTAAAGTTAAAAATTCAATATTACGAACTACAGCGCCGTTTCGAGCTCATTTTATAATTATATAAATTATAACGTTTAAACGTCATTTTAAATAACAAATTCAATATTAAAACCCATTAATATTCCAAATATAATATTTAAAATAATCAATTTAATAAAATATTTGACAGCCAAAAATACGGGACGTTACAGTTTAGGTGGAAACAATAAACTCTTAGTCAGTCATGAGACTGGTGTGAGAACTAAAAACAGTTATTAACTTTATTTTAAAGTTAGGTAAATCAAGGGACCAAGCCGTATAACACGGAACGAGTTTTCTCCCAAGAATGCCATAAAACAATCAACGCGATGCTAAAAGAAAAAATGAAGCCATTATAAGACCCAGGTCCCATCACACAATGCAAACACAAACCAGAGGATAGAGTTTTACCTTATAATGGCCAAATATTCTTGGACGCGAAATTTATCTTTTATTATTACTATAAGTGAAGAAATCAACTTTAAATATAAATGTATCAATCATAGACGACATAGTACCCATCCTACTATGCCGCTATATAGGTTTACAAATAAAACCGAAAAGTCGCGTATTGGAAGTTGGATTTCCATCTATGAGTCGAGGCAAGGGATCTTCCTCACCTGTTTCGAGACACTCTAGCAAGTGCCTCAGGACTCGGACGCTGGCGAGCCCTGGTTAGCGTCATGGCCGGTCCACACTTACTTTAGTGGATTGGTTATTCCCGAACACATGTTTCCCCGTCCTATATGACCTATCACTTGGCCATTGGCGACCAATATATCCGAGGCGCCTCGCTATCCATCATCCACATAAGTAAAAATGTCTGGGCTCCATATCATGACATCACTCCTAGCTAGAAAGAAACGTCATGTCCTCCCTGAGGTCCTCATCCTGTTTTTGACTCATACCGAGGTGTGAGGCTCGCGAATTAATGCTATACACAAAGCTATGCTAATTAAAGTCGTGCTTTGATCATCATCCACAAGACTCTACTATTCAACAATAAGCCTTGATCATTTGCATCTTAGCATGCTACATTGTCAATCCATACCATACCACTGATTTCTACCAATATATAACCTCTAAGCTTGTACGTCTCAGAGAAGAATGTTAAGAAAGAGAATAAATTCACCACCACCAAATAGATATATATTTAATAAAAATCAATCAACACAGAATGAAATACAATGTCAGACATACATCCATTTACAAGTCCGTTCTGAATTTGAACGAAACCGGAGGCACCTTATTCCTTGTCCCATATGTCCAATACAGAAGAGAGGTCCTCGCATATCCGGTCGATCTCTAAGTACGTTTGGACGATCACCACTTATTACCTTGTCTTGGGTCTTTACTTGTGTTAAAGAACAACTGTCGTTTAAAACATTATTCATGGTAAACCCAAAATCCTCTTCCATTAAAATGGACTTTCACGGAGTTTATAACAATATATAATCGATATAAATTTCTGTATCATACTAATACTATAAATGGGATAACGGCAAGGCCTTTTAAATTCCATAAATAGTAATGGTCTTCCTTCACATAAGCTCATCTCGATTATTATTAAATCGAATTCCATTCAATTCCAATTTAATGTATTAAATTGGAAAACTTTACTTTGGAAAATTTCTATTAAATCTTAATAAAAAGATTTATAAATTCCAAATCATATCTTCACTATTAATTGGGTTTTAAGAACAAATGGTATTTAAAACATCGTTCACAATGAACCCAAAATCATCTTCCATTTAGTTCCAATTTATAATTATAAATTGGAAAACTTCATTAATCTTAATTAAAAGATTTGTTCTTTTTTTTTCAACGGGGTTTAAGAATAGTGTTAATTAAGACACCATTCACGACAAACCCAAAATCCAATTTGATATTAAATACATGGCTCTGAATAAAAATAATATCGGCTTATATTCAATATCAAATTCTGAAACTAACGGATATCGTATTGAGAATAACGATATCTGTATCTTCCAAATTCCTCAACAATATCCGTATAATCACGGAATCCAATATCGAAATATTCTGAAGATTATTTCTATTCAAATCCATTACAATTCATACATTGGAAAATTTTGGTTATATTAGAACCATTTCAATTCCTTTCAGTTCTTGACTTAAGTTGATAAACAACTTATTCTAATAAAAATATTTTTTATCTTTACAAACTTGGAATATTTCATCAAAATCATTTCAAATCATTTATTATGATTTTACATTTTATTCATATTTTAATAATTTTATTAAGGCCCTTTACAACCGGTTTCCAATATCGGCCACCGAACTGCATCCATAACGAACTTTTCCAAAATTGATTTGGACATATCTTAAAATCTAACCGTTAGATTTCAAATCTTTTATTATCATTCCAAAGCTCTTTTCGATACGAACCCAACTGTTTCGGTTTTAGGAGAATCCGACGGTCGGATCTCCCGTTATGTCAATTCAAATTTAATGGTCGAAATTCGTGAACGGTCGCTGCGCGGCGTGTTCTATTCAGGCCATTTAAATATATATAATATATTTCGTCGATTTCCATTTAAAACATATTTTATAAATCATTTATAAATTCATTTTAAAATGATTTTACTTTCATTTCAATTTTAAATCAAAATTGAATATTCCAAATCATTATAATATTAAAATGCCAATATTTTCAAAATATCAGATTTTGAAATCAAATCTTTATGATATTCATTACAAAATAAATAAAATCAACAGAAAATTCTGTTCGAGTTAAAAATAGCGTATATCTACTTAACTCGGCTTCGTATTCATTTCAGTTATGAATATTTTCGTGTCCATCCAAAATCAGACATCAAAATCATATTTTTATTTTTCACTGAATATTATTTTAAAATATTCATTTTTATTCGGAACTGCAATCAGACTCAATCAATTACCATATAATTTTATTTATATGGATTCCATACATCGCATGTATTCAAAAATAGTGATAAACAACTATTAAACATTCAATTCACATCCAGTGTGCAATTAACAACTGTATAAGCATTAGATAATTAAATAACGCTGATAACAGTCTGTCAATCAATCGGTTGACATACAATTAAATCCAAGGGAGATGTGGATTAATTATCATCCCCAGAACCGTGTGGGGTTTACATCACAATCCATGTGAATTTATACAAAATTTTCATAGTTTATTAATGATAACATTAAAACTGTCAACGACCATCAACTACCAAACAAATATTTCAATACAGGCAATCAATATAAATTCAGTTATAAAAATAAATAACTGTACAAAAGAATTTAGTGAGAGGGTTCTCACTTTGATTTCCACTCCCTTGGTCTTTAATTGAGGAATTTAATTTTTAAACTAAATTAAATGAGCATTTAATTTAGCTTAAAGATTCACCTTGCTATGTTTCCGTTCTGGTCCATTCCATGTTGTAGAGTTCGTCGACGCGATTCCAACGCAACTGATTTTGCGAAATTCTGACGAGGTAAGAAAAAGTTATGGCTATTTATTCGTTAATTACATTTCAAGATAATTAAAATCTAATTAATTAAATTAAATCCTCACATTAACCGCTTAATTATCCTTTCCTCCCCATCATCTTCCTGAAACTGTTCGAACTAAACCCTGCCACCCTCTTTCTACCGCTGCACGCAGATCAAAGCGCCGGACCCAGATCGCCCATCACCAAATTGAAGAGCCAACCACCCTCTTCCTCCTCCCCAAGCACCGCCGCACCCCCCTCAGTCCTTGGATTTGTGTGCGAACGCCTACCATTTGAGCGAAAAAAATCGAGCTAACCACAATGTGAAATCCCATCACAGCCATTGAGAACATAGATCGTGCTTCCCTTTATCGTTTTGTAGTTATAAATTCTTGAAATCATTGAGTGGGTTTTGTGAAAAATGGGAACAAAAATCTGACAGGTATCGGACCTTCACAGAGCTTGGCGGCGGCTTGTAGAAGATTAGATTAGGGTTCGGTGAAAAATTATATTTATACCCTTTTCTTTATATTATTTAATTCGTTTATTACTTCTTTTTCGTCCGAACTCCAAATTAAACCCAACGACTAACGTTCCTAACCAAATACCCCCATTTCAGACACAATGGGATATGTTTCGTAAGCCAGTTCTACTGTTTCAATCAATTTTTGTTAAAATTAAAATATAAATTAATTTATCGGTCAATATTGAATTTGAACGGACATTTTAATATACCGGGGCTACTTACTAACTCCAAAATTATGAATTTTGAAATCTCGCTATGTTTTAACGATAGGGTCCTAACAAAATTAATTTCGTCAAATTTGGAGACCTTTTGAAAAATGGCCTTTTAACTGGCATATTAAATTTAAATTGAAATTGAAAACGCATTTAAATTTACTGCGCTCACATATTGATTCCAAATGACTTGAAATTTGAACATAACAATAATTTGACATCCTGAATCCAACAAAAGTGGTTTCGTCGAAAACGAAGGTCGTTTGCAAAATAGTTATTTTTAAGGGCTATATATTATTAAAATATATATAAATTCTATAGCGACTATTCTAAATTTTAAACTGGACATAACTTACAATTTAAAAAGTGAAATCTCAAATTTCACATTCATTAGAAAGATATAGTTAAATAAATTCTAACATCTCTTATTTCATCAAATTCTGATTTATATTGAATCATGAATATTCAATTGAAGTTTAAAACCAAATTTTCATACTACCGCACCATTTCGAGTTCGTTATAATTAAATTTTAAATTTAAACGTTCTAACTTCGATTTAAATAAATTTTAAATCGTTAATTCTCAAAATAAATCATTTTAAATTCTTAAAATCCATTAAATCAATTAAAAATAAAATTTTAAATTGGTTCCAAAATCTGGGTTGTTACAATCTCCCCCACTTAAAATCTTTTCGTCCCCGAAAAGATAGATAGTATCGAAGGTTGTTTACTTAATCAACTCCACCTTCGCTTGACTCAAGTTTTTCAACTTTTCAGTTTCTAAGAACTTTCTAATTTCTCAAAAATTTGGCTAACACCCTAAATTTTCGAAAAATTCCGCCATAACCTCCTTTGTACGGGTTGATCGGTAAAACCGCAACTTGCCTCACAGGGCCCTCATCATTCAAAAATAAAAATAAAAACCCAAGTGGCTTGCCAATCGGCTCATAAAATCATCAAACCCAATAAATATAGTAAATATATACCTATTTGTTGGGCATACAATTTTATTCCTCTTCTTAGCTTCCATGATTTGACCTGTTTACACATATATATGTACATATATGCAGTTCCAATCAAATTTCAATTTAGTTCAATATTTGATTCGATTTGGCTTAATTTAGCTTTCATTTTCTTATTGGCTTGATCATTCCAATATTTTAATTAGTTAAATTAATTATCATCCATCACAACCAGCAATTAATTAGTTGGTTAACTTTTCAAATATATAAGTTTAATATACTCAAAAATAATATTTCAATGCCAAATCACAAATAATAAACTCTAACTAAGTTTTGGTTCTCACACTATATAGATATCCTACTTTCGAAACTCGAACATAAATACTGGTGATATCCGGATAATCACCATAATTATCCTTTGGCGACATAGTGTGATTCTATATCTATCCAATATATTTGAGACTTCGAATATACGTTCATGACGCGTATATGCAAAATATGCCTATATTCGATAGTCCAAATTCAATATAAAATAAAATATTTAAATCTTATTATACAATATAATTTTCAAAACCAAATTCATTTTTATAAACAATACTCTTCAAACTCATTCTGGGGTATTACTAACCCTATCTCTAACGAGTCATTCTTATAGGGTGTTACTAATCCAATCTCTGATGAATTCTTTTGTTTGGTTCTAATGTGTCTTGTTCTCGAGCTTTGTAAACCAAAGCTCTGATACCACAATGAAACAACCTAGACTTCCCCGATCCCCGAAGAGACGGAGGAGCCCGGATTGTTTTGAGAACACGATGCATCAGAACACAAACATTAGAACATTTCATTGCTATTACGACAATATTGTTAATACCTAGGTACCCTAGGTATTGATTCTGATGACAACAACCATATAAACATTACTACTAACATATCTTTGAGTTGTGTAGTTACATTAGATATATTATGGAGTTGTTTAAACAAGAGTACACAAGAATAATTATAGAAGAAGGATAATCGGAATAATTGAAGACTGAAGAAGACCAAAGCCTATAAGAGAAGAATGCTGAAGAACTGAGGTGTTTGAAGTAATGAGGAGTTGATTGAACCTTAGAATATCTTGTTAAAGATCCCATGGCAACTGTACTTAAAGATAATCAACCATTGACCTCAATCGAATCACCAAAATCCACAAATATAAGGAAATTTGAAGGTATAGAAAATTCGCAACACTTATAAGTGTTGTCCTATTTGCAACACAAGTATGTCGACATACCCTTTTTTGTATGTCGACATATAACGGTTTTCCAGAATTTCAAATTCAAATTGGGTAGTTATTTCCCTCCACCCTTTCACCAAAAGACACATTCTTTCCTACACTATTTAAAGGCCTCTGGTAACGAATTTTTATACATTAATTTCACATTTTTTTCTACTCCTTCTTCTCCATTTATTCTCTACAAAATTCCATTGAAAACTATCATATTACTCTTGCAAATTCACTCTCTTTAACTCCTATTCTTCATTGATTTGCTAGCCACACAATATCAAAGAGTTGTACTTGAATTCATATCATTCTCTCTCTGATTTAATCCTATTTCCTCAAAGAATTCGAAGATATATAGCCATTGGAGGTCTATAGGATCATTGTAACAAATCTGCAAGAATCTGTATTGATGATATGTCTACTTTCCATTGTTTGTTGTCATTGATAAGGAGAAGGTGTATCTTGTAGCCCATGAAATCAAGATTGTAAAGGGGTTCTTGCCACTCGTGGAAAGCAAGCGATTATAGTGAAATTCTGCACGGTGGAGTGCAGGACTGGATGTAGGATTGGTTAATCCGAACCAGTATAAAAATCCTGGTGTTATTTACTTTACTACATTTTATTTTATTGCTTATTTCTTTTGATTTGAATTTGAATTTGAATAGATATATTTTATATCTCTAGTGTCTGAGTAACCTTAGGGTCCTAACAATTGGTATCAGAGTCTGGTCTTTCAAAAAGTTCATAATCTGATTTTTGAAAAATTATAATGGCTAGTGACACTAGTAACACCATTATTAGTTATTTTATAGAAGGGCAATCTACCACTAGACCTCCTCTATTTGATGGCAGTAATTAAACTTATTGGGCTTGTAGGATGAAATTTTATTTGCAGTCTAATGGTTTAAATATTTGGAATATTACCCAAGTAGAATACGTAGAGCCTCAAGCTGAATATTCAAAATTGACACTAGACCAAAAGACACAAGCACAATAATAATTCTAAGGCCATGAACATTTTAATTTGTTCTTTAGATAGAAATGAATTTAATCGAGTTTCTATATGTAATTCTGCATATGAAATTTGGAGAATACTGAAAGTCACGCATGAAGGCACAAATAAAGTAAAACAGATAAAGATATCTATGCTGACTCACCAGTTTCAACTTTTTCTAATGAAACCAAATGAATCTATTTCTGATATGTATTCTAGATTTTAAGATATTGTAGCGTTAATATCATTAGGAAAGAAAATTACTGAAGAAGACCAAGTCAAAAAGATCTTGAATTCACTTCCTAGTGAATGGGATCAGAAGACGCTGGCAATCGAAGAAGCCAATGGATATTAGTACTGTGTCAATAGAAGAATTAATTGGTAATCTAATGTCCTATGAAGTGAAGTTGAAGATTAGAAAAGAGAATCATGGAATTAAGAAGAAATCACTGGCATATAATGCAATGTTTGATAATGATGAACCAGATGATGATACTGTTGATGATGATATCGAGTTTATTACCAAGAAGATCAAGAAATTCTTGAAGTACCGGATAACGAAGAAACTTAAAAAAACTAACAACAATAATTCCAGAAATGGGGATGTTGTTGGATGTTTCAAATGTGATAAACCTGGTCATTTGAAAAGAGATTGTCCCAACCTGAGAAAACAAAAGCACATTTCAAGTACTTTCAATAAAGAGAGGAAACATGCATTTAACGCAACATGGGATGATTCATCGTCAAGTGATAGTGATTCAGAAACAGAAAATGACAATATATGCTTTATGGCAATGGATGACCAGGTATGGAATTTTGATAAAGAAATTACTAAAATTTTAAATGATATGCATCAGAGTTACGAAATACTTAGGAAAGAGTACAATAATAGTTTGGCAGAAATAGACATATTAAAACTATTTAATGGAAAGTTGATTAAATAAAAACAATGTCTAGAAGATGAAATTGAAAGATTTAATGGTCATAAAAGTGGAAAGGATTTAACACTTGGAAGTTTTGAAAAACTGAAAAGAGAAAATGAGTCCTTAAAATAAGAAAATATTTCAAATAAGTCACAGATCACTGATCATAATAAGAAAATAACATATTTAGACAATGTATTCTTAATCGTACTAAGGATTTTGATAAAATAAAAACCGATATTGATAAATTTAACAAATGAAAGGATAATCTAGAGAAGTTATTATCTGCATCTAAACATAATAGGAATAAGCATGGACTTGGCTACACCTCTATGGTCAAATCAAAGAAAAATAGTACTCGATGTACTAAGTTTGTTAAAGCCACCAAGTTCAAACCAAAACCTAGGAAATTAAAGTTAAATCCTCCAAATAGGTTCATTAACTTATGGGTTCCAAAATGGTTATATAATACTGAAAAAGAAAAATATATTGATAAATTTATTAATAAGGTTCATTTATCTAATGATTATGAAAGACCATTCAAACTCTTCATGGGTTTGGCATCCCAAAACCTAACCCCATAGACCCCAAAATAAAAAGGGTACCAGTGTGCATATTTTATAATTTTCCAAGTACCAAATATTCGATGCTCAAAGCATATGATAAGAAATCTATTGAACCTTGAATAATTAGGATTTGTTATTGGCCTCAGAAAAGTCGGTAACTCTAAAGCTAATCTGATTATTTAGTTTATTTCATGTTTTGATTTCCCCACTTTTGTTTTATTTATATATACATACTCTACATATTGTCTAGTAGTAAACTAAATAATTCTTTTTACCTTTTTTGTTGATGGCAAAGGGGGAGAAAAGGTATAAATATACTAGACAAAATGATAGGAGGAGTGCACAGAGTTAGGGGGAGTCAAATATAAAATGTATTATATTTTATATCTTAAATATTTATATGGTTGTCATCATCAAAAAGGGGGAGATTGTTAATACCCTAAGTACCCTAGGTATTGATTTTGACGACAACAACATTACAAGAAAAATAGTTTTTTATAACACTAATTAATAACGCATTGTTTAATTGTGTTATTGTTTATTCTAATTTGTCGCCTTCACGTAAAGCTTTCTACCCTCCAATTATTTTTTTTACTTTATTTTTACCGCGTCCTCGGCCAATTATTTTGATCTTCCCTCTTCTTTTCTAAAATATTCCGCTCTTTTCTTTTTCCCACTTCCATCTTCCTCAAATTACTTCCTCTCTATTCCTTTTTCTTCAATATTGTCGTTCCCTGTTTCCCTTATTTTTCAATTTTAGAGTGCCCTAATTCGCTTGCTCAGGTACGTCTGACTAATCTGTCTTTTTTTATCTTGAAACCTCGACCGAAAAGATACAGGACTAAATGGTAGATTAGGATGACTTTCCTCTTTGCATTTCATTCTCGTAGATTCAGTATTCCCTGAAAATTTTCAAGTTTCCTCCATAGTTCCCTCTGTTCCAAACTAAACATTAGTAAAATTGGTATCTTCCCTCTTCCCAAATCAGAGCCTAGATCTAAATCCAGGCTCCTTACCTGTGGACAAGTTCCTCCATCACCAGCTCTCTTTGTCCTGTTCTCCTTTCGCTTCACGCTCCTCTCCCTCAGGGCTGAATCCAAGCCTGAACCCTTTGCAAAAGAGAATCTTGAACGCAAAACATTTTTCTTGTTCAAACCAAAATTTAATTTTACAAATTAGTGAATTTCAACTACAAATTTGTTCTAGTCCTACGGCATGTAATTCGTCATAGCATCTCATGGTGGTTGAAGCGACCACAAGATATGGCATGATGGAGCAGCAGCGAAGGTGTGTTTCGAACCAGGCAGCAGCGAGGCAGTGGTTGATGCAGGGGATCTGGGGTTTGGAAGGTGTTTTATTTATCATTAGTGATGGTTTAGGTGAGTTAAAACTCACACTTTCTATCTCTAATTATATGGGCATTTTTTAGTATTGAATTCAATTCATGCTTCATTGAATGAATGGTTGGTTGGAGCGAAAAATAATTTACTAGTTTTTGATTTCTATATAGATGTTATTAGCTTAGTCATTCTTGCTTCTTTTTGTTTGTGATTGTGAAATTTGCCATTAATGCATGCTTGATACATGGTCAGCTGTTCACTAATGCATGCTTGAGCTATCTGCTCGTGACTCTTGGCAGACGTAGTGTGGCTGGAGTTGACGGAAATACGACACGGTCGAGTTTCTGAAGCCAAGAATCGCAGCAAAGAATTTAGAAGTAGAAATAAGCTATCCAGATTACTTTATATGTTTGATTATAAGGGGTTTTCATAAGCATAATAAGTTAGTAGAGGTTAAAAGATTAGCGAATAACTTAAAATCTGACGGCGTTGGAATTCTATAAAGTAAATTAAGAGTATGAGTGACTAACACATTTCCATGTAATCACGCAAGCAAGATGATATAGGTTGCAATATTTCATTCATATATAGATGTTATTAGCTTAGTCATTCTTGCTTTTATTGGTTTGGGATTGTGAAATTTTCCCACTAGCTCTTAAATGTCATTTCAATTGGCTACGTAAATATTGAACTTATAATGCTAATTTCTTTGCCACGTGATTGATCCTAATAAAATTGCATATTGGATAAATTCTGTTCATGCAGGTTGGGGTCTTATATCTAACATAATTTTATTTTGACATTGCTATTGACCTTCTAGGAATGATGGACTATCATATGCCTTCTAACATAAATTATAACAGGTTAATCAGATATTGATTTTTTTACTATCTTTAGGCCATTCAACATTCAATTAGTGCAAGTAAAAGATTATATTAAGTTTGAACTATTCAATAGTGGTCTGTGTTCATGTTTGGATAGGGGTATGCATTTACGTGTAGTTCAAGGTAAGGTAGTAGATTAGAAAATGTAAGCCCACATTATTGAAGATCGGACTGAAGTTTTGGATTTAGACCATGAAAATGTAACCAGAACTGAAATTAATTAATAACGATGAGGGAAATAATGTTTTTTCCAAAAGGTAGTTATGTAGCAGTCCAGAGGTTGCTAGTTTGCCTTAGAAAGAGTGAAAAAGTTTGTTCAATTGTCTGCTTTGAAAAGTGGAGAACATTAGTTTGACAGGGCGACAAAGAACAGATCTGTACGCTAGAACAACATGCAAGGCTCTCTACACTCGGATTCTATCGCTAGTGCTACTCCTTTTAATGGGAAAGTGAGTCAGTTTGTTCAGATTCTTTGCACTGGAATACTAGATTATCACTTATGCCAGTTGCATGCTAGTATCAACCAGACAGTTTAACTTAACAGGTATAGTACGCCATTGGTTGGCTGAATACATGCATTCTGTAAGTCCAACTTTTGCATTCTATTTACTTTTGATATCAATATTATTTTTAATGATGCTTGCTTGATGGCAGTTTCATCCCCGTCTTTAGCTATTGTTAAACAAGATTAGTAATTTTTATATTTTTAGTGTACTTGAAAACATTCACACAATTGCTAGAACAAAAATGTTGAACAATGACTGTTAAATTTAATTATATGGGGACAATTGTGAAATGCTTAGTAATGAATGGTTAGTTGGAGCGAAAAATAGTTTACTGGTTTTTGATTTCTATATAGATATTATTATCTTAGTCATTCTTGCTTCTATTAGTTTGTGATTGTGAAATTTGTCATTAATGCATGCTTGATATATTGCCTTTCATATATGGATCATGTTACACTCATACTAGAGCTTAAATACACATCAACTTCCCTCTTGTATTCAAAAACGGGTCAAAAATTCATTATAAATTGGGCCATTTTGGTTCACCTAAAAAGAATGGATGCGAGAAATTAAAGGGTCAAAAACATAGTGGTTACATGCAAATAAGTTTAACGACACAGATAACATCCGATATCCATCAAAAGTATGGATGGGTGAAGCACTTTGTTAATGTTCAATTTATAGTTTGTATTCAACCATGTTTAAGCCTGCAATGCTAGAACCTTAGCATTTGTAAATGTGAATATTAGACACAAGACTGCAAAAGTTACAATATTAGCAGTAAGCTAACAAAAACAATTAATTGGAAATGTTGTCTTTTGATCCTGCTAATTATTCTGCTTTTAATCCTTGCTCATATTAAGGATTATAAATTAATGTCAAACTGATAACACTAAAAAGTTATTGAAATACATGGATTTATATGTTAGAGCTCAAACGCTTTTTGTTGTAAGCTGATTTACTCTGCTCAATCTTGCAAACTGTAAATAACAGAGCAGCTTATCTTCTGCTGATAAAACGATGATTGCTAATGAAATAAGGATGACATCAACTAATACTATACTTTGTCCTTGTGTAGTCGCTCATCAGTCATATTTTTGTTCTCATCCTCCGGATTTACACTTTTTCGACTCTTTTAAAGCAAAATCATGCTAAAAATTCCAATAATCTCTTTTCAATCTGTCGTCCTCACATTCTCATCTTCCAAATTGCTCTTCGACAACAGATTAATCAATTTTATCTAATCTACTGTTAGTTATATGCATATAAGTGAGTGACGAGATCTCACGAAAGGCAAAGCATTGGATCAAATTTCTGATATATATGAGCGATTTTCATGCTATGCAACATTTTTGTTAGAGATACAAAGTCCAATGAGCGAATGTAACATCTTATGAGATATAGGAGCAAGAAGAGCAAAAGGAATTTTGGAAGAAAGACTAAGGTAGCTGCTATACCCAAAGAACGCCTTATACTTTTGATAGCTTGGATTTTGAGGAGTAAAAAGAAATCATTGTAGTGCATGAACATGTGAATTATGTATGCATATTTGTTTGTAGTACGCATGTAAGAAGGCCCTAGTAGATAGTCAGCCCCGAGTTCAAGGAAGGTTTGCAAAGACTGGAAGCGGCAAGGTCAAAATAAAAATCATACTTCAGCCTTAATTAAGTTCGGCCTATGTAGCATAAAATCATACTTCAACCTTAATTAGTACTTTAATTTGCATATAAAATAGGCATAAAATCGGACCTATATTTAAATTTTTAGCATTCTTACATTTCAGGATGAATGCTAGAGTTATTATTTTGTAAGGTTTTGTACTTAAACCAAGGAGCACTGTTAAACACATCCTAAATCTCCCTACAAATTACTTATTGTCTAAAATACTAGATTTTTTATTAATTGTACTCTTGAAGGTTTTTTTATGTGTTTCCATTATATCTAAGCGTTGAGATGGGTTTATTGTTTATTGTTGCTGACAGGCAAAATGATTTAGAATGAGCGAAAATGAATAAGGCATGAAATGAGATTTTTTTTATTGTCTAAACTAAGTAGGTACCCAAATTTTATCAGTATGTGTGTTCACACATATGAACCACAAAAATCATGGCCTGATGTTCTTTGGTATGAACATTCATGAACTTGAGCATTTTTGTGAAGTCTACTTGCCTCGTTTTAGTTGATATTTCAATAAATGCATCCTAGTTATTTCAAAGTTTAGTTGATATTTCAAAATTTTGCGGAATATAATCAATATACTTGATAAATTGAGGAGTTCAAGTAGGCCATAATCAATTGGATATGATACCATAAACTGACAGGAATGTTTGAATGTAAAGTTAATTAAGATGATGACAGGTGCAAATTGCAGGAAATAGCTATGTAATAAACGATATCACTGAACCGGGCGATTATGGTGGCTTTCTAGTGGTAATATTTTGGTTTCTCATCTCCCCTTTTATTGGTTTGCTTGTCGCTACAATTTGCTGACTAGTACACTATGCCACGTCGATTAACTGTTTACTTTTTCGTCAAAACAACACAGATTGACCATCAGTTATTGGTTAACTTTGCTAATTATTAATGAAAGCCGACAACGTTTTCAGTAGAATGCCTTGATAATAAGCTTATATTTTTATTTAAGCAATTTTTCACATGACAATTCTAAGATCTGTGTATATTTTCAGTCCTCACAACGCTTTGCTTACCCTCTTTTAAATGATATTTGATATACACCTGGTCCAGGATTGTAGTGAAAGTTCAACTTTCAATGGTAATAATTTTTGATGATTTGTTTTCGTAGGTTAGTGAAATTTTTGATCGATTAATCAATAGAGGTCTAATACCCAACTATTCGCACTAATATTAAGCAATAACCAAAATTGGTAAATGGCAGTCAAATCTGCATTCACGTATAGGTCTATTTGTTCGAAATGGCAAATGGATGTCAAATTTCGATTATAGCTGAGTACATTATAGTATATGACAGAGTGATGGTGGCCAAACTGTCAATTAAATTCAGTGATAATAAGCAATGAGTTAGAAAAAGTAAAGTAACAATTGTAGAATGAAACATACAAAATTTAAGGTTTTTTAAACAAGTCTAATTTCATTTTCATATGTAAGTGGTGACAATGGTATTTTAGTTGTTTGAGAACTTTATAGTATTATTTTATAAACCAAATGCAGAAATATCAGTTATCTTATGGTCCTGTGTTACCTTTTTGTATGGTATGTTGATATTGGATATACATCACTTTTGCAAGTAGTTTTGCTATAATACAACTGACGAAGCCTTAGTATATCACAATGGATTTGCTGGTGCCAGCTTATATTTCCTAAAGATGTGTTTCATTGGAGGTTACAAATGTTTGGAATACCATATATGCTTTCTAAATTTTATGAACTGCTCTGGACTATCTTCATGACCATGTTTTTTATCCTTTTTGTTTCTCAACTGGAGCAAAAAAAATACCAGCATTATGTTCCCTTGGATGATGTCTTATTACTACTTCTTTGTCTGGGAACCTATTGTACTCCTAAAGGTTTGGTATTTAGTATTTCAACTATGGCTAAGTTGATCATTGTATTGCCAACTATGATTGCTATTTTTCCACTGCATAAGTTCCCTAGCCAGACACTCATGCTTTCATTGTCTACGTTTCATACCATTGGTGATTGGTTCATAAATCTATTGGTCAATATAATGAGTTAAAAAGGGTAACCATGTCACGATGTCCGCTTCATTGTTAACAGAAGTGAAATTTTAATCTAATCTATTATGCTTTATAATGATTGTGGGAAAGTTTCATGCAAAATTAGCTGCTGTAGTTTGTTCTGCTGTTACTATCTGCAAGTTTTAATCTAATCTAATCTATTCTTTTAAATGATTCATTTCTTGATGCACTGCGATTGAGCTCTTGATATCTAGAGTGCAGAAGTAGCATGGATCATAAAGAAAAATCCAGGTCCAGTGCCGACCTTACGTAGAAGTCACAGTCTGGCAAATACTAAAAAGATAAGTTGAAGCCAAGTGTTGATAATCCCAATAAACCGAGAAAAAGTTTTGATAGGTTTGATATCCAATTTATCGTATTTTCTTTCAACTGTTAAACTGACCTCTTGGTGAGTTTAATTTATACTGAATTATGGGTATTTCTTTTAAATGATCAGCAATATCATGCTTATGATTTCTTTGTTCATGTTTGGCAAAATAGGTGGGATAAGGAGGTCTGTGGCGTTGTGCAATATTGGTTGCTTTAAACACACTTCTTCTACAGACTGACAAATGAATATAAAACATTTACACGTAAGAGGGGTGTTAAATTTTATGTTCCTTCGCATCATGTTTCGTTTATTTAACAATTAGTATATTATTGGGTGGTTTGTCATAGAAGATCCAGTACTGGCGAGCATAAGTCCTATTTAACTTTGTTTGTCGTAGAAGATCCATGGACTATTTGATGGAGAAAGGCTTTGAGCGGTTGAAGTTCTTTGTAATGCATTTGATATTTGTAGAGTTTAAATATGAAATATGTTTTGTTTTTTGTGTATTCAAATTGGTATTGATATGAAATTGAGAACATATGTATTGAATTTGGTCACTTATGGATTGATTTTGTTAGTTGATACTTTATTTTGTTACCATGAATGTACGTTATATTTGTTGATTACTATATTTTTTTTCATTTATACATTGCTCTTTAAATTGTTATGAAGATCCATTTTGATTGCAATACTATAACATGTTGATTTAATAACGTCATATAGTCGTTATCAAATAATTATGTTATAGCGGTTATAGTGTGTTATAAAGATTTTCATTTTCATTGAGATTTAGAAGTTTAATAGCGGTGAGGATGAGCTATTGTCTTTACGTAACATAGCGGCAAATTTGTGTTATAAAACCATACTCTTTTATAGCGGCTTATTTGTGTTATAAATATTTAGCAGTTTTTTATAACATGTCGATATACAACATTTATCGAACCGCTATAGTTCTGATTAATAGCGGTTATATGCCGCTATAAAAGACACTTTCTGTTGTAATGCAACCATATAAACATTATTACTAACATATCTTTGAGTTGTGTACTCACATTAGATATATTATGGAGATATTTAAACAAGAATGTAAAAGAATAATTATAGAAGAAGGATAATCAGAATAATTGAAGACTGAAGAAGACCAAAGCCTATTAGAGAAGAATGCTGAAGAAAAGAGGTGTTTGAAGTAATGAGGTGTAACAACCCAGATTTTCAGAACCAAATTAATTTTTTTATTTTAGCTATTTTAATGAATTTTAAATATTTAAAATGATTATTTTAAATAATAGCGATCTAAAAATTTATTTAAATCGAAGTTAGAACGAACAAATTTATTTTAATTATAAAACGAGCCTGAAATGTGCGGTAGTTTGAAAATTCGATTTTAAATTTCAAATTTCAAATGAATGTACAGGATTCAAAATAAATCGGATTTCTGTAAAACCAGAAATATTTGAATCTGTTTAATTATATCTTTCCAACGAATGTGAAAAATCCAGATTTCATAATATAAATTGAAAGTTATGTCCAGTTTAAAATTCAAAATAGTCGCTATGGAATTTATATATATTATATAATATACAACCCTTAAAATAGTCGTTTTGCAAACGACCTCCGTTTTCGATGAAACCATTTTTGTTGGATCCGGAATGTCAAATTATTGCTAGATTCCAATTTTGATAATTTTTGGAATTAATATGTAAGCATAGTAAATTAAAACATGTTTGTTAATTTCAGTTTGAATTTAATCAACTGGAAATTGACCATTTTTCAAACGGTCTTCATATTCAACGAAATTAGTTTTTTTAGGACTATATCGTCAAAACATAGCTAGATTTATTTTTCTGGAATTTTTGGAGTCAGTATGTGGCCCCTGTAAATTAAAATGTACGTTGAATTCAATTTTGAACGTTATATTAATTTATATTTTAATTTTGATGAAAACTGATCGTAATAGTCGAATTGGCTTACCAAACATATCCCATTGTGTCCGAAATGGGGGTCTTTGGCTAGAGACGATAGTCTTTGGGTTCGATTTGGAGTTCGAATAAAAAAAGTAACATTTTGGAATTAAATATATATATATATATTAATATACTTGGTCAAACCCCCCTTTCCCTCACTCTCTCTCTCCCCGTCGTTGAAAGGAAGAAAAAAAACGAACGAACGCAGCCACCACCGCGCCTCCTAAGGCCGCCACCAGCGCCGCACCGCCGCGCCCCCCCTCTTGCCATCCGCTCCTCCCTCCCTTCTCTTTTCTTCAAGCTTCAAATCACAAATCCTAAGCCCCAAATTCGCCAACTGTCGCCACCTCCAGCCACCATCTTGCCGCCGCAACCCCCGCCACCACCAGCAGGTCCCGCCGCCGCCTCTGACCATCCAGCTCCGACCGTGGAGCACCCATCACCCAAAAACTCCTTTTCACCAAAAATCCTGTTTTGCAAAACAACCCCTATTCTTCTTTCTTCGATAACTTCCAAACCAAGCACTTCTGGCCAAAACTCCATAGTACCAAAGTCGAAGTTCTCATTTTTCTCTTTGATTTGAGTATATGGAAGTCATATTTTGGATTGCGGATTGTTCAGAAAACGCGTCCAGTCTGCTGTCCAAATATTGTCTTTTCGCGATTTCCGGCGAAATGGAGCATTTTCGAGAAAAGGTCCATTAGACGAAAGTTGTCTGGAATGATGCGTTTAAGCTAGAAAAAAAGACGGCATGAAGATTGGAGCTCGTTTGCAAATTCGGGAACCAGAACAGCAAATCAGAGCGTTAGAAAATAACGGCGGAGTGGATCTCAATGTGAGAACTCCTTCTCACTCTAATTATTTTACAGTTAAATATATGCTAGGATGAAGACGAGGCTTAGACGCCCCTGACACTATTTATTGTACAAAGCATGATTGTTTGTTTGGGTTGTATTGCGGAAATTTGGTTGTGTTGAAAATTGATTGTATTGTGGTGTATTGAATGTAATTGACTATTGTGTATGGCGCAAGCCGGTATCAGGAAAGGCGTAATACTAGACATTACTCCGGTTCTAACATCGCGCCGTTATAATGCCGAAATTTTCTGAAATAAATATTGTTCATTAAAAATATATTTATGTGTTGAATAAAATGTTTGAACAATAAAAATATTATTTTTATTGAATGTATGAACTATTAAAGATATTCATGTGTTGAAATAAATATTTTATCGTTAAAAATATAATTTTTAACGTATATATGAGCGGCATAAAATTCTCCTGTAATGAAAATAAATATTAATTTACAAATCGGATGATTTGTTTATGTACACCCATTTAACGGGCATTGATTGGGACGATAAATTTTACACATCGCCCAACTGCACAAATAATATTCAATATTTGTTGGTTGAAACCCTGCACGGGTATTGGGATGATATTTGATGTACACTAATCCCAATTGTTTAGTTGTTTGTCAATCGATTGGTTGACAGACTGTTGTAAGCGTTAATTATTCATATTAAATGCTTATGCAGTTGTGTAATGCACTCTGGATGATGGTTGATTGTGTATCATTATTGTTGTGTACATGTGATGTATGAAATCCATATAAATAAATTGTATGGTAACTGATTGGGTCTGATTCCAATTCAGAAAGAACGAATATTTTAAAATAACGAATATTTTAAAATAATATTCAGTAAAGAATTAAAATGTGAATTTGATGTCTGATTTTGGATGGACACGAAAATATTGAAATGTGTGAAGCCATATTGATTAGATGTGCGCTATTTTGATGCGAACGATATTTATATCGATTTTATTCATTTTTATAATGAATATCGAAAAGGAAATGATTTCAAAATCAGATATTTTGAAAATATTATCATTTAAATATTATAATGATAAGGAGTATTCAATTTTTACTTGAAATTGAAATGAAGTGGGAATCATTTTTAAAACGAATTTATAAAATACGTTTTGAACAATATATATATATATATATATATATATATATTATATAATAATGGCTTGAATAGAATGCACCGCGACCGTTCGCGAATTTCGACCATTGTCTTCGAATTGACGTAACGGGAGATCCAACCGTCGGATTCTCCTAAAACTGGAACCTTTGGGTTCATACCGAAAAGTGCTTTCCAACGAATATGAGGGATTTGAAATCTAATGGTTGGATTTGGAATTATGTCCAAATCAAATTTGGAAAAGGTCGTTATGGATGCAATTCGGTGGCCGTTATTATAAACCGACTGTACAGGCCTTGATAAGATTATTAAAAATGTTAATAATTTGTCTGAAATCATAATAAATGACTTGGAAAGGATTTGGATGGAAAATTCCAATTTTGTAAAGATAAAAATATATTTTTATCAAAATGAACTAGTTATGAAATAGAAAAATAATCCAACGTTTTTAAATAAATAAATTGGATTTGAGAATGGTTTTAATTTAACCAGAATTTTCCAATGTATGAATTGGAATTGATTTGAATAGAAATCATCTTCGGGATATTTCGATATTAGATTCCGTGACTATATGGATATCGTGGAGGAATTTGGAAGACAGATATATATCGTTATTCCCCATACGATATGTGTTGGTTTCAGAATTTTATATTGAATATAAACTGATATAATTTCTGTTTAGAGCCTTATATTTAATATCAAAGTGGATTTTGGGTTTGTCGTGAATGGTGTCTTAAATAACACTGTTCTTAAACCCCGTTGTGAAAAGAATAAATCTTTTAATTAAGATTATTAGAGTTTCCAATTATATTTTGTAATTGGAACAAAATCAAATGTGAATTGGGTTTATTGTGAACTGTGTTTTTAACGACATTCTTTCTTTA
Organism: Allium sativum; assembly: GCA_030737875.1. Classification (NCBI taxonomy): domain Eukaryota; kingdom Viridiplantae; phylum Streptophyta; class Magnoliopsida; order Asparagales; family Amaryllidaceae; genus Allium; species Allium sativum. The sequence continues at coordinate 231,990,666 of CM060913.1, read as the reverse complement.
ACCCGATTGACAGTGAAATGTGATTTGAAATTTATAAACCTTTTTATTAAGATTTAATGGAAAATTTCCAAAGTAATTTTTTTCCCAATTTAATATATTAAATTGGAATTAATCGAAGTGAGCTTTTGTGGAGGAAGACCGTTAATATATATGGCTTTGTCGTTATTGCGTTTATATTATTAGCCGAATACAGAAATTGATATCGATTATATATTAATTTGTTTTCCGTGAAGATTCTATTGTTAATGGAATAAAATTTTGGGTTTATCGTGAACTTTGTTTTAAATGACATTGGTTCTTTAACCCAGTTAAAGACAGGATTACATGTCTAACATTGTATTTCAAACTGTATTGTTGATGTATGCTAAATATATCTCTGTTTGGTGGCGAAAAATTTATTCTCTTACTTAACACCCTTCTCTGAGACGTACGAGCTTAGAGGTTATATATTGGCAGAAATCAGTGGTACGGTGTAGATCGTTGATGTGGCATGTTTGTGTTTCCAAAGTTAAATAATTATTAGATAATGATTTTGGAGGATTAAAACTAAGTGGAGTTTTAATGAATCTTTAATTAGATTGAAATGCAAATGTGATAATTTAAATTATCAAATTCGGGAAATGATCGAGAATGGAGTATCACCAATTTTGCTCCAAGCGATAATAAAATTTTAATTAGATTCGAATGTGAAATGGTAAATAAATTTACCGATGACACCGTGGTGTTAGATATGGAGTATTACCAGTTTTTCTCATGAGATGAATAGGTTAGGATGGGGAAATAAAACAAATGATTACTTCTGTAAGGTGCGCTAACCCCGACTAGTTTGGAAAACCTTAATTTGGTTTAAATAGTGAAAAGAATATTTGAATAAAAGAATATTCTGGATTGGAATGAGGCGTATGTTGTGTTTTTATAGCACTTGATTATAAGATACGTGAATTATTCGGAAAGGCTGGGTTTATACCCATTCTGAATAACTGATTCGACGATGAAGACGGTGGTTGAAGACCGTATTTCTTCACACCGTTTGGATAATTACTAATGTTTTGATTGGGACGTACACCCAAGACAAGGTAATAAGTGGTGATCGTCCAGACGTACTTGGAGATCGACCGGATATGCGAGGACCTCTCTCCTGTATTGGACATAAGGGACGAAGAATAAGGTGCCTCCGGTTTCGTTTAGACCAAAAATGGACTTGTAAATCGATGTGTGTCTAACATTGGATTTTATTGTGTGTTAATTTATTTCTATTAAATATATATCTGTTTGGTGGCGGAGAATTTATTCTCTTGCTTAACACCCTTCTCTGAGACGTACGAGCTTAGAGGTTATATATTGATAGACATCAGTTGCATGGCGTGAATTATCAGTGTGGCATGCTGAGATGTAAATGATCAAGGCTTTTGTTGAAAAGTAGAGTCTTGTGGTTGATTTTTAAAGAAAGGCTTTAGATAGCATAACTTTGTGTATAGCGTTAATTTGCAAGCCCCACACCTCGGTATGAGTCAAAAACGGGATAAGGCACACAAGGAGTGCATTACGTTTCCTTCTAGCTATGGGTGGTGTCATGGTATAAAGCCCAAACATTTTTATTTATTTTTACTTGTGTGGATGATGGATTGTGAGGCGCCTCGGATATATCGATCACTACGGGGCCGATGGATAGGTCCGATAGGACCGGGAAATGTGTGTTCAGGAATTGCCAATCCTCAAACGTAAGGGAGGACTGGCCTTGGAGGATCCAAGGGTTCACTACTGGGAACACTGAGGCATTTGCTAGAGTGTCTCGAAGCCGGCGATCAGTACATCCCTTGCCTCGACTCATGACGGAAATCCAATTTCTAATATGTGACATTTCGGTTTTAATTGTAGAGCCTAGTATGGCGACATGATATATGGTACCCATGTCGTCTATGATTGATACATTTATATTTGAAGTTGTTTATACAATGTACACTTATAATGATAATAAAAGATGAAATTTCACGTATCAAGCATTATTTGGCTATTATAAGGTAAAACTCTATCATTCGGCTTGCGTTGCATTGTGTGATGGGATCTGAGTCTTATAATAGCTTCATTTTCTTTAATTATCATTGCGTTGTTTGTTTTATGTACTGGTATTCTTGGGAGGAAACCCGTTTTGTGTTATACGGCGTGGTCCCTTGATTTACCCAACTTTAAAAATCAAGTTAATAATTGTTTTAGTTCTCACACCAATCCCATGACTGACCTGGAGTTTATTGTTTTAGCCTAAAATCCGGGTGCCCTTATTTTCCACAAAGGCAGTTAGTAGTTTTGGTTTTGCAGATATTATTTTCATAGGATCCTGGATTTACAGCTGAAACTATACTCGGAAAGCTCTGTATCCGTGTATTTCTTTCAGTTGTGTAATGTATTATTTTTCCGCTGCATTATAATTATAAATCTATGATATTTTCCAATGTGTAATATTTATTCATACTCTGTTACTTGTACTCTGATGTAAATTGTTGTAATAAGCAATGGAATGTTCTATTGTTTGTGTTCTAATTTGTCGTGTTCTCAACTCAATCCGGGCTTTCCCGTAAGGGCGAGTTTGGGTCGTTTCACCTGGTATCATAGCTCTGGTTTACAGAGCTTCAGAACATGGCACATTAGAACCGAATGAAAGAATTCATCAGAGATTGGATTAGTAATATCCAATGATAATGACTCGTTAGAGATGAGATCAGTAGTATCCTAGAATGGGTTGGAAGAGTGTTATTTTAAAATAAAAATGAAAACAAATTTTGTTTTGAAAATTTAAACCTTATTATACGTATTTGAAGTATATAAAGATTTTGCATATACGTCTGATCCACATGTATTCGAAGTCTCAAATATATTGGATATATATAGAATCACACTCTAGTCGCCTGGAGAAGATTCTGATGATAGCGATCGCATCATCATTATTTATGTTCGAGTTTCGAAAGTGGGATATCTATATATTTCCAATTGACTGGTGTGAGAACTAAAACATAGATAGAGTTTATTGTTGTGAATTGGCATCAAAAATATGATTTTTGAGTATATAAAAGCTATAAATTTGAAACGTTGATCAACTAATTAATTGTTGATTGCTGGTTGCGATGTTTGATTATTAATTTAACTAATAAAATTATTGAAATGATAAAACCACTAAGAAAAGAAAAGGTAAATTTAGCCAAATCGAATCAAATATTGAACTGAATTGGAAATTGATTGAAATTGCGTATATGTACATGTATATAATGAACAGACATAGCATGGAAGCTAAGAAGAGGAATATAATTGTATGCCCGACAAATAGGTACATGTTTGTTGTATTTCTTAGGTTTGATGATTTTATGAGCCTATTAGCTAGCCGCTTGGCTTTTTCTTTTTCTTTTGGATTGATGAGAGCCCTATGAGGCAAGTTATGGTTTTAAATATCAACCCGTACAAAGGAGGTTACGGTAATTTTTTTTGAAAATTTAGGGTGTTAGCCAAAAATTTGAAAAATTAGAAAATTCATAGAAACGGAAAAGTTGAAGAATGAAAGCCAGAATGAAAGTTGAGTTGGTTGGTTAAACAACTTTCATCTCCATTCCTTTTCGAGGACGAAAAGATTTTGAGTGGGGGAGATTGCAACAACCCGGATTTTCAAAACCAATTTAAATTTTTTATTTTAGCTATTTTAATGAATTTTAAATATTTAAAATGATTTATTTAAAATAATAACGATCTAGAAATTTATTTAAATCGAAGTTAGAATGAATAAATTTATTTTAATTACAAAACGAGTCTGAAATGGCGCGGTAGTTTGAAAATTCGATTTTAAATTTAAAATGAATGTACATGATTCAAAATAAATCGGATTTCAGTAAAACCAGAAATATTTGAATCTGTTTAATTATATCTTTCTAACGAATGTGTAAAATCCAGATTTCATAATATAAATCGAAAGTTATGTCCAGTTTAAAATTCAAAATAGTCGCTATGAAATTTATATATATTATACAACATATAACCCTTAAAAATAGCCGTTTTGCAAACAACCTCCATTTTCGACGAAACTACTTTTGTTGGATTCAGAATATCAAATTATTGCTAGATTCCAATTTTCATAATTTTTGGAATTAATATGTAAGCGTAGTAAATTAAAACGTGTTTGATAATTTCAATTTGAATTTAATCGACTGCAAATTGACCATTTTTCAAACGGTGTCAAAATTCGATGAAGTTAGTTTTTTTAGGACCGTATCATCAAAACAAAGCTAGATTTATTTTTGTGGAATTTTTGGAGTCAGTATGTGGCCCCGGTAAATTAAAATGTACGTTGAATTCAATTTTGAACGTTATATTAATTTATATTTTAATTTTGACGAAAAATGATCGTAACAGTCGAATTGGCTTATCAGACATATCCCATTGTGTCCGAAATGGGGGTATTTGGCAAAGGGCGACAAGCGTTGGCTTCGATTCGGAGTTCAAATAAAAAAAGTAACTTTTCGGAATTAAATATATATATTAATATACTTGGTCAAACCCCCCTTTCCCTCACTCTCTCTCCCCGTTGTTGAAAGGAAGAAAAAAAAACGAATGAACACAGCCAACACCGCGTCGCCCAAGGCCGCCGCCAGCGCCGCACCGCCGCGCGCCCCTCTCTGGCCGTCCCCTCCTCCTCCGCTCCTCCCTCCATTCTCTCTCTTCTTCAAGCTTCAAATCACAAACCCTAAGCCCCAAATCCGCCAACAGCCGCCACCTCCAGCCACCATCTCGCCGCCGCCACCCCCTGCCACCACCAGCAGGTCCCGCCCCGCCTCTGACCATCCAGCTCCGACCGTGGGGCCCCTATCACCCAAAAACTCGTTTTCACCAAAAATCCCATTTTGCAAAACAACCCCTATCCTTCTTTCTTCAATAACTTCCAAACCGAGCGCTTTTGGCCAAAACTCCACAGTAGCAAAGTCGAAGATCTCGTTTTTCTCTTCGATTTGAGTATATGGTAGTCATATTTTGGATTGCGTAGTTGTTCAAAAAACGCATCCAAAATCTGATGTCCAAATATTGTCTTTTTGCGATTTCCGGCGAAATGGAGCATTTTCGGGAAAAAGTCCATTGGGCAAAAGTTGTCCGGAGTGGCGCGTTTAAGCTAGAAAAAAAGATAACGTGAAGATTGGAGCTCAATTGGAAATTCTGGAACCAGAACAACAAATCAGAGCGTAAAAAAATAACGGCGGAGTGAATCCCAATGTGAGAACTCCTTCTCACTCTAATTATTTTATAGTTAAATATATGTTGATGGGGCTTAGAAGCCCCCGTCACTATTTATTGTATAAACCATGATTGTTTGTTAGGGTTGTATTGTGGAAATTTGGTTGTGTTGAAAATTGATTGTATTGTGGTGTATTGAATGTGATTGACTATTGTGTATGATGCGAGCCAGTATCAGGAGAGGGGTAATGCTAGACATTACTCCGGTTCTAATATCGCGCCGTTATAATACCGAAATTTTCTGAAATAAATATTGTTCATTAAAAATATAATTTTTAATGTGTATATGAACTATTAAAAATATTCATGTGTTGAATAAAATGTCTGAACAATAAAAATATTATTTTTATTGAATGTATGAACTATTAAAGATATTCATGTGTTGAAATAAATATTTTATCGTTAAAAATTTAATTTTTAACATATATATGAGTGGCATAAAATTCTCCTGTAATGAAAATAAATATTCATTTACAAATTGGACGATTTGTTTATGTACACCCATTCAACTAACATTGATTGGGACGATAAATTTTACACATCGCCCAACTGCACAAATAATATTCAGTATTTATTGGTTGAAACCCCACACGGGTATTAGGATGATATTTGACGTACACTAATCCCAATTGTTTAGTTGTATGTCGATCGATTGGTTGACAGACTATTGTAAGCATTAATTATTCATATTTAATGCTCACGCAGTTGTGTAATGCACTCTGAATGATGGTTGATTGTGTATCATTATTGTTGTGTACATGTGATGTATGAAATCCATATAAATAAATTATATGGTAGCTGATTGGGTCTGATTCCAATTCAGAAAGAACGAATATTTTAAATAACGAATATTTTAAAATAACGAATATTTTAAAATAATATTCAGTAAAGGATTAAAATGTGAATTTGATGTCCGATTTTGGATGGACACGAAAATATTGAAATGTGTGAAGCCGTATTGATTAGATATGCGCTATTTTGACGCGAATGATATTTATATCGATTTATTCATTTTTATAATAATATTGAAAAGGAAATGATTTCAAAATCAGATATTTTGAAAATATTATCATTTAAATATTATAATGATAAAGAGTATTCAATTTTTACTTAAAATTGAAATGAAGTGGGAATCGTTTTTAAAATGAATTTATAAAATACGTTTTAAACGAAATATATATATTATATATAATAATAACGGCTCGAATAGAACGCGCCGCGACCGTTCGCGAATTTCGACCATTGTCTTCGAATTGACGTAACGGGAGATCCGACCATCGGATTCTCCTAAAGTTGGAACCATTGGATTCGTATCGAAAAGAGCTTTCCAACAAATATAAAAGATTAGAAATATAACGGTTGGATTTGGAATTATGTCCAAATCAAATTTGGAAAAGGTCGATATAGATGTAGTTCGGTGGCCGTTATTGGAAACCGACTGTACGGGCCTCGATAAAATTATTAAAAATATTAATAATTTGTGTAAAATCATAATAAATGATTTGGAAAGGTTATGGATGGAAAATTCCAATTTTGTAAAGATAAAAATATATTTTTATCAAAATGAACTAGTTATGAACTGGAAAAATAATCCAATGTTTTTAAATAAATAAATTGGATTTTAGAATGGTTTTAATCTAACTAGAATTTTCCGATGTATGAATTGGAATGGATTCGAATAGAAATCATCTTCGAGATATTTCAATATTGGATTCCGTGACTATACGGATATTATGGAGGAATTTGAAAGATAGATATATATCGTTATTCCCCATATGATATGTGTTGGTTTCAGAATTTGATATTGAATATAAACCAATATAATTTCTGTTTAGAGCCTTATATTTAATATCAAAGTGGATTTTGGGTTTATCGTGAATGGTGTCTTAAATAACACTGTTCTTAAACCCCATTGTGAAAAGAATAAATCTTTTAATTAAGTTTATTAGAGTTTCCAATTATATTTAGTAATTGGAATAAAATGGAATGTGATTTTGGTTTATTGTGAACTGTGTTTTTAACGACATTCGTTCTTTAACCCGATTGACAGTGAAATCTGACTTGAAATTTATAAATCTTTTTATTAAGATTAAATGGAAAATTTCCAAAGTAAAGTTTTTTCCAATTTAATATATAAATTTGGAATTGAATGGAATTCGATTTGGTAATAATCGAAGTGAGCTTCCGTGGAGAAAGACTTTTAATATATAAGGAATTTAAAAGGCTTTGTCGTTATTCCATTTATATTATTAGTCGGATACGGAAACTGATATCGATTATATATTGATTTGTTTTCGGTGAAGATTCCATAGTTAATGGAATAGGATTTTGGGTTTATCGTGAACTGTGTTTTAAATGACATTGGTTCTTTAACTCAGTTAAAGACAGGATTTCATGTCTAACATTGTATTTCGAACTGTATTGTTGATCTATGATAAATATATATCTGTTTGGTGGCGGAGAATTTTGTAACGTCCCGTATTTTTAACCGTCGAATATTTAATATATTCTATTATTTTAAATATCGATCTGGAATTTTAAATGGATTTATAATATATAATTCGGTTATATAACGAAGTTTGAAAGTTGAATATATATATATATATATATATATATATATATATATATATATATATATATATATATATAATTCGAGCTCATAAACGTCACTGTATTTCGTAATTTACGATTTGAAATTCATGTATATCGGTACGGGTATAAAATGCTCAACGATAATCGACGATGAAATTAAATAATCATAAGAAATAGAATGTTCAAATCAATGTGTTGCATACCTTATGATGAGGCCCGTGCTTCGCACACGGGAAATTATTTTATATATTATGCAGTCCTTAGAAATTGCTTTCTTTTTAAATGACCTCCGTTTTCGACGAAACGAATTTTATTGGGAAACATATAATTATTTATTGCTAGATTTTCAGTTTGGAGCTAATCGGAGTTGTTTTATCTGTGCGTGAAATTTAAAGGTGAACCGATAATTCAAAATAACGACGTTATGCAAACGAAGTCCGTTTTCAACGAAATTAATTTTATTGGATTCAGAACGGTAAGACATATTAGTACGTCCGTTTTCGTTGTGTTTGGAGTTTGTGTGTGACGGTATGAATTTAACGATTAGCGGTGAACACCGATTAAAGGCAAAATATAATACCCTATAAAATAAAATATTACTTAACCTCTAAGTTAAAGTTAAGTACTCGCATACCCAAAAAAGATAAGTGAAATCCTACCCTAAATCTATCAGCTACGCGGCCATGACCATTCAGAAACTGCATATAATTATCAGCTGCCCTATTATACTCCGCTAAGCCTATTCCTTCTTCTCCAAGGTTCACACAGCAGCTACAATATATCATGTTTTGTTTAGTCTTGTCAGATTTAAAACTCCAGCTACCCTATCTATACTACTAGCCTACTCTTTCCTTCTTCCTATTTGTGTACAGACGAGCCTATATTAGAAAAGAAATCGCATGCCTCTAAGCTTACCGCCTATCTCATCACTGCAGACACTCTTTTCCAGTAAAGCAAAACAGTCACTTTGTTTGATCACCATCAATCGTCGTCCTACGCTAACCATGCTATTCCCAACAACGTGGGAGCCAAGTAATTTTCCTACTATAAATAACTGCGTAGTTGACTACTTCTTTCAGAAACCAAACTCGGTTGAAACCAAATAAAAGTTCTTGTCAAATAAATCAAAACTGAAAACAACTTCCCCCAACTAAAATTAAAACGCACTAGCTGCTGAAATCAAAACTAAAATGCAGAAGAAAGCAGTGCGGGAAAGATTGAATTAGGTGGCGTGTTTTGTTTCGTGCTGGTCAGAAGGGAGTTTGTACATGCGGCCAAAGGGAATAGAAAACAGAAAAAAAATACTGTAGAGGTGGAGGGTTGAGAAGCACGGAGGACGTGGGGGTGTTTCTTGGTTACAGGCGTGGCGTGCTGGAGTCGTTCTGGTCGGAGTAGAGTGGCCGGTGGTCGAGAGACAACGGATGGTGGGGGAAGTTCAGAGCGGCGGTCCAAGTGTCGAAGTACGGTGGTAGGCGGATCAACGCCAATGTCGAGGGTGATCTGGATGAGCAAGAAGCCGGAGTTGTGATGAGTCTGACGTCGTTGACTAACTGCAGCAAGGAGGGATGGAGTTCGATGGTATGTGCAGGACTTGGGGAAGCTTGCGCGAGGTTTAAGGATGAATGGAGCTGGGGGTATATACATAAAGTTGAGGGGAGCAACGAAATGGAAATGGTATAAGACCATAACCAACCATCCATTCTGTTCAGTTATTCTCTTTCTTGTTTTTCAACCGGTCCAACGAGCCGAGCAAGCGAAGGGGGGAAGCAGCCACGGGGCTAGCCACAAATGGGAATTATAACGGGAAACAGTTTATTGTTATAATCAAACTTCGCGCATTTCATTTTATAACGGCAAACTCTTTGCCGTTATAAACTTATAACATCAAAGAGTTTGCCGTTATAAGCTTATAACGGCTTTCTCTTTGCCGTTATAAGCACTAGCCTCTGTTCAGTGAACCAGCCACGAAGGAGCTCAAAACTAGCCACAGACCAGCCACGGATGAGTGAACAAGCCACATCTGGTTGCTCTGTGGCTTGTTTAGTAACTGAACAAGGCATGGTTGGTTGTGCTCTCAGGACTCAGGAGCGAAGCAGAGGGATTCTGAAAGTGGAGAGAAGTACGAGGTAAGATGCGGTTGCAGGGAGAAGGGCTAACGTGATACAGGTTGGAGGAGGGAGGAGTTTCGTTGCGTCTAGTAGCTGACACAAGAAAGAGATGAACAGTAACTCCCCAAATATTCCTAATCATGATTGTATAGAACGTAAGTATGGGATTTAAATTTATAATCATCATTTAAGTATTAACAATAACAATTATTATATACACCTGTTACGGCCCAGCCCCTTTAACAATGTCTGAACCCATTTTATGAATGCTTAACCCAAGATTTAATATTCCTAATCATGTTTTTCCTAACCCAGTTTTGCCTCATCCTGTTACCAAAACCATTGCCAACTATTTAACCTGGCCAGTTTTTAAATGTGACCGGATCTTTCATTCTTGCATGACTAATCGTACATGATATAGGTCATTTTAATTATATGATGTTTATAGTATAATGTAAGAAAAGTGTTAGTGAATAATATTAACGTGGCAAATATGTTTTAGAAACAGGAAATTAAAGGTTTAGGAATTAGTATAGTTGAATTAAGGGTTAGATGTATGCGGTCCAACTTTTCTTTCTTGCCTAGTTAACATTAACAGCTTTGTTAAAAAAAAGAGATGAACGGTCAATTTAAACTGTTGGGTATAATTTACACGTGGCCATTTCGTTAGTAAAGAAAACAAATATTCCTGTATGCCTAAACACATTGGCATATATGCCTAACCGCATGTATTAGCTTGGGCTATTTATACTGACGGGCGTCTTCCAGTTTTGCCTAATTTTCATTTTTGCAATAACATGACTATTATATTTCGATAGGACTAAACACGTTAAGTTGTTCCTAACCCATAAGATGTGCCAAATCGCGTGTAACCGTGCTGAACGAAGATTACAGTAACGTTAAATATAGGTCTAGAAAATAAATTATTTTTAAGTTCTTATTTTATTCTATATAAATAGTAAATAACATATAAATTTTAACGTATGATTGTGTTATCAGAATGGAGCGAAGCAAGTGACTCGGGTCCGTACCCATAAGTGTAACATAGCTGGTTTGGATGGAGTTCGAAGCAAACAGGATTTTAATTAAATTAAACGTTTGTTTAATTTTATTAAAACGAATTGTTTCAGAGACTAACAAATCAAGGTGAGTTCAAATCACTCAGTTTTTATCCCACTTATATTGTATATAAGTTGGGTTTTAAATATTTGTGTGCTATGATTGTTAATTGGTTGATGGATGTTTGAATTGCTGTTTGATGGTTGAATATTATATCTGTTGATTAAAATAAATAACATTGTTGAGATAACGTATTTGGATGCAGGGAAAACAGGTTGGAGGGATCCAATGGATTCCTCAAATTTATTGTTTATTTCCATATTACAATTATATGAACTGTTTAACTGATATGATTGGATGATTAATTTGATCAGTGGTTGTTGAATCTAAATTCAATGTTTGTTTTGTTTTAACCAATAGACAGTATTGGTTGAGTAATTGGTACCAATTGGCCCAAAAAGTATATCGTTTTATAAATGTTGATTTACCGTCAGGTGAACCGACGGTAATCAAGTTATATAATTTATTTTATAAATGAATATAGATTTTGAAACCTATTAATATGTATTATGTATTATTTAAGTTTTGAATGATTTCGTAAAGCAATATCTTATGCAATAAAATTTATGAGCAGATGAATGGAAATTTATGAAATGGTTAAGGATTGGATTAATGGTCTTCAAGAGATAATTAAATGGAATAATTTAAATTTATTAATTAATTTAAAAGTAGGGCTAACTGGAGTTAATTGACGAGATAAAAAAGATTTAAGTTGACGAAGTCAACTAAGTTAACGGGAACTGGTAAATTTGGTGTATTTGATTTGAATTAATCTAATGACTATTGGGTTGAATTTAATAAGATATTTAAAAAGAGATCTACTATTTATTTAGTTAATAAAGAACTTAGCTATTTCTATGATTGTTAACAAAGAAGTAAATTATGGGTTTTAAATAAATAATAATTTAAGAGGTTAATGGAATTCATTTAATTAAGTTTAATAGGATTGGAACGAGATTTGCAAAGTGGGTAATGGAACCTAGTGGGTTTTTGAAAGGAGTTGGTGAACGGTTTATATTTAAAACCGAGTTTTATAACAAAGTTATAAAAGGAGTATTTAAACAAATGTGATCGCTTAAATGAATGTTTGAATTAAGTAAAGGGAAAACGGGATAAAAAGGAGTTGTATATTTAACCTGTATTTTTAAACGTTGTTTATAGAAAGGGCGTGAGGCAAAGATGTTAAGTTAAAATTAAGGTTACTTAACAAGGGAATTTGAAACGAGATTCTCGGAGTAGAAAATGGTTAAATGAATTAGGAATGGAATACAGTGGGATAATATTAGTGTAATGGTGAAGATGTAAAAAGGAATTTATTTTGAGAAATAGTAATGTAACGTTATTTAAATAATTTGGAAATATATATAATGGATTCCAAAATTAAAGGAAATTAGAACGGGCTTGAGAATATGAAATGTTATTTCCATAAGAAAAGGAAATAAAGGAGATGGGTGAAAATATAACGATATTTTCATAGTAAGAAGATGAGATTTAGAATGGGTTTATTCCAAAAAGATAAGTGACACTTATAGTGTTCAAATAACGAAACCAAAAGAGATGTCGTAGTAATGGTTTTAAGAAAGACAAGTTTAATCGAAAATAAATAATGAAATGATGTTGAAATAATGGTTTTGAATAATAGTAAAATAGAAATTGGATATTGTTATTAAATATTTTCTAAATATTAGAATTAAAGGGTTTGGAGATTAATATATTGAAACGAGAATTTAATACCCTGTTTTAAAGTATGGAAAAGTTTTAAATTAACCATTCGTTATTTATTTACAATTATAAGTCCAAATGCTGCTGATTACTGAACCAATGCACTCATTACATTCACACGTTTAATATTTGATAGTTAAATCATCGACTATCAAACCTGACCTATACGATTGATTTGTACAGAAAGACCGGTATCGAATTATATTCGAAAACCATTCCGAACCAATAAATACATGAAGATGAAGATTGAAGATGGAGCATTGAAGACCATAGATTTTCATAAGCGGAAGGATTACTCATAATCTCCGGTTTAGCGGCCAGAGATAACATGTAATTCTGTCGTGGTTGGAATCAACGGATTTGCAAGAACTACTCGCTACTGATCTATATGATGATTCCTATGATGTGGCACTACTACAAAACTAGTCTGTTGCTTCGCTTCATTTGCTTCAGTTGTCCTTACAACAGAAGCAAATAGTGTTATTTGCTTCTGTTATCCTTGCAACAGAAGCAAATGCATAGAAGCAAATAGTGTTATCTGCTTCTATTATGCTTGCAACAGAAGCAACTAGTGCTTCCGTTGTAAGGACAACTGAAGCAAATGCACTGAAGCAACTACTTTTATTTCCTTCTGTTATGCTTGCAACAGAAGCATCTAGTATCATTTGCTTCCGTTGTCCTTGCAACTGAAGCAAATAGTATTATTTGCATATGTTTCTTATATAATTACTATTAAATTATTAGTTATCAATAATTATGTTACCATTAAGGCTAATATTTAATAATTGATAATTAACAATATAATCTAATATTCACGATGTGATATTTAGTATTTAATAATTAATTTTAAATACTTATTATTTAATAATTACTACTAAAAATTAATGACTAACCAATAATTAAGAAAATATTAATTCATAATTAATGAGAAATATTAATAATTGTGAAATAACATTTAGCCTTTAATATTTTATGATATTTCGTATTCAATATCTAAAAAAAATTGAAATTAATAAATTATTATTTCTATTTAATATAATGAATACTATTATTTATTTAATAATTAACATTTATTTCTAAATAATTAATAAATACTACTAAATCTTTATAAATAATTAAGCAACTACCATTAGATAATTGATAATTTCTGTTGATTTTTTTGTGTGATAAATACAATTAGATAATCAAGTAGTAAATGCTAGAATTTAATTAATAACAAGTAGTAAAAAAAGTAAGACAAATACTTAATCCATAATATTTATAATTTACGATTATAAATAAATAATTAAATTACTAATTATTATAAATGATAATTAATAAATTTTTTATATTTAATAATCTCACATAGTTAATTATCAATAATCTTATATAATCAGATTTTAATATCCATGAATAAGAAACGTATCAGATGATGAACCGTTCAAAGAAAAACCTACGCTATAATAATTATTAATTAGTAAGAACGAACTTGGCAAGCAGGTAACGACCCGACCCGTATACACATTATAAGCCCATCTCGCATTGAAACTTGTAGCCGCCTCCTTATCTTCAGCACGTGTAACCCTAGTAACGAAAATCATGGCGGCTAATTCCTCAAATTCTCTGCTTGCTTCTTAACTCTCTATCCTCATCAAGCAAAAGCATCTACTATCTCCCGTCTTCCCTGTCCAATTCGATTGGTTTTTTCTCATTCTGCCTGTTTCAAGGTTTCAGTCGACTTCGCTCGATGCAGGAAGCGATAAGTTAGATGAATCCAATCGGATCCATCTCGAGAGTAGGATGCGATGGGGAAGTAATGGATTAGGTATTTCCTTTTAATTTTCGTTTTTTGCATTGCCATTCTCCTAGAAATTACCCAATATTTTTTGACAAAACTGTTCATTGCTTCTCTTTCATAACTGCAAACGTCTCTTTCATTTTGTGCCAGGCTTCTGCATGCCGCGTCCGTAATTCCATTCTAGCACTTTCTCCATTTTAACACTTTACCGTTCGCACGAAACAAATTATGAAACCCTTCATCGGAGAAAGAGGCGTCGCATTAGCCTTCACGATAGTCACGGTCGATGAGGTGGGCGCCATGATATGCGAGAATGAAAAGCAGGCTCCAGTAGGTGGACTACGTACATTTTGTAAAGCTAGAAGGATGCTCAAGTAAATTGGTAAGATTGCATTTCTCTTCGTTTCATTAGACTATTGAATTGCCTTAGTTTTAGATTTTGTTTATTTTATGGGTATGTATGCAAGGAAGTACTAGGTAGAATAATTTGCTCAAGGGCGTATAAAAATACATTTTCAAAAAACAGTTTTTGATTGCTCCAGATGTATGTCGAGATTCATTGTCAATACATACAGGGATATGGAAGAATAAGTTTAGAATAGAATATAAAGGTACAAATTTCGACTACAGCCTGTATAAGATTAAGTTTCATGGAAGATCCAAGCATTAGGCAAAGGCATAAGTGTAAAATGAATTGTTTACATATGCTTACCATCTCTGTTTTTTTGACGTTAATAAGCATATCTTTATCAAGGGTTTGAGCAATAATTTTGTTGCAGATGAGAGACATTTAGTATAAATCTGAAGTCATTTTATTGTTGCAGATGTGTGAAAATTGTGAAATGTAATGAATTTTGGGCATCCCTTTAGTGCATCTTGATTTATTTATTTGTCTGCATCAATTATATATGTCAAATACAGCCTAGATGTCTACAACATCATTAAACATTCCAATTTGGCCTATATTGGCCATAGTGGATGGATCAACCTGCGCATCATGTAATAAATTACCAATGTTCTGCATTTTATAAATAAGTGTTACACAGAACAAAAATCACTACAACAAAAATACTCTATTACAACGTCCATTTTACAGCGGGCATTTGCTGTCCGTTGTAATAGAATGCTATTACAATGGTCATTTCTTGACCGTTGTAATAGATGTCATGTACAATGCCCTTTTTACAACAGGCAAGGACTGCCCGTTGTAATAGATTGCTATTACAACGGTCAATAAAAGCCCGTTGTAATAGATATCAATTTTACAACGTTCACAGAATGCCCGTTGTAATAGATATCTAATTTACAACGGTCACATAATGCCCATTGTAAGTGGTGTCAACTTTACAACCGGAAATGCCCGTTGTAATATGTGCTAATTTTACAATGATCATAAAATATCTGTTTTAACTGGTACCAATTTTACAATAATCATAAAATATCTGTTACAAATTTTCGACAATCAATAATTAATAATTACAATACTTTCCTAAAATTAATATTGATTATTATTATTATTATTTATTAATTAATCATTAATAATATTATATTAATCTTATGTTACTAATTACTAACTATTATATTATTTATTAATATTTAATAATTAATCATTTATAACTTATAATCATTAATGATTATGAATAAATAGTCATTAATTACCAATTATTGTATATAACCAGTATTCTAATAGGCTTAATTTTACTTTCGAGTTATCAATAAGTAATGTCGAGTAATTAGTATGAAATATATAATAATTTATAATTAAAAATAAATATTAATAATTTATAACTAACAATATTATTAATAATATTACTATTAAAAATTAAAAATTAATAGACTTAGTTTTACTTTTAGAAGTAATAATTGTATAATACTAATATTGGATGGTAGATTTCGATTTTTTATTTTTGAAATTTGGATGCAAATCAAATATTTGTCAGTTATAATAGAAATGTTACAACATTTTTTTGCCTGTTATAATACAAATGTAATTTTAATAATTCTTCTTTTTAATTAGTTGTAATAGATTCTTATTATAACCTATATAGATGTTAATATTTAAAAACTATTTTCTTTTGTTAGTTGTAACACCTTTACAACCTTTTATTATGGCTGTAAACCAAATTTCGTTGGCTCCAAAATGAAATTTAAATGAAATTTCCCGTTGGCTCCAAAACCAATTTTTTGGCTCCAGATTTGTTTATTGGCGTAAAATCACCGCTCACTTTCCACTCCTCCTTGGTAACTCCAATCCACTGTCTATCTCCAAAACATTTTTACACCAAACCCAAACTCGATAAGAACCCCAACATCGCACGCAGCTCCATCCCTTCGTGAGCACCACAAAAAAATTAGTAACATTTTTACAATGGACTAAAAATGCTCGTTGTAATAGGTGACAAACAATAATTGATAGCTACGGTTAATAATTAACATTAAATTATAATTAATAATATGAAGTAACATTTAATAATTATTTTTTACTAATTAATAATAAAGATTAATTAATTAAGGAAATAAATAAATAATAATATATACTTAATATTAAATAATTTATAATTAGTAATTTATTATAAGTGAAAATTCATAAATAATAATATTTCATTTCAGCGTTTTTTAGAAAACGATAAAAATACAATTTTGTTCTCTGATTTGAGAGTTCTAACTCCGAGCATACTTGGACACATGTATGGAATCATAATTTGCAAGCAAGAACAATTCAACTAATCGTATTAGATTTTAAATATTTTATTTGTCCTAATCTCATCGAAATATATTCATATTATAAAAATAATTGTAACGAACCAGTTTTTCGACTCTTTAATATATGAATTTATTTTAAAATTGGTAATTTAGAAAATTTATATTTGGTTTTATTTGAAATCTAATCTGGTATATTTCGGTAGAAACATATTTTGTAAGTGAAATTTAAATTTTATTTGAATTAAATGTTTTGTTAATTTAATGTTAGTAATATTTTAAAATTTACGTTGTTTGATATATTTTGTTGAGAAATTTTATTTTGAAATTATTATTTAACTTGAAAACTTATGATATAATATATTTAATTTGAATTTTATTTTTTTTCATTTTGGAATTTCGTTAGGAATTACATTTAAATAATTTTATACAGTTGAATTTTGGTCTTTGCAAATATATTGGAGTGTATTTGAAATAAATAAATACCACTTTGTATTTGTGTGCATAGTATTATAAATATTATTTATGCTTGAAAAATAATTGTTTTATTTAATTTTTGACACTTGTTCTTATTTCTGAGATTTTTGACACTTGGTCGTATTGTGCTGAGTTTCTAACACGTGTCCTGGCTTCCTTTATCACCATGTCCGTGTACTTTCCGCTTTCTTTTATATTCCCATCCCTCTTCATTTTTGTTAGCAGCCGAATCCCCTTTCCAAAAAAATCAGAAAACCAATATCTTTCCCCAAATCAAAGAACAATGTAAATCGAAAATCATGGCCGATTAACTCTTCTGTCCTTCAGCTCGTTGGCGTAGCGATGCCGCTCCCTCCTCCTCAGATCGAACCCGTGCTGTCCATTCTCTGTTCCACCACCGGCACCCAATCGACCTTCTCGAAATCGAAATGGCAGCACCTCCAAACCCTACATCGATCCATGGCTATCGCACCCTTTCGAACCCCTAGCCACCGTATGCGAGCCTCGGCCTTGGCCCCTTCATCCGCATCTCCACCGTCGACTTAGGCTGTAGCCACCCGCTGAGCCGCCGTGAAGCACCGTGTCGCTACCTTTTCTTCCACCCGCGCTTCTGTCCTTCGACGTAGGTGAGCTTCAGCTAACGATTCTCTTTTGGTTTCAAGTGTTTACAACCTCAATATCATGCTGAAATAAAATTTATGTTTGATTGTTGATTTGCTTGCGTGGTTTGGTTTTGCACTGTGCTTTGGGCTATACCTTACTGTCATCTTCCCTCGTACTGCAGTGGCCATAACATGTAGTCATTCAAATATTTGGTTGTCTTGTGACCTTAGTTGTGTGTCGATCCGAAGTTGATGTTTTACCCTTTCTCATGTTGTTATTTTAATAACCTAAGATTATTATTTAGCAAATTCATGGACTTATTTAATTGATGCATGTTCACCTTACATGCCTGGTTCTCCCATTTCCTGTAAATCTAACCCCATCATGAAAGCCAAACCAAGTTACTGGCCATGTTTATGCTTGGACCTGAGACCATTCCATTTTATATTTGTCTGATTATATGCTGTTTGGTCTAGAGCATTGCTGGCCTTGGCCTTTTGTTGTTTCTGTTGTCAATTAAGAACCTGTCATCGTTTAGACGATTCAGTTTGAAATTGTATTTTGTTCTGCATGCCTCAACATGTGAACTATTTGGTTGTGTTCCACTTTGGAAATTGTTGTTTACCACTAGTCTGTGCATGCCATGAATTAAAATAGAGTAGTAAAAGGGTCTTAACATTTTAGCATATAGTTTGACGTGAGATTTCATTTGTAGGCAAGTCGGTATCATCGAAATCTAAATGTCTATTTGGTTTATCTGACTGTTAGCTTCCCAGTAACTTAACAATCGGTTCACTATATTTTCAGTAACAAGCTTGAAATGTGAGAACAGAACAATTGTGTATGATAAAATAACTTCATCTAGTTGCTGTTTCCAGCAAAATTTTATACCAATAATAATTTGTTGAACATGGAGCATAAAAAAGTCAATGGACAATTTATATTTGATCTTTAACCTGGCTCCATTGATATGCACTGGAGTATGTATTTGAAGATTTTTTTTTACAAGTGTTTACCATGACCATTTAATGTATTGCGTTGCTGATCAACATGCACATGCATTTTGTCATACATTTTGTTCCTATTATCCTTGTTAAGACAATTTGTTTTGTTTCAGTATCCGCACTAAATGCCTAATATTTTTCTTGTATGTGCGTGACATTTATTCATATATGATATCAGTATAATAGTGACATGTGAAATTAGACCCGGTCATGTTGCTTACGTTGTGGCTGCTACTTTGCCATCCAATTTGGTAAACTTTCACCTATAGATGTAAGGGAATGGATGTTCATTTCTTGGCCATGTGATAATACATGGGTGAAAAAAAAATCTTTCTTTAGCCTACTGCTAGTTCTTGTAGTTGCTGCTATTAGCCTACATGTTGTATGAACCAATTTGTTGTTTATTTATATAAGGCCTTGAAAATGTTAGATTTGGATTTCCGAAGTAACTATATATATACATTATTAGCACATGCAGTACCTTTTGACTTAAAATATATGTGGAATTTTGTCATGAACCTAATAATTGAAAAAAATTATGTTAGGATTAAAATATATGTGGCATTTTAACGCTTGGGGTGTTGAGGCGACAAGGTTGGTTTTAATTCAGATCTTGCTCACTAGCAAGGGAATAAGTTTGAATCCCATAACTAGTTTGAACTATGTTTCACCATGCTGCTTTGCCTTCTTATTTGTGCCTTGGATGGTTGTGCAGATGCCTATTTTGATGAGTGCGAGTTTGTTCCATTTTGATTTCTTGATATTTGGGACGAATCCATTGTATTCTTATGCATTGAACTTGGTTGTGTTTTTGCTTGTTGGGAAGACGCCTGCATTGACCATGAATGTGGATGGGGTTGTCAACAATTGGTTGGTGATTGCATTTTCGTGGTATGTGATTAAGGATGCTGTTACAATTAAGGTTGATGAGGTGTCCGACACGCTTTTGGAGGAGTGGGAAAGGAAGATGCATCCTAGGAAGAATGATTCTCAAGCGTACATTTTTTCCAAATGCTGGTATGCGTTGATTCATCATATAGTAAGTTATGAGTTGTTTTGTTTCCGAAGATTTACTCTTTTATGAAATAATCATACGTAGAATACTTGAGTTTTTATTTTAGCTGATTGCACCTTCTTGACTAGAAACCTGATTATGTTCTTGTTCATGGATTAAAAAAACCCATTCTGTATTGATCAAAACAAAGTATGTTCGTTAATTACTTGGATCTAAATTAACTATCTTAGCAGTTTCCTATAGGAGAGTATGTGTTTATAATAAAGCTATCTTAGCAGTTCACATGGGTTTCCAAGAAACTGAAATTTGTTTGGAGAACCGTGAAATAGAAATACAGGATATAGTAATATGTATGGTTACTATATATGGTGCGTTTAGGCTAAAGTGATTCCTTTGTTCATTTTATTTTTACTGTGTGTTTGAAAGAATGGAAATGATGTTTTAGTATTGCTACCATACTTACGTTTATGGTCCTTAATTAAATTTTGCTTATCTGTCACATCTATTTGCATTACATCAATCTATACAGCATTGGAATTTGAGGCTGTATTATTTTGAGGAATGAACCATCACCTTTTGAAGAATGAACCGTGTAGTAGGCCAATATGAGTATTGAATAAATATTTACTAGTGTTTGCCTTATTTCTGAAACAATCAGGTGTATTATAACCTCTTATTTTGTATTATTTTTAACACATCACTTATAACTTTTTATTTTGTATTGAATTCTTTGGTCTGAAATGGTTTTCTTTAGACTGTTGTGATGTCAAAACTTGTGTTTGCATTTTCATTAATTTTACTTATTAGTCAACCTGTAGGTTTTGTCAATCAAAGTTAGTTAATTTCTTTAAACGTGAAACGTATAGTCTACAGTTTATTATCTTGAGAATGATTAAGAATCCTCCTTGCAAATAGAGTTACTGGTAGGCATAACATGCACTAGGCTTTGATTTAGTCAGATTTTTACTTAAAGCATGATCTTCTCTTTTATTTGATTCTTAGATATAAAATACAACAAATGAATATTGAGTTCTATGTTTCTTGTTACATTATTGTTACTGTAAAAAAAGCCTCTACTTGATATGATATGTGTTTTATATACGGTATCGTACTTTAATATATTTTAATTGGTTTGCATATTCAATTTTATATTGACATTTCTACCAACTAGATTAGAGATGGGGATCAAATACTAAAAAGGCCCAAATTTGGGTCTGTTGTCAGAACTGAGCACCCATTAAGATGCCATTTTAATACTAACGTGTACATACTCCAGGAAGGTTTTTTATTTGCTCATTGTACAACATGCAAGGCTCCTTACTACTTGAGAGTTCATGGCCATGCAGATAGAAAATGGAGAACATTGAAGTTCAGATTTTTTGTGACCCGTGATATATTAGTATCTTTGGTGCTGTTCAACCTGTAAGTCTGCTGTAGCATATTTTATTCTTCAGTTTTATTTCAACTATGTATCATTTTTTGTACTGTGTATTTTAATACCCGTGTATTTTCTCCATAGGTTGTTATTTCTTTCCTGTCCTATCTGGTTTATGTGCTTGATCGTCATCGACAATTTGGTTTGAGACATGCTTGGGGATTCGATAGTGGCATAAGCTTTTACTACATATGCGGTAAACCTTTAACTATCATCACATTCACATGCACATGGTTTATATGAACGTATTTATTATCAAGTTAAATGCAGTACCCTTTCTACTATTAATGTTTAGATTAAGTTTGTTTCTGAAACTTGAATAGGCTTATGTGTCATCCTTTTTTCTGCACAAGGACATTAATATGAGAATCCTAAAAGTAATTTTGGAATTTTTGGAACTGTGCATGAATTTCCTATCACATCACTGAAGTAAATTTGTTTGGTGTAGGTTACAATGGTTTTTCCTTTATTTATTTTTCCTTCTCATGTTTTATATTTTTGCGTGTATAGAGCATGTAGATTTTAGTTATATTCCAATTTCTTTGCAGGAAGCTTGCAATTTCTTTAAAATCTTAGAGAATTAAGGTCACGCTTGTATGCTGTTAAGAAGCATGCGCTGAATTCCCAATATATACTCTGGGTAAATCGTGGGTTAATATTGACAAGTATCTGTTGTGAAGTTCTAGCATGTTAAGTTTGATCAAGTGAGCTACATAACGATTGGGTAACTTGTCGGGTTATAAGCTAGAGTAGTTATAATTGTTGGACTTACTTCTTGAAGTTGTCTTTTAACATGCATACTATACGACATATAAATTGGAGGACAACTTCAATGTGTTTTTCTTGACAGTGGCTCACTAAGGTAACCCACTTGACTGAATTTTTGCTCACTCATGAGGAAAATAAAATATATAGCCTTAGAACTGTGTTTCTTTTATATACCGCCAACTCGGCATGCATCAAAATGTTTATATTGATTATGCTTACATTAACTATGCACTACATTCATTTCTAGGTACTTGTTTTTTGGTTTGAGTACAAATTTGAAGAGCTCCATAGGCTTAGCAATTGGTTTTGGGTCAATCACTGAAGATGAAGACATTGAGAGTGAGAGTGAGTGTAACAGAGTGTATGTAGTGTGGCAATACTTGTACAAATGAACATTTTGTATAGATATTGTGTAACAAAGATAAACAGAACTTTGTACTATTCAGAAGTGTAATAAAATATTTATTTGATTTGAATAGTTATTGTGTAAGGTCGTTGGCCTGTTGTACAACAAGTTTACCAAGTAGTATAGTAGTATATTACAAGCGTCTTTCTCCCATCGTAATGCCTAATAAATTACAAGTGGCTTTTGCCCGTTGTAATACAGTATAATACAACGGTCAAAGACCGTTGTAATATACTATATTACAACGGGCAAAAGCTGCTTGTAATTTATTAGGTATTACGACGGGTTTATAACCATTTTCATAGAGTCATTGCATGTGACAGAGCAAGTTATTACAACGGTCCTTTACAACAGTCATTGCCCGTTGTCAAATAGTTAGGAGTTATTACGACGACACATATTAAGACGGGCATACGCCCGTTGTGAAATACATATTACAACGGTTTTTGCCCGTTGTAAAAGGACTGTTTTGTTGTAGTGAATACTTATCATTTACATTACGATTCACATCAAACAGATCAAATGTATGGATATATGTGTTAAACCTCAGCTATTTTGAATTTATACGGACATCCAAATAAAGTTGTTAGTTTCATGTTTCAGATCAAATTTTTATTCATATTCAGTTGTAGTAAGTGTACTGGTTTGAAGTAATCTAATACTCTATTGTAATCATAAAATTCTTTTAGTGGTTTTTAAGTTACAAAAGAATTGTAACACCCCACCTCCGCTAGGGTCACTCGCAAAGGGAATGCACTAGGTTTGGTGAAGCATTATCGAGGTAAACATGCACAGAAATATTACAAGATAGAACATATATAAAATAGCGAAAGTAAAACAAATTTCATTACCTTATAAAATAGTAAGGTCTAAAGCCTTTTACATCAGAATACATCAAAAACCTGTCTTGCAATAGTAAAGAAGCATAAAGCCATTTCATAAATTATTCCCCAAGTAAAACAGTAAAGCAGCCATAGCCAAGAAAAGTCCAAGCCATGCATGATGACCTTCAAGTAGAAGAAGTCCGAACTAAACAACAGTATTTCCTCCCTGAAAACCTTGGGGGGGGGGGGGGAACGGAAGACAAAGAGGCAAAAGAAAACGGGGTCAGTCATAAAGACTGGTAAGTCCTATCTACTTCCAGCATAAAAACAGGTAAAGGTAAAATGACATGCATAAACTGAAAGTAAACATAAGGATGATGACAAGATAGATAAACTAAACCAAGATAACAGGATGAACTACTGTATCGAGATAAACTAAGGTATCATGATAAACTATGGTGTCAAGATAAATCAAGGTATCACATTGTCAGGTTTCTAAGTATAATATCCCAAGGTATCTATCATGTATAACATCCCACGGTATCTATCACGTATATTTGCTCTGCACCTTTCGTACTAGTATCCCAACCCGTGTCATGAGTTAACTATAAAACGTCCCTTACCCATTGTCATGAAATGGTCCATGTCAACCTAATATATCGAATATGTAGGTTTTCCCAACTCGTATGATTATTTCCATGTATAAGTTCAGTCCTTTGCCGTAAATCGTACGGGCTTTCTCCCGTAATTCTATACTACTCCAACGTAGTAACCCTTTTATCCTTGTAGTCGTTTGGACTGTCACCGTTGATCTGGCTAGGTTTTTCTCATCATGAATTTACCGCGTGTTCAACTAGGATTTATGCCACCTAGGACCGCTAGGGATTATGCTACCTAATGAACGTTTTCGTATCTCGGTTTGGGTTCAAGCCACCTAGGGCCACTAGGGATTATGCTACCCGTCAACTGCGCCCTTTTTCCCACGTATGTCTCGTGAATCATTTTTCCATGTCTAGATGCACATGTATCTCAATGTGCCATCCGAGTTCCGTGCCAGGACAAATCAAGAAATATGGAACTCGGTCGGGAGCTTTAAGTCATCTGCCGATGCAGATATCAAGGTCTGTTTTTGTATCCGTGGCTATGGTCCCACGTGACCCCTCCCTCAACTACTGAAAGGCAAAACAAGAAAAGTCATGTATGAGAACTACACTAAGGCCATCGATGCCCCCTTTCCGGACGGCCAACCTCACCCATACCTAGATAACAAGTATGGTTTGTTGGGTGTTCTCTGCCTTCCTGTACGCACACGATTGACTAAAGATGGTAGGTGGCTGATGATGTGCTATCTAGGGCTACCGTGAAAATATCGCCGACCCCACGCTAATCCACCCCAGTCTTTAGGTTGCTCGAACAACAACCAAGGCATACTCTTGGTTCTTCTACCGCAGACCTTAACCTCTTGTGAGCCCAGGCGGATCATCTGCAACCTCACAGAGGGATACCAAGAGTATCCTCACGTCCCCCGAAGTTTCCTCTTCGTTACCCAGTTCGTTGGAGCCTTTATCTAAGTCAGATATGGCTCTGCCTCGTGTATTTGTTTAAGCGATGACCTACCGTATCAGGTTACTCATCCGTTCGTGAACTGGTCTAATTCCCTTGACTAAGAATTATTACTTAGTTATCCTCAACTAAGGTTTACCACTTAGTTCCCTTTCATGTTATCCTTGTTAACTACGATTTCCCGCTTAGTTTTCCCAAACTAAGGTTTTGTCTAATGGGTTAAGTGTTGTCATTCAAGCCCGTGACTTAACCCGTCTACCCATCATGTCAAAGTTGGCTAAGTATTCAAGTTCAAGACTTAGCCCTACAAACAACGTGTCAAGTTGGTTAAGTATATCAAGCGGTTCATGTCTTAACTCTATCAAATCATCGTGTCAAGTTGGTTAAGTGTATTCGAGCAGTTCGTGACTTAACCCCATCGAGTCAAATTTGTTAAGTATCAGTTATCTTAACCCCATTAAGTCATCGTGTATAATTGGTTAAGTATAGGTTACTTAACCCTATTAAATCATCAGGTTAGATTGGTTAAGTATTGGTTAACTTAACCTCCTCAAATTTCAAGTTTAGATTGGTTAAGTGTTAGTTTAACTTAACCCCATCAAATCATCGAGTCAGATTGGTTAAGTGTTGGTCGACTTAACCCTATCAAATTGTCGGGTCGGATTGGTTAAGCGTTGGTTAACTTAACCTTATCAAATTATCGAGTTGGATTAGTTATGTGTAGGTTAACTTAACCCCATCCAATTACCATGTTAGATTGGTTAAGTATACTCAAGTGATTCATGACTTAACCCCATCAAATTATCGAGTTTAGATTAGTTAAGTATAGGTTACTTAACCCCATCTAATTACCGTGTCTAGATTAGTTAAGTGTAGGTTACATAACCCCATCTAATTACCGGGTTTAGATTAGTTAAGTATGGATTAGCTTAACCCCATCCCCTAACTGTATTTTTCGGTTAAGTGTCATTAAGAAATCAAGTCCGGTTTAACTTAACCTACCCATTCATGTCATATCGGTTAAGTGTCTTTGGTCAAATTAACTTAACCTTATCATGTGGCATTCATTAACTTAATGCACCCCAACCTCTCATATTAGACCTTGTTGTGGTTACTAGTTAAGCCGGGCGGGTCCGGGTAGTTTTACACCACAACCTAGTCTAACCTCGGGTCTTAAGCGCGACATGACCAACTTCTCACATTGGGTCTTATTGTTTGCAACTACTAGTTAAGCCGGTCGGGTCTGGGTAGTTTTATGTTGCAAACTCAACCCAACCTCGAGTTGGTCAACTTCATGTTTAGTCTAGTGTCATATTACACTTACAACCCATACATGTCTAGTTTCCAAGTCCCATGTTTTCCCTACGTGTCATGTCCGCATTCAAGTGTATCAAGGATGTCATATTTTCATGTAACCCCATGTCAAGTTATCATGTCATAATCACGCTTGTCTAACCTACCCCAAATCGTGTTTCCAACGCAAGTAAAAGCGAGTCAACATACTAGGAATACTATGATACATATTGACCTCCAATTGACCTCCAACATGCATGATGTCATAAAGGGATTGGCCTCAAACATGCATAATATCATAAGGGGTTTGGCCTCAAACATGCATAGTATCATAAGGGAATTTGGCCACAAACATGCATAGTATCATAAGGGAATTTGGCCACAAACATGCATAGTATCATAAGGGGTTTGGGTTCATTTACGTGCATAAGCCCCAAAGTCAAATTTATGCAAATATTTCACAAGTCAAGATGGTTCCAAGGGTTCATGCTAACATTTCACAAGTAAAGATTCAATCTTGCATGGCAAACTAAGTCCAATGCAACATGAGTAACTTGATTTAGTCACTAAACATAGCCTAAAGTCATAGGTTCAAGCAAAAGAGGCATGACAAGGTTCATATAGGCTAGCATACTTATGTTCATCACATTTTATCCCATGTCATATTAAAACTACCGTTTAGATCTACAAGTAGCTAGAACTTACATAGCGTGGCTAAGGGGTTATGAGCATGAATCGTCTTGTCGTAGAATCGTCATGAAATTTGCGTAGCAACATTGTTCCATTCCCTTGATTTGATGTAGCAAGCTAGCACCTTTGATTCGGATCCGATTTGAATGCATAAGCTCTTGGAGTTGGAGATGGAGGCCATGATCAAGAGGGATTTGGGCAACACTTCGTGGCAAGAATGATTTGTGTGGGTTTAGGCTAGGTCTAGGGGTCTTTTTATAGAGATTAGGAGTAGTTTAGGCCGTAGGATAAACCCTAGGATAGATCTGAACCATCAAAATCCGTCACAGGCCCCCAAAACCGAGCCAAAACATCAGCAGGTGCACCCAGGCCAAAATGGCCGGACCACCCAGGTCGACACCCGTGTCGACTGGGCAGTCGATCTGCCCCCTGGGCGTGTCGACTCCCCAATCGACACCCCAGTCGACCTGGGGCTTGGGCGGGAATTTTCCCGCCCAGTCCGTTTGGCTCCAGATTTGAATTTCGGGCTGAATTTTGAACTTGGAATTTTCTGGAATCTTCTATGGGCCATAACTTGGTCATACAGACTCCGATTTACGAAATTTCGGACTCTATTTCGCGTATTTTTCCGAGACGAATGCAATGGCGCAACCCATTCCTCCTGATTCGGATTTTAACATTTAATTCTGCCTTGATTCTTATTTTAGCACGTTGTTAAAATTCGGGTTGTTACATTCTCCCCTCCTTTTAGGATTTCGTCCCCGAAATCTCCAAGTTAGGAAGAACGTATCCTACCATCCATCATCCATCTACTCAAAACATCATCCACATGCAACCATGGTCCTTAAAAGACTCCTAATGCTTTATGAACACATGTAGAAAGTGTGTGTATATGTTCCTTAGCTAATGTTAATGATCAGGCCTGAATGATCTTTCTAATGCAAAATATGTTTAGTGCCATAAGTCCAACATGTATGCAAATAGTCCTAGTCATATAAATACTATATGTGTGTGCAACCATTCATCCACATGCAACATCCACATGATAACATATTCAATTTCATCCATAAACAAGTATAAATACTCGTGCATATGCAACATGAAATGTGACTGAGCCGATTCTAATATCTAATGTGTATTCGCGCATCCACGAGCAACCACTTGCAACCATTTGCAACCATATCAACCATAACATGTTTCAAATAAATGTTTACATCCATAGTGTTCTGCCTACGGTTCCCAAGATAGGATCGAGGAGATAAACAAGATAAACTCCTTACGGGGTTTGCAACGGAAATAGGATCGAGAGGATATCCACCAAGCGATAGCATGCAAGCAAGCTCTACAGGAGAACCAAGGATCAACGATATACTCTTAAAAAGAGATATGATGCGTGCGTCTAAGCCGCATTTCCTTGAGCTTAATTCCAGTGTGCCTTGACCACCTTTTGACTCCATGATTTCGTAGCTCCTTGATTCCTATTTTCGAGATATGAGTTGAAACTCATTTCACTATCGCCTCTCGTTCCACTTTCACTTATTCTTTCCCTAGTATACTTGGCTCAAACATATCTTCCTACTTATGCAAGCTCTCCAAAATTCACTAGTGAATTCTGGATCTCGTTCGCCGATGCCAAACCATGTTGCCAAGCGTACCTACTAGGGTGATTCCTATAACCCATGCTTAAACGGAATGAACCATCCGCCTTATTGGCGAACGCTTCTCGATCGGATCAGAGATTTCCGATAAATGCATCAAGAGATTCTAGGTAACTAATCATGACAGAACCCTAAAGGTTACACGAGACTTCGAGGGTATTACCAAGGCAAGTCAAGAGTTTAACTACCCTCCTTTCAAAACCGAGAATGGCATCCCTTAGTGGATAACCACTTCATCCCTAGAATCAATCCATAGCCCAAACATGTCATTCTCAAATCCAAACAAGTCATGAATAAATGGACCGATTCCTCAACAAGATTTGAGACAAAACGGGATCCTTTACTACGCTAGTACTAAGGTGTAGAGACTCAACTATCGAAGCAGACTTAAATGATGCGATGATCAAAACAAAGTCCTGACGGGATGATATAGAATAAAAGCTAATCCTTTAACAAGATCGTTACCATCTTTCCGAGGTACGCTAAAAATGAGAGCATACAATTGCCCTCTCGATGATCTTGTCCTCGTCCCATGATACTTAACTATCCGTCCCGTTTTACCATGCCAAAGATACTCTCTCGCCATGGGTTTCATTGTTAATCCTTTTCCTCCTTTGTGGATTAAGCCATACCAACGAGTTGCTTATCCTTAAGTTCGTATCCTTTATCCTTGTTCTTACTATCCTTCCTTATAACGCGGCAACAGGTCTCTCGAGAACTCCCTCCATCGTACAGAAAACACTTACGTAGCTAGACCAGGATTAGTCGCAGTTAGAACTACTGTGACTACAGACGGAGGAAAGAAAGGAAAAGAGATTCAATCAAGGAAACAAAGGATAGTGTTAATGGCCTTTGGGGAATAACCTTTTAAAAACTTTTCCTTGAAAAATGCTTCTTTGTAAACGGTTTTTCAAATAGTTTTCAGAGGGTTTTAAAAGCTTTTGCCCAGTCTGGTAACCATCTGCTCTGATACCAAATGTAACACCCCACCTCCGCTAGGGTCACTCGCAAAGGGAATGCACTAGGTTTGGTGAAGCATTATCGAGGTAAACATGCACAGAAATATTACAAGATAGAACATATATAAAATAGAGGAAGTAAAACAAATTTCATTACCTTATAAAATAGTAAGGTCTAAAGCCTTTTACATCAGAATACATCAAAAACCTGTCTTGCAATAGTAAAGAAGCATAAAGCCATTTCATAAATTATTCCCCAAGTAAAACAGTAAAGCAGCCATAGCCAAGAAAAGTCCAAGCCATGCATGATGACCTTCAAGTAGAAGAAGTCCGAACTAAACAACACTATTTCCTCCCTGAAAACCTTGGGGGGGGGGGGGGGGAACGGAAGACAAAGAGGCAAAAGAAAACGGGGTCAGTCATAAAGACTGGTAAGTCCTATCTACTTCCAGCATAAAAACAGGTAAAGGTAAAATGACATGCATAAACTGAAAGTAAACATAAGGATGATGACAAGATAGATAAACTAAACCAAGATAACAGGATGAACTACTGTATCGAGATAAACTAAGGTATCATGATAAACTACGGTGTCAAGATAAATCAAGGTATCACATTGTCAGGTTTCTAAGTATAATATCCCAAGGTATCTATCATGTATAACATCCCACGGTATTTATCACGTATATTTGCTCTGCACCTTCCGTACTAGTATCCCAACCCGTGTCATGAGTTAACTATAAAACGTCCCTTACCCAATGTCATGAAATGGTCCATGTCAACCTAATATATCGAATATGTAGGTTTTCCCAACTCGTATGATTATTTCCATGTATAAGTTCAGTCCTTTGCCGTAAATCGTACGGGCTTTCTCTCGTAATTCTATACTACTCCAACGTAGTAACCCCTTTATCCTTGTAGTCGTTTGGACTGTCACCCTTGATCTGGCTAGGTTTTTCTCATCATGAATTTACCGCGTGTTCAACTAGGATTTATGCAACCTAGGACCGCTAGGGATTATGCTACCTAATGAACGTTTTCGTATCTCGGTTTGGGTTCAAGCCACCTAGGGCCACTAGGGATTATGCTACCCGTCAACTGCGCCCTTTTTCCCACGTATGTCTCGTGAATCGTTTTTCCATGTCTAGATGCACATGTATCTCAATGTGCCATACGAGTTCCGTGCCAGGGCAAATCAAGAAATATGGAACTCGGTCGGGAGCTTTAAGTCATCTGCCGATGCAGATATCAAGGTCTGTTTTTGTATCCGTGGCTAAGGTCCCACGTGACCCCTCCCTCAACTACTGAAAGGCAAAACAAGAAAAGTCATGTATGAGAACTACACTAAGGCCATCGATGCCCCTATTCCGGACGGCTAACCTCACCCATACCTAGATAGCAAGTATGGTCTGTTGGGTGTGCTTTTCCTTTCCATACGCACACGATTGACTAAAGATGGTAGGTGGCCGACGATGTGCTATCTAAGGCTACCGTGAAAATATCGCCGACCCCACGCTAATCCACCCCAGTCTTTAGGTTGCTCGAACAGCAACCAAGGCATACTCTTGGTTCTTCTACCGCAGACCTTAACCTCTTGTGAGCCCAGGCGGATCATCTGCAACCTCACAGAGGGATACCAAGAGTATCCTCACGTCCCCCGAAGCTTCCGCTTCGTTACCCAGTTCGTTGGAGCCTTTATCTAAGTCAGATATGGCTCTGCCTCATGTATTTGTTTAAGCGATGACCTACCGTATCAGGTTACTCATCCTTTCTTGAACTGGTCTAATTCCCTTGACTAAGAATTATTACTTAGTTATCCTCAACTAAGGTTTACCACTTAGTTCCCTTTCATGTTATCCTTGTTAACTACGATTTCCCGCTTAGTTTTCCCAAACTAAGGTTTTGTCTAATGGGTTAAGTGTTGTCATTCAAGCCCGTGACTTAACCCGTCTACCCATCATGTCAAAGTTGGCTAAGTATTCAAGTTCAAGACTTAGCCCTACAAACCACGTGTCAAGTTGGTTAAGTATGTCAAGCGGTTCATGTCTTAACTCTATCAAATAATCATGTCAAGTTGGTTAAGTGTATTTAAGCAGTTCGTGACTTAACCCCATCGAGTCAAATTTGTTAAGTATCAGTTATCTTAACCCCATTAAGTCATCGTGTATAATTGGTTAAGTATAGGTTACTTAACCCCATTAAATCATCAGGTTAGATTGGTTAAGTATTGGTTAACTTAACCTCCTCAAATTTCAAGTTTAGATTGGTTAAGTGTTAGTTTAACTTAACCCCATCAAATCATCGAGTCGGACTGGTTAAGTGTTGGTCGACTTAACCCTATCAAATTGTCAGGTCGGATTGGTTAAGCGTTGGTTAACTTAACCTTATCAAATTATCGAGTTGGATTAGTTAAGTGTAGGTTAACTTAACCCCATCCAATTACCATGTTAGATTGGTTAAGTATACTCAAGTGATTCATGACTTAACCCCATCAAATTATCGAGTTTAGATTAGTTAAGTGTAGGTTACTTAACCCCATCTAATTACTGTATCTAGATTAGTTAAGTGTAGGTTACTTAACCCCATATAGTTACCGGGTTTAGATTAGTTAAGTATGGATTAGCTTAACCCCATCCCCTAACTGTATTTTTCGGTTAAGTGTCATTAAGAAATCAAGTCCGGTTTAACTTAACCTACCCATTCATGTCATATCGGTTAAGTGTTATTGGTCAAATTAACTTAACCTTATCATGTGGCATTCATTAACTTAATGCACCCCAACCTCTCACATTAGACCTTGTTGTGGTTACTAGTTAAGCCGGGCGGGTCCGGGTAGTTTTACACCACAACCTAGTCTAACCTCGGGTCTTAAGCGCGACATGACCAACTTCTCACATTGGGTCTTATTGTTTGCAACCACTAGTTAAGCCGGTCGGGTCCGGGTAGTTTTATGTTGCAAACTCAACCCAACCTCGAGTTGGTCAACTTCATGTTTAGTCTAGTGTCATACTACACTTACAACCCATACATGTCTAGTTTCCAAGTCCCATGTTTTCCCTACGTGTCATGTCCGCATTCAAGTGTATCAAGGATGTCATATTTTCATGTAACCCCATGTCAAGTTATCATGTCATAATCACGCTTGTCTAACCTACCCCAAATCGTGTTTCCAACGCAAGTAAAAGCGAGTCAACATACTAGGAATACTATGATACATATTGACCTCCAACATGCATGATGTCATAAAGGGATTGGCCTCAAACATGCATAATATCATAAGGGATTTGGCCTCAAACATGCATAGTATCATAAGGGAATTTGGCCACAAACATGCATAGTATCATAAGGGAATTTGGCCACAAACATGCATAGTATCATAAGGGGTTTGGGTTCATTTACATGCATAAGCCCCAAAGTCAAATTTATGCAAATATTTCACAAGTCAAGATGGTTCCAAGGGTTCATGCTAACATTTCACAAGTAAAGATTCAATCTTGCATGGCAAACTAAGTCCAATGCAACATGAGTAACTTGATTTAGTCACTAAACATAGCCTAAAGTCATAGGTTCAAGAAAAAGAGGCATGACAAGGTTCATATAGGCTAGCATACTTATGTTCATCACATTTTATCCCATGTCATATTAAAACTACCGTTTAGATCTACAAGTAGCTAGAACTTACATAGCGTGGCTAAGGGGTTATGAGCATGAATCGTCTTGTCGTAGAATCGTCATGAAATTTGCGTAGCAACATTGATCCATTCCCTTGATTTGATGTAGCAAGCTAGCACCTTTGATTCGGATCCGATTTGAATGCATAAGCTCTTGGAGTTGGAGATGGAGGACATGATCAAGAGGGATTTGGGCAGCACTTCGTGGCAAGAATGATTTGTGTGGGTTTAGGCTAGGTCTAGGGGTCTTTTTATAGAGATTAGGAGTAGTTTAGGCCGTAGGATAAACCCTAGGATAGATCTGAACCATCAAAATCCGTCATAGGCCCCCAAAACCGAGCCAAAACAGCAGAGGTGCACCCAGGCCAAAATGGCCGGACCACCCAGGTCGACACTCGTGTCGACTGGGCAGTCGACCTGCCCCCTGGGCGTGTCAACTCCCCAGTCGACACCCAACTCGACCTGGGGCTTGGGCGGGAATTTTCCCGCCCAGTCCGTTTGGCTCCAGATTTGAATTTCGGGCTGAATTTTGAACTTGGAATTTTCTGGAATCTTCTATGGGCCATAACTTGGTCATACGGACTCCGATTTACGAAATTTCGGACTCTATTTCGCGTATTTTTCCGAGATGAACGCAATAGCGCAACCCGTTCCTCCTGATTCGGATTTTAACATTTAATTCTGCCTTGATTCTTGTTTTAGCACGTTGTTAAAATTCGGGTTGTTACAAGAATCATCTATTTGATGTAGATTGTCTGAACCTGTAAACAGAAAAGAATATCAGATCATCCAACATTTTATACTTTAAGATATAAATGGTCATGATAGTGGATTCAAAAATAGTTTTGTGTGCACTGTGAAGCTGAGTAAGTTTACCTGCTATATAACATTGGAGCCTAGACCTTTTTGTTGATTCTGGCATTACTCTTAACAGAAGTCCAAAAGCAAGGTTTTGCATGAATTGTCTAGCATAGCTCAACAGTAAATTACTGGCCACCGTTACATTCTCCAATTGTAACATAATTTATCTTAATTCAGATTGAGTATCCTGAAACTGAAGATAATATGAAGCCCAGGCACTGCTTTAAGCTGTCATATCAGGAGGTACGTATTTGTAGTTTTCTTATTTAATGTTAAATTTGTTGCACTCTGTATTTAATGCCGTTGATTTCATATGTGAGAAAGAATTCAACTTTCTGATTGAAGGTACCAACAGCATCTGCTCTTTACTGCTTATATATATTTTGATAATGAATAACAATACATGTCTTTATATGTGTAAAATTGCACTTGTATTCCAAAGCAAAGCCACAAGAAACAAACAAGCCACCACCATTGGATGTGGTGCATAGAGTTTAGTATAGTATGAGTTACTTTATCAAGTTTCGTTTTATATCTTTACTAATTAAAAATATTCTTTTCACGTCTATGAAGATTTATTTGGTTTTCAATTTCTTTAGTGACTTAAATTCGTTCAACAAAGTTACAAACTTGTTAATCATGCAGCTTTTGTTTGGAATCCTTTTACCTGATTATTTGTCTACATGGGATCCATATCAAGATTATGCATGAATCAGGCTGGAGGTTGAATGTGATAATTTAGACTACAAGCCACTTGCTGTTGGAGAGCAAGTTTGTCCTGAGAGGTGCAAATATTATTTCATGTAATGCAGTTATAACTTTCTGATGTTATGTTTTGTTGTATTAAAATTAGATTGGATATTGCTTTTTGAAACATGTTACTCAATTTATTGCATTGCTGCTGGGAACATTGTTTTCTATTTTTTGTAGCTCTTAATATATGGATTATAAACAATATTTACTTTGGCATCGATACTGTCCAATTTCTGTATGCTATGTCATTATAAAATTGATGGTGATAATTGTTTGTTTTGCTATATATTTATATCGTTGTATACATGGGTATAATGGTAAAAAAAATTGTTTCTTCTGAGGTCCTTTTGCTTCGGTTGTAGTTACAACTGGAGCAAGAAGAGCCTTTTTAGTGAAATACATCCTTTTTGCTTCTGATGTGGTGAAACCGGAAGCAAAAAAACAAATCGTTTGCTTTGGTTGAACAACAGAAGCAATAAATTTTGGCCTTTTGCGTCTGCTGCAATTGCTTCGGTTGTTGAACTGAAGCAACAGGGGGTAAATAACTGAAGCAAATAACCTGTTTTGTAGTAGTGTGGTAGGAGGGTGCCTTCGTTCATCCTGTTCCTGGATGAATTGTATGGACGAATGTCTGACATAGTATTTCCTTAGAGTCAGGTACATTTATTTTTACAAGCGTATTCCTATTGGTGGCGCTTACACTCAGAATATTTTTGTGGACGTCAATTAGTGATTTGACGGATCTGACAATGTGGCATTCAAAGTAAATGACGGTCAGATGTTCTAAAGATGAATTCAAAACTCAAGCCCCACAATCGGGAAATGACAAAAATCAGGCAGGTAGCATGGCTTTGTGGGTCGCACCCACTAGGGTGTATAATCACCTATCTAGAGAAATTCATTTTGCTTCTTTAATCTATCGTTGCTGTCCCTTTCAAGAAACGGTTGCTGATCCCAACCGTTGGTGATATACATTCGATACACTCAAGAGAAATGAGTGGTCGGTCATGTGTGGGCCGGGTTGCAAGACGTTCTTATTGAACCCAGTGTATTCACCTCTAGAGATACACTATCGGCAG
Source organism: Allium sativum (assembly GCA_030737875.1). Taxonomy (NCBI): domain Eukaryota; kingdom Viridiplantae; phylum Streptophyta; class Magnoliopsida; order Asparagales; family Amaryllidaceae; genus Allium; species Allium sativum. Next base: position 231,954,324 of record CM060913.1, on the reverse strand, counting down.
GTGGTTCCATACCTTGTCATAGTCGGAATCCAATCTCCAATAAGCGCCCGAGGTTTTGATTGTATACAATATACGTTGAGCGTGAGATGCAAGCGTTCTGCTAGATTGATATTTATTTGTATTTAGACACTATTATAATATCAGAATATATATTGTTTTCGAAAATATTTTGGGTTATCATAAGGTAAAAACCGTCCGTATTTATGTGTGGATTTGGTCTTACGATTATCCTTTTCTTTCAAAAAGATTTTTGAACCTTAGAATCAAGTTGGATGATTCCCATTAAAACTTAGTGTGTTTTTCTCACTCTGGCTCACCATACTGACCCGGTATTTGTAATGCTCGGGTTAGACCGGGTTGTACAGGTCCAGGTTATCGGATACTACAAAGTTCAGAAGACGTGCTGGAGGAGTTCAGACGTATAAATATTTATTCCGCTGTATGATGTATATGAGGACAGATGATTATGACTGTCCAGATGTGATGTACTCTGATGGTTGTAAGTTTTATTACCAGCTCTCAACAAAAGTTATTTCTATATTATATTTTTGTTCCGCTGCGATGTGAGACTCTGTGTTATGTTGATACTTCTTCTTCTTCTATTATAATATTTCTTTCTTTCTTATCTCATCCTCTAATTTCTTTCTATTGACACCTGAGTTTCCAGTACAATTTGGGTTGAATTGGTGTTGTTTGGTCAGCTCAAAAGGTACCGGAAATTTGGGTCGTCACATATTTATTCTCTTGCTTAACATCCTTCTCTGAGATGTACGAGCCCAGAGGTTATTTATTGGTAGAAATCAGTGGTATGGTGTAGATTGTCAATGTGGCATGTTTGTGTTTCCAAAAGTTAAATAATTACTAGATAATGATTTTGGAGGATTAAAACTAAGTGGAGTTTTAATGAATCTTTAATTAGATTGAAATGTGAATGTGATCATTTAAATTACCAAATTTGGGAAATGATCGAAAATGGAGTATCACCAATTTTGCTCCAAGCGATAGTAAATCTTTAATTAGATTTGAATGTGAAATGGTAATTAATTTTACTGATGACACCGTGGTGTTAGATATGGAGTATTACCAGTTTAGCTCCATGGGATGAATAGGTTGGGATGGAGAAATAAAACAAATGATTACTTCAGTAAGATGCGCTAATCCCGACTAGTTTGGAAAACCTTAATTTGGTTTAAATAGTGAAAAGAATATTTGAATAAAAGAATACTATGGATTGGAGTGAGGCGTATGTTGTGTTTTTATAGCACTTGATTATAAGATACGTGAATTATTCGAAAAGGCCGGTTTTTTACCCATTCTGTATAGTTGATTCAACAATAAGTCAACGATGAAGACGGTGGTTGAAGACCGGAGTTCTTCACATCGTTTGGATGATTACTGATGTCTTGATTGGGCCGTACACCCAAGACAAGGTAATATGTGGTGATCGTCCAGACGTACTTGGAGATCGACCGGATATGCGAGGACATACTTCGTGTATTGGATAAAGGGGATGAGGAATAAGGTGCCTCCGGTTTTGTTCAGACCCATAACGGACTTGTAAATGGATGTGTGTCTGACATTGGATTTTATTCTGTGTTAATTGATTTCTATTAATATATATCTATTTGGTGGCGGAGAATTTATTCTCTTGCTTAACACCCTTCTCAGAGACGTACGAGCTTAGAGGTTATATATTGATAGACATTAGTTGTATGACGTGAATTGTCAGTGTGGCATGCTGAGATGCAAACGATCAAGGCTTTTGTTGAAAAGAAGAGTCTTGTGGTTGATGATCAAAGTACGACTTTAGATAGCATAGCTTTGTGTATAGCATTAATTCACGAGCCTCACACCTCGGTATGAGTCAAAAACGGGATAAGGGACCCAAGGAGTGCATGACGTTTCCTTCAAGCTATGGGTGGTGTCATGGTATGGAGCCCAGTCATTTATTTATTTTTACCTTTATGGATGATGGATTGCGAGGCGGCTCAGATATATCGGTCAATACAGGGCCGATGGATAGGTCTGATAGGATCGGGAAATGTATGTTCAGGAATTGCCAATCCTCAAACGTAAGAGAGGACCGGCCTTGGAGGATCCAAGGGTACACTACGGGGAACCCTGAGGCATTTGCTAGAGTGTCTCGAAGCCGGCGAGGAGTACATCCCTTGCCTCGACTCATGACGGAAATCCAATTTCCAATACGTGACATTTCAGTTTTAATTGTAGAGCCTAGTATGTCTACATGATATATGGTACCCATGTTGTCTATGATTGATACATTTATATTTGAAGTTGTTTATACACTATACACTTATAGTAATAGTAAAAGATGAAATTTCACGTATCAAGCATTATTTCGCTATTATAAGGTAAAACTTTGTCCTCCGGCTTGCGTTGCATTGTGTGATGGGACCTGAGTCTTATAATAGCTTCATTTTCTCTAATTAGCATTGCGCTATTTTTTTATGCACTGGTATTCTTGGGAGGAAACCCATTCCGTGTTATACGGCGTGGTCCCTTGATTTACCCAACTTTAAAAATCAAGTTAATAACTGTTTTGGTTCTCACACCAGTCCTATGACTGACCTGGAGTTTATTGTTTTAATCTAAACTCTGGGTGCCCTTACTTTCCACACGGGCAACTAGTAGTTTCGGTTTTGCAGATATTATTTTCACAGGATCCTTGATTTACAACTGGAACTATACTCGGAAAGCTATGTATCCGTGTATTTCTTTCAGTTGTGTTATGTATTATTTTTCCACTGCATTGTAATTTTAAATCTCTGATATTTTCCAATGTGTAATATTTATTCATACTCTATTATATTCTTGTACTTTGATGTAAATTGTTGTAATAAGCAATGAAATGTTCTATTGTTTGTGTTCTAATTTTTCATGCTCTTAACTCAATCTGGGCTTTCCCGTAAGCGAAAGTTTGGGTTGTTTCATGAGGAGTTGGTTGAACCTTAGAATATCTTGTTAAAGATCCCATGGAAATTATACTTGAAGATAATCAACCATTGACCTCAATCGAATCACCAAAATCCACAAATATAAGGAAATTTGAAGGTGCAAAAAATTTGAGACACTTATAAGTGTTGTTATGTTATTTGCAACACAAGTATGTCGACGTACCCCTTTTTGTATGTCGACATATAACGGTTTTCCAAAATTTCAAATTCAAATTGGGTAGTTATTTCCCTCCACCCTTTCACCAAAAGACACATCCTTTCATACACTATTTGAAGGCATCTAATAACGAATTTTTATACATTAATTTCACGTTTTCTTCTTCTACTCCTTCTTCTCCATTTATTCCCTACAAAATTCCATTGAAAACCATCCTATTACTCTTGCAAATTCACTCTCTTTCACTCATATTCTTCATTGATTTGCAAACCACACAATATCAGAGAGTTGTACCTGAATTCATATCATTCTCTCTCTGATTTAATCCTATTTCCTCAAAGAATTCAAAGATATATTGCCATTGGAGGTCTATAAGATCATTGTACCAAATCTGCAAGAATCTGTATTGAAGATACGTCTACTTTCCATTGTTTGTTGCCATTGATAAGGAGAAGGTTTATCTTGTAGCCCGTGAAATCAAGATTGTAAAGATGTTCTTGCCGCCCGTGGAAAGCAAGCGATTATAGTGAAATTCTGCATGGTGGAGTGCAGGATTAGATGTAGGATTGCTTAATCCGAACCAGTATAAAAATCCTGGTGTTATTTACTTTACTGCATTTTATTCTGTTGCTTATTTCTTTTATTTGAATTTAAATAGATATAGTTTATATCTCTAGAGTCTGAGTAGGTTTAAGGTCCTAATAAATATTACGTCAGAGTGCAAGAATATATCAGAGTTCATAAAAATAATATACAATGGAAAAATTTCAGAGATTTAAATTATATTTAAATACATCAACATAATGCAGCGGAAAATATATACATAAATATAATTCGCAGCGGAAAACATCAACTACCACAACTGAAAGAAATACACGGATACAAAGCTTTCTGTATATAGCTCCAGTTGTAATCCAGGATCCTGGAAAAAGAAATATCTGCGAAAAACCAAAACTACTAGCTGCCCATGTGGAATATATGGGCATCCAGAGTTTAGGTGGAAACAATAAACTCCGAGTCAGTCATGGGACTAGTGTGAGAATTAAAAACAGTTATTAACTTTATTTTAAAGTTGGGTAAATCAAGGGACCACGCCGTATAATACAGAACAGGTTTTCTCCGGAGAATACCATAAAACAAACAACACAATGCTAAAAGGAAAAATGAAGCCATTATAAGACTCAAATCCCATCACACAATGCAAATACAGATCATAAGATAGAGTTTTCCTTATAATCACCAAATATGCTTGGTATGCGAAATTTATCTGTTATTATTACTACAAGTGAAGAAATCAACTTCAAATACAAATGTATCAATCATAGACGACATAACACTAGTACAAAACAGGTTTATTGCTTCGCCTCATTTGCATCGGTTGTTAATACAACAGAAGCAATTGACACTACATGCTTCGATTGTTAATACAACCGAGGCAAATGCACAAAAGCAAATGGTGTAATGTCTAGTTGCTTCACTACATTTGCTTCGGTTGTATTTACAGTCGAAGCAAAAGTATAATTTGATTCGGTTATGTGAACAACCGAAGCAAGTGCATCGAAGCAATTTGTGCTATTTTGCTTCGGTTCTCTTACAACCACTGAAAATAGGGTTACTTGCATCGGTTCCTTAAGAACCACAACAATTGCAGGGAAGCAAATATTCTTATTTGCATCGGTTTCTTAGGAACTGAAGCAAATGCATCGATGCGACTGTAAATCAATAAGAATGCACATGCCAATAATTGTAAACAGTAGCTTACAAATGTTAATATTTATAATTTATTATAATTAATGATTATCATTAAATAATATACAGTTACTAATTAATTTAAATAATCAACAATTATTTTTTATATTTAATATTACATTATTGTTGGTTAATAATAATTAGTAAAATTACATTTAATAATTAATTAATAAATTGATAATTAATATTAAATAATTATTAATTAATAATCAATATTAAATTAGCAATGTTTGAAAACTTAATTTTCTAATATTATTATAAATAAATTTTAATTACTCATTAATATAAATGATCAATAATTATTTTTAATATTAAATAAATTTTATAATTATTATATAATTAGAAATTTATAGTTAATATTTATCAATTACATTTAATAATTAATAAATTTATATAATTATTAATTTAGTATAATAATAAATTTAAATAATTATTAATTAATAACGAGTATTAAGAAGTTAAAAGCAAGCACTTGCTCATAAATATAATTAATAATTAATAAGCTGAAAGTAGATAAGCAGTAAATAATTACATAATACTAGCAAATATAGAGAAAATTAATTTTGTAGAAGTAACATTTAATAACTAATAATTAACAATAAGTATTCAATAGTTATTATTTAATATTAAGAAGTAGCATTTGATGTTTAATAATTAAATTTAATAATTACTACTAAATGATTAATTATAATAACTAAGAGTGATAATTAATATTTAATAACTAATAATAAAATTAACACTTATGAATTAATATTTTGTAATGACCCGGATTTTCGATGTTTTGGTTATCGACATTGTTTATGTCAATAACCAAAGTCGCCAAAAATCCGGGTCATTACATATTTAGTATAATAATTAAATTTAAATAATTATTAATTAATAACGAGTTTTAACAAATTGAAAATTAGTAGTTGTTAATTAATATAGTTAATAATTAATAAACTGAAAGTAAGTAGTAAATAATGAATAGTAGCTAAAAGAACTAGAAGTAAATTAAAAAATGAAGGTTCTAAACTCAAAACTAGTAAATAAACGTTAATAGTACATGTATGTGTATATCTACCGTTCCACTACCCCATGGCTCACTTCGGTTTGTCGGTTTGCCAACGCGTTTCCCTTTTTTTCACCCACTTTCTACGCTTCGTTCTCCAGCTTCTTCCGGGTTTCCTCCTTTTCTCAACTTCCTCTCAACCCTAAGATTTAACTAAATTTCCACATTATTCGTCGTCTGTCCTCCTGTTTTCATGTCTACCTCCCATCATTCCTCATTCTCTTTCTTCTCCATTTATATCGATTCACTTACCCTTTCCCACTGAAACTGACAACAATTCATTTTACTTCCATCGTTTTCATAGTCGATCATTTTATATGTTCCAGATCTTCATAATCTACAAAGTTACCTATAGATCCATCTTCCAAAAGCTCCAGATCTCTTCGACAATTGAAAGAAAATCAAGTGGACATTGATTCCTATCCCCGTCGTTCGTATCCATTTACCGTACACAGATCCCACTTTTCCGTCTTCCAGCTACGAATTTTCCTTCTTCTGTCCATCTTCATCATGCAAACCAGATTCTCTACTATAATCACCTATCCTAACTTCATGTTAGTCCTATTTTGTTCTCAGTTCTTTATTTATTAATTTCTTGCATGTATGAATTTAATTTAATGTTTTCATTCTTGCTTATTTAGTTTGTATATTAAACTGCGTTTTTGTATTGCGTTGATTTTGGGCTTTACTACGTTGTATGGTTGTAATGTGAAAGAATATCCTAGTTTCAATTGTGTTTCGCCGTCTCCTTCATTATTACGGTATTAGGAATCTATGTTTGATAACCCCAAATCAGTGTACCTCAGGTCGATATGAACAATTTAATCAATGTTCCATTTTTTCAATTTGAGTGCTTATATGTTATGTAGTGATTATGGTAATGTAATCAAATGAAATATAGTAAGTTAAAAGTTATTTGTTAACAGAAATTGCAGGTTAGCACTTAATAAGGCAAATTTGTTATGTCTGCATGAAAGGATGAAATTATATTTTTGTCATTTGGATTATTTTTGCAGATTTTAAAGGAGAGTATAGAGATTTGATTTGCTCCTGACCAGGTATCAATACTACATTTAAGACTCAAGATTACTGTTTTTCATTTGAAATATACAATATTTTGTTAGACATGTTGGTCATCGGAATCATGAGCTTCAGTTTTTTTACTTAATTTAACATATACTCAATCTGCACATGGGTATTGAATATTCTATAATTTGCTTGAGAGTGTATGTGCACTAATTAATAATGCAGTAAACTGAAATTAATTACATTGTGAATATCATGCTAAACCATTTCATTGCATCTGGCATTTCTTTTCATCCAATTTGATTGGTTATTTTTTGTTATTTAGTTAGTAACGGCAGTGAATACTCAAAACTGTCTATTTTGCAGAATGTTATGTTGTAGCACAAAAATTCATAGTTATGGAAGAAATGGATCCAGAAAACCTGATTATTTCATATAGATTATTTACTATATGGAAGAAATGGATCCAGAAAGAGCATATAGATTATTTCATTGCTCTAAACTGCAACATGTTTATTTTACTTTAACTGTTTGATTATTTAATTCTGCTTTATTCCTGACTTGCAAGTTCCAGTAGTTTTTGTTTACTATATAATCGTTGATTGGGTTTACATTAATTTATATTAGATTTCACTTTTAAGGCTGCTACTGTTACACTTTTCCCCTTATTACCAATGTCGTTTCCTTTATTGTTCGCAACTGGATAAAATTGTTAGAGAAAAGGAAATGTTAGCATGAGAAAATTAAATAACATGACAAATGAGATGGAGAATAAAAGTGGATGTAATTTGCGTGATCTTAATAAGTTGTTATTATTTAAATATTTGTGTCTTCATATATGATTCTTCTCCAAATATTACCTTTAAAGCTGTATTTAATTTAAATTTTCGTTCCTGTAAATATATTTCCATGCAAATTTCTGTTTGTTTTCAAATATTCTACGTTTGATTCACATTAATACATTTATAGCATTTTTTTTATGTTTTATTAGTAAATAATAAATTATATGACTATTATGTGTTTCCAATAATATTTCTTTTAACTTCACATCAAACACAACTTGTAGTCTATTCCTACTATTTGTACACTTTTCATAATCAGATTTTTTTTTAAAAAAAAAACCCACAATTTATTGGTATGGCAATTGTAACCACTATATATTTCCACCACCATCCATGCTCGATAAACTACATAGCATTCTCTTAATATTGATAGGATTTGATTTGAATATCAACTTTGTGATTGCATTAGTCCTGCTTGCGTGCTATGCTAAGTTACTTTTAATTGATAGCTTATTAAAATAATCATTTAATCGATATTGATCCACAAATTTTCCTATGATTTAGATCTATGGTTACTTAAGTCAACTGATCAGATCTATGGTCTTCATTAATAGGGAGTGGTTACCCTGCATGAGTATAAGAATTTTCATTTCCTTTTCTTTTATTTCTTCATCCACTAATAATCTTTTTTCATTTTATCTTGCAAATAGCAATCCCTTTTGCTAAATTTTTGAAATTCATCTCAGTTTATAATGAACAATTTTGAATTTTGGTCCCTTTTGCTAAAATTTTGAAACTCTGCTTTAATCCAGACTTGCAATGAAGAAAGCTATAGCCAAACTAGAATGGTCTTGAGTAGGAAAGTATTACCAAGTTTGAGGTAAAGCAAAAGAAAAAGAAAGAAAATATTCAAGCAAAGAAGAGCCAAGGTGTAGTTCAAAAGGCTGAAAAAGAAAGAGATTTAGGCTCTGATATCAATATTTGATATCCTCGAACTCAGGTTTTTTTTTTCTTGCCTTATAACCAAGTTGTTTTAATGTCAAATAATACAATTTGTCATATGCTTATTCTTGGAATGTGAGAACTTGGGTGTTTGATGGTTTAATACGCAATAAAAAAATGCCAAACATGTTTCAGACTTAAAGAGGAATACATTGTCAGTTGGTCCTTTCAACCATATTTCAAACTTAGCAGTAATTTACTGTCATTTGGTGTTTTCCAAACCATATTTCAAAATGTTTGAGTTGACTTGAATTGAGAATTGATGATATGGATGAGAAACTGAGAGCTGTGAATGGTTTATTTTCATCCAACATTCAAAATTTGTCCTTTGCGTGGAGTTGGATGTCTTAAATCTTTAATTAAAGTATAGCTATAAAAAGCTCAGTGACACTATTGACTTTATACTCATCCCAACTTTAACAGAACAACATCACGTTGTTCATCGTCAAGTATATTTTAGTATTTACATGTTATTATTTTCCAGTTTGCATTTATTGCTTTTGTGGTTAATGAACATGAGATTGACAATGATTTTACACATAACCGTTGGGAATTGAGGTCGCTGATGAGAGTCTAAACACGATGACATCATTTTTATCCATATGGTATACTACTTCTCATTTTGATCAAAACAAGTAATAGTACAACAAAAACAAATTAATTTCATAAACAATAAAAATAATAGGAGTAATAATATTTTCGACTTTGTAAAGGTTATAGAACTATTGGCAGCTATGTAAACCAAAATAGTATTTTGCAACAGTTCAGCCAGAGATCCCGGATTTCAGCTGGATCTCCATTTTAAGAAGCATGCAGTTGTTTTAATTAGTTTTAAGTGATAGTTTCATGGGTTGGTGCTGATTGTTCTTATTTATTGGTAATGTTTGGAGAGAGATTCAGGTTAGTGCCTGAGTCATGTATGGTTATGTGGGCTGATGATCAAGTAGTAATGCTGTTGTATATTTGGACATTTGTAGAAATGCCAAATAATGATGTGAAGAATTTTCCGATGTTTTATATTTTTGAAGAGATGACGGTGGAAGACAGAAATTTTGGACAAAGCACTTTGAAAGGTGGACTGTTATGTGTATTCAATGCATTTTTATTGCAGAGGCTACATTGATTTGTAACAGCTCAACTATCAACATTATGACACTTCCGGTATGGAACTTCTCTTCATATTGATATTTACTTTCCAACTTCCAAAATAATGCAGCTACATTGTTTATCAGATAATGAGCTTCATCTAAAAAGCCGGATTGACTTGCAAAATAAGAGAAAGAAGTCTAATCACCAGAAAATAACAGGCTTTCAGGTATTTGTTAATGGCCCCAATTTTATATATTGATAGTTCAACCACATTTACAGATCCCCCTCCCCTCCCCTCCCACTCCAAAAAAGATGTATAATTGTATCGGGATATTTGTAATTTATTGATAAATCATGTCATAGTTCGCTCAAGGTAGCTCAAGGTATTACCAGGTTATTGTCACCTCTTCATATTATATATGTTATACTATCCTTTGTCCTCATACATTATCTGGATGTTAATCCAAATATATATTCCAGGAATACCCAAGATCAGTAAGCTGGAAATAGAGGGAAAAGGTTTTCATACAAACTTGCATGCTCTTCGTGGTGAATACAGCGGTGGAAGAGAAAGCAAGAGTAAACTTCAGTGGCTTAGGGCAATGGTTGGCAGTCCAGATCTTATATTTATACCTGATAGGCTGGATTTATATACCATGGTAGCTTTATGAACGTGCAAAACTAATATTTCACACAATATATTTTTATGCTATGCAGGCGAATCTAGGAGAATGTACAAAGCTAATGTCGATGATGTTGGATATAGGATAGCAGCTCTTTATACTCCACTCAGAGATTATGGTGTTGAGGGGGAGCCATCCACTGCATATACAGATCCAATTGCTGTTGGTAATACGTTTTAGAAGTTCCTTTGAAAAAAAAATTACAAATGAAATATGCTTTATAATATAACATATTGTTTTATGATGTTTTGGCATAAAGTAAGGGATTTTCTATGAAACACCATTTTAAGTTTCAATATACATAACCATCCTAAAATTCCTCTTTTTTTTTCACTTGACAGTAAATATTTATGGCTTCTACTTTCTAAAACTGCAAATGTTTGCGATTTTGCAAAAAAAATCAAGGAAACAAAAATTGTTCATAGAAACAAGTGACTAAGTGCAGAATTTTTTTTGAACAAAAAACAAGAAAAAAATATTGTCGAAAATAATTTTAAGGGTGTAATTAAAAATGTGTTTAAGGATAGTTTTTGTACATTGAACTCAAAAATAGAGATAGGTCCATATTTCCACTTGAAGCAATCCATGTGACCTAAATTTATATATCATGGTAGGTTACTTGTTCAAAAAATTACATGGATTTTTTGCATAAGAGAATGTTTAAGGGAGTGCCAGATTAATTTTTTACATCCATCAGAGTAAAATAATGTTTTTGTTGAAACTTTGCCTGATTTAACCTGTTCTTTGTTTCCAGAGCCTGAAATTTACAGGGTTGTTAAACAGAAACTGGAATTAGGAGTTGTAAAATTTGAGGTCGGCTTCCCATGCTTATAAAATATTGATTACATGTTCATTAATTAAACTACTAACCTTTTTTTACTTGTTCTTTCTTATTCTCTGGTAGTTACAATTTTTTTTGGGTGCATATTGTAATTAGTTGGCTGAAAGTTCCTTTTTTCCTTCTTCCTTCAGTTATACAAGTTACAAATTTCCTTACTGTCTTTTTGTCAAGTGTTGTGCGACAAGAATCCACCCTTAAAGAAAGTAAGTTTGTGTTAACTATTACTAATTTTTGTCCTGTTTCTCATATTCTTTTTCATTCTGTTTATGGGGATCTGAAGTTAGAAATCTTGAGAGAAGAATTTTGAAAATAAATAGAAAAAGAATCAAGGTAGTGAAGCAGGGACGGCCCTGAAGTTTCAGAGGCCTAAGGCGAAAAAGCAACAACAATAAAAGAAAACCAAAATATGAAAATTTGGAGGCCCCAAAAACTGTCAAACCTGAGACTAGAACCCATGATCTTCAGTTTGGAAGCCACATACATAACCGCTAAGCTATACAATGCTTTAGTCAAGTTTCTATAGTCTGTTATAAATAAACGGAACAAAAAAAATCTGAGGCCCACATCACCAGAGGCTGGCCGGAGTCCCTGGGCGGCCGCCTTGGTCGCCTTGGGTCAGGGCCGGCGTTGTAGTGAAGCCTAGCTCGAAAACTTCTTTTCCAACTACTGAAATCAGAGGAACTTATGCGCCTCCTTTTCATGTAAGTAACCAAGTGCTATAATAGATTGCCTTCTACTCAGCCGTTTTCATTCATTCATTATAATTATTACATTACAAGAGTCAGTGTTTTAAATCTTGGATTTTCGGTCGCATCTGGTTGCGAGAATTTATAACATAGTCTAATAACTATATAGACTATATAGCGTTATTTTATTTGATGTTGCCAAGGGAATTTGCACTTAGGCGGTTTTACTGGCATATTAACCATCTGCCAGTTTCATTAATTAAGTGGTGGTGAGGGCAGAGAGAATAAACTGCATTTTAAAGCAACCAACAGGTTGAGTGCTGTTTAAAAGATCAATAATTGGACATATGAAATGAGGTTAGTTTTAATAAAATCATGCAAACTAAACATAGCAATTGGTTATAACCTAGAAAGTCAAGTGGCTTGACACCAAATAGCTTGTGCTGACCATTTTACCCAAAGTTTTCAAACCTTGGAATTTGATCATATCTCCTGTGGATATACTTATATAATGTGTATGATGCAAAGCACTTATAGCATTTATCATTTACTGGTTAAAACGAGCATAATTTCACATTAAATCCAATAAATTAAAGTTGTTTTGTGATTTACAGTTTGAACTTGTCAGTATCCCTTATCTAGCTCTCCACATGTGTTTGGTCTTGGTTAAATCTTTTGTGCAACTCAGTTGATTTGTACTGAATTGCAGGGTATCTTTTAATCAATGGAAGCTTTTTTATTTCAATAAAAGGTACCTGCAATCAAGCTATTTTATTTCCCTGTAACTATATGTACCAAATAACACTAATCACAAGTACAAAGGGATGTACAAAGGAAAGGTACATTTTTAGTTCTTAATAGTTGCTTTCAATAGCAGCATTATGCAGTTTAGTTTGTCATGCTAATAATGTTTGTGTCAAATATTTTTATCTTTTTATGTCAAATATTTGTGCAATAATTCATTTTCATCATGCTGAAAATAGACATCATTGATTATCTGTTACTTCATTTCAGGTTCTTGTTTTGGATTGAAGTTGTTGCTTAGAAGGATGATATTTATGGATTACACATCTTTTAAGTAATGGGTACTACGAAATTGTACTGGTGTAGCTAACAATGTGAACTATATTATATCTTAATGATTGTACTGAAGATTTGAATCATATTACTATTTTTTTTATAAATTACGAAAACATTATATATTTGAAATATGTGTTTTACCGTTATATGTGTTTAATTTGTATGTCATTTAGTTGTATTTTAAATGATTATGCAATTACCAGCTTGTCTACTATTATATATATATATATATATATGTGTGTGTGTGTGTGTGTGTGTATATGTATATATATAGCTGTATTATTTGAGAACATCGGTGATTTAGGTAGGGAAGGAGGTTTATGCAGAAGACGAACATTTTGCATCGATTATTAGATTAGCCGATGCAAAAATAAAATATCCAAAATGATACATTTTTTAGCACCGGCTATAAATAAAATTTGATGCAAAATTGTACTTTTTTTGCATCGGATTTTTAAATAACCGATGCAAAATTTAAGCCTTTTACTACGCAAAAGAACCATTTTTGCATTGCCTGTTACTAAAAATCGGTGCAAAATAGTTATATGTTGCATCGGCTAATTTCAAACATTCAATGCAAATAATTGATTTTGCGTCGGTTTTATAACCGACGCAACAGAAACTAGTTTTTTGCATCGTCTGCAATTGCATCAGTTGTTGAACAGATGCAACAGGGGGGTAGACAACCGAAGCAATTGGTCTATTTTGTACTAATGTAGTACCTCATTCTACTATGTCGCCATATAGGTTTACAACTAAAACCGAAAAGTCGCGTATTGGAAGTTGGATTTCCATCTATGAGTCGAGGCAAGGGATCTTCCTCATCGGTTTCGAGACACTCTAGCAAGTGCCTCATGACTCGGACACTGGCGAGCTCTGGTTAGCGTCAGGGCCGGTCCACCCTTACTTTAGTGAATTGGTTATTCCTGAACACATGTTTCTCGGTCTTATAGGACCTATCACTTGGTCATTGGCGACCAATATATCGGAGGCGCCTCGCTATCCATCATCCACATAAGTAAAAATGTCTGAGCTCCATATCATGAAACCACTCCTAGCTAGAAAGAAACGTCATGTCCTCCTTGAGGTCCTCATCCCGTTTTTGACTCATACCGAGGTGTGAGGCTCGCGAATTAACGCTATACACAAAGCTACGCTAATTAAGGCCGTGCTTTGATCATCATCCACAAGACTCTACTTTTCAACAATAAGCCTTGATCATTTGCATCTTAGCATGCCACATTGTCAATCCATACCATACCACTGATTTCTACCAATATATAACCTCTAAGTTCGTACGTCTCAGAGAACGGTGTTAAGAAAGAGAATAAATTCTCCGCCACCAAATAGATATATATTTAATAAAAATCAATCAACACAGAATAAAATACAATGGCAGACACACATTCATTTACATGTCTGTTCTGGGTTTGAACGAAACCGGAGGCACCTTATTCCTCGTCCCATATGTCCAATAAAGGAGAGAGGTCCTCGCATATCCGGTCGATCTCCAAGTACGTCTGGACGATCACCACTTATTACCTTGTCTTGGGTGTACAACCCAATCAAGACATCGGTAATCATCCAAACGATGTGAACATCTCTCCGTTCTTTAACCACCGTCTTCATCGTCGACTTTTAGTCGCCGTATCAGTTATTCAGAATGGGATAAACCCGGTCTTTCTGAATAACTCACGTATTTTATAATCAATAATCAAGTGCAATAAAAATACATCATACACCTCATTCCATTTCAGAATATTCTTTTATTCAAATATTCACATCTTAGGGGAAATGTTCCCATTAATTTTATCAAAGATAAGTTCTTTTAAACTTATTCTTTAATCTTCCTTTGGATATCAATTTCAAAAGATTTTATTTGATCCTTTAACAATTCTAAACCAAATTAAGGTTTATAAATCTAGTCGGTATTATCGAGCCTTACCGAAGTAATCATTTATTTTATTATCCCAACCTATTCATCCCATGGGGCAAAACTGGTAGTACTCCATATCTAACACCCACGGTGTCATCGGTAAATTTAATTACCATGTCACGTTCAAATCAAATTAAAGATTTAACTATCGCCTGGAGTAAACATGGTGGTACTTCACTCTCGATCATTTCATGAATTCAATAAATTTAATTATCCCATTCTCATTTTAACCTACTTAAAGATTCATTAAAACTCTAGTTCAGTTTTAATCTCAAAAATCATTATTTCATGATTATCCAAATTTTAGGAAATAAATCTTGTCTTTACTTGGGTTAAAGAACAAATGTCGTTTAAAACATTTTTCACGGTAAACCCAAATTCCTCTTCCATTAAAATGGACTCCAAGACAAGGTAATAAGTGGTGATCGTCCAGACGTACTTGGAGATCGACCGGATATGCGAGGATGTAACACCCCGTATGTTGAATAACTTGCTATAATATAAAACAGGGCAGAATTAAATTTTAAAATCTGAATCAGGGGAAACGGGCTATGCCATTGCGTTCGTCTCGGAAAAATACGCGAAATAGAGTCCGTGTTTTCGAAAATCGGAGTCCGTATGACCCAGTTAAGGCCCGAAGAAGTTTCAGAAAATTCAAAACAGATTTAGAATATTCAAATTTCAGAAGAGGCGGGAAAATTCCCGCCAGACAGAGGGTGTCGACACAGGGGTCGACATGGGTGTCGACCCCCCCAAGGGGTCGACCCATGTGTCGACCCAGGGGTCGACCCCCCCTGTCGGCCAGTTTGGTCTGGGTGCACTGATTTGGGATTTGGGCTATGTTTTGGTGGCTAGTGACGAGATCTGACGGCTCTAATCTGATTTAGGGTTAATATAATGGCCTAAAACACTTAACTAATCTATAAATACACCCTAAGACTACCCTAATTCATACTAAAAATAGATACAGCGTCGTTATGCCGTCAAAATGCAACTTGAAGGAGCCTCCATCAAATTGTAGAAGAAGATAGCTTCTCAAATCAACTTCTAATCAACTCTAGCAAATTAATCTTCTTCATAGGAGTGATAATCAACAAGTTGTGAGTACTATTGCCTTAATGACCAATTGTTGAAATGATTATGATAGGATATAATGAGGTTATGGCTATGAATGTGGATCAATGCAAGTTATGTTATCGCATGCTATGTGTTCATGATGTTATGCAAGTTATGCAAGTCATATGCTATATGTTCATGATATTATGCAAGTTATGCAAGTCATATGCTATATGTTCATGATGTTATGCAAATTATGCAAGTTATATGCTATATGATCATGATGTTATGCAAGTTATACAAGTTTTAGGCTATGTGTTCATGATGCTAGTTATGCAAATCGCTATGATAAACATTGATCCATTATGACACCATGTTATGCAAGTTTGGTGTTTGATTATATGCAAGTTCATATATGATATGTTATGCAAGTTTGGTGTTTGATTATATGCAAGTTCATATATGACATGTTATGCAAGTTTGGTGTTTGATTATATGCAAGTAACATGTGCAAGTTTACACCTTTGTATGATATGCATACATATGCAAGTTGACCCCTTTATATGTCATACATACATTTGCAAGTTTACCCTTTATATGACATAAGTAACTTATGCAAGTTACCCTCTTTATGACATATGTGATTCATGCAAGTTTGGGTTGATTATTTATGCTAGTTGGGTTTGATGCCATGGTCATATATGCATGTTGACACCTTTAAAACCCATGTTGATGCTAATGTTATGCAAGTTGAACCCATTGTGTTTGTGATGAATCTTCCCTTTTAAATATGTCATGTCAACGTATTACGTGGGGAACGATGGGGTTAATATTCATGTTAATGAAATGGTGTGAAGTTGGTATGATTATGCATACCATAAAGTGGATGGACATAATTGAGTCAATTATGTACATCGTTAAATTTGTAATTAATTAGGGATAATTAATACAAATTATGGGGGTGATTAATTAGGTGTAATTAATCGACTAAGACACGAGGTTGGACCCTTTTATAGCATAAGACTGCCCGGAACCGACCGGCAAATCCAGCTGCTACAAATGATTGGCCCAATGTGAGAGGTCTTAGGCATAAACTAAATACGTGACAAGTGTAAAGACACGAGGTTAGACTCTGTTATGGCGTAAGGCTGCCCGGACCCGACCGGCAAATCCAGCTGCCATAAAAGACAGTCTAATGTGAGAGGTCTTTACAAAGGTTACGTTCTTAATTAAATAAGAAACACTTAACCAGATAAGCATGTAGTGGGGCATGAGGGGTTAAGTGGGTGCCTTGGGTGGCATGTGGAAATCAAGCAAGTGCCTTGGGTGGCATGTTGAAATCTAGTGGGTTGCCTTGGGTGGCAATAGAAAATACGATTAGAATACTTAACCAAGTGGAAACATGTAATTAAACATGATTAAAGGGTTAAGTGGGATGCACTAGAAAAAGGGACAAGCTTAGGTGGGTAGCTTGTGGGGGCCCATTTCAACCAGTAACCCATATGTATCTTATTGGGCTCAACCCATGTCGAGGACGGGACACGCGTACTGGGCTTGACTATAAGAGGCCAAAACGGGTTAGCGGTGGCAACGCAAGTCCAACGGGTTTCATATGCGTGTGTGGACCCGGGCTGGTAGGTAAGACGTTGTTGCATCGTGTAGGTATAAGCCGTGCACCATTGGTTGTATCGGGTTGACACTTTGGGGAGTGATACACCCCACTGTGGGGCCAGCACGGGTATCTACGGTAGGGAGCCGATCGCTTGGGGAGTAGTGGGTACACCTAGTGGAGATAGGGGCAGACGGCACCTATGTAGTCAGCTAGGGGTACACGAAACTACTAGTTAAATTTTCTAAGTCCTTGGGTGGGATCAACCTTTAAGTAGGAATGACTGGTGTGGTGCAGTTAGTAATTACCCTTGGGTGGGTAGATGCGTCTTTACCGTTATCTTAATTCATCCTATGTCTGGTTGGCGGCTTAGTGTAGTCATTTATCCCCAGTCATCACCGTACCAAGTTTATATCATACCCTAATTACTTTAATGATTGTATTGTTAAAGTTATAGGGCTCACTCAGACTTATGTCTGACCCCGTTGTTTTTATCCTTTTCCCAACCCTCAGGTTCTCAAAGTGGGCCTAGCACTAGTGGGCTTTGATTAGATTGCTTTATCTATCTTTTGGAGCTTGGACCGTGATGTAAAGCCCAACTTATCTTTTCTATTATGGCTATTAGTTATGTAGTGGGATTATGTACTTATGTTTTACCAGGATGGATATTTAGTACTTGACTCTTGTTTTAGTTGGTTTTGATATGTAACCAAACATGTTTATCTTCTGCTGCAATGAAATGATGTTTTAGATTTCAAGTATTATTTATGTCTGTCTAGTTGTAATTTTTCTGTTCTATATTCACTTAAAATACTCCACGAAGTTAAGGAATTCCCTTAGTGAGTGACCTTAGCGGGTGTGGGGTGTTACACATGGTATCAGAGCTGAAGGTTACCGGAACAGATAATTTTTTTAGAAAACTATTTTTCTAAAAACATTTTTGGAAGAAGTATTTTCAAAAACATGTCTTTTAAGGGAAATTTTTTTGAAAGAAAAGAACATAATCCCCAAGAGCCATATATCCTTCCTTCGATTCTCCGTTTTGAATCTCTTCCTCTTTCTCTTTTTGAATTTCCCCTCCGCGTATAGATGTCTTTTTAAGATAAATAAGGACTTCCGTATGAAGGACGGAAGAACCACTTCAAGGGACTTAGACGTTTGTCGGGCTAAGAAGTTAGTCCAAGGAGGTGGAGGGCTTGTGGGTACCTTTAAGATGGACGAGGGAGGAAGGTTCAAATAGCTGTTAGGTTATTAAAGGACGAAACCTCATCGTGGTGGGAGGTCACGAAAGGAGAATGTGAAGGAGAAGGCTAGTTGTTTTGGAGAAATAGGACACCTTATTAGGATTGTCCGAAGAGGTAAGGACAAAGTATAGGATCTTCTGGAGGGTAGATGTATTCCCTCACGGCTGGTATACCTGATGGGGGTAGGACCGTCTAGGTTGAAATTTGGTTTTTCTGTTTGATCATCCTGTCCGTACTTTGTTTGACTCTGGCGCATCGCATTCGTTTATCTCATCATCATTAGTTGAGTCACTGCACTTAGACACCAGTCTAATAGATGATCCCTTGGTTGTTTCAAACCCAATTGGGGGCTCCACTTATTTGTCCATAATATGTTTGGGTTTGAAGATTTCCATACTTAGCGTAGAGTTTAGATGTGATGCTTTTGTTTTGGGCTTCACGGGCTATGGGTTGATTTTGGGCATGGACTGGTTATCCAGTAATGGTGCCGTTCTTGATTGTGAAAGGAGAGTTATTAGGCTCATGACCCGCTTGGGTAACACTCTCGAGATCTCTTGTAATCCTATGGATTCTGTTATGCTAAGTTATCTTGAATCGCTTGATGCTTCGGTCGAGAGTTTGCGATCTGTTAGAGTGGTCCGAGAGTTCTCGGATGTGTTTGAGGAGGTGAAGGGCTTACCTCCGAAGCGGGAGATAGACTTCCGAATATATCTTGTGGACAATGCTAAACCAGTATCTTTGCCAGTGCGCCACATGGCTCCTCGTGAGAGGAGGGAACTCCATAAGCAAGTAGGGGAGTTGCTTGAGAAGGGGTTCATAAGACGAAGTATATCGGAGTGGGGTGCTCCAGTAGTTTTTGCCACGAAGGCGGATGGGTCCCTTAGACTTTGTGTAGACTGTAGAGAACTCAACAAGCTCACAAAGAAGAATAGACACCCATTGCCGAGGATTGATGATCTTTTTGATCAGTTGGTTGGCGCCTCAGTGTTTTCGCAGTTGGACTTGGCCACGGGGTTTCATCAGTTGAGAGTGGCTGAGGATAGCATAGATAAGACTGCCTTTAGGACTCCGGATGGTTTCTACGAGTGGCTTGTGATGCCATTTGGTTTGACGAACGCCCCTGCATACTTTATTGATTTGATGAGTAGGGTGTTCAGGGAGTACCTTAATAAGTTCGTGGTGGTCTTTGTGGATGACATCTTAGTCTTTTCTAAGAGTGAAGAAGAGCATACCCTACATCTTAGGGAAGTGTTGGAGACTCTTCGAGCGCATAGCCTTAAGGCTAAATTCTCTAAATGCCACTTTTGGAGGAAGGAAGTGCGGTTTTTGGGGCACGTGGTCTCCAAGGAAGGGATAGCTGTGGATCCCGCGAAGGTAGTGTCCATCCAAGATTGGAAGGTTCCGAAGAATGCTACCGAGGTGAGGAGTTTCTTGGGGATGGCTGGCTACTATAGGAAGTTTATCAAGGACTTCGCAAAGATATCAGCCCCATTAACTCGCTTGACAAAGAAGAATCTAGTCTTCGCATGGGACGTAGATTGTGATGATGCGTTCCAACAGTTAAAGAGAGCTTTAACCACAGCTCCAGTCTTAGTGTTGCCAGATGGGAGTAAGCCATTTGTTGTTTATACCGATGCTTGTGGGACAGGACTAGGCACAGTCTTAATGCAAGAGGGAAGGGTAATAGCCTATGGGGGAGGCAGTTGAGAGCGCATGAGAAAAATTACCCTACCCATGATTTAGAGTTGACCGCTATTGTTTTTGCGCTTAAGACTTGGCGTCATTATCTTCTTGGAGAGAGGTTTGAATTGTTCACTGACCACAAATCATTGAAGTACTTGTTTTCTCAGAAGGATTTGAACTTGAGACAGCAAAGGTGGATGGAGTTCTTAGCATCCTATGATTTCGAGATAGCGTATACCCCTGGCAAGGGTAACGTGGTGGCGGACGCCTTGAGCAGAAAAAGGTTGTCCTTGAGTCCATTGTTCGTGGAACGACGAAGCTTGAAATTTATCTCGATGTTTGATTTCAGACCTTCCGTTGACTTTGTACCCGGTTCGCTAGCATCCATAGAGGTCAGACCTACTCTTTTGGGACGGATTGGCGAGGCTCAGCGGGACGACCCACAGTTGGTTGAGTTGGTAGAGAGGCTCATAAGGGGGGAGTCGTCCAGCCATTTGAGTAGGTACACCCTAGACGATAGGGGGTGCTTGCGTAGAGACGGTAGACTTTGTGTATCGCAAGACGAGGGTTTGAGGAAGGCTATACTTGATGATGCGCATCATTCGAAGATGACCATTCATCGACAAGATGTACCAAGACATGAAGCGAGTTTTCTTTTGGGCCGGTATAAAGAAAGATGTGGCCGAGTATGTCACTAGATGCTTGGTGTGCCAACAAGTGAAAGCGGAGCAAAAGAAACCTGGTGGGTTGCTTCACCCATTGGAAGTTCAGCAATGGAAGTGGGATAGCGTCTCGATGGATTTTATTGATGGGTTACCAAGATCGAGGAAGGGTAATACGGGAATTTGGGTTGTGGTAGACAAACTTACTAAGAGCTCCCATTTCATACCCGTGAAGAGTAAGAGGACTGCTCCATGGCTATCTTCAGTTTATCTTCGAGAGATAGTTCGGTTGCATGGGGTACCTTCTAACATAGTGAGTGATCGAGATCCTATCTTCACTAGCGAGTTTTGGAAGAGTTTGCAAGAGGCAGTAGGGACTCAGTTGTGTTTGAGCACCGCATATCATCCTCAGACGGACGGCCAGACCGAGGGGGTGAATCGTGTCCTGGAAGACCTTTTGAGGCTTTGTAGGTACATGGGAAGAGCATCTTCCATTGGTGGAGTTCGCATATAATAACAGCTTTCAGTCTAGTATTGGTATGGCTCCTTTTGAAGCTCTTTATGGAAGGCCTTGTCGATCACCTATATGTTGGTGGGAATCTACAGATAAGATCTTGCTTGGGCCTGATATGGTTAGAGAGACTTCGGAAAAGATTGATTTGATTCGAAGAGGGATGAAAGCAGCGCAAGATAGGCAGAAATCTTACGCGGATAAGAGGAGGACGGATCTGGAGTTTGATGTTGGGGACATGGTCTTTGTTAAAGTATCTCCATTACGGAATGTTGTTCGCTTTGGGTCCGTTGGGAAGTTAGCACCAAGATTTGTAGGACCGTTTCCTATTAAGGAAAGGAATGGACGGATGACATATAGAGTGGATTTACCCGAGAGACTTAGTGGGGTACATGACGTATTCCATGTGTCACATTTGAGGAAGTGCCTACATGAGACCGCAGAGGTGGTAGAGCCGAGCTTGCTTAGAGAAGTGGAGGTAGAGCGTGATGCGACTATTCGACGAGCTCCTACCCACATCCTTGGGTCAGAGATTAGGAAGTTGAGAAACAGAGAGGTTCGACTAGTCAAAGTGCAATGGGGAGAGGATGAGATCAATGCTACTTGGGAGACAGAAGCGAAGATGCGTTCACTGTACCCATTCCTTTTTGAGGGTATGTCTTTTAACTTCTCCTTTATCGTTTGTCTAGTACTTATCTTATCTTTAGTATGTCCTCTCATTAGTATCTTTGACCTTTAGATAGGGTAAACCTATGGTTGAAACATGTGTTTGAGACATGTTATGTTTGATGGATGCGTGTGGATGCAAGTGTTTGCTAGTGGTTGCTCGTGGATGCATATACACACACTTTAGACACTAGATCGGCTCAGTCACTTCATATTGCATATTGCATATAATTGTGTGTAGGTAGCTATATTAATGGATGTATAATGGTTGTGTTATCATATGGATGATGCATTTTGGTGTATGGTTGTGCACACATGTAGTAATAGTATGTGTCGATAGGGTTCTTTCGCATACATATTGGATGCATGGCACTATCATGGTTTGCATTAAGGAGGTCAACTAAATCAGTAGATCGCCTGATTTTGCATTAGACAGGGAACATATACACACACTTTTTGCATATGTTCATACAGCAATAGAAACTTTAAGGACAATGGATGTCAGTGTTTGATGGTTTGAGTAGATGGTTGTTTGGTTGGTAGGATACATTCTTCTTGACTTAGAGATTTCGGGGATGAAATCCTTTAAGTAGGGGAGAATGTAACACCCCGTATGTTGAATAACTTGCTATAATATAAAACAGGGCAGAATTAAATTTTAAAATCTGAATCAGGGGAAACGGGCTATGCCATTGCGTTCATCTTGGAAAAATACACGAAATAGAGTCCGAGTTTTCGAAAATCGTAGTCCGTATGACCCAGTTAAGGCCCGAAGAAGTTTCAGAAAATTCAAAACAGATTTAAAATATTCAAATTTCACATTTCAGAAGAGGCGGGAAAATTCCCGCCAGACAGAGGGTGTCGACACAGGGGTCGACATGGGTGTCGACCCCCCCCAAGGGGTCGACCCCCCCTGTCGGCCAGTTTGGCCTTGGTGCACTGATTTGGGATTTGGGCTATGTTTTGGTGGCTAGTGACGAGATCTGACGGCTCTAATCTGATTTAAGGTTAATCTAATGGCCTAAAACACTTAACTAATCTATAAATACACCCTAAGACTACCCTAATTCATACTAAAAATAGATATAACGTCGTTATGCCGTCAAAATGCAACTTGAAAGAGCCTCCATCAAATTGTAGAAGAAGATAGCTTCTCAAATCAACTTCTAATCAACTCTAGCAACTTAATCTTCTTCATAGGAGTGATAATCAACAAGTTGTGAGTACTATAGCCTTAATGACCAATTGTTGAAATGATTATGATAGGATATAATGAGGTTATGGCTATGAATGTGGATCAATGCAAGTTATGTTATCATATGCTATGTGTTCATGATGGTATGCAAGTTATGCAAGTCATATGCTATATGTTCATGATGTTATGTAAGTTATGAAAGTCATATGCTATATGTTCATGATGTTATGCAAGTTATGCAAGTTATATGCTATATGATCATGATGTTATGCAAGTTACGCAAGTTTTAGGCTATGTGTTCATGATGCTAGTTATGCAAATCGCTATGATAAACATTGATCCATTATGACACCATGTTATGCAAGTTTGGTGTTTGATTATATGCAAGTTCATATATGATATGTTATGCAAGTTTGGTGTTTGATTATATGCAAGTTCATATATGACATGTTATGCAAGTTTGGTGTTTGATTATATGCAAGTAACATGTGCAAGTTTACACCTTTGTATGATATGCATACATATGCAAGTTGACCCCTTTATATGTCATTACATACATTTGCAAGTTTACCCTTTATATGACATAAGTAACTTATGCAAGTTACCCTCTTTATGACATATGTGATTCATGCAAGTTTGGGTTGATTATTTATGCTAGTTGGGTTTGATGCCATGGTCATATATGCATGTTGACACCTTTAAAACCCATGTTGATGCTAATGTTATGCAAGTTGAACGCATTGTGTTTGTGATGAATCTTCCCTTTTAAATATGTCATGTCAACGTATTACGTGGGGAACGATGGGGTTAATATTCATGTTAATGAAATGGTGCGAAGTTGGTATGATTATGCATACCATAAAGTGGATGGACATAATTGAGTCAATTATGTACATCGTTAAATTTGTAATTAATTAGGGATAATTAATACAAATTATGGGGGTGATTAATTAGGTGTAATTAATCGACTAAGACACGAGGTTGGACCCTTTTGTAGCATAAGACTGCCCGGAACCGACCGACAAATCCAGCGGCTACAAATGATCGGCCCAATGTGAGAGGTCTTAGGCATAAACTAAATACGTGACAAGTGTAAAGACACGAGGTTAGACTCTGTTATGACGTAAGGCTGCCCGGACCCGACCGGCAAATCCAGCTGCCATAAAAGACAGTCTAATGTGAGAGGTCTTTACAAAGGTTACGTTCTTAATTAATTAAGAAACACTTAACCAGATAAGCATGTAGTGGGGCATGAGGGGTTAAGTGGGTGCCTTGGGTGGCATGTGGAAATCAAGTAAGTGCCTTGGGTGGCATGTGGAAATCTAGTGGGTTGCCTTGGGTGGCAATAGAAAATACGATTAGAATACTTAACCAAGTGGAAACATGTAATTAAACATGATTAAAGGGTTAAGTGGGATGCACTAGAAAAAGGGACAAGCTTAGGTGGGTAGCTTGCGGGGGCCCATTTCAACCAGTAACCCATATGTATCTTATTGGGCTCGACCCATGTCGAGGACGGGACACGCGTACTGGGCTTGACTATAAGAGGCCAAAACGGGTTAGCGGTGGGCAAGTCCAACGGGTTTCATATGCGTGTGTGGACCCGGGCTGGTAGGTATGACGTTGTTGCATCGTGTAGGTATAAGCCGTGCACCATTGGTTGTATCGGGTTGCCACTTTGGGGAGTGATACAACCCACTGTGGGGCCAACATGGGTATCTACGGTAGGGAGCCGATCGCTTGGGGAGTAGTGGGTACACCTAGTGGAGATAGGGGCAGACGGCACCT
The DNA here is from genome assembly GCA_030737875.1 of Allium sativum. Classification (NCBI taxonomy): domain Eukaryota; kingdom Viridiplantae; phylum Streptophyta; class Magnoliopsida; order Asparagales; family Amaryllidaceae; genus Allium; species Allium sativum. The sequence continues at coordinate 231,928,853 of CM060913.1, read as the reverse complement.
ATGTAGTCAGCTAGGGGTACACGAAACTACTAGTTAAAATTTCTAAGTCCTTGGGTGGGATCAGCCTTTAAGTAGGAATGACTGGTGTGGTGCAGTTAGTAATTACCCTTGGGTGGGTAGATGCGTCTTTACCGTTATCTTAATTCATCCTATGTCTAGTTGGCGGCTTAGTGTAGTCATTTATCCCCAGTCATCACCGTACCAAGTTTATATCATACCCTAATTACTTTAATGATTGTATTGTTAAAGTTATAGGGCTCACTCAGACTTATGTCTGACCCCGTTGTTTTTATCTTTTTCCCAACCCTCAGGTTCTCAGAGTGGGCCTAGCACTAGTGGGCTTTGATCAGATTGCTTTATCTATCTTTTGGAGCTTGGACCGTGATATAAAGCCCAGCTTATCTTTTCTATTATGGCTATTAGTTATGTAGTGGGATTATGTACTTATGTTTTACCAGGGTGGATATTTAGTACTTGACTCTTGTTTTAGTTGGTTTTGATATGTAACCAAACATGTTTATCTTCTGCTGCAATGAAATGATGTTTTAGATTTCAAGTATTATTTATGTCTGTCTTGTTGCAATTTTTCTGTTCTATATTCACTTAAAATACTCCACGAAGTTAAGGCATTCCCTTAGTGAGTGACCTTAGCGGGTGTGGGGTGTTACAGAGGACCTCTCTCCTGTATTGGGCATTTTAATGGAAGATCTCCGTTTTTCAACCACCTTCTACATCTTTGACTTTTACTCGCCGTATCAGTTATTCGGAATGGGATAAACCCTGTCTTTCTGAATAACTCACGTATTTTATAATCAATAATCAAGTGCTATGAAAACACATCATACGCCTCATTCCGATTCAGAGTTTACATCACAATCCATGTGAATTTATATAATATTTTCAAAGTTTAATAATGATAACATTAAAACTGTAAACGACCATCGACTACCAAACAAATATTTCAATCACAGGCAATCAATATAAATTCAGTTATAAAAATAAATAACTGTACAAAAGAATTTAGTGAGAGGGTTCTCACTTTGATTTACACTCCGTCATTATTTAATTGAGGAATTTAATTATTAAACTAAATTAAACGAGCGTTTAATTTAGCCTAAAAATTCAACTTGCTCTGTTCCCGTTTTGGTCAGTTCCATGTTATAGAGTTCATCGACGCGATTCCAACACAACTGATTTTGCGAAATTCTGACGAGGTAGGAAAAAGTAATGGCTATTTATTCGTTAATTACATTTCAAGATAATTAAAATAATAATTAAATTAAATCCTCACATTAACCCCTTAATTATCTTTCCTCCCCGCCATCTTCCTGAAACCGTTTGAACTAAACCCCGCCACCCTCTCTCCACCACTGCACGCAGATCAAAGCGCCGGACCTAGATCGTCCATCACCAAATTGAAGAGGCGACCACCCTCTTCCTCCTCCCCGAGCACCGCCGCACTCGCCCCACCCCCCCTCAGGCCTTCGATTTGCGTGCGAACGCCTAGCATTTGAGCGAAAAAATCGAGCTAACCACAACGTGAAATCCCATTACAGCCGTTGAGAACATAGATTGTGCTTCCCTCTATCGTTTTGTAGTTATAAATTCTTGAAATCATTGAGTGAATTTTGTGAAAAATGGGAAGAAAAAACTGAAAAGTATCGGCCCTTCAAAGAGCTTGGCGGCACGGCTTGTTGAAGATTAGATTAGGGTTCGGTTAAAATTTATATTTATACCTATTTTTATATTATTTAATTCGTTTATTACTACTTTTTCGTCCAAACTCCAAATTAAACCCAACAACTATCATTCCTAACCAAATACCCCCATTCCGAACACAATGGGATATGTTTCGTAAGTCAGATTTGCTGTTTCGATCAGTTTTTGTTAAAATAAAAATATAAATTAATATAATGGTCAATATTGAATTTGAACGTACATTTTAATTTACCGGGGCCACTTACTGACTCCAAAAATTATGAATTTTGAAATCTCGCTATGTTTTAACGATACGGTCCTAACAAAATTAATTCCGTCAAATTTGGAGACCATTTAAAAAATGGCCTTTTAACTGGCTTATTAAATTTAAACTAAAATTGAAAACGCGTTTAAATTTACTACGCCCACATACTGATTCCAAATGACTTGAAATTTTAAACCCAACAATAATTTTACATTTCAGATCCAACAAAAGTGGTTTCGTCGAAAACAGAGGTCGTTTGCAAAATAGCTATTTTTAAGGGCTATATATTATTAAAATATATATAAATTCTATAGCGACTATTCTAAATTTTAAACTGGACATAACTTACAATTTAAAAAGTGAAATCTCATTTGTTCACATTCATTAGAAAGATATAGTTAAATAGATTCTGACGTCTCCTGTTTCATCAAATTCTGATTTATATTAAATCATGTATATTCAGTTGAAGTTTAAAACCAAATTTTCAAACTACGTGCCAGTTCGAGTTTGTTATAATTAAATTTTAAATTTATACGTTCTAACTTTGATTTAAATAAATTTTAAATCGTTAATTCTCAAAATAAATCATTTTAAATTCTTAAAATCCATTAAATCAATTAAAAATAAAATTTTAAATTGGTTCTAAAATCTGGGTTGTTACAATGGTGAAGCGTGATGCTCTCAGTTTTACTGTCTACTCGGTGTGCCTCTACCGTTTCCTCCCTCTCCCTTGCACCTTCCTTTTTGGCTGATATGTTATTTTATCCCTGAAATTGGTGTTCGTCTCTGCTGCTTTCACTACACTAATACAGATGATTGCCAACGAGTATAACCATCGCAACCAATTTCAGCAACGCTTATTAGTGTTGCTATGAGGGCGTGGCAATTAATTTCCAATGCTTATAAGCGTTGGCAGATTTTCTCTTCCAACGCTTATAAGCGTTGGTATATATTCGTTCACAACGCTTATAAGGGTTGGTAGATTTTCATTCACAACATATATAAATATTAATATAACAGAAACATGTATTAGCTCAAAATAATAGTCAATTAATAACTAACATGATTATAATATAGACGATATATAGTATGAATCCAAAACATATTATTCTCAATTTAAATAGTGTAACTCAATGAATACCAATAGGCAACATTCATAATCAAGTAATGACATAAAATATTAGTTAACAACAGACAAGTACAATACATAACTGCTCGACAATATTTTTTCTTCTTGTCGAAACCAAAAACTTCTGCAAGTGGATCATTTTCAAGATCTTCTACTGCACCATTAGAACTACCATCCAATTTACTCTTTTCTTCCGCTGCCTCTAGAAGTTCCTGCAATAGCTTTGTTCTAAAGGCATTGTTATTGACACTCCAAATATTGTTAAGGGAAGGCCAGTTTTTTTTTTGTTTTCAAAAATTTTAAGGGGAGCACTAACGAGGAAAGTAGCCCCTTAACAAGTAAAGGTGATTTTACCTTATTACCGATTTAGCCTCTTAACAAATAAATACAAGTTTACCTTAACAAATATTGCAAGAGCTGCAGTAATTTTTTTGATTTGCATATATCGATTTTTTTAAACACTAAAGCATAAGTGTTTCAGAGGAATATGATCGAACTATTTTTTTTGTTGACATAAATATGCCGAATTTTACAATTACAGAGGCAATGCACCGAAATGATTATTAATTTTCGACATATTACTGTCGAATACATATATAACTGATTACATGCTGCATTCGGTGCAGTGGTGACGAACTGCTTATTTTAATTTGGTTTACCTTATTGAATAAGTTTGTTTTCATATCTAATTTAAACGGGCAATCCAGGAATATTGAATAATATGAAATAATATGTTTGTGTAGCCTCTTAACAATTTTTCAAAGAGTGGAGTGTTTTTAAAAAATGACCCCCCTTAACAATAGTTGGAGTGTCAATAACAACACCCTAGATAAACTCTAATACATTAAATGTAAGCAATATAAATTATATTCTATAAATTATATAAAAAATATGACGTGTAGATATTATACTAAAGTGAATAGTGTCCATTTCTTGTCATACATTGAGTATAAATTATATATAAATTATATTCTATAAATTATGTATAAATTATATTCTATAAATTATATACATTGAGTATCCCTCCTTTCTTTTTTTAGAGATTTACCTATTTCTTGCTTCTATTAGCTTCACAGTAAAAAAACTATCATTTGTTTCTTTTTCCAAATAAGTTTATGACACATTTACATAGCTTAATCACACCGACTTTTGTCGGTTTTTCTTAATTCTACTGCATAAATCAAACCAACTTTGTCGGTTTTTCTTAATTCTACTACATAAACAAAAACTTGTGTCTGTCTGAAGCCTTGCCTAAAAAGGTATGTTTGTGAGATCATTTATTTGAGCTCCCCGATTTAATTTTTGTGAGATCATTTATTTGGAAATCAACTAAAAAGGTATGATATTAACTATATAATTCAGTTTTTGCCGTCTTTTTTACCATATATATATATATATATTAGTTATTTCATATTAATTATGAATCATTAAAAATAATAATTATTGATTATTATTTCTTATTCATCAATTATTAATTAGCAACTACTACTTAATTATAACTGAATATTGATTATTCAATCTTAATTATTAAGGACTATTAATCATTATTTATTTATTACTTCTTATTCAAGTTATTAATTTATTTTAAAACAAAATATATTTTTTGGAAATTAGAAAATATTAGTAAATAAAATAAACTTTAAAGTAATAAAATTTGATATGAATTATATATATTTGTTCAAAGATTAATGAATTATTTTATCATGAAACTTGAAATTTCAATTAAGGCAACATTAAAAATAATCGTTGTAATTTAAATATATTGATATTTTTTATTTATTACTTCTTATTTAAGTTATTAATTTATTTTAAAACAAAATATATTTTCTGGAAATAAGAAAATATTAGTAAATAAAATAAACTTTAAAATAATAAAATTTGATACGAATTATGTATTTTTGTTCAAAGGTTAATGAATTATTTTATCATGAAACTTGAAATTTCAATTAAGGCAACATTAAAAATAATCGTTGTAATTTAAATATATTGATATTATTTATTTATTACTTCTTATTTAAGTTATTAATTTATTTTAAAACAAAATATATTCTTTGGAAATGAGAAAATATTAGTAAATAAAATAAACTTAAAAGTAATAAAATTTGATACGAATTATATATATTTGTTCAAAGGTTAATGAATTATTTTATCATGAAACTTGAAATTTCAATTAAGGCAACATTAAAAATAATCGTTGTAATTTAAATATATTGATAATTTTTTTCTAAAATTTAAGCAATTCTATTAAAATTGAGAAATTTATAAAATTATTGCAAGAAGTAAAGCCTGTTTTGTTAAATTTTATTCAATTTGGTATAACGAAATTCTAATTATGGATAATTGTGTTTTTAAGGTTGGAAAAAGGGAAGAAAAAAAGATGAAAAAATGACAATTTAGTAAAAGACAGGCGTATGTAAAGTAATATTTGATGTGTACTAATTTATTATAGATTTTGATGTATGTTTAGCAATTTTAAGTATACAAATAAAATTAGCCTACAATATAAGATACTTAATAATTATTATATGGGTTTTTATTAAGAATGATATGATATCAATCCGTAATAGGAAAATATATATTTTGATTACATAATTTGTTATTACTTCAAAGAAAATAGGTGGAACTCAAGAGTAGCAATCTGGTTAATTTTATAAATCTCAACATTTTCCCTAATGGGGCATGGTAATTGTTTACCTTATTTATATCCATATATGTCATGCAAGAAGTTGTCCAGGAACATTCATTTCATATGTAAAGTTATTTCACATTAATTGCAGCCTTATACCTTTTCCTTTAAAGCCAAAATCATGATGCTTATTTTCTCTTATCACTTTTGAATTCCATGCGCAAATTAGTCATAAATATTAATTATGAATGAACAAATGGTAGGGTACTTGTGTGAAATTTTTAATATGTCCATATATAAAAAACAACAACATGGAAATGTATTTTTTTCATTATACGGAAAGTAAATCAAAATGTATTACAAAGTCGGTTTTCCCGCCGTTATGCGGTTATACTAATATGTACATAACTCCATATGGTTATGTAATTCCGATGTTTGAATAGTGCGGTGAAGTAGGTATTATACTAAAGTGATTAGTGTCCATTTCTTGTCATACATGGAATTTTGTTTTTGAATAACTAATTGCATATACATACTAAATGGAATTAAATAGTGTGTCAAACAGCTGCAATGTTTTTGTAAATGTACTTAACAATTTGTATTTAATGTTGAATGGTCCATGCAATTAAATGGAAAATGTTTCTTTATATGTTATTTTTTTTATCTCTTCTTACATATATTTAAAACACCCATCTGAATAACTTCAATTATTTTATGAAATTTTGAATTGAGAGAAAGGTATTATATAAATGCCACATTTAATGTTATTGCCTTCTACTTCTAATAAATTATTTACAATACAGGTTTGTCAAAAACCTTACAACAAAATGAATTTTATTATCCTTAATGGGTTTCCTTATTTTGTGACCTATTATTGTGCAAAAGGTTTTAATGTGTGACTGACACGGACAATTCACAAAATAAGCATAAAATATTCAGGCTGTGTTCTTTTGGTCCTTAACGGAGCGTTTAACAACGTATGCGTCCGACGACCGTTGAGGCAATGACTCAAAATTGAGCCGTTGTCTCTGGACGCGTAATTTTGAGCCGTTGCCTCTCCTCTTCCCCACTTTACCTCCCTATTTACCCCCTTGGCCCCTTATAAGCCCTTCTTCTAACCCTTCTTCTAACCCTTATTCCATCCTCACCTCTTCTCTACCCTCTTCCTCTTATATTTTTATGTCAACCTTGAAGTGATAGCAATGGAAAATTCATTTCCAGATAATGGTGATTCTAATTCAGAAGATTTGGAATATATTGTACTAATTGGAGAGTACTTACGTGATAGACGACGCGAAATAGGACGTCGGATACATACTTCGACGTATACTGGTTTTATGTAATGGACTGTTATGTTTTGTTAACCGTGTTATTCTGCAATAATTATAATGTTTATGTTTTAATCGGTAATTAATTAAATTACAAAAAATAAATAAAATGCTCCGCTCAGATACTCCGCTTAACGCGTCAAACACATTCTCCGCTATAATACTCCGCTGAAATACTCCGCTCAAATTCTCCGCTTCTTCTTGCGGCGAGCACACCCTAAAATGCCATCTTTCTGAATTTTTTATTCAATAAGTATTAACTTTAATGTAAATTTCTATTTTATTGTGCGACTGACATATATTAATTGCACGACCATTTTCCTCATTATTTTTAAGAATGTAATCTTTGATATTCTTGCATTCCCAGTTCCATTTTATGTTATTGATTTATTTATTTATTATATAGAAAGGTAAGAAACAGGTTTGATTTCCATACTTTTAATCAATTTTCAATGGTATAGATTATGGTATCCACCCTTGAAGTCAATTGACCAAGGTCTTGAAAGTCGGATCCTATTTAGACCCCCTTTGGATGTGCGAGTTGATAGACTTTTACGATCTAACCTAGATGTATTTGCATGGAACCATGTTGACATGTGTGGGATATCTCCATCGATCATGAGCCATGCACTAAACATAAACCTGAAGTACGACTCAGTCAATCAAAAGAGATGTATGCTTGTCCTGGAGAGGTGGCAGCTCTAAAGGAGGAAGTCGAAAAGCTAAATGGAAATGGTTTCATTTTAGATGCAATGTATCCTGACTAGATATGAAACCCAGTCCTTGTTAAGAAGGATAATGGACAATAGCAAACGTGCCTCGATTTTTCAGATTTAAGTAAGGCTTTCCTAAAAGACAGCTTCCCGCTCCTAAGGATTGATTAATTAGTGGATTCAATAGCGGGACATGAGCTTCTTTCTTTTATGGATGCATACTTGGGATACAACCAGATCCCAATGCATGTGCCAGACCAAGAACATTCGAGGTTTATCACATACCTTGGTATATACTGTTATGTGGTGATGCCTTTCGGATTGAAGAATGCTGGGGCAACATACTAATGTTTGGTAAATCACATGTCTCATGATTAGATTGGGAAGTCCATAGAGGTATACATGGACGACGTGCTTGTGAAGTCTAGACCGTCGGCTTACCACATTTCAGATTTGGCAGAGAAGTTCAATATCCTCCGATACTATGGGATGAAACTGAACCCTTTGAAATGCTCTTTTAGCATTGCTTCAGGGAAGTTTTTGGGTTTCATCATCAGTTCTCGCAGAATTGAAATTAACTCGAAGTTGATTGCAGCGATCAGGAATATCCATGAACCATGAAGAATCAAAGATGTGTAGAGTTTAGCAGGGAAGGTTGCAGCATTTAGTAGATTTATTTCCAGGGCACAGGCAAGTGCATTCCTTTCTTTAACTTAATGAAGCAAGGAAAGCGCAATTTCGAATGGACCCCAGATTGTATTAAATCCTTTCAAAACTTGCTAAACCATTTGGAGAGATCACCAATATTGTCTAAGTCAGTAGACCATGAAGACTGGTTCGTATACTTTGCGGTATCATCGTATGCAATCAATTCAGCTCTTGATCGTGAGGAGGATAAGTTCCAACAACAGGTGTACTATGTGGGTAAGAAGTTGGCGGCTGTAGAACGCAATTACCCGAAGATATAAAGGCTTTCTTATAGCCTGTTAATTGCTTCAAGGAAGTTGCGCCATTACTTCCAAGCTCATCCAATCATGATATACACTGACGAGCCGCTACGATAGGTACTTCAACGACTAGAAGCGTCTGGAAGACTACTCAAGTGGAACATTGAACGAAGACAATTCGATCTCACTTTCTGTAACAACCTGAAATTTTGACAACAGATAAGTTATTTAATTAGATTTCAAAAATAGAAATCTCTACAAATGATGGAATTTGACCACGAAACTTTAACCGTTGCGTTCGCCTCGGAGTTCTGGTCAACTTTCATGTTTGGAGTTTCGCGAACTAAATCCATGTGAAAAAGTTACGGACGAAATATGAAAAACGGACAAAAATATATAAAATATAAATTCCTTTCACTTTATAGCCAGCCCTCATTGGGCACTTCGGCCACAGGGAGGTCGACCGCTCCTAGGGAGGGTGTTGATCGCTTCGGGTCTGAAACGCCCAATGACGGCTAGGTTTTGAGGCGTATTTTCATTATAAAATATTACATAAACGGATGGATGTTTATTTAAATAAATCTAATAATCCATGGCCAATTCCACTCCTATAAATAAAGGGCTAAGGCCTCATTCTTTTCCACCTATTTCTGAAAACAACAGCGGAGCTCTGCCATTTCACTTTCTCTTCAAATAAATTTCGACATCAAAAATATATTCATATTCAATCAATCAAACACAACAATACAATTTCAAAGGGATAATCGGATTCAAGTGGAAAAGGATATGGATTGGCGCCTAGGTTCTTCTTTATCAGATTTCTCCCTTCTCTTCCTATTTTCTTCCAAATCTACAGATCTGAAAGTATCCCTTTTTCAGAATAATTATAGATATGTAAGAATTTAAGGATTCTAGGCCTATAAGATTATTCAAGTTTTAAATTTGGATGCTTTCAGGTGAGTGGGAAATTTATATACAAAGTTATAATAGACTATTTATCTCATTTTAATTAGATCTCAAAATATATGCCTAATGTCATCGGATCTGTTCATAATATTGTTGAATTTGAATTGGCACCTATCAGATCTGCTAATAAATATGGTCAAAACTTGGAAATTGTGAATTATGGTTAGGAATAATATTAATTGTAGGTTTACTTAAATTGTTATACACCTTGCCAACAAGTAGGTTGGAAAATAAATTGTGGTTATTGCAAAACACTGTAGATCTAGAAACCAGTCCCATTAAACACCATTTAGATGAAGTTATATTCCAGATCTCTAGTTGTAGTGTAAAAATAATAAATTATATGAATTTGATAAAAAAGATAAAAAGGTGAATTGTGTGATCTTAATCTTGAAAGACATATGCATATTTGTGTTCAATATTGTTGAGGTTTTGGTTTAGTTTATGTAAATATGTCGTCTTCCTCTCCTTGAACAAAAAGACATTATTTTGAATTCACAAGAGATATGACAAAAAGACAGAAAAATAGGAAGGTTGTGTAAATATACATATAAATATACAGATTTATGCATAGTTTGAATCAACTATTCCAAAATATACATTAACATATATTTCTTGTGATTTGAAAATATGTCAATCCCAACAATCAGGTATAATTTACAATAACTATAACTAACGGTCTTTTTCTAAGATTTTGAACCTTATGGAAAGATTGAATAAAAAAAGGAAACTTTGGTATTTTATTAAAACAAATTATTAAATTTAACAATAAATAATAATAAAGAAAGATAACTACATTGACCGCACAAAAATATATATATATATATACACATTATCTGTTTGAATCTACGTAAATAACGAAATATGTATAAAAATGAATGTTTGAATGATATTCTTTTTTGGAATTATACATATAAATGTAATCCATATTAAATGAATATATTAGTAGTGACCATTATAGCAATTAATATAATTGATTGCTACAAATAGGGCCACAAATAAATAACAATTATAACCGTCATTGATTAGGGAAAGAAAACTTAATTAGGAAATTAAGTCTAATGGTTACAATCTCTAAATTGGCTAGGATTAATGTTGTAAACTCAAATTTATGGAATTAAATAATAACCGTACTAAGACACGAGGTTAAGTTCTACTTGTGGTAGAAGTCTGCCCAGAACCGCCCGGCAAATCCAGCATCTACAAGTGGTCAGCTTAATGTGAGGGGTTTGGTGCATAAACATATATATAAATATATGTACAACAAGCAATAAATAAGAAATTGAATTAGAAATGTCTTTTTGACTACAACAAATAAATATTTTTGGGACTGATAAAATAAGGATATTTCATTGTTATTAATGTCTTAGGAAAATTATGACCGTTAGGCTTATAAATGACGTTAATTATAATCAATGGAAATAGATGGTATTTAAATATTAATGAATGTCTTACAAAATTATGACTCTTAGGTTCATAACCGACATGCCTTAGGGAAATATGATTATTATGGTTATAAAGGGCAATAAATATAGGAACATAAATAAATGAAATAAAACGGGAGTTTATAGGTATTAGTTTTTGTTTAAGTACTAAGTCCAATAAGACTAATAGTCAAATAAATATCCTAGTCTAAGAAGGATATTACTTTCCTTTGTCATACTAGTTAATAGAGAACTTATAATAAAAATCTAGGATTGGACTTAGTAGGTTAATGATGTGAAACATTATTAACCATAGGAACCCATGACGATATTTAACTACATGCGTATAGTGTTCCTGTGAAGAGAGACTAAATAGGAATAACTCAATAACGTAGCCCGTTTCGCCGTAATAGGGAAGAGCATTAAAGGCTAATGGGGTATGAACTTAATAATCTTCGCGTATAGTTTGCTTCCAAGGTTTTAAGTGACATGGTCAAAAATTCCACCTGGGAATAGGTCTTTCAGTTCAGGGTTTTAAATGGCATGTGTATGGGGCCTATCCAAACCTGAAAATTAAAAATGTCAGATATGGCTACCTATCCCATGGGAAGTAATAAGCAACTAAGGAGATTATCCAATAAGGTCAGCTATATTGTATAGCGAGCGATAAAATACCATCTCTCACCATACACGGTGTATGGGTTAAGGCGTGAGCGATGGAAGCCTCAACTAGTGGGGCCCTATAGTTAGTGCCCTCTAGTTTATGTTGAATAAAGGATGAGCGAATGGAAAGAATATATATACATGCATACATACCTACATACATACAATTATATATGGACTCTGTAATTAGGGGTCCACTCTCGATTTTATAACCATCCATATTCTGGTATAAGGCTTCCTAAACATTTGCGAAAACGTTCTATCGCGGTATCATATTTCGAGAATACTACCTTAGGAAGGGTAGTTAGAGTCGTGCGTGAATATTTACAAGGTTAGGCTAGAACCACTAACCTTGGTAGGCATACATCTTGGGTTGAACCAAACGGGGTACATCTATGTATTATAATATGTGTTGTACATTTCATGTTCATCAGAATCTTGTTCTTCTGACCCCCCCTCCTAATTACAACCACCCAGATTTTCTAGAGAAGGTCGGGTTCTCTTCAGGTGTTTAAGTTTGGCTTTCGGTTCTCGTTCTCTCTCATGCTCGGTATTGGCAAAGTGGCTTACTTTAAAAACGTAGTTACTTGAGTTGATACTTGTCTATCCTGTTTTGTTTCCGTTGTGAGTTATCTTTATCGTACTCTGATTATGCTCATGCTTATTTATTTGCAGGTACCAGATTCGCACGCTCCATTCTTGGATGTGCTCGACTTTCGATTTTTGTCGGAACTTGGAAATAGAAAAGTGTGGGGCGTAACATTTGATATCAAAGCATAGGTTAGACGATCATAGGAATTAGTTTAATTAGGACTCATGAGACTGCGTAACTCGATTTTCTTTTATGTTTTTCTTTGCCTTTCTTACTCGACTTTAATTTATTTCAACGATGAATTAGTCGTGGGCCTAACAATATAAAATAGGCTTTAAGCGACTAGGAGTTGAAATATGTTGAGTTCAGGTTTCTAGCTAATTCTATCTTACCCCCACAGTACGTTGGTGATCTCGTCGTGAAGTGCATGAGGATGACATATGGTGGATTCCTCTGATTCGAGTTTGGAGGCTAGACAAAAATCTAGCTACAACCTAGATAATCGCGATTTCTGGTTTTTTGTTTCATTAGTAGTTTCGGTTATAGACCTTTGCTTGATCCAAACGGGAAAAGTTCACGTTAGTATGTCGTATCTATTTCAGATATATAATTATGAGGTATATCCATTTGTTACTTTGTTGAATTTCCGAATCTACCTTTATTGAAAGTATTCATTTGAGTTCTTGCGAGGGAATTTTATTTTTAAAACTATTTGAAAAAATAAAAATGGGTTTTGAAAGTTTTGAAATATGGTTTTAGAAAATGGTTTTATAAAGGCATAGTTTTATAAAGTTATGGTTTTTAAATTTTAATCTATTCGTGTTTCAAAATTATTAGGGCTTTGTGTAATTTTAATAAATATAATCCGATGGGTAGGAAGGAAGGAATTAGAAATGACATGGAATATGCTACTAAACTTAAGAATAATAAATATCCATTCCTTGTGATTTTTGGTATCTCTCTTCCAATATATATTGGGTAATTTATTGAAATTATCACAATTAATCCTTAAGATTTTGAAGCTCCAACATTTTTAAATGCAATAAGGTTTTTCAGTTTGTAATTCAAACCGGAATACAAATAATAATAAAGTGGATTTATAAATATGAAACCGTTAATTTATAATAAATTCCATTTTTGAAAAGTTTTAAATTTTCCTTCGAAAATGCTAAGAAAAATCCTTCATCTAAATTTTTGAGGTATTTGATTTCATAAACCGTCTATTTGTTTGTCAGCTAGTTAAGGGGAAAATCCGTTTTAATCTTATTTCAGATTTCTAGCTGATTTTCTGTTCTATGTTCGTTCGTTCTCTTTGTGGTCACTTCATCATTTTGAGACTACTTATCATCTTTGGAGACGGTTGGGAGTTGGACTGAGGTCTTTAATACCGCCGTGACGAGGATAATTGTTTTTGGGGTCGCGTCAAATCTTAAAAGATGACGCATGACGATTAATATTTTAATCCGGCCTAATAAGGTCAAGCTTCAACCTTTACCCAAAACCCATTTGACTTTTAACCGTTTAGTGTTATACCTAGGACGGTCAACTTGTTGATGAGTTTTGGTACAAATTGGACCTAGGATTCAACCATAAAAGTTGCATCCAAACCATCCCCTTAACCTCTTTCTTTCATCCTTCCTTCCTCATCTAGCTGAACCGAATCTCTATTCTTCTTCTCTTTCTTTGTCGTCGGCTCGCCTCCTCCTTTTTTCGCGCTTGTTTGCGCATTAGATCTTGCCTCATTAGTACTCCAAATTCTAATTTCTTCTCCCCAACCATTTCTTAGTCCATAATACCTACTTGCACTACCTGATGTTTATAGTACCATTTAAACCTCATCCTTAGGAAGAGGTCATTTGGTTGGATCGGAATGAGCAAAAGGTCTCACCATTTTAGTGCTAAGAAAATTTATCATGGCAGTTTGACTTGCACCGGCCCATTGATTCGAGATCTTGCTGCATCCGCCTTTGTTATATCTAGTTGGAATAGATTTTATGAGGGCGATTGTCGTTTCGGAGATGAAGATTAAGCTATCCTTGAATGGTCTTTTGCTAATCGGCTTTGGAGATTCTGCTGCAAATTTCTTTTTCTTAATGTCAGTTTTTGAGTTCGGGAATCTATTTTCGAACTACCCATGTAGATGTGTGACCCATTTATCACATTGTTTTATAGATGGGAAGTCATGACTAGGTTTGTCTCATGATGCGGAAATTAATCTTTTCTCTTATCGATGAGATGACCATCATTTTGTACCGCATCGTATTCGATTCAGCTTGTTGTCCCTGTGTGTTGTCTCATGGAGTTACTTTCTTTAATTTCACCTATCCATTTTGTCTTTAGACAATATTAGGTGGATCTCCATGAGAATCAGTTTTTTTGGTAGGTTTCTTTTCTCGTCGCAAACTCTCTCTCTTAGTAGAGGTAGTGATGTGGGAACCTCCAACAACACCAGAAGTGTTTGTAATACGAGGTTGAATATTTTGCTACCATGATATGGTTAATTAAAGATCAAAAAAATTGGTTTGAGCTTCAGCCACGGAGCAAGATATCTCATTGTTTATAGCCATTGTTTTTTTAGAGTTTCTGTGTTGTTGTTTTGTCGTCGCCTCTGTTGCTTTCACTTTCCAGCATCGGGTTCTTGGCTTCGTGATGATTCGTGCATGAAACTGTTAGTGTTGTTTAAATCGCACGACATAGGTTAATGAGATTTCTATGTCTGGAATGTTTATGTCATTCACGCATTCCTGTTTGAATGAAACCTCGTTTCTCTTATCTAAACTAACAGCTGTCCTAGAGCTAAAAAGAATATAATTCTATATTGGATAAATTTTAGCAAAGGATAGATTTTGCATTATTTTTGTCGTGGGTACAATCAATCACCGTTTATTGTTAAGCTAAAATTTTATTTTGGGGTTTTTAGGCACAAGGACAAACCCAACAAAAAGTTTATCCATAAGGATAAGAGACTAGAATTTTAACCACAAGGACAATTTTTAGTGTAAAGAGGGAAATTCAGGGGTCTGCTATCATTTCATACTTTACACTAAAATTTATCCTTATGGTTAATTTTTTTGCCCCTTGTCCTTATGGATAAAATTTTTGTTCATTTTGTCCTTCACACTATTTTCATGTTTTATTTTGGTCTTTTTGTGTGTGATTTCAGTTCTCACATTTTCTACGTGACTGACTTCCTTCTTTAACAACATGTGACTTGAATCGTTTAACCTTCCGCAAATTAATTACATTTTTGAAGCCTTTGAAAAACGTTGTTTGAAAAAAAAAAATTAACATTTTTAAATTTTTATGGATTTACTTTCTTTTATTTCGATTCACACGAAAATGCAAAAAATTGTATGCATCAATTTGTGCATATTTCAACCTCTGTTTTACATTAAAATGAGTTATTTGAATGGCGCAAAGCGCACGTTACCGAAATTTCATTTTTTCATACAAATCTCATAAGGGAAGTAAAACGATATTGGAAAGAAAATTTCAAAAATAAACAGAAGAAGTTTTCAAGCGGAAATTTATTTTCATGAAAAAATTCGATTTTTGGTCACATGAATAGTGCAAGGAAGATGTTTTGTTGGTTTGTGTGCGCGTTTTATGCCTACGACGAATATGTCTAAATTTACCATTATACAATGTACTATTTTCCCTTCCTATAGCAGGTTGACTATCACAATGTATACATATTGGAGGTACTGGTTTTTCCCAATTTGGAATGTCCTCTAAAAAACCCCTAAGCCAATCTGCTTCTTCCATGGCTTTATCCAGAGCAATGAACTCAGATTCCATTTGTAACACCCCACCTCCGCCAGGGTGACTCTTGCAAGCACTCTGACTTTGGAGGGGCGTTTGAATCAGGTGAACATGCATAATGATATATCAAGGCAGAACAAGAACATATGTATATATGTAAACAGAGTAAATAAGATAAGTAAAACAGCGGAAGATTTCAAAACTATTTCAAAACAAATCTGGTACATCATAAGGTCAACTTTCCAAATACACAAGTCTAGATAAAAAAAACAACATCACTGGAAAAACTGAAATACATAAGTACTATCCCCAAAATAAGTGATAACCATAGCTAGCTTCATGTACAACCGTACATGAGCTAAATCCCACAAGCAAGCGATCAGAAATCCAAGCTAAGCTCCAATATTCCCACCCTGAGAATCTGGGGGGGGGGGGACGGAAGAAAAGAGGCGAAAGGAAAACAGGTCAGTCAAAAAGACTGAGTAAGCCCTACTACAATCAATGTAAACTGATAAAGTTAACTGGCATGATGAAAGCTGAGATGAACATATGGACAACTACATACTGGCATGATGATTAACTAACAAGGTAGATAAAGGTGTCATCGCATAATCAGGTTTAAGGTTTTGCACCACAGGTGTACTAGCAAACTAACATGACTTGAATAAACCAGTATTGATCCCTTGGCCCAAGCTTTGGCCCAATAACATGAAATGACCCTAATACAAGGTCTAACCAAACAGTCTAGTCGATCGGCTCCCTATAAGCCTAACCCGTCACGTGTTGGTGTCCATACGGCCCAAACATAATTGTAGTCAGACTGTGCCAGGTCTCCCGTCGGGTGTATCAAGCCCTAGGGTGGCAACCCCTGGACACCATAAACATGCGTGCACAGTCTCGATCTACTGGTACCCGTGCATGTTTTCCCCGGTTTCGGACTATGTGCACGACCATAAGTCCGCCCGGAACTACACCGGCGTACCACTCTGCGGTCGCTTTTGGTCACTTACCTCCAGTTCAGTAATCGTGCTCCCTCCCTAGCCTAGACCCTAGGGCCTTAATGATACAAACTTGGGATTACTGCTGGAGTGGACCCCCATTGCTAGGATTTTTCTAGTGGGTTAAGTACGGTTTAACCCTCTTGCTAATCATGGATTAACTTGGTTAAGTGTAACGATGAGTTCACGACTTAACCCCGATTAATCTACCAAGCCCAAATTGGTTAAGTACTAAGTGGACCATGACTTAACCCTAATTACGAGGCATTAATTAATTTAATGCGCCTTAACCTCTCACATTAGACCTTGTTGTGGTTACTAGTTAAGCCGGGCGGGTCCGGGTAGCTTTACACCACAACTTGGTCTAACCTCGGGTTCAAGGTACAACATGACCAACTTCTCACATTGGGTCCTATTGTTTGTAGCAACTAGTTAAGCCGGTCGGTTCCGGGTAGGTTTACGCTACAAACTCAATCCAACCTCGAGTTGGTCACACTTATCTTTTCTAAGTGTCATGTCCATCATGTTTCCAAAACATGTTACAAGTTTTCAAGCATTTGGGTAGACCTAACTTAATAGGTAAATTCCCAAAGGGTAGACCTAACTTAATAGGTAAATTCCCAAGCTTATGTTTTTATGTCTTTTAAGTTTACCCAACCCCAAACGCAATCCCATCGCTTACATATCGCAATAGCACATAAAGGATAGAAAGAGGGAACTTGGCATAATCATGACATAAAGGTGTTGAAGCCACAAGTTTAACATGGTGGCATATGAAATGTACATATGTTCATATACTTGCATATTACATTTTAGGCCTCAAAAGCATGCATAAAACCAAACTTAGCATATTGGTGATACATGGTGATAAATGACATGTAGAAATGGCCATAAGTTCGCATTTAGCCTCACATGCAAGTTATCATAAGAGATATGATAACCTACATGTTGCCAAAATGCAACCTTTAGCATAAAGCTTGAAGCTTTATGTTCATATACTCAAGATAAGCTTGCATAGCATGATAACATGAACAAAATGATCACCCCAAACTTGCATAACATACTTGCATATCATATAACGAACTTGCATCTCAAACTTGCATAACATAACATGATAAACTTGCATATCATAACATGGCAAACTTGCATAGCATAACATGGTAAACTTGCATAACATAACATGATAAACTTGCATATCATAACATGGCATACTTGCATAACATAACTTGATGAACTTGCATAACACATCATAGTAAACTTGCATAACACATCATAGTAAACTTGCATATCATAATGATCAATCACAACTTGCATCATTCATTAACTTTAGAGTTTAAGTATGAAAGTAGAAAAGGGCTTACAATGCTTAGGAAGTCACAAAAATATGACAAAGCCCTTATGAAATCAATTAGACCCAAAATGCAAGCTTTAATAGAAAAACCCTTGAGCCAAAATGATCAAAACTCTTTCTTTATGATGCAAATATAGAAACTTGACTTGAATGCAAGCTAATGACACTCATACAAGCTTGAAAACACTTGTATGCATGGAAAATCTCATAGAAACTTATTTAGAAATTTTATGAAGAGAGTGGAGGCCATGAGAGGTAAAATTTTGCCATAGTTTAGTTGTAGGATTGATTAATGATGATTTAGGGTTAGGTTAGGGGCTTATTTATAGAGATTAGGATTAGTTCTAGCCTTAGGATTAAACCCTAGTTCCAATCTCAGCCCTTAAAACCAAATCTGGCCCCCAAACTCAACACAAACCCAAAATGGTGCACCAGGCAAAACTGCCCGGCTGGACCAAGTCGACAGGGCTGTCGACTTGGGTCCAACCAAGTCGACTCCCAAGTCGACAGGGCTGTCGACTTGGGTGCTCTGGCGGGAATTTTCCCGCCTGGCCCAAACTGGCCCAAATTTCCAAATTCAAACTTGAATTTGAAATCTGTTTTTACTTTGAAATTTTCTGAAAACTTCGTTGGGCCTTAATCGGGTCATACGGACTCCGATTTTTGAAAACTCGGACTCTATTTTGCGTATTTTTCCGAGACGAACGCAATGGCATAGCCCGTTTCCCTTGATTCAGATTTATAAATTAAATTCTGCCTCGATTTATGTTATAACAGGTTATTGAAAATACGGGTTGTTACATTCTCCCCTCCTTAAAGGATTTCGTCCCTGAAATCTTCAAGTTAGGAAGAACGTATCCTACCATCCAACATCCATCTACTCAAAACATCATCCACGAGAAATCATTGTCCTTACAAGATTTTAAATGTTGTATGAACATATGCAAAGGTGTGTGTATATGTACCTATCTAATGCAAATATCATCAATGCAAATTATGTTAGTGAAATGAATCCATATGTATGCAATTCCTAACATAATGTATAACATCTATATGTGTGCCCATAAGATACATCCATATGCAACATCCATGTGATAACACAAAAATTTTCATCCATGAATAAGCATAAACACTCATGCATATGCAATATGAGGAGTGTGTGAGCCGATCTAGTGCCTAACGTGTATAATGCATCCACGAGTAACCACTTGCAACCATCAAGCATAACATGTTTCAAACACATGTTTCATCCAAAGGGTTTTTACCTAAGGTTCTCATGACAAGATTAACACGATATACTAGATAATCCAGACAAACATGGATAGCAAAAGATATGCTACAAAGAGATCGGGAAGATAAGCAAGATATACTCCTTTTTGGATTACAAGAAATCCCTTCCTAACCAACCCATATTCCATAAAATCCCAAAAGGTTTAGTCAACCTAACGGACCCCTTCAAACCCTGACATGTATTACTAGCCAATAAGTCATACCTCCCGACAGAAATAGGACCGAGAATGGGACCGAGAGGATATACGTAAAAAGATAACATGCGAGTAAGTTCCACAGGAAAACAAGGACCAAGGATATGCTCTTAAAAAGAGATATGATGCGCGTATCTAGCCTTTAGTCTTCTAAGTCACGTTTCCTTGAGTTTAACTCCACTGTGCTTTGACCGTCTTTTACCTCATGACTTCTTAGCTTCTTAACTTTTATTTCCAAATATGAGTTGGAACCCATTTCATTGTCGCCTCTCGTCTTCCTTTTTCACTTACTCTTCTATCATTCTTGGCTTAAACATAACCATGACCTCATGATTTCATGCAAGCTCTCCAAAATTCACTAGTGAATCCTGGATCTCGTTTACTTACTATAAAGTATTCCACGCAGCAGAACTTTTCTTGGAAATACCACTCCACGTTGCCAATTGCTCTTACCAACGTGATTTTCTATAACTCATGCTTGAACGAAATGAACCATCCGCCTACGACTGATAGGCCGTACTTAGATTCAGTCGCTTGCCCATGACTTCCCGTAGACTATCCCAAAACTGGCTAGTGAAGATTGAGTCATGGTTACTAACTATCCTTTAGGGAACCCCGTGCAACTGCTTTATTTCTTGAAAGTAAATTGTCGCTAGCTATGATGCAGTCCTTTCGCTCTTTACCGGAGTGAAATGAGCGCTCTTCGTGAGTCTACCTACTATGACCCACATGCTCGTATTCTGTTTCCTTAACCTAGGCAATCCATCCACGAAATCCTTCATGACGTTTTTTCCCTCTTCCATTTCGGGGACCTCCAATGGATATAATAGCCCACCGGGCTTCTATGACTCGGCCTTAAACCTGTTGGCACAACATGCACCTTGGGACAAACTCGGCCACCTCCTCGAGTGATGTGCATCTTCAAGAACCTTCTTTCTCTCATCGCGTCTTAGCCATCCCTTGTCATCTATAGCGAGGTGACTTACCATCTCGCCTCGAATCAACTTGTCCATGATCTCGACTAACTGCGGGTCTTCTTTCTGTGAAGTCCCTACTTGATTCAGAAGGGTAGGTCTAAGCTCAAGGGACGCTAACTAACTAATTAAACTGAGAGAACTTCTTACTTCAGTTGCATTCCTTAGAGTCTTCCAATCCTGAACTGCAACTACCTTAGCGGGATCCACCGCTAAGCCTTGCTTAGTTACTATATGCCTAAGGAATCTAACTTCCCTTCTCCAAAAGTGACACTTGGAGAACTTGGCCTTCAACTGATGCGCTCTAAGCGTATCCATCACCTCCACGAGATGCCTTGCATGCTCTTCCTCATCCTTAGAGAAGATCAGAATATCATCTACGAAGACCACGACAAACTTGTTCAAGAACTCCCTGAACACCCTACTCATCAAGTCCACGAAGTAGGCGGGTGCATTAGTCAAACCAAATGGCATGACCAGCCATTCTAAGAATCCATCCAGAGTTCTGAACGCAGTCTTGTCTATACTATCCTCAGCTACTCTGAGCTGATGGAACAGATGTTCCTACAAGCTGATCAAACAAATCATCGATCCTTGGCAATGGTTGTCTATTCTCTTTAACTCACAATAATCAACACAAAGTCGAAGAAAACCATCTGCCTTGGTAGTAAATACTACAGGCGCTCCCCATTCGGATATACTTCGTCTAATGAAGTTCTTCTGAAGCAACTCCTTCACTTGCTTACTTAACTCTCATCTTGCGGGGCCACGTGCCTAACCGGCCACAAAACTATCTTGGCATTATCAACCAGATAAATGCGGAAATCTATCTCTCGTTTAGGGGTAACCCCCTTCACTTCACCCAAGATATCAGGATATTCTCGGACCACCCTCACCGATTACAAACTATCGATAGACGAGTCGAGGGGTTCAAGATAACACAACATGACGGGACTCATAGGGTTACTAGAAATTTTTAGGGTATTACCGAGGCGATTCATGAGCCTCTCAACCCTATGCTCAAAAATCAAGAATGGCTCCAAAACTGGACAACAAATCCATGCCCAAAGTCAACCCATACCCCATGAATCCGAGAATATAAGCATCACACGAGAACTCTACACTAAAGATAGAGATTTTCAAATCCACTTAGATAATAGACAAATGGGCGGAAACCCCAATTGGATTTGAAACACACACGGGATCATTAACTAGACTAGTACTTAGGTGCAAACCTTCAACTAAACCAGATGAAATAAACTATGCGATGCACCAGAAACAAACAAAGTACGAACTGAAAAATCAGAAATATATACAAGGCTCTCAACAGAGATACTACCTCGATCGGGAACTGGAGCGGCATTGAGAGCATGAACTTGCCCTCCCGAAGGTCCAGCACGCTGAGTCTGACCCTGGCCTTGCCCTTGCTTCTTCGGGCAATCCCTAGTGAAATGTCCAGTCTCACCGCAGAAAAAGCATTCACCATTCTTCCTTTTCCTCTTCTTACAATCCTTAATAAGATGCCCAACTGAACCACAATAATAGCACTTCCCCTTTTTGTTATTGCCCTTGTTGTTGTTCCCCTTGTTGCCTTGACTCTTGTTCTTGTTCTTATTGCCTTGACTGCTCTGACCGCTTGGATTACCCTGATTTCCTTTCCACTGGGAATCAGTCTTCTTGGCTTGAGTATCATTCATCTTGATCTCTTTCTTGTCACTCCTATTCTCTTCATTGAGTAGGGCCATATTCACCAAACTCTCGAAAGTTGCCCCCAAGGGTATATGAGTCATGGCTAAACCATGTAATGGCTGGTTTAATCCTAGAGCAAAGTATAGGGCCTTCTTCTGAGCTGTGTTAACCAAGTCTAAACCGACCCGAGCAAGTTGATTAAACTTATCCACGTATTCCCTAATAGTCATGTCCCCTTGCTTTAGTGATAGGAACCTTAGTCCAAACTTTCCCCGAAAGTCGTCCCAAGTCTCAGTTAGCCTAGTAGCGGTGGTGACCACCCACCAACGTGCAGCTTCTTCCTTTAGCAACCACACTGCCAATAAAACCTTCCTACGGTCATCTATATCAAAGAAGGCAAAAAGATCTTCGGTTTCTTTCAACCAATTCCTGGCCTCTACAAAAGTCTCGGTTCCAATGAAATTCTTGCCACCCATCGTCTTAAAGTCTTTGCAAATCTCCGCGAAATCCTTTTGTGGATGCTGAGGGGGAGGAGGAAGAGGAACCTCAGCGACATGAGGAGGAGGAACATTAACTACCGGAGGAGGAGGAGGAACATCTGCGGGGCCGGCTTCGGTCGCCCTAGCCTCCAAAAGTCCCCTATACCAAACTGGTACGTGTACTCCCTCCGGAATGGCAAAGTTATCGGCCATACTGAAAACGAAGAAAAAGATAGATTCAGAATGGAGAAAAACGAAGGAATTTTGCTAATGGCTTTTTGGGGAATAGCCTTTAAAATAAACTAGACTTTTCTTTGGAAAATACTTTATACTTGGTTTTGAAAATAGTTTTCCAAAAGTTTTCTAAAAACCTTTTTGTTCCTTCTCGTAAACCATATGCTCTGATACCAAATGTAACACCCCACCTCCGCCAGGGTGACTCTTGCAAGCACTCTGACTTTGGAGGGGCGTTTGAATCAGGTAAACATGCATAATGATATATCAAGGCAGAACAAGAACATATGTATATATGTAAACAGAGTAAATAAGATAAGTAAAACAGCGGAAGATTTCAAAACTATTTAAAAACAAGTCTGGTACATCATAAGGTCAACTTTCCAAATACACAAGTCTAGATAAAAAAAACAACATCACTGGAAAAACTGAAATACATAAGTACTATCCCCAAAATAAGTGATAACCATAGCTAGCTTCATGTCCAACCGTACATGAGCTAAATCCCACAAGCAAGCGATCAGAAATCCAAGCTAAGCTCCAATATTCCCACCCTGAGAACCTGGGGGGGGGGGGGGGGGGAACGGAAGAAAAGAGGCGAAAGGAAAACAGGTCAGTCAAAAAGACTGAGTAAGCCCTACTACAATCAATGTAAACTGATAAAGTTAACTGGCATGATGAAAGCTGAGATGAACATATGGACAACTACATACTGGCATGATGATTAACTAACAAGGTAGATAAAGGTGTCATCGCATAATCAGGTTTAAGGTTTTGCACCACAGGTGTACTAGAAAACTAACATGACTTGAATAAACCAGTATTGATCCCTTGGCCCAAGCTTTGGCCCAATAACATGAAATGACCCTAATACAAGGTCTAACCAAACGGTCTAGTCGATCGGCTCCCTATAAGCCTAACCCGTCACGTGTTGGTGTCCATACGGCCCAAACATAATTGTAGTCAGACTGTGCCGGGTCTCCCGGCGTACCACTCTGCCGTCGCTTTTGGTCACTTACCTCCAGTTTAGTAATCGTGCTCCCTCCCTAGCCTAGACCCTAGGGCCTTAATGATACAAACTTGGGATTACTGCTGGAGTGGACCCCCATTGCTAGGATTTTTCTAGTGGGTTAAGTACGGTTTAACCCTCTTGCTAATCATGGATTAACTTGGTTAAGTGTAACGATGAGTTCACGACTTAACCCCGATTAATCTACCAAGCCCAAATTGGTTAAGTACTAAGTGGACCATGACTTAACCCTAATCACGAGGCATTAATTAATTTAATGCGCCTTAACCTCTCACATTAGACCTTGTTGTGGTTACTAGTTAAGTCAGGCGGGTCCGGGTAGCTTTACACCACAACTTGGTCTAACCTCGGGTTCAAGGTACAACATGACCAACTTCTCACATTGGGTCCTATTGTTTGTAGCAACTAGTTAAGTCGGTCGGTTCCGGGTAGGTTTACGCTACAAACTCAACCCAACCTTGAGTTGGTCACACTTATCTTTTCTAAGTGTCATGTCCATCATGTTTCCAAAACATGTTACAAGTTTTCAAGCATTTGGGTAGACCTAACTTAATAGGTAAATTCCCAAAGGGTAGACCTAACTTAATAGGTAAATTCCCAAGCTTATGTTTTTATGTCTTTTAAGTTTACCCAACCCCAAACGCAATCCCATCGCTTACATATCGCAATAGCGCATAAAGGATAGAAAGAGGGAACTTGGCATAATCATGACATAAAGGTGTTGAAGCCACAAGTTTAACATGGTGGCATATGAAATGTACATATGTTCATATACTTGCATATTACATTTTAGGCCTCAAAAGCATGCATAAAACCAAACTTAGCATATTGGTGATACATGGTGATAAATGACATGTAGAAATGGCCATAAGTTCGCATTTAGCCTCACATGCAAATTATCATAAGAGATATGATAACCTACATGTTGCCAAAATGCAACCTTTAGCATAAAGCTTGAAGCTTTATGTTCATATACTCAAGATAAGCTTGCATAGCATGATAACATGAACAAAATGATCACCCCAAACTTGCATAACATACTTGCATATCATATGACGAACTTGCATCTCAAACTTGCATAACATAACATGATAAACTTGCATATCATAACATGGCAAACTTGCATAGCATAACATGGTAAACTTGCATAACATAACATGATAAACTTGCATATCATAACATGGCATACTTGCATAACATAACTTGATGAACTTGCATAACACATCATAGTAAACTTGCATAACACATCATAGTAAACTTGCATATCATAATGATCAATCAAAACTTGCATCATTCATTAACTTTAGAGTTTAAGTATGAAAGTAGAAAAGGGCTTACAATGCTTAGGAAGTCACAAAAATATGACAAAGCCCTTATGAAATCAATTAGACCCAAAATGCAAGCTTTAATAGAAAAACCCTTGAGCCAAAATGATCAAAACTCTTTCTTTATGATGCAAATATAGAAACTTGACTTGAATGCAAGCTAATGACACTCATAAAAGCTTGAAAACACTTGTATGCATGGAAACTCTCATATAAACTTATTTAGAAATTTTATGAAGAGAGTGGAGGCTATGAGAGGTAAAATTTTGCCATAGTTTAGTTGTAGGATTGATTAATGATGATTTAGGGTTAGGTTAGGGGCTTATTTATAGAGATTAGGATTAGTTCTAGCCTTAGGATTAAACCCTAGTTCCAATCTCAGCCCTTAAAACCGAATCTGGCCCCCAAACTCAACACAAACCCAAAATGGTGCACCAGGCAAAACTGCCCGGCTGGACCAAGTCGACAGGGCTGTCGACTTGGGTCCAACCAAGTCGACTCCCAAGTCGACAGGGCTGTCGACTTGGGTGCTCTGGCGGGAATTTTCCCGCCTGGCCCAAACTGGCCCAAATTTCCAAATTCAAACTTGAATTTGAAATATGTTTTTACTTTGAAATTTTCTGAAAACTTCGTTGGGCCTTAATCGGGTCATACGGACTCCGATTTTCGAAAACTCGGACTCTATTTCGCGTATTTTTCCGAGACGAACGCAATGGCATAGCCCGTTTCCCTTGATTCAGATTTATAAATTAAATTCTGCCTCGATTTATGTTATAACAGGTTATTGAAAATACGGGTTGCTACACCATTGTTGACCTTGTTATGCAAGTCTGTTTGGATGATTTCCACGAAAATGTTCCATTTTCTAATGTAAACACATATCCACTTGTGGATTTTGTGTCATTTGAGCCTGTTATCCAATTGGCATCACTATATCCTTCTACTACTGAAGGATACTTATCATATTGCAACACATAGTTTTATGCATACTTTAGATATCCTAGGACTCTGATTATTGCTTTCCAATGATTTTTACCACGATTGCTGGTATATCTACTTAGCTTGCTTATAGCGTACGCAATATCAGGCCTAGTGCAATTCCTGACATACATAATACTTCTCAGTATACGAGAGTATTCAAGCTGATATATAGCATCACCGGTGTTCTTTACCCAATTTTGGTTCATATCTACTGGTGATTTTGCAGTAGTTATATATGCTGCTTGAATTTTTCAAGAATTTTAGCAATTTATTATGACTGAGATAACGCATATCCCTATGATGTCTTTATAATTTTTGCACCCGAAATTACATCGGCCACTCCTAGGTCCTTCATGTCAAATCTAGAGGATAACATGTCCTTCATAGATTTTATTATGACCTTATTATTTCCTAGGATCAGTAAATCATCAACGTAGAGACAAACAATGACATATCCACCATCTATACATTTTATATAGATGCATTTATCTGATTTATTTATTTTGAATCCATTTGATAACATTGTTTCATCAAATTTCTCATGCCATTGTTTTGGTGATTGATTAAGGCCATAAAGAGATTTTACTAACTTGCACACCTTATTTTCATTTCCTGGGCTTAGAAACCCTTTTGGTTGCTGCATATATATTTCTTCTTCCAGTTCACCGTTAAAAAACGCAATTTTCATATCCATTTGGTGTATTTCCAAATTCAATATAGATGGGACTGCAATAAGCATCCTAATTGATGTTATTCTGGTAACTGGTGAGTATGTATCAAAGTAATCCAGATCTTCCTTTTGTCTGAATCCTTTTATTACAAGTCTTGCTTTATACTTGTCCATTGAGTCGTCAGACTTTAGGTTTTTCTTAAATATCCATTTATATCCTAGTGGTTTTGATCCTTTAGGGAGATCGACTAGTTCCCACGTATGGTTTTGTAGAATGGATTCTATTTCATAATGACGGCTTCTTTCCAATAAGGAGCATCGGGAGATGACATTGCTTGTTGGTAAGTTAGAGGTTCATTTTCTATCATATATGCATAGAAATCAGGTCCAATGGATTAGAGGTCCTTTGTCGCTTGCCCCTTCTCGGTTCCTCTATCTCAATTTCATCATTCATTTCTCTTTGATCAGCATTATCTTCAGGAGTATCTGGATCTCTTGGCCTCTTTTGAACACTTATTTCAGTAGAGGTTTTTAGAGGATAAATGTGTTCAAAGAATGTTGCATTTCGAGACTCAATAATGGTGTTTTCATGAATGTAATCAATTTCAGATTTTTACATCAAAAATCGATATGCACTACTATTATGAACATATCTAATGAATATGAAATCTATAGTCTTTGGTTTTATTTTGACCTTTTTCGGTTTGGGAATTTCTACTTTGGCAAGACACCCCTACACTTTTAAGTATTTGTAGGATGGTAGACTGTTTTTCCAAAGTTCATGGGGAGTCTTAGACGTTTTCTTTCGTTGTAGTTATTTAAAATATGATTTGCCGAAAGAATAGCTTCTCCCCAAAAATTATCTGGCAAGCCAAAGCTTATTAGTAAGGTATTCATCATTTCTTTAAGAGTTGTATTTTTTTGTTTGGCTATACCGTTGGATTGAGGTGAATAAGGAGCTGTAGCTTGGTGTATTATACCATGCTCAGCACAGAATTCCTCAAATGAAAACTCATATTCTCCTCCTCTATCACTTCTTAAAGCTTTAATTTTTCTGTTGAGTTGGTTCTCAACTTCTGCTTTATATTGTTTAAACATATTGAATGCCTCATCCTTCTAAGGAGATATACATAACAGTATCTTGTACAATCATCTATAAAGGTGATAAAGTACCGTTTTCCTCCTCTAGTTTGACACATTTTCAAGTCGCATACATCAGTATGTACTAAGTCTAGAGGTTCGGTTTCTCTTTCAACATGATGAAATGAGGTTCTTGTCAATTTGACTTCAGCACAAATTTGACATTTGTAATTTAAATCAATTCTACACTTAGGTATGAATTCTAGATTGATCAGTTTTTGTAAAGTATGAAAATTCACATGACCTAGTCTTGAATGCCATATATTAGGAGAGTCAACAATATAAGCAGAAGATTCAGTTTTATTCATATCATTGTTTGGTACAACAGTGGGTACATTAGCCTTAAGTAAGCCATCACATACATAACCCTTAAATATGTACACTCCATTCTTAGACAACACAAATTTATAAGCCACAAATGTCAGTTTGAAGCCATCTTGCTGAGCAACGATCCTAAAATTAGATTCTTGCGAATTTCTGGAACATGTAGAACATCATTTAGAGTGAGTTCTTTTCCAGAAGTCGATTTCAGCACAATCTTTCCCTTGCTTTCGACTTTTGATGTGGACGAGTTACCCATAAACAATTGTTCTTCATTAGTAGCACTTTTGTAGTTTGTGAACATCCACTTATTTGCGCATATATGCCTAGTGGCTCCAGTGTCTACAAACCACTCCTTGTTGTTGCCAACAAGGTTGAATTCTGAAACAACCGCACACAAGTCCATTTCAGAAACGCCGTCTAAAACATCCACCACATTTGCTTTCGATTTCTTCTTTTTGGGTGGGCCGTGACATTCTGCAGCTTTATGACTCTTCTTTCCACAATTATGGCATGACCCTTTGAATTTCTTTGACTTCTTAGATTGGTTGTCATGTTTTCTCTTATTGGACTTATCCGTCTCGATAACGTTTGCTTTGGCAACAACATTTTGAGAAATCTTCTTTTCAGAATTTCTACTATCTTCCTGAATTCTCAATCGAACTACAACTTCCTCCAGTGTCATTTCTTTGCGCTTGTGCTTTAGGTAGTTCTTGAAGTCCTTCCACGATGGAGAAACTTCTCAATAGCAGTGGCAACTTGAAAAGATTCGCCATGAGTCATTTTTTCATCTTCTACTTGACAAATGATAAGTTGCAGTTCTTCAACTTGGTTGATCACAGTTTTTGTATCGACCATTTTGAAGTCAAGAAATTTTCCAGTGATGAGTTTCTTCATGCCATCATCTTCAGTTTTATACTTCTTTTCTAAAGCCAACCAGAGTTGTTTGAATGTTGCAACAGTGCAGTACACGTTGTGACCAGATTTGCAAAAGTACAAAACTGTTGCAAAACAAAGAGTAGAGAGTACCTGTCAGTAATGTCCTAGTCCAGAGTAAATCTGTTTCTTGAAACAATATTGCATTCTCTATGGCGCTGAAGGTTATCGAGTAATTGTTTCCCAAGATAAAACGGACCGATCACCGTTTCTGGTGATTTTATTTGTTCAAGGCCCAAGGCCCTTATCTTTGACGTTTTAATATTTATTATTAAGGCCTAATGCCTACATAGGCTCATTCACTCAATGCTTCATGTGCTCATATCTTTTGTTTTGAAATAGTTTATTGAGTTTTGGTATATATGGAGATATATTCACAAAACACACACAATGTGGTACTTTGTTTTCTTATATTTCTCCAATACTACACATCACAATCTTCTCGTTTATTTCCAACAATTTGGTTGTACCACAATGGACGATCTATACATTTATATTTTTCCAATATTAGATAATTTTTTATTTTTTGAATATGGATACAAATATAGCTTTTGAATTTTTTTTAATACTTACCATATAACGTTATATGGTGAAGTATACAAAATTCTCCTTAGACTCTAAATCCAAGTGTTCCTTTGGCTCCAAATCAATATTTTCAGGTATAATTTAATCTTCTCATATCTCCTTCTCTTGATAGCTTTACCTCCTGCCAATCATCTTCCCCTAGCTCCAGACTCCATTAGAAACCAAACCCAAACCTCTAATAAAACTGCATTGGCATCACGACCTAGGAGCACTAATAGAGAAGATGACTGCTCGACAATGATGAGAGTGACTACTCAGCGAGGCGATGATGGCCACGACTCAGATTCCATGAGGTAGCAACTATAATGCAAGGCGACTTGGTCAATTTTGCAAGAAGGACTCAATCAATAGCATCAACATTCGCGCCTCTGACCACAAGGCTTGACTGCTAAAAAGACCCCTAAGTAATTTTGAGTATACATTAATAACTTATAATGTACTCTTTGTAATTTTGAGTCTGGTCAATAGGAAGGGATTTATGTCCAATAAAATTGATTCCTAATAAGAACTTTTCTAGACGGATTATGTGTGTAGGCAGAGCAATTTGAACTATTTCATTTAATAATTATGCAGAGGAACTGCTTAAGTTGACACTTTTGACAATGAACAAATTTCAGCAGACAAGCTTACAAATCAACTCGTGAATTAAGTTGCGTCATTTTACTTGAAGAGCTCAGTGGACATGATGAGTACTCCCTTTAAGAAGCTTTGAAAGAGAAGGGAAAATTCAGAAACTTATTATTACATGGGTCAGTGGAAATGTGCTTGCCTCTTCGATTCTTATGTGTGGTTTGGTCATGCTATGAGTACTTCTTTTCGGTTTTGCATACCAGTTTTCCACACAATTCATTGAGGTGAAGTAGTCTTTGTTATCACTTTTGTTTACTTTTTATTCTTAAGTGTTTGTAGTTGCAGACTCTGCAAGCTTACTTCTAAACTTATGTGTACGTTAGAAATAAATTTAGTGAAAAATTTGTTCGGTGCTCATATAGACCTTTGTGTACGTTAGTAATAGCTTACTTCTAAGCACGACACCGGTACCTCCAGTGACACCTGCAACAGTATTAGCCACTAGATTCTCATATATAAGTTTGGTGTGACTATGACATCAAATTACTTAGGCTTTGAAATAAGTCGCATGCAACAGTTGTCCAATGATCCTATTATACTTGATACCAAGGTATTTTGTATTTTGTTGCACATTCACGGCATAGTTATACATACAGACCAACTGTCAATTTAATAATGTTGATGGCCTTCTGCATAGCAAATGCTATATTTCTATTGTCTAAATAAGCACAGTCAAAGCATTTCTGGCAATCCACTCTGAGAGAACCTAGTAATTTCCTTAAACTAGCAACAATTCTACTCATAAAGCTTATGCCATAAACCTGAGCGCTCACATTCTGTGTTTTCCACTCCTTAATCATAACAGTATCTACGTTGTCATGCTATTGGGAGAAACAGACAAGTTAAAGCAATGCACAAGAGAAGCACACAAATCCAACTCCTTCCCCAATTGCATTTTAAAGCTACTCACTCCACATCCTGCAGGCATAGCTAATAATCCACCTATCAAACAAACTTTTATTCCTGATGAACTCATTACTTTGTCCAGGTCGCATTCACATTGTGTGGATTTCGTACTTCTCAAAGTAAACGGGTGTGTGCATGGATTCCATAACCTGCTTTACAAAGCTCTTTCTATGAGAAGCATGATTGAAATGAAGGATAACAAGTCGGGAAGGTCTAATCAGTAAAGAAACATATTAACATGTCGAATGAAATGATAAAAAGCACGTACATCAGTATGTGCAGCCTTATGAGAAGCAAGTATAAGGAGACCTGCTAAGCTACAATTACACTTTAAACAACGTAATTAATGCTAACATTTTATTTCATCTGGTTTCATTTAGAATGCACATGGATGATAGCTGAAGAGATAAGAATTTTGCTTCATCAAAGATGATAACTTGCGTTGGAATCGAATTGTACTACTTTATGTGATTGGTTATAGATAAGGTATCTTATATATGACTTCATTTCTTCGATTTCTATTATTTTAGCTTACGTATGTCTTGCGAATATAATTCAGTGGTGCATAGGTAATTGTTATAGCTCATTTTGACTTACAGTGTGTGTAGGTTGAAATGCAGATAAGACAAGAACCCATGTTCGTCAGAACATCAAATGGTAATCATTTAGCTTTAAAAAAAGTATTTACGTATGTCGGCTCTGTTATAAGTGGTTGTCGATTTCATACCAAATTCATTGAAACATAATGTTAGTATTACCATTGAAGCAAAATAACATGAGCAGTTCATATTCAAATAATTTTATAGCTTTAAGGCATACTTTGATGTCCTGTAAGAAATTATTGTATAAGTTTACCATATCATGCAAATTCCAATGCTTTAATGTGCTTGGGCTAGTATAGATTATGGTATCAACAGTGAAGTGGTTTAATATAATTTCCATCATTTTCAAAACCAACTCAGAATGTTCCTTTCGTTTTAGCTTCAAAAGCTACATGCCTCTAATTGGTACATTGTATGGAAACCAGCGTTTAGAGGTTTTATTGAATTAGAAGTGTGACACCCACGTCCGTTAATGTCACTCTTTATGAGAATGCATTAAGTTTCGTGAAACGCACTAGGTAAATATGAATAGTATTTCACAAGACAGATAAATATAAGCAGCTTGAGAACTTTCCTTTTATTAGTAGATAAAGAAAAATAGTGTTTTCAACAAGTTACATCAAAATGCCAATTACATCATTAAACCAAGTACTCCAAAAACCATTTGTCTCATAAAACATCAGAGTGTCATAATACGAAGCCATATCCCTCGTAATAAGCCACAAAAGAGTAGAGATGTAATCAAAACGGTACATCAGAGAAAATCTGGATCCAAGCTGAAAAGAGAGAGAAAGTCCTAATCACTGTTGACCACTTCCGCCTATAGGACCCAAGGGAAAGGAAGAGGAAGAGGCGAAATAAAAAGGTCAGACATAAAGTCTGGCGAGTTCAGTGACTTTCAATATATGAAAGAAATAAAAGCATCATGACAGGTAAATAAGGCCGGATGAGAGAATACGATGTAACTTAACAATATAACATGATAACACATTACACCATAACAACCAATTTGGCACACAAGGAAGCGGACGTAAAATACGGTTTATAGCCGTATCATATTTGATACTGCTTAGATCCGTATCAAACTACATTTTGCGATCCGCACCACCCCAAACACCCTAAATCTGACCATCCATCAACGAAGCTCTGGATCAATTAATTTGATACGGCTTTTGGCCAAATCGAATGCGTATCATATTGTGCACCCCATTAGGCACCATGGATTAAAATTTTGGCCTCTCCCTTTTCCCTCTGTTTCACTTTAATGGTGACCGAAAACCCAAATTTGGGTTTTTGGTCGCCAAATCGTGCCTTCACATTTCTCTGGAATCTCCCCTACCGATAGGGAGGAACAACCCTCTCCTTCGACGCAGCAACCCTTAGTCCCTAGTCGTTCGTTGACCGCAGGTATGTGTTTCAATTGAATTGTATTTTGCATGCCTGACAGTGGGGATTAGTGAACAAGTTGAAGTTTTTGTGTGTTAGCCGACCCTTACTTTGTATTAGTTTGTTAGCTGTTTCAATTGAATCGTGTTGTGCATGCCTGATTGTAGAGATTATGGAACAAGTTGAAGTCTTTGTGTGTAAGCCGATTGCTACTTTGTGTTAGTGTTTTAGCTATTTCAATTGAATTGGTATGTACTAGTGTGTTAACTGGTTGTTATACCCTGGAATTCAGAGAAATCAAATTTGATTGCGGTATAATTTTAGATTGCGGTATATATATCCATGAATGTATGAAACTAAAATGAGTTAGTCAAGTCGATTGCAACTAAAATGTAGTAACCACATCCATGTACAAGTTGTCACTGATTTATAATTTAACTATTTAGCAACTAAAAGTTGTCCATTTCTTAAACTAAGCAAATGGATAATTCCATAGTTCAATATTTAACCATGATTTCATCGTCATTTGACTGTTCGTTTGCCTTATGCTTGAAATTTAAATTGGGTTGTCTTATAACAAGTTTACTCTGTTTTGAGAGATACAAAATTTACTGAAAATATAATAACAGGTTTGCTGAAACCTGGGAAGATGAATGATTACTCGACTTTCTAGTTAAAAATTTAATGGGCGATCCACCAGGTGGATGCATTTTAGCTCACGCGTAGGGTCGGATATCCATGCTTATTAGCTTTATCCAAATGTCGGATGCTGCTGCACTTAACCTTAGTAAAAAGCTGCTTTCACTAGCAACTTTCCCCTACTGTAGCAGAGACTATAGTGTAAGTTACCTTGCACTACACAGTCTGCTTCAAAAAAACTGAAAGTTGCAAGTGAAAGCAGCTTTTTCCAAAGGTTAAGTGAAGCGATATTCGACACTTGGATAAAGCTAATAAGCATGGATTACTGATCATGCGCATGAGCTAAAATGCAACCACCTGGTGGATCGCCCAGTAAATTCTTAATCAGAATGTCGAGTATGTATGTCATCCGAAGATGATGGTTCGATATCTTTAGCCGTTGGAGCAGGTATATTCAGTATCTTACATAAGAATTGAATGGACATGTACTCGTTTGCACATGCATATTGAATATTCTTTTCGTTTATTTGTTCCTTTTTGTGTGTATAAGAGGATGTTCTGTATGCTAGGGTACGAACTACCAGTGTTGCATATGGACTACACTTCAGGTGATTCTTCTTTTGGATTTGCATTTTTAATGACTATCAACTAGGTTGTTGTATGAATTTAGGCCGCATGGGTTGAAAGTAGTCGATTCGACTAGGTTATTATTAGTTCCCAGTGAAATATTTGTACACAAACACACTGATCGACTACGTACCGTGAAATGTACACAAACACACTGATCGTCACGATATGCCTTCACTATTATTGGTGTCCAGTGAAATTACACAAGTCCAAAATATTGAAATTATCATATAATCCTTCACTGTTAGAACCATTGTTATTATCACTTTTTCTACCAGAATTAACATTCAATGACGCATTCTAATCCTTGTTGTATTCATGTTAGAACCATTGTTAGAACTATTATTGTATTCAAGTTTGCACCATTGTTGTATTCATGTTTGCATCTCAGTCACCATGGATGGGTTTAATAACTAAAGCTTTCACTGTTAGAACCATTGTTGTATTCATGCTTGCATCTCAATCACCAAATGTTACAATGTCGATCTACAATGTTGTATATTGAACCTATGCTGTATATATTGAAATAACTGTTTCTTGTATTTTATAGGCAGTCCTGTTGGAGATTATGGTGTTTTGCTGGAACTCAGGCTGCAGGCTTTATATCACGACCTCGACTGGACTGGACTTCCCGGCCTCGACTGGACTGTTTATCAGGCTGTTATCTTTTTACCTCATTTTTGTTACTTCTTAATGTGATGAAAATCTAATACAGTTTCCTTTTAATGTTTATGTTTATATGTACATCGTGTTATGACAAACCTTGTAATGCTTTGAGTATATATATGTATAAATTGTGTTATTCCAGTGTATACTTTGTGGTATGTATGTTCTGGGATATGAAAGATATGTGCTACAGATTCTGGTTTTATATATATATACACATATATGATATATATATATATACATACATGTATGTGTGTATGTATATATATATATACATATATATATGTGCACACACACATATAATTAGACACGGTCAAAGACCGTGTCTGATTAGAATAGCCGTATTTTAAAATAATGCTATACGGTTAGTAGCCGTATCTTATAATTTAACATGCCACTTTTTGATACGGCTATTTACCGTGCCCAAGAACTCTAGATACGGCTAAAAACACAGTCTAATCAACATATATGGTGTAGTGACATGATAAAATTAGGATCAAGTAAAGCTTCTCATTTATATCCCTAAACACAAGATTACCTTAACTTTAACTCTGCACCAATACTAGTATAACAGGATTATCATGATTAGGTGTTTAACCTCATTACTCAACAATCGGATTACATATCAGCAGGATACCAATAGGATTACATAACAACGGTTTTATATAACAACAGGAGTAGGCATACCCGAATTATATAACAAGATTACATAATAGCAGGATTATGTCACTACAACAAAAACACCATATTACAACTTTAATTTTACAACGGTGGTAAAATCACAGTTGTAATAAATGTTTTTTTACAACTTTTTTTCCAGAAAAGTTGTAATAAACTTATTTTTAACAACTTTGTTATTTTGACAGTTGTAATAAAAGCCTATTACAACTTTTATTTTTTGGCTGTTGTAATATATGACTACACTACAACAAAAAATACCATATTAATCATTAATAAAAATTCAATAATTAATAAAAATATTAATATTCAATAACTATTGTTTAATAATAATAATAAATAGTTTATTTGAAAATATGTAATAACTAATATTAATAATTTCTTTTCGCTATATAATAATTAATAAATAATTAGTAATCTAAACAAATGAAAAAAAAAATGTCAATTACTAGTAATCTAAACAAATGAATAAAAAATATAATTCAATATAAATAAATTTTGACATTGAAAATATAATAATTTATAAATATGATGAGAAAAATAATTTTAACCAACAAATATAGATATTAATACGCATACCATGATTTTATTATCTATTCAAAATAGTAAATGATAGTTATTCTATCTACTGAAATGAACGAAAAGTTAACCGTAGTTTTGTATAAAATTGGATGGATAACAATTGAATGAGGATGTGACCAAGTTCATATTTTTATCTTTTTACGAATGCCAATTATTTTTCATATTTCAAAAATAAATACGGATAGTTTTCAGATTTTACAGATATTCTTAAGTGGTTCTTACGTTGAAATTGTACTTTCGCGAATGCATACAAAATTTCGTGGCTCCAAAAACAATTTTTCGTTGGCTCCAAAACAAAATTTCGGGCTGCAGATCTAAATTTTCGTTGTAATTACTGCTTTCTCCCTCCTCACAATATCACGCTAATCTCCAAAACATTCTTCCTCTAAACCAAACCCAATGAAAATCCTCCTAACAAGCAACAATCGCTCATCTGCATCCAGCTTGGAGTTCTCCTCAGACCCAAACCTTTAGCAAATAGCACCTCTTATCGCTTCTAAAGCCGAACTTGAAGTGGAGTTCACCGTCGTCCCTATCGACTTATAGATTGGATTTCGATATGGGAGGAAGAAACTGGGTCGATTAGTAAAACGGATTAGAGCTGGATGTGGTCTTGGAGCTGCGGGTTACCTTGTCGGATGCCGAATGTTAGGGGATTTCACCAGAGATTGGGGATTTCAAATTTTCAAAAGAACCAATTTGTTTTAGATCCAAAGGTATAACACTTCCAATTTTTGTTGTCATACTATACCTAATTATTATTACAAAAAAATCAGGTTAAAAATTTGTGCTAGATCCAAAGCTGTGAATATTGTTTTGTGGTAATTGCATAGGTGCACCAACTACAGCTAGGCGTCTACCAATAGGGCGTGGTTGTTCGGGTAGGGATGCTGGAGCTTGATTATGTAACAGGTTGAGGACGTGGTTGGTGTGTTTACAGTGTTGGTTTGTTGACAGTGGAGAACTGTACTTGAAGTACATTTTTTTCATTTGGAGCATTCGCACGGAAACCTCTTTTACAGAGGTACGTTATATTCAGTTCTCTCATAAAACCAATAATTTCACTTTAACTGAAGATGTCATGGATGGAAATTATTACACATCTGCTTATAAGGATGTGAAAGATTTGAAGGTTGCAGTTAATGAGTTCTAATTAGCATTTTTTAATTGGTTGATGATTTAGTATTTTTCAAAACATCCAACTAGACTAAGGTTACCTTCAGATAAACAAAAAAAGAGGTTATGGAACCTTAATCGTCGTAATTAAACTTTTACCTTTTTACATTCAGTGGGTTTCTATTAACCTCACAAATACAATTGTGACAATGGTTTACGAAACGATACCAATGTTAATTCAATTAAGTAACAGGCTTTTTCTTCAGTACATTAGATGTCATTCGGAGGGGTTATATGGTGATTTATATATTGCTTAACTTTTCAAAAAATCAAATAATGATTTACAATGATGTTGAAATGGCAATATGGTCAGGATTCATATACACGCTTTCCTTCAAAAAAAATTCTCTGAGAGTTAATAATTTTGTCAGTCATCAGAGTTCATAATTGCTCTCGTTGGTTTTCAGACTAATTTAGTATGATAAAAAGATTTAGCTATGTTTTTGATACGTGAAGAATATTGAACTTGGAAATTGTCCATTGATGAAGCTAACTCAACATCAGAATCTGAAATAATTTATTTGAAGTGTGTAAATTATATGCTTTTGTGCATTAAGATATTCGGTGGTATAATATTAGATATTCTCCCAATTAACATAATGTACTTTGATCAATTTGCAGTGCATCTGAGTGGAAAGTTCCCACTACCTTCATATATGGCTACCATGACTGGATGAACTACCAAGGTTGCACAACAGGCTCGCATAGACATGAAAGTACCTTGCGAAATCTTAAGAGTTCCAGAGGTAACTCTACCTCTCTTTTGTTCGTTGTATTTCACGGTTTCTTGCAGTCATATTTACTTGGTTTTCAGAAAGTAATTTGTTTTGTAGAGGGTCATTCATTTCTCCTCCCAAAGAAGAAAGAAAACAAAGTTCGATGTGGAAAAATAACCGAATTTGAATGTAACTTTTTTTTGACCGCATTTGAAATAAATTAGTCAACTAACAAATATTTCAACAAATTGATTTTTAGAGTTACCGATTCATTAAAATCAAAAGAAATTTGCAGTAAAACCAAAAGCTAATTTGCTTTTGATTGCTTCAAATACTCTTTGCCACATATTAGAATCACGCTGGGCATGGATACGTTTTTAGAATAAGTTAAACAACCCAAATGTGCCTCCTATTTTCTAGTATATTTATTGCAGGCTTTTTTTTTGGGGGGGGGGGGTGGGGGTTGAATTGACGTGATTAATTTCTTTTATAAAGAAAATGGGCTATCACTTTCTCTATATTCCTAAGAAAGGAGGGCATCATTGCACAATCAAATATTGCTTAAGCGGAAAATTATCCTTTCTGCTCAAAATATAAGGTGGGAAGAGTGAGGAAGTTTTAACTTTTGTCATGAGACCACATAGGCAATACTTGGGCACACCTTTGATTATGTAGGAAATTCTGATAAACACTAGCATTATTTTTATATATTATGGACCCTCAAGCTGTACGAGTTAGATGAAAATCCAATATTTTATATGATGCAATCATCTGTTACCAATTTATTTGATGTAATAGTTTTGTCATTGGTATAAATCTTGTGGGTCTACTCACTTAATGTTTTATCTTAAATCATTTTGTAATCAAATATGCTTGGGTTTGGATTATTGTTTTTCTAGCTTTTATTCTGTTCTTTATGGTGATGTATGTAGCGCCCAATATATGAAGAAGATAAATAATAGTAGAAGTCCACTTCAACAAAATTTATAGATCAGAATTACTCATGTAAATATATGAGCTCAGTTTTATTACCTAACTAGAAACAAGAAAGAAGTTGAATTTTTTCTGTTTAATTCCATGCTTTTTCTATTGGATAAAAAGGAAAAGGTTTATGAACATAGATGTAGAATGTTCTTCTGTAACACCCCGCCTCCGTTAGGGTCACTCGCAAAGGAATGCACTAGCTTTAGAGGGGCATTATTGGTAAACATGCACAGAAATATCACAAGACAGAACATATATAAATAGCGGAAGTAAAGTCAAACTTTCATAATATGAATAAATAAGGTCTAAAGCCTTTTTATATCAGAGTACATCAAAACCTGTCTTGCAATAATAAAGAAGCATAAAAACCTTTTCATAAATTATTCCCCAAGTAAAAACAGTAAAGTAGCCATAGCCAAGAGAAGTCCAAGCCATCCATGATGACCTTCAGGCAGAAGAAGTCCGAACAGCATTGTTTCCTCCCTGTAACCTGGGGGGGAAACGAAAGAAAAGAGGCGAAACAAAACGGGTCAGTCAAAAAGACTGAGTAAGTCCTATCTACTTTCAGTATAAAAACAGGTAAAGGTAACATGACATGCATAAACTGAAAGTAAACATAAGGATAACTACCAGATAGATAAACCAGGATAGCCGGTTGAACTACCGTGGCAAGGTAAACCAAGGTATCATGATAGACTGCGGTGTTATGATAAGTCAAGGTATCACATCGTCAGATTTCTATCGAGTACCTTATCCCAAGGTATCTACCCCGTCTAACATCCCACGGTCTCTATTATGTATATTCTTCCTAGTCCTAACATGTATATTTGCTCTGCACCTCTCGTACTAGTATCCCTACCCGCGTCGTGTGTTAACCATGAATGTCCCGTGCTCAAAGTCGTGTAATGGTCCATGTCAACCTAATATCGCCTATATAGGTTACTCAAATCATACGTTTCTTTCCATGTATATAAGTTCAGTCCTTTGCCGTACCTCGTACGGGCTTCCTCATGTCGCATTATCCTTGAAATCGTTTGGACTGTCACCCTTGTTCTAGCTAGGCTCTTCCATATGAATCATCATTTAAACTACTAGGACTTACGCCACCTAGCACCACTAGGGATTACGCTTACCTATTGCACGCTTTCGTATTTCGGTTTGGGTTAAACCACCTAGGCCACTAGGGATTACTCTAACCCTCAACCGCGCCCTTTTTCCCACGCATTCATCGTGAATCGTTTTTCTGTAACTGGATGCACATGTATCACATCGTGCCATCCGAGTCCTGTCACAGGGCAAAACAAGAAATACAGGACTCGGTCGGGAGCTTTAGATTTATCTGCCGATGTAGATACTAAGGTCTGCTTTTCTACACGTGGCTATGGTCCCACGAGACCCCTCCCTCAACTAGTGAAAGGCAACACAAGAGAAAATCTTGCATGAGAACTACACTCCGGCCAGCCCACATCCTACGGCCTACCTCACCCATAATTAGATAGCAAATTATGGTCTGTTGGGTGTTCCCTACCTTTCCGTACGTACACGCTTGACTCAAGATGGTAGATGATCGGCGAACTTGCTATCTCGGGCACCTTATGTATCCGTCGACTCACTGCTATCCACCCCAGTCTTTAGGTTGCTCGCATAGCAACCAAGGCATATTCTTGGTTTTTCTACCGCAGACCTCAACCTCTTGTGAGCCCAGGATGATCATCTGCGACCTCACAGAGGGATACCAAGAATATCCTCACGTTCCCCGAAGCCGCTGCTTCGTTACCCAGTTCGCTGGAGCCTTTATCTAAATCAGATAGCCTGCTCCTACGCGTATACTTAAACGATGACCTACCGTATCAGGTTACTCATCTATCTAAGAAGTGGTCCAGATTTCCTTGACTAAGAATTATTACTTAG
Organism: Allium sativum; assembly: GCA_030737875.1. Taxonomy (NCBI): domain Eukaryota; kingdom Viridiplantae; phylum Streptophyta; class Magnoliopsida; order Asparagales; family Amaryllidaceae; genus Allium; species Allium sativum. Next base: position 231,887,040 of record CM060913.1, on the reverse strand, counting down.
TTTCCCTTAACTAAGGTTTACCACTTAGCCTTATTTCCATTACCCTTGTTAACTATGGTTATTTACCTAATCCTCCGAATTAGGGTTTATCTAATGGGTTAAGTGTCACTTAAGTTCATAACTTAGCCCGCCTACAAACCATGTCAAAATTGGCTAAGTATCCAAGTCCAAGACTTAACCCTACAAACCATGTGTCAAGTTGGCTAAGTATATCAAGCAATCCATAACTTAACCTCGTCTAATTATCATTTTAGATTGGTTAATTATATAAATTAACTTGACCTTGTCAAATTACCGAGTCAAATCGGTCAAGCCTATTCAAGTGATTCGTGACTTAGCCTTATCATGTTTTCACGTTCGATTGGTTAAGTATAGATTAACTTAACCTCATCAAATTAACGAGTTAGATTGGTTAAGTATAGGTCACTTAACCTCATCAAATCATCGTGTTAAATTAGTTAAGTGTTTAACTTAACCCCATTAAATTACCAAGTGGGATTAACTAAGTCTAGGCTAACTTAACTCCATCCGATTACCATGTTTAGATTAGTTAAGCCTAATCTTAACCCCATCCATTAACTGTATTATACGGTTAAGTGTCATTAAGAAGATTTACTTAACCTTATCACGTTATCGTGTTAGATTGATTAAGTGTTGGTTAACTTAATCCCGTCCACTAGTCGTATAAAAATGGTCAAGTGTCATTAGGCAAATCAAGTTACTTAACCTACCCAAGCTTATCATGTTTTGTTAAGTATCATTAGCCTAATCAAATTACTTAACCCATTTGTCCATATCATATTTGGTTAAGCCTCATTAATCAAATTAACTTAACCCTATTATGTGGCATTAATTTAATTAATGCACCCTCAATCTCTCACATTAGACCTTGTTGTGGTTACTAGTTAAGCCGGGCGGGTCCGGGTAGATTTACACCACAACCTAGTCTAACCTCGGGTCTTAAGCGCGACATGACCAACTTCTCACATTGGGTCCTATTGTTTGCAACTACTAGTTAGGCCGGTCGGTTCCGGGTAGTTTTACGTTGCAAACTCAACCCAACCTCGAGTTGGCCATACTCATATTATCTAAGTTCATCATGTTTCCAAAACATGTTACAAGTTTTTCAAGCATTTGGGTAGACCTAACTTAATAGGTAAATTACCAAAGGGTAGACCTAACTTAATAGGTAAATTCCCAAGCTCATGTTTTTATGCACACTTACATGTCATCTTCCATGTTATCTTTCAAGTCATATTTTCAAGTATAAACACATGTCATATTCAAGTTAAGATTTTTGCGACATGTTCATGTTTATCTAACTACCCAAAATCGTGTTTTCCCAACGCAAGCAAAGCGAGTCAACATAGCAAGGATACTATGTCACATATTGGTCTCAAAACATGCATGATGCCAAAAAGGGCTTGGCTTCCACATGCATAACATCATAAAGGGATTGGCCATAAACATGCATAGTGTCATAAGGTAATTTGGCCACAAACATGCATATTATCAAAAGGGATTTGGCCATAAACATGCACAACTTAAAAGAGGGGATTGGCCACGAGCATGCATAAGCCCCAAAATCTTGTCTTAGCCAATGTTTCACAAGTAAAGTGGTTCCTAAAGGTTCATGCTAGCATTTCATGCATAAAGATCCAAACTTGCAAGTTAAACTAGGTTATGCATAGCATGAGAGGCATGATTAAGTCACTCACATGGCCTAAAATCATAAACATGAACACAAGAGGCATGGTAAGGTTCATATAGATTCGCATAATCATGTTTAGCCTCATTTTATCCCATGTCAACATTAAAAGTACCGTTTTGATCCAAAAGTAGCAAGAACTTACATAGCATGGCAAGAGGACTAGGAGCATGAATCGTTTTGGCGAAGAAAGGTGGCTCCTTTGATGAAGATCCGCCATGAAACTCGCATAGCAATGTTGATTTGGCCTTGATTTGGTGTAGCAAGCTTGCACCTTTTGATTTGAACTTGATTTGGATGTATAGGCTCTAGGGATTTGAGATGGAGGCCATGATCAAGATTGATTTTGGCAGCACTTAGTTGCTAGGTTTGATTTTTAGGGATTTAGGTTAGGTTTAGGGTCTTTTTATAGAGATTAGGATAGTTTTAGGCCCTTAGATTAACCCTAGGATAGATTAGGACCATCAGATCTCGGAAGCTTCCAGACCCAGCCCAAGAACAAGACCAGGTGAGACAAACAGGTGCGCCAGGCTATTTGCCCCGGCCACCCCCTGTCGACAGGCAAGTCGACAGGGCAGTCGACTTGGTCTGGGCCCAAGTCGACAGGCCTGTCGATAGCCCTGTCGACATGGCCTAGGCGGGAAACTTCCCGCCTGGCCCCAGATCTGATTTCCAAAACTGTTTCCGAAATTCAAATTTCCAGAAATCTTCTTTGGGCCTTAACCGGGTCATACGGACTCCGATTTTCGAAAACTCGGACTCTATTTCGCGTATTTTTCCGAGACGAACGCAATGGCATAGCCCGTTTTACTTGATTCAGAATTTAAAATTAAATTCTGCCTTGATTCTCGTTTTAACATGTTATTGAAAAATACGGGTTGTTACATCTTCCAATGGATTGATACTTGCTAGGTGTTATTTTCACATGGGAGTTTTAGATTGAAACTGTACTAAACTAGGGTAGTACAAAAGATAGTCCACATTATTTATTTTACTAAATAATTATGTTTGTGCATGCTTCATTTGTTTCATATATCTTTATAGACACGACGTGTTTGCTGCTTCAGGATGGAAGAAGTTAATAGCATCCAGGTTGAAAATGAACCTAGGAGGCGCAAGGTATTCTGACTGAGCAAGCTAAGGTTATTACATGTGTCATTCAAGAGGCTCTAAATGAAAGCTTCCAGGTGTGAATTTTTTTTAAACCTTTACTCACTAATTTCATTTTCTTTTTCTAGGCCAGATTAAGTGTTGGTTTTGTTTGCAATCAATTTAACAGATTATTACACTGATATTGAATCTTTTTGGAACATTAGTGAATTAACCTACAGCTACAACTTGTGCTTTGTTATTTCGCAAATGTTTTGCTAGAAACGTAAATAATTTGAAAGTTGCCATAAAAAATGATGAGTTTATTTTTATCCGTGCCAACATATATGTTAGTATATGCATATGTTAATACACTTTTTATGCATAATCTTTGTAATTCACATTCTGAAAATATAGGGAGTTGGGAAAGAATTGTATTGCTTGTTAATTTGGCACACAACTTGTCCTATCACAGTGCCAGTTGAATGATTGCTATCTGTATGCTCAATTCACAGTGCCTCTGGCCTGTTTGCATTCAATGATAGAAGAAATTGACTGCTATCTGCAGACTGCAGTTATTTCTCAATTTTAGTGTGAAAAAATAACAGTAAAATGGATGGATTTTCAGTTTATTTGCTATGATATCATTTCATCGTGTTATAACTCATTAGTAGCATCAATGATTACTCCAACATCCTGATTTTTATGTTTTTGTGAGCGATGCTAATTGGCTTGATTGATGTGGAGGTGGATCCAGAAGCTTTCTTGTAGAAGCCGAATTCCGAAATGACTACCATTGGAGAAGCTGTTGGATCAACTGTGGCTTGGAATAAAAAATTACGTTGCCTTCAGCTAGAGTGCTTTCGTAGGGTATGCTTACGTATCTTTTGTGGACAAAACTTCTATATGTCTTATGTATCGTATGTATTTTGAGACGGTTATGTTTGTTGTGACGGGTTTAGTTGGTGATGTACAATGTGTACGTTGATTGAATATTATGTTAATTAACATATATGAATGATTCGGTATACTTATATTTGTTGCATTGAAATATGAATTGTATTATTATTAATATATATGAATTCTTTATATTAGCAAGGTGTATATAAGTTACAACAGCAAGGAAAAGTTGTAATAAATCATTTTACAATGGTGTGAAAGAGTTGTAATATTTTGGAAGTCACAACGGTAATCACCAGTTGTTATACCTATGATCTTATGATATTTAAATGTCTATAACAACGGGAAATAAAAGTTGTAATAAAATTTATTACAACTATGAGTAAAAGTTGTTAAATATCCTATTTCACAACGGTGTTGCAAAGGTGCAGAAATGTTGTAAAAGATATAAGTATATTACAACTTCTTAATACACGACGGTGGCTCCACCGTTGTAAAAACTTTTTACAACTTTTTTGCACCGTTGTAATATGGTATATTTGTTGTAGTGGGTGTACCCTAATTACTACCCAAGTGATCGGCTCCCTACAACATAAATATCTTGTGCCAACCCCACAGTAGGATGTATAACTCTCTAAAGTGGCCACTTAGGACACAGACCCATTTACTGGTGTTATAGCGTCTTATCTTCCCTAGTCGGACTCATGCACGCTTATGACCCCGCATGAACGCGTCCGTACCCACCCCTCATTTGAACCTCTTACTATCCAGTTCAGTAAAGCGTGCCCTGGCCCTTACCTTGTGCGAGGCCCTCAAAAAAATACCAACAGGGATACTGACTGATACGGGTACCACACAACAAGATTGACACAAGCCAAAACCCTTAAGCTTGTGCCCCTACGTAAATAGGATTTTAAGAGTCTAAAAAAAACTAGATACAAAAAGCAGAACGTGAGACCACTTAGCTTATTATCAATCACGTTATAACTTAGCAGGTTTAAGTTCATTGATAAGCATGGTTGTAATATTATTGTATGTGTACAACCCTCCCCTAAAACAGTCACCTACCCATATGTATATACATATAAATTAAGTTCCATCTTTTACTTAATTACATCTAGTGCTTACATTTCATAACATTTTCTACTTAATCTTTACATTAAGCCTAGCCGATTGAACATGTTCATATATCATGAAATTCACAACCATAAGTCCTTAATATATGATATGCCCCAAATTCCCCTTTTTCATTGTCATGTTAGGTTATTCCCTAATTATACGCAAACTCATATCGGAAATGACATAGGCTATCGATAGCTTAGACTCAACGTAAAACAAAAAGGGAAAAGAGAAGGAGGAGAGAAGAACCAAATCAAACCGTATACATAGGCATATAATCAAGACTGTAAATAGAACTAAGCGGCAGAATAGGGATAACAGGATATACATGTAATATATATAACAACTGAAAACTGTATAGATATAAAACTGTGAAATGGCATAGGTACATGTACAATCTCAGGTTCAAGTTTATTTATTGCCAAGATTACTGTTTAAGCTACTAGATCTGAAAATAACTGTACTCATAGGGATTGGATTGAGGTATAAATAATATATGTTGATGTTGTAGAAGAAAGTCCTTTTTATTAGATTCGTTTGAATTGTCTAATTCAATCTAGGTTGAGGCATCATTCCATTATCTTCATACTTTTATTCAGAATAAGGTCTTAGAGGAAGAAGAATGAAGAAGAGTTTGTGTGTAGTAAACAATGAGAATGCTAGCCTTTATATAGATTGCCTAGGACCATCCAACATCGTTAGATCTTTAGGTTTTAAAATCCAACCATATAACCAACCAAATGAACCTCATAAACAAAACAGTCCACGTTCAGCAAGCAGAACCTACCCAACATGTTGCTGGGTCGACCTACCTACCACCGACGTAACACCCCACACTTTTTCTATGCCTAAATTTCGACAAAAATCAAAACTTGAACACATCCAAGCATGGAGCGTGTATATCTGGTACCTGCAATAAATGAGCATGAGCAAAATCAGAGTATGATAAGATAACTCACATCAAAAAAAAAAATAGGATAAACTAGTATTAACTCAAGCAACTACCTTTTTCAAAGTAAGTCACTTTGCCAATACAGAGCATGAGAGAGAACGAGAACCGAAAGCCAAACTAAAACACCTGTGAGGACCTGACCTTCTCTAGAAAACCCAGGGTTGTAATGAGAAGGGAGTCAGAACAACAAAATTCTGGTGAACAGGAAGTGTACAAAGTAGATTATAATGCATAGATGTATCCCGTTTGGTTCAACCGAAGATGTATGCCTATCAATGTTAGTGATTCTAACATAACCTTGTCGATGTTTGCGCATGACCCTACCACACTTTCCAAAGTAGTGGTCCCAAAGTATAATACCGAGAAAGGACGTTTACACATATTTTTGTGAAGCCTTTATACCAGAGCTTACCTGGTTACTATATCAAGATAGACCCCTAATTACGGAGTTTTTATATCCATATACTTTCATTCGCTTATACTTTGTCATTTATTTCCTCGCTATCAATGATAGATAGGGTGGATTCTTCATGATCTCTCAGGACCCTAGGTGGACCGATTGGTCACTTATTATTTCTCGATAATTTACTTAATGTAAACATGAACTAGAGGTCACTAGCTGCAAGCCCTACTAGTTAAGGATTCCGTCATTCACGCATATACCCTTGCCCCGCATAAGGTAAAGGATGGTATTTTATCATTCACTATACCTTCTAGCTGAGCTTATTAGATAACTCCCTTAGTTGCTTATTACTTCCCGTAGGATAGGTAGCTATATCTGACATTTTAATTTTTCAGGTTTGGGTAGGCCCACATACATATGTAATTTAAGACCTCTAAACTGAAAGACCTATTCTCAGGTGGACTCCTCAACCCTAGACGCTTAAGACCCAAGGAAGCGGACTATACGCGAAGGTTATTGGATTCGTACCCCCACTTGCCTTTAGCACCTTTCCCTATTGGGATAAAGTAGGTTACGTTATTAAGTTATTCCTGTTTAGTCCCTCTACATGGAAATACTATACGTATACGATTCATTATCGCCACAGGTTTATATGGTTTATATTATTAACCTACTAAGTCCAACTATATTTTATATTTTAAGCTCTATATTTGTTAACATAATTAAGGAAGGTTGTATCCCTTTTTCCATAGCGTATTTATTTGATTTCTTCCCTAATTTGGACTTAGTATTTAAACGACAATCAATTTCCATTAATCCCCCTTTTGACACCCATTTTCTTTTGTTTCCATTTTTATTTCCCTTTATGACCATAATGGTCATATTGACCTAAGGCAACCATTTATCTGTCCCAAGGCATTTACCTGTTGTACCCCAGCAGGCAGTTACTATTCTTATTCATTCATTTATCTATCTATCTATTTATTTATTTATTTATTGGTTGACTGTTATATGTATATATATTCATGCACCAGGCCTCTCACATAAAGTTGACTACTTGTGGATGTTGGATTTGCCGGTCGGTTCCGAGCAGACTTCTTCCATAAGTTGAACTTAACCTCGTGCCTTAGTACATTTATATTTATGCATTAGACCCCTCACATTAAGCTGACTACCTGTGGTTGCTGAATTTTCCGGTCGGTTCTGGGCAGGCTTATACAATAATTTGAGCTTAACCTCATGACTAAATGCGGTTATATTTCACATTTTCTAATTTGGGGTGTACAACATTTATCCTAGTAAAATTAGGAATTTTAGTCATTATCCTATTATATTTACTTTCCCCAATCAACATTGGTTACAATTGTTAATTCTTTATTTATGGTCTTATTTATAGCAATCAGTTACACAAATTGCTATAACGGTCACCATAAATATATTCATTAAGTATGGAATATAGTTTACATTTATGGTTACATAAATGAGTACCATTTAACATTTCAAGCCTTCAAACATTTAATACAATGTATAATTTACGGTTTTACGCTGAATTGGATGGATAATACGTAAATATTTATATTTTATGTTTTCGTTCAGTCAACGTAGTTATCTTTTATTATTATTTATTCTTTTAAATTTAATGATTTGGTTTAATTGGCAATCAAACATTCCTTCTTGCACAATCTTGTCAAAAAGGTTTCAAATCTTATAAAAAGATCGTTAGCCGTAATCATTGTAAATTATACCTAAATTATGGAATTGACATATTTCCAAATCATAAGAAATATATGTAAATATTTAATTTGGAATAGCTTATGCAAACTATGCACCAATATGTGTGTGTGTATATATATATATATATATATATATATATATATATATATATATATATATATATATGGCGAGCGTTCAATGGCACCCCCTTATTCTGCACCCCTATTAGCCTCCCTATTTTCCACCTCTCGTTTATATTATTTAAAGGTGAGTGGAAGGTGAGAGAGTTAGTGGAAGGAGAGAGACAGAGGAAATATGTGGTGGAAAAGTGGGAGGCTAAAGGGGTGCTCATTATTTGGGGTGCCATTGAACCTGCCTATATATATATATGTATATATATATATATATATGTACATTTGCATCACTTTTCCCTTTATGATCTTTTTATCATACCTCTTGTGATTTCAAAATAATGTCTTTTTATTCAAAAGGAGGAAAACGACATGTTTACAATAACTAAGACAAAATCCAACAATATTGAATACAAAGAGGCATATTTCTTTTAACATTACAATCACATAATTTACCAATCGAATCTTTTTACCTAAATTCACATAATTTATTTTTGAACAATGAATTAGAGATCTGGAATGTAACTACATCTAATTGGTGTTTACATGGGACTGATTTCCAGATCAACAGTGCTTTGCAATAAACACAACATATTTTACAACATAACTGTTGGAAATGGGTGTATACAAATTTAAGAATCCTATGATTAATATTGTTCATAACCACAATTTGCAGTTCACATGTTTTAACAATTTTTTTAATCAGAACTGACATGTGCTAATTCAATTACAATTATATTATAAGCAGATCTGATGAGAATAGACATAAAAATTGAGATATATTACAAACGAGATATATATGTTACTATAAATATATATATATATATATATATATATATTTCGCACTCACCTTATAGCATCCAAATACAAAGTTTTGAACCCTTAGGCCTACAATTCCCAAATTCTTATAAATCTACAATTTATCAAAAAAGGAGAAAATTCTAGATCTGTAGAGATGTAACAAAATAGGAAGCGAGGAGAGAAACCGATTTGGAGCGTCAATTTGCATTCTTTTCCATTAGATCTGATAATCCACTCAATTTCATATGAATTGTATTTGATTTGCTTATGTATTAATATATTTTTATTTTAGAAATTAGGTTTAGAGAAGGAAGAAAATGACATAGCTCCATGTTGTTACAGATTTGAATGGAAAAGAATGAGGCATTACCCCTTTATTTATAGGGGCGAAATTGGCCTTGAACCGTTGGATTGGTTTAATTTATATTCGTCCATCCATATTATTTTATTCAGCCAAACCCTAGCCGTCACTGCCTGGCTCGACCAAGCGGTCAACCGCCCCGGTCGACCACTTGGTCGACCTGGCAGTGAGGTGGCCGGGGTCATTATTTATTTCTATATATATATATATTATTCTATTTTATTTATTTTCCGTCCGTTTTTCGTTTTTCGTCCGTAACTTTTTCATAGGGACCCCGTTCGAGAAACTCCAAACATGAAAGTTGACCAAAATTCCAAGACGAACGCATCAGCTAAAGTTTCATGGTCAAATTCCATTGTTTGAAAAAATTCCTATTTTTTTGAGATTCTAATTAAATAACTATTTATTGTCAAAATTCCGGGTTGTTACATTCTTCCCCCCTTAAAAGGAAATTCGTCTCGAAATTCTGGCACCTAGTTATCCTATCCTACACAACCAATTTGTGTACATCCACTTTGAAACCATATGTATATGTGCATGGTGTGCATAATGCATTTAAAAAATAAAACATGCATGCAAGATGATTATAAATCGGGCCCTCTACATGTATGCAATAAAAATTTTAAACACTTTTGAAAACATGATGCGGAACAACATTCATACCAGCAGTTCTATATGAATGCAAATTTCAAAAATTCTTTTCGTCTATAACCCTCACATTACTATGAATAGAAGTGTGAAGCAACCAATTTTTGCATCCAAACCCTACCATCCAAAACGTCATGCAATATAACTGTTTCATGTTTAATCTCTCCTAAACCGAAAATAGGAAATTGAAGCGAAGAATTTCTATGTTTCCCCCACTTACGAATAATCTATTTCCCGCTAGACAGTGGAATTTTCACCTCAGCTACCTAAAATACTCCAAAAATTTCCATCTATAGACTAGAAAGGAGGCTTAAAACAAGCTCTAAAACGTAATCCGAGCTAGTTAATAACTCACGCGTATCGTTGACAAATTATGGAAACAGCGGTTCCAAGGCCAAAACAGATTTTTCCTTATTGTCGTTATCGTTTTCATCGTAACGTTGGTCCTACTGCACCGCTAAAACGTGCACATAAATCATTCAAACATCTTCCTTACGCTATTCATTTGACCAAAAATCAAATTTTTTTCATGAAAATAAATTTCCGCTTAAAAATTTCTTGTATTTACTTTGAAAATTCCTTTTTAAAACCGTTTTTACGTTCCATATGAGATTCGTATGAAAATCAAAATTTCGGTAACGTGCACTTTGCACCATTCAAATTATCTACCTTAATGTAAAGTAGACGTTTAAATATGCATAATTTGCCATTTCCAAATTTTGCGTTTTCGCACAAACCGAAATAAAAGAAAGTAAATCAGTTAATTTTTCTTTCAAACAATGTTTCCAAAAGCTTTAAAAATGTTTTTTGCGGAAACTTAAACGATTCAAGTCACAAGTTGGCGAAAAAGGAAGTCAATCTCGCCAAAAATACGAAAACTGAAATCACACCCAAAAGACCAAAAATAAATTTTAGCTTTAATAAGGAACGGTGATTTATTTATTTATATACCCATGAATAAAACAAAGCAAAACTAGTCCTTTGCTAAAATTTATGCAAAATGGAATTCTATTCTTTCCAGCCCTAGGACAACTGTTAGTTTAGATAAGAAAAATGAGATTTCATTCAAATAGGCATGCGTGAATAACATAAATATTTCCAAACTTAGAAACCTCATTAACCTAAGTCGTGTGATTTAAACAAAACTAACATTTACAAGCATGAATCACTACAAAGCTAAGAACCTGATGCTGGAAAGGGAAAAAAACAAAGACGACGACAAAATAAAAATATCGAAACTCCCAAAACAATGGCTATAAACAACGAGATTTCTCGCTCCGCGCTGGAGCTCTAACCAATTTATATGACCTTTAATTTACCATATCATGGTATCATAATGCCCAATCTCGTATTACAAACACTACTGGTGTTTTTGGAGGTTTCCACATCACCATCTCTACTAAGAGAGAATTTATGATGAGAAAAGAAACCTACCGCAAAACTGTTTCTCATGGAAATCCACCAAATATTGTCTAAAGACAAAAATGGATAGATGAAATTATAGAAAGTAACCGCATGAGATAACACACAAGAACAACAAGCTGAATCAAATATGATGCGACACAAAATGATGGTCACGCCAACGATCAAGCAAAAGATTAATGTAACACCCCACCTCTGCCAGGGTGGCTCTTGCAAGCAACTCTGACTTTGGTGGGGCGTTTTAAAACAAGGTAAATATGCATAATGATATAGCAAGGCAGGACATGACATATATATATGTAAATAAACAGAGTAAGTAGATAGATAAAACAGCGGAAGAATTTTAAACCATTTCAAAAACAAGTCTGCTACATCATAATGTCAATTTCCCAAATAAACAAGTCTAGTACATAAAATAACATCATCTGAACTGAAAAGAAAAACATAAAAGTAGCTATCCCCAAAGTGGAAAAACCATAGCGAGCTCAAGTCCAAAGCATACATGAGCTATCCAAGAAAGCAGCTAAGATCCAAGCTAGGCTCCTGTATTCCCTCCCTGAGAACCTGGGGGGGGGGGGGAACGGAAGAAAAGAGGCGAAAGAAAACAGGTCAGTCAAAAAGACTGAGTAAGCCCTGCTACGATCAGTCTATAAACTAATAAAGTTAACAGCATGATGGAAACTGAGATGATCATAGATATCAACATACTGGCATGATAAATTAACTACGAGATAGATAGAGGTGTCATCGCATAAACAAGGTTAAGTTTTGCACCACGGTGTACTAGCAAACCAACATAACAGGTATTGATCCCTTGGCCCAAGCTTTGACCCAATAACATAAAGTGACCTTAATATAAGGTCCAACCAAACGGTCTAGTCGATCGGCTCCCTATAAGCCTAACACGTCAAGTGTTGGTGTCCATACGGCCCACATATGGATGTAGTCAGACTGTGCTGGGTCCACCTTCGGGTGTATCAGGCC